>JABBOT010000002.1:44579990-45782428 GCA_016165875.1 Acanthopleura granulata
ATGCTATGATGGAACATGTTAAGATTTAAAATTCAACATAAGTAGGTGCATATGTTTACATTTAACTGGAAGCAGGATAATTTGTGATTAAACTTGATTGGCAGACTAATTAATGACGAATTTTGTCACACATAATGCTTCCCAGACATTTTGGTCTTTTTCTCCCTTTCCATTTTTGAGACGGTTGTCTGGTGAAATACTTTTATTTCTCATTTATTTTTCAACATAATGCTGTGAAATTTGGCACACATGTAGCTAAATACCTAAGCTAAAAAATTGTCCCAAAGATTTTTGATATCTTTTCTAGTTTTAAGATATTAGTAAAAAAATCAAAGTTTCAAAATGTTTTTAAATTTTTGAAAGTTTTAAGTCATCACTCAGAACAATCTGAGATGAATATTCAAAATCTGTGGGACAATTTTTTGGTTTAAATAGTAAATTATCCACTTGAGCCAGAAAAAAATGTTGAAAATTGGCGAAAAAATAGCAATTTGAAAAACAGTTCTGATTTTTGTCAAATTTTCTCTTCATTTTGAATAATATTAATGTTAGGTAAATTTTAAAAGTTTTTTTGAAATTAGCAGGTGTTTAGCTTTGAGAATATATATACATATGGTTATATTTGATCAATATTTTGGGCTACACAAGGCAAAATGTAAAATTTGAGTTCTTGTATTCTTAAAATAGTTATATCGTTGGATCGTTGCAACTACATCCGGTCCCTGTATCCACGAGGTTGCTTGTTCGAATCCAGTGCGTGCTGTTTCGGCTGAGCCTTTTTTTTTTTCAAGAAGTCCGTTCCAACCGGCGATGGTCAATGCTTACTTCCGGCTCTCCGGTTTCCTCGCAAACCGAACCGCTCTCGTGTAAGAAAATTCCTGACAGTAGCATTAAACACCAATCAAGAAATAAATGTATCGAGGAATGTATGTTTTCAATTTAATGAATTACTCCAATTGCGCTCTTGTGTAGCCGAAACATACGTGGCAGAATCGTCCGGAAGTTATATAAACCTAACTACTATAACAAGGTATAGGCTACACAACTTATTATGTCTAATAAGCCTAACTTTACATAACACTCAATTTTAAGTTGGTGTATGTATTGGCAAGCAAACGTGCATTAACTTTTCCAACACTCCTTTCTCCTGGAAGAGAAAATCAAAATAAATGTTAAAGACTATCTGCAAGTAAATTTTCATGCTCTTTATGTTTTCTTCTCCTTTAAAATGTTGAATGGAGCGGAACTTAGAAGCTTGTTTGACGCTTTTCTTTCAGGAAACCAACCTGGTGAAGGTGCAGTCTATGGAATTGACAGAGAATTAGTACCTCTCCGCCTGTTCGCACATTTCTTCTTGGCACTCTAACATTCACGTTCCCGTTGTGCCTCCTGTCCCTCCCGGGCTGACTGTCTGTGGTAAAGAATCGTCTGTACAGCGAAGCGAAAGAGAACCGTTGACATACTGACAATGAACATTCGCTGAAGACTACTTCCCGTACTTGGACAGGGACACAATCTGGCAAGGACCTCGATGGAGGGGTCCACTGTATCCACTATATCTTTCATGCTTTGTACCACCATAGACTATATTCTACATAAATGACCCACATCTATCCAAATACGCGGGGAACTGTCATGACAGCTCATGAAATGGCCGTGACAATGTTCACAACGAACAGCATGACGCTGGATATGCCGGAACTTAATATAATTGTTCACCAGATGGCTATGACAATCACTAAAGCCCACGACAGAGGTGTCCAGTATGGGACTGTGACAGTGTACGGAAGCTTAGTGCACGAATGATGACAATGACTAGAATCCACGACAGAGGTATCCAGTAAGGGACTTTGTGACAGTGTACGGAAGCTGGATGCACGGGTGATGACAATGACTAGAACCACGACAGAGTTGTCCAGTAAGGGGCTTTGTGACAGTGTGCAGAAGCTTGGTGGACGTGTGATGACAAAGACTAGAATCCACGACAGAGGTGTCCAGTAAGGGACTGTGACAGTGTGCCGAGGCTTGGTGCACGGGTGATGACAATGACTAGAACCCACGACAGAGGTGTCCAGTAAGGGGCTTTGTGACAGTGTGCAGAAGCTTGGTGTCCAGTAAGGGGCTTTGTGACAGTGTGCAGAAGCTTGGTGGACGTATGATGACAATGACTAGAATCCACGACAGAGGTATCCAGTAAGGGACTGTGGCAGTGTGCAGAAGCTAGGTGCACGGGTGATGACAATGACTAGAACCCACGACAGAGGTATCCAGTAAGGGACTCTGTGACAGTGTGCAGAAGCTTGGTGGACGTGTGATGACAATGACTAGAATCCACGACAGAGGTGTCCACTAAAGGACACTGAAAAGGCTAAAATGGCGATGACAGGAAGAAAAACAACACAACATAAAATGAAAGTGCCCATGATGGACAGAAATGATCAGTACAGTATCATTTTGGAATGTGTGTATAATTATAAAGACTACACCATAGA
Source organism: Acanthopleura granulata (assembly GCA_016165875.1). Lineage (NCBI taxonomy): Eukaryota > Metazoa > Mollusca > Polyplacophora > Chitonida > Chitonidae > Acanthopleura > Acanthopleura granulata. The sequence goes on from JABBOT010000002.1 coordinate 44,582,483, forward strand.
GAGTAAAACCAGCCCAGCGATTGTCGTGTAACTGACGATATGTGACCTCTTGTTAATTTACCTCATTCAGAGTTTTATTTTAACGATTCCTGTAAATACTTCAAAAGTTACAAATTACATATGCCTAACGCCATGGCTTAAGTAGAATTTAGTAAATATATGCGGTGATATTAATTGTAATTTACTGAATGTCACTGGTATAGAATTACTCAGAATGCTGTGTTGTCACGAACTAAGAACCCAGAACTCGAGTAAAACCCACGAGAAAGCGAGAGTGATGCCCGAAGAGCAAGAGAAGGCCCCATATTTGCGAGCAATGAATTCAGTCGCATTCTAAAAATATTTCCAGAGTGTCCCCTTTCAATATATAAGTGGCACCATACACCAACAGGTTCATAAATATTGTGTACCCAGGGGTCTACCCCAATGGGTTCTGCGACAATAAAAGGACACGGAATTAACATTTCGGCTCATCAAAAGCGATAAAACTTCTTGGTAGGTATATTAAACACTTCAAAGACTATGCTTTATTTAGGTAAAAGAATGTACGAAATTTCTGGGATTAGATCTGAGATACATACATCTGAGAGGTTATAATGGGATCGAACTCTACCTGAATGTATAGATAGAGAGAGATTGCTGAACAATTGGATAAAGAATTAATATCACTATTTGACTTCTCTGACGTTATGTATGGCATTTGTAGTAAATAATCCCAGGAAACTCCGAAGGCAGCTGGTCAAAGCAGTAAATATCCTTCTTTAATTGCCATATGACATCAGCGCTAAAGCTGTTTGTAAATAACTGAATTGGTTCAATGTTTCTTAACGTTGCTGTTTCCGTAGATGTATTTTAATGTCCAAAGCGTGACTTAAATGCAGATTAAAGGGGTTTTTAACTACCGCGGTGCTAAAATATGAAATAATCTGAATTATGCTTGGAAACTTTCTCCAAACCTCAATCATTTAAAAAATTCTTTATCATTCTTTATCACGGTTACCTTTTTGTAGATATTGTTTCATTATTGATCTTGATTTTGGCTATATTGCTTTCAAACTCGCACTGCACTGGGCCAAGCTGACATATCACCCAGCTTAATTGGATAATTCACAAGTTCTAAGTTAAAAGTAATACACAGCGGAAAATGGGAAAGGCCACTAAAAACGTTAGGCTTGGGAAATTCAGGCATGCCACCAGGAGAACTGCAGGTAAGATGGGATCGAAACAAAGCTGAAATCTACTTCAACCGCAAAGGAAATAAGCTGAAAGAATTTGCGTATGAAACATTTGATATTAAGGAAGACCTGACCTAATTCTTGGTGAAAAAGGAAGCCATGACAGATGTTTGGGTGGCCGTGTCAACGAAAGCAGTTTACTTAAAGATTAGCTATATAAGATGGTGACGAGCCAAATGTCGTCAAGAGTGGTCTCCCTTGATGCTCACCGGTAAATGTATTCATGTATAGTTGCTTCGGTTCTGTGTTGTACTCAACAATTTTTCAGTTATATAACGACGAGGAGTTCTTAGAAGGCATATCTATCTATCTATCTATCTATATATATATAGATATAGATATATATATATACTGCGTCTTCTTCTGACAAGGCGAGTCCATGCCACAAAAAGTGCTGTCGTCACTGGAACATCATGCCGCAGGAACCATACATGACACCCCACTCAGCCACGTTATACTAACACCGGGCCGACCAGTCCTGTTTCCTTGTTCTAACCTGTCAGTGCTAGGAGCCCATCGAGGCAACAGCAAGTGCCGTTATAAAAGTTTTGCTACGACCCGATCTCGGATCTTCCGACCTCTATTCATTCAAAGAAATAATTTCATGTATATCGGTGATTTTATCATACATCAGCCTGAAGGATAAATTTAAAAAGATGTGCATGATTTTGGCGTTAGATTTATATTTTACATTGTAGAAAGTAAGCATGGATTTTACACAAATCTGTTTCAGCATTTACAGGTGAATTGCGTCGGGAAATGTGTTAGCCAGAATATGTACGTGATAAAGATATGTATATACATTGCAATTTAATTAAGAGCGAAAAAAAGCACCGGCGTACTGAATTGGGGTTTTCTCTTCATCAGCGAACTTGCGTTTCAGTGTACGAAGTCTGTCGTCTATGCTTCTACATTTGCTCTTCTTCAGTGGTGGATGGGCTGCTCTTTCAACCCGTGCCATCTTTAACATCTTTGGGGGACATCCAGAAGTTGAGTTGGATGACATAACGAGGTTATGTGGATAACAACTTGTGTTAATTTTGAAGCGATAATACCGTTTTCAAGCATAGTTATTATCATGATGCTTGAAAACGGTATTAGTACCTATACCAAAACGTCGCTTCAAAAATAAACAGAGGTTGTTGTACATATACTCTCGTTTTGTTATGCCATCTTTATTTCAGTGGAAGATGTTTGGATGTGCCTTCATGACTGTAGCGTTAGGCTTTCTATGCCAACCTTCCAAGTGGTTGGTAGTTCTGGGTCCTTCGTCATCATAATGATTCCATACTTGTCGGGAAAAGTTCCCCTCCATCCACGTCTGGACCACGTAGTCCGCCAACTCAACTGATGACGTCGTTGCCTGAGTCATGGTTTCAGGCCATACATCATCCACTAAGTGCATGGGAAGTAGTGGAAGTACACTGATTCTCCATACAAAGCTCTGATTAGCATACAGTTTGGAGACCTAGCTTCTAGACCTGTCTCCATGGGCCGCCATTAACAAAAGCGTGGAACGTGTAAATTTGCTGGAAAAGGCGTGGTGCTGCGAAAAATGTTCCGTCTGCGTAGATAGCTGGAGCCGCTGGTAGATGTTTCGGGTTGGAAACTGTTCTTAACACCAGGATTCTATCGTCATCACCAGGGGGGTTACGTAGGGGGGTTAAACTGAGGGTTGTTGTCATTAATATCCGTCACAAATATGCTCACAGTTGTAGAGGCAGACTGCATAGGTAAAAAAAAAAAAGACAAACACTTCATGAATAATTGACTTCATAATGCCTTACTCACAAAAAAAAAACCCAACTTCACAACAGATGCAACTTGAAAATTGTTTAATATAAAAAAGGGTATTCTGTAACTGTGTCAGTGGAGGCTTTGAAGCACTTACCCCTGGTGGTGTTGCATTATCTCGGACAGTCACAACTAACGAGTAGGATGCAATAGATTCACGATCCAAAGTGTCAATGTTGGTTATGTCTCCACTGGGAAGAAAAAAAAACAAAACGTTTAAGTTATTTACACCTGCAAATATATGAAAAATATATATAAAAAATATCTACCAACAGATAGAGATCAGGTCGTCTGCCTGAGGTAGGAAAGTCTTCATGTCTTACCTTGAACTGATGGCAAAGTCTCCTGCCAAATTACCACTGCTTATAACATAGTTAAGGGAGTTTCCATCGATATCTGTAGCCTGGAAAAGAAAGAACAAAAAATGAAAAAAGTAAAATGATATTGTTTACTTAGATAAGACCCCTAAAACACCTAAAAGATTATTTTAATAATTTTAATTAGAGATTAAGAACAGACACCACTTACAGGGACAGTGAACACAAGAGTGTTGCTGGGCACACCTTCACTGACTCTCACGTCATACTGACTGGCGCCAATCTGGGGAGGCGTGTTTCCGCCAGCAACAACATTCACCACAAGCACAGTTTCTCCACTCCTGAAATAATGAAGATTATAACAAAACAAATTAACAATTTACAAAACCACCATCATAATCTGCATCATCAATGTTAAACTCATGTGAAAGCTATTTCAGCAAGTTTAACAGTTACTCCTTGAAGCTTTTAAAAATGTAAGGGAGATATTGAAGAGAAACTCACAGCTTTCCAACTGTAGCCTTGTCAGTAGCTCTAACTGTAAGAGCATACCGGTCTCCCCTGGCAACTGAGCCAACAACGTTCACATTGGCTCCATTATTTGGGGTGTCTGTGATGGTAAATTTCCCTGCCCCGCCATTAGTCACGGAGGTAATCGCATAGGTAATCTGGCCATTAACCCCAGAGTCCAAGTCCGTAGCCAGAACCTGCAAAAAATGACAAAATTGGTCAAGTCCAAATTGAAATGGGGGAGGATTTTTTTCTCCATTTCAACTTTGTGAGAAGAGGAACTGATATAGTGTAGGTTAAAGAAAAGAAAACCACCCCCTCACCGACGTGACTTGGCTGCTTCCAAGAGTGCTGTAATCCCTTGCAAGTATGTCACTGGTGTAACAACCCTGCGGGAAAACTGGGGCATAGTCATTTACATCCAGCACATTAATGGTCAAGGTCACTGAAGAACTGCGTCGCTCCGTTGTGTCCGTCTCTCGCACCACAACCTGCCCAAAAAGAAAAACAGTTAACAACAACTCAATAACTTAATTTTACTATCTGATATTTATATATCACACTTAACCCTTGTGCAATAAAGTGTGGCATTATAAACACTAAAACCAAGTGGGTAGGATACAGAAGCACTTACCACTGGTGTGTATCGTGCGTTGCTTTCGTAATCTAAAATACTCTTGGCCACGCTAACAAATCCATCTGATGAGACAGTGAAAGGGGAACAGCCCACAATTGACAGCTCATAAGCACCTGCAGGGTCTCCCTGAGTCTACAAACGAAGAAAGAAAATGATAAAATACAAACATACGTATCACCATGGCATGAGAACACTTGATCTCGTGCTGAACTCTCATCCTTATCTGATCAAGATTTATTTTGTTCTGAACAGACTGACTTACCACATCTTGGTCCTGAACTGTTAGTTTCAGCACTTGGTCCCGGGCTTGGTTTGTGACCATTGTACCAACAGCAGAATTCTCCTGCACATACCCGGTAAATGCGATGGTGTTGGTACTCAGTACGGGTGCAAAAATGTTGGATGGGTTCACTGAAACGCTGATTCTCGTGGTAGCAAAACGACGGTTTGTGGTCTGTTCTTCTGCCTGAAAATTACATAAATGTGTGAAATGTAGGTTGGCCTGAACAAATTATGTTCAAAAACTGGTAACTGACAGCATGTCTTATAACGAGATTAGGTAGTGGGGAATATGGGACATCGACTGTGAAACGGATTGAAACTTACCACAACAATAAGAAACAATTCCTTAGTTGTTGTTCTGTCAATTGCTTGTAGTTGAACTAGGTTCACCTCATAAAAATCCACACCTCCTACGGTGTCTTTAACAGGCGTTGATAAGGAGAAGTAGCTGGAATAGTCCGCTGAAAAGAAAAAAAAATGGTGTTGTAGTTCCTTTTTTCTCCCTCCCCACGTATACACACAAAACTATAACTGAGATTCCAAGTTGGAGTCGAGGGCGGCAAACTTACTTGTTACCAGAGAAAAGGCAATTGCTGCATTCAGAGTATCTTGATCTCTGGCCCGGATAGTTACTGGCTGGTTTTTTGTATTACCCGTTAATGGATAAGTCTGGATAGCCCCACCAGCAGGCTGTAACACAGGAAAAACAAGGGTCACCACAAATACAAATAATCTGACAACATATACCTTGACGTAAGTTAACAAATACACAAGTGTTAAATAATACAAAACGTAAAACCATTAAAAAGCTCTGGAAGATACATAAGATACTTTTCTGTATTTCATCATACAGAAATATTTTACACTCACCACTTCACCCGAAATAATGTTCGCTGTAAGCTCTGGTTCGATACATATAGGATAGAGACCAACATAGGTGATACAACCAGAGTACACAAACATAGGTCCCAGATCATCCCCATCCTCAAGTGTGATGACGAGCTGTGTTGTCGCCGAAAGAGAAGGTGTCCCTGTGTCCTGCGAGAAGGAGATGGGAGAATAAATGTAGCATAATTACTACAAAGCTTTCCTTTTATACATTGCAACGTAAAAGTGTTCAAATATTACAGAAGAGCTTTCCAAGTCACAATCTTACTTACCTTGCCCATGACCGTGAGGTTATATGTATTACTACTGAACTGATAGTAGAGGGTCTCAAAGTCCAGGGTATCACTGACAGTAACAAATCCCTGCCGTGCCAAATCAATGGAAAACTTGTCTGCACCCTGGAAACACATGCATACCAGCATCCATGATTAAAAAAAATTCTTGAATATTGTCAATGCACAACCAAATACTTGAAAGAAAATAGATATAATATAAAACTGTTGAATAATTTAACTTGCTACTTTATTATTAGGATATGTCAAAAAGAAAATGTTAAATCAATAATAAACAATTTGAAAAAAAAAGGACTTACCGGTGTTCCAATGCTGGAGCTAAAGGAAAAGTCCACTTCTTTGTTTCCTTCACCATCCTTGTCTGTAGCAGAGATTCTCCTGAACACTGTTGTTCCAATAGGGGTCAGCTGCAGGCCAAAATTGGGCATTGCTTCATATGAAAATGTCAATAAAACTACCATGCCTATGCCAGAAAGCAGGAAAAATACAAAACCATGGGTGGACTGAAAAATATGGACATAATCGTGGGTAAATTACGAATTTCATTTTTCTTCTTCTTCAGTGTTTGGAGAGAAGAGGGGTCTTTTTATTCAAACCTAAACATCAGCATAACTTTAATCTTACCTCGTTAACCGTTGTGCTGTAGGGCGCGTCAACAAAAGCAGGGGGGTTGTCATTGACGTCTTGTATTGTAATTGTCACAGGGAGGAATATCTGCAAGAAGTACAAGAAAATAATAAAGGGAAGTACAAGGATAACCTACCCATCCTTCACACCATTAGTCATTGTTTCAATGTGTTTACAAAAGTATGACATGCAAAGATTGCATAAGAAAAAAAAAACAGGGCAACTTACAGTGTTTCTGCCTGCTGTATCACATCGAATGGTACAGTAATATGCGACCAAGTCATCTAACGTTGATGCAGTAGCACCCTGTAACAAATACAAACAAATTTCCACTTCAAAATCAAAAATGATGCCATTCAGCACACAAACACTGAACAGCATGTCTCTAAAAAAGATTTTTTGACCAAAGAAAAATAAAATAACAATGAAGTCACAACTTTCAAAAAAGAAAACAGGTTCTCACATGCACGCTGCAAGGGTGGTTACTTACATCTCGATCCACGCCTGCATTAAGCTGAAGGTAGAAGATGTCCGGGGAACTGCCAGCAACTATTTGGAATTTTTGTAGGCAGCCAGTGCCAGTATCCTTTTCCTGCAGAGTGAGCTGTATATTGTCATTTAATCTACCACTAATTTCTATCCTTCCTCGATATTTGTCCATCGTACCACTCTGCTGAGCCTGGGTCAAAGCTGCAACATGAAATTTGTCATTCTTGTAATCAGGTTTTAATGCCAAACACAAGGACTTCTCGCTTGTACAAATGGCAGTCAGTGTTACCTTGGAGGAGCATAAAGTTTGTCATACATATTTGTGAAGATGGTGTAAAGGGTGAATCATGCAGATTCCCTCTACAGGACGGGATTCAACAAAATTCTTTTCAACTTCTTTGCCCTGCATGAAGGCGATGAATTGTTAATTAAAATATTGTTCGTCTAACTTTAAAAATGAGCATCACCATAAAGCAAAAAATATTAAGGAGACAAAAAATGGCAACTCACCTAAGTTACTTGCTTCCTCCACAGATACAAACAATGTCTGAAACTCTGACCCTCCACTGGAATTGATGGGATCACAGGCTACAACAAAAAGGGATAAACTGACAGAAAGATCAGAAAAAAGAACAGATTTATGGAATTTTGAACATAAGGGCAATAACAGAAACATCTGATGGTCAAGAAAAGATAAGTAACAGTATATAGCATAGAATGTATGTAGAACTTACGCTGGATCTGGGCCGCCGTCCATGCTGCCAGCAGCAGGACTGCCCCCACGAGAGGTAATACAGGCAGAGTCATTTTCAGACCCCAGGTGGGCCGCTCACTGCCCTACAAAACAGAACAGCACAAATATCAAGTTTGTACCATTTATGAGTGATGCTCATGGATGCTTTTACAAACTAATTGTCCAACTGGAAGGCAAAAACATTACATTCCAAATACATTTATGGTAATTCTGCAAGATCAAAACTTTACATATGGATATATTAGGAAAGTTTTTGCTTACTTTCACCCTAGTACAAATGTATCAAGTGTGGTCAGTTACATATATAATTCAGGTGTATTTGGTCAAATGGGTACAAGTGTCACGGAAGCATTTGAAAAATTCAAAGATTCTCTATCCCTCAGAACCAAAACGTACAAAAACGGAAATGATGCCCTACAGGTACACAGTTCTGTAATTATCCATTAGTGGGGCATGAGATGACAAACAGATGCAGGCAAATACATAAATACATTGTCCTGTTAGCACAAACAGGTATGGAGAGTAGTTTGTTTTGTTTTGTTTTGGGTGAAAATATTTGAACTAAATGCTTTCATGAATAAAAACTAAAATCATAAAACAAATTTAGACATTATCTTAAATCTTGAGGGTAAAAGTCAAATACATACCGCAGGACTACCAAATCCACCAATATTCTACTGGAATGTGTGGGGCTTAACGCGGACAGGCTTGTGTGGACAAATGGGCACACCCTACCTAAATTTGGCTTGAGTAACCAGTCAGACTGCCAGTGGTAGAAACACGGGTATGGACACAAGTCTGAGGCTCCCTAGGGGTATTTATAGATCCTGTCCACACCACCCAACCCCTCCCCATAACCATGCTTACTACATGTACTTTAGGTCATTATACAGAAACATGTGCAGACAAGCTAATTAAATTCATAATGCTACCCAAAACACCTGGTAACTGTAACTGGGTGGATGGTCTTCATAAACAATACCAAATTTTTGAGGATGGGAGAGCGTGAAAATGGTTGACGACTCTACTACCCTTAGGCCGAATTATCTAGATGGGGCACTAATAAAAAAAAAAAAAAAGGCCCATCAATGAAGTCAAAGCCTGATGAAATGCATTCAAACCTGTGTTTTTCTGAAGTGAACTGTGACATCATGAATTACACAGGCACTGTGGGTCATATACAGGGCATAGTTTTAAAAACAAATTTCCTTCAGCATTTTTTTTTTATATTAGATATGGCCTTGATTACTGGTACTATAAGTCTGCTTGTACTGTTAGATTATCTCAGGCTTCTCAAGTTTGATATAATATTGAAAAAAAAATCAATTAAGTGCACATGTATCTAGCACGCAGCCTTGCCCTAATGTGTTATTTACTGGCACTACAAGGGATTTGTAGTGCTACAGGTGTGTCTGTCTTTCTACCAGTAATGACTGGTAGATAATGACTTCAGGTTATCCCCAGATATCAGGACAGAAATTAGCATTTCACACTTTTCGCTTTGGGCATATAATGAATTAATACTAATACCTGTACTTATTACATGTGCATAACAATTTGCTGTAGGGCATGAAGAATTAGATTAGAATGAGCAGATTTGCACTTATACAATGAGCTACTAAAAGCATGTATAAAAATGGGATTACTGGTGAATAATTTTATGGATCTGTATGTATGCCCCAAGGCACCCAGCTCATGGCAAAATTCTTTACATCTTAGATGCACATGATCTAGCTGCAGAAAAAAATTAGAATAGAATGAGTCAAATAAGAGTATGTATTATGCTAAGATCAATAACGAGCATAAGAACTGTGCAAAAATAGGGTGAAAATTATACAATGCCTATAAATACATATTAAAGAGCTACAGAGTAGGCCTACATGTGGACACCAGTTAAAAGAAAAAAAAAAGTAGAAAAAGGGTTAAAATAAGACGATAAAATGAATGAATGAATGAATGATTATGGCTTAACGCCATATCGGCAATATTTCAGCCATATCGTGGCGAACGATAAAATGAAAACTGCTAAATGTCAACCACAATTGTCAATCCAGTATACATTCAATGTTCCGAGTGGTGTGTTGGCATTTTACTTTTTCATTAAGGGCTGCTGCAGAATTATGGAACTGATATAACTGAAATAAAATCTGAAGAGATAGAAATCCCATTCAAAGTTCTACACTATGTTATCGGGGAAGACCGCCGATCTAAACACCTGTATTACAAACTATATAGTTGTCAAGAGATTTCCTTACCGTTGGCTAACAAGTAACCGTCTTGGACTTGCGCTATTTTGGTAAAACAATCCACGAGAAGCTCTAGTATATTTGCGATTTGGGCGATGTCATGCTCGCGTCTTGTGTTCCCGGGAACCGAGTGAAGTCTACCACACCTTAGGCAACCTATAGTCTCTATACACCTTTTATTCCAAGCCTTAGTACGCAATGCCATAATAGACTTTTTTTCTCATTTAGATATCAATAGACGCCTGTCAATCGAGCGACGTGACCAAACCGGGTTTGCAAGGTGTTCGCCTGACGGTGAGGGTAGACGACCCTCAGTCTGTGGGTTGCTCCTCTCCGTGGGAGACGCCTCTGCTATTCTCAGCCGGCTTTTCGGACATTCCATGCTGGGTAAGCGTTCAGCCGAGTTCAGACAGCTAATCACGGAGCACACCCGGCACACCCATAGGAGGCCTGCATAAAATTGTGCTGTCTTGTATCTGAAGATTTGAAATTACTTTTATAAAACTTCCAGCTTTTAGATCAAACAATAAATATGAGACTCTTTGTCGTCAGTTGTCTGATTTCATTTACTGCACTGTTAACTTTTTAAGCCTATTAAACAATGAAACGAATGTAGAGTGAAACTTCCTGGTTCTCATCGATCGTCCATCAGTGTTTGAGATCTATTTTTTCAAGGATAACTTAAGCCTTATATTTTCTTAATGAAAAATCTGATTTGTCAAAAATGTCAAATGTCGGACAATATAACGATTATACGCAAACATTAGATCTGTTAGTATGGTGATAAGTCGACATGGACATTGAAACGTGGGCCACGTCAGTGGCATGTGGGATGTAGTGGAGAGAGAACGCCTGTACAAGAAATCAATACCTGTGGACCGCATGTACAATAATACCGGTACAGCTTTCCACTAACGTCAATATTCTGTTTTGTGTGCGCGTGACGGCCCGCAAAAGGATGACAAATACATTCCTTTCACAACATGTGTACCTTTCTGCACGGTTTTTCCTTATTGATGTATTAAAGCCTTTAGATTGTGTATTATTCAAGGAATGTAGGCCTATCTAACTTTCTTTTCCTCTCTGGAAACGGACTGATTCATATTTTTGTCGACAGATGAATAGACAGACCGTTTACTTTCTTTTTCCCGTTAATCAACTTGCTCAAAGAGAGCGCAGCCCCGACCCCCCCCCCCCTAAATTTTTCTACTCTCCGCTTGATTGAGTCTGTGGATCTACTGTGTGAATTAGGGGGATGGGGTTTAAACCCGGAAATAGGGACTGTCTAGGTGTAGGTGAAAATAGTTAGCAGCAAGCTGCCTTAAAGGCGAGTGGATCTGTGTAGGCTGAAGTCCGAAATTTCCATTGACATTTTTCAGTCACTTTCCATACATTTCACCGATTAAGTCACGACTAAAACTGCTTCGTTTATCGTTTTCTTAATCAGAGATCTCAGATACCAAATAGTGATAGCTGTCGCTCATTTTAATACAGAATTAATATCCCCCGCCGCCTTGGACGATGGAACCCTACCAACTGGACATTGATTGGCAATCTGGACACTCCCTGGCTTGGTGGTCAGCGTAAGAGGAATAGGCCAAGCACTGGTCGGCCAAGTGTCCGTGTAATGTGATTGAGTGGGTCATCGTGTCTGGTGTCTTCGATATACCGGTGTATGGCGTTCCAGTGAGGTAGCAGTGTCGATCTATACGTTGGTTGATGCATGGATCGGACGCGCTACAAGAATTGTCCGTTGTGATATATCACAAGGACTGAAGTGTTAAATATAGAAAACGCCGTTAAATGCTAATCAAACAATTGTATATACAGTGAAAAGACTGACGAAGATGAAATGTAATTGTGAAAGATTATGTGTGCGACTGTATGATGGTGGCTGCTTGGATCACTGTGAATTATTTATTTATTAACAAAATACTGTATACACAAATACACAAGCATGTGTACACATGTATGCTTAATTGCATGTGCAGTTTGGAAGTCAGTACCGGCATATGTTTTCTCTTGTTGTACATATGCACTGCTGACCTGCTCAGGTAGGCAAGCACGGCAGTTCATAAACCCTGTGTACAAATGCATGTGAATTAGATGTTACCTGATGCCCCTCCCACATGCACCCATGCACCCCTGCCCAGAGGGAAATTCTCCAAGAGATCAACATACATGCACGGTCTGGTGGAACAACCAGTCGGCCGAGACTGCCGGTTCAGGGTCAGTTGACTGTGAAGTGGCTGGGTGTGGGGGAGGGGGGAGTGCGGGAGAAGGGGATAGAGACAACCGTTATTCTGACCTGGATATACATTCTCTGGGGTTTGTTTAGGCGTGGTCCAAGTTTGTGTGCGTACAAGCCAAAGCCGAGAGTAAACAATATAACTTGCGTTTCTTCCTGCATTGTAGACTCCAGTAAAGGCACACCTGGACGTCGGAACGCCTTGGAGGCCATGGGAAAAGCCGTGTAGCATAGGGTATGCCTGATCTAATAATGATGGAAAGACTGTCATTGCATGACGTTGTAGTATAGAGGTGAAGTTGTGTGCCTTTGTGTATAAATGTTGAAATTTTTACACACTTATGACCATTTTTGGCCATTTTTTTTATTTCACATTCTTATTCTTTATTCTCCTGTCCTTCCTCTCACTTGAAGATGAAAACCACATTCGAATTGTAAATACAGACTCTACCTGAAACTTGACAAAAAGTGTAAAATGTTGTGAACCAAGGCAGTTGTGTTCTCTTAGTTCCCCTGATTGAGGGCATTAGCTCACTGAAGAGGGGTTACCTATTGTGAAAAGACACGTGTCTGGTAAATGTTTATTGCCTCCGCTATGAACTGTGCATGGCTGCTTGTGCAGACCACCCCAGCAGACTTAGTAACTGAAACAGCCTTAATTACCCGACCTGAGTACATTCTACCATGGTTTGCTCGGAAATGTCGAGATAAAACACCAATTTATGCTATGATGGAACATGTTAAGATTTAAAATTCAACATAAGTAGGTGCATATGTTTACATTTAACTGGAAGCAGGATAATTTGTGATTAAACTTGATTGGCAGACTAATTAATGACGAATTTTGTCACACATAATGCTTCCCAGACATTTTGGTCTTTTTCTCCCTTTCCATTTTTGAGACGGTTGTCTGGTGAAATACTTTTATTTCTCATTTATTTTTCAACATAATGCTGTGAAATTTGGCACACATGTAGCTAAATACCTAAGCTAAAAAATTGTCCCAAAGATTTTTGATATCTTTTCTAGTTTTAAGATATTAGTAAAAAAATCAAAGTTTCAAAATGTTTTTAAATTTTTGAAAGTTTTAAGTCATCACTCAGAACAATCTGAGATGAATATTCAAAATCTGTGGGACAATTTTTTGGTTTAAATAGTAAATTATCCACTTGAGCCAGAAAAAAATGTTGAAAATTGGCGAAAAAATAGCAATTTGAAAAACAGTTCTGATTTTTGTCAAATTTTCTCTTCATTTTGAATAATATTAATGTTAGGTAAATTTTAAAAGTTTTTTTGAAATTAGCAGGTGTTTAGCTTTGAGAATATATATACATATGGTTATATTTGATCAATATTTTGGGCTACACAAGGCAAAATGTAAAATTTGAGTTCTTGTATTCTTAAAATAGTTATATCGTTGGATCGTTGCAACTACATCCGGTCCCTGTATCCACGAGGTTGCTTGTTCGAATCCAGTGCGTGCTGTTTCGGCTGAGCCTTTTTTTTTTTCAAGAAGTCCGTTCCAACCGGCGATGGTCAATGCTTACTTCCGGCTCTCCGGTTTCCTCGCAAACCGAACCGCTCTCGTGTAAGAAAATTCCTGACAGTAGCATTAAACACCAATCAAGAAATAAATGTATCGAGGAATGTATGTTTTCAATTTAATGAATTACTCCAATTGCGCTCTTGTGTAGCCGAGACATACGTGGCAGAATCGTCCGGAAGTTATGTAAACCTAACTACTATAACAAGGTATAGGCTACACAACTTATTATGTCTAATAAGCCTAACTTTACATAACACTCAATTTTAAGTTGGTGTATGTATTGGCAAGCAAACGTGCATTAACTTTTCCAACACTCCTTTCTCCTGGAAGAGAAAATCAAAATAAATGTTAAAGACTATCTGCAAGTAAATTTTCATGCTCTTTATGTTTTCTTCTCCTTTAAAATGTTGAATGGAGCGGAACTTAGAAGCTTGTTTGACGCTTTTCTTTCAGGAAACCAACCTGGTGAAGGTGCAGTCTATGGAATTGACAGAGAATTAGTACCTCTCCGCCTGTTCGCACATTTCTTCCTGGCACTCTAACATTCACGTTCCCGTTGTGCCTCCTGTCCCTCCCGGGCTGACTGTCTGTGGTAAAGAATCGTCTGTACAGCGAAGCGAAAGAGAACCGTTGACATACTGAAAATGAACATTCGCTGAAGACTACTTCCCGTACTTGGACAGGGACACAATCTGGCAAGGACCTCGATGGAGGGGTCCACTGTATCCACTATATCTTTCATGCTTTGTACCACCATAGACTATATTCTACATAAATGACCCACATCTATCCAAATACGCGGGGAACTGTCATGACAGCTCATGAAATGGCCGTGACAATGTTCACAACGAACAGCATGACGCTGGATATGCCGGAACTTAATATAATTGTTCACCAGATGGCTATGACAATCACTAAAGCCCACGACAGAGGTGTCCAGTATGGGACTGTGACAGTGTACGGAAGCTTAGTGCACGAATGATGACAATGACTAGAATCCACGACAGAGGTATCCAGTAAGGGACTTTGTGACAGTGTACGGAAGCTGGATGCACGGGTGATGACAATGACTAGAACCACGACAGAGTTGTCCAGTAAGGGGCTTTGTGACAGTGTGCAGAAGCTTGGTGGACGTGTGATGACAAAGACTAGAATCCACGACAGAGGTGTCCAGTAAGGGACTCTGTGACAGTGTGCAGAAGCTTGGTGGACGTGTGATGACAATGACTAGAACCCACGACAGAGGTGTCCAGTATGGGACTGTGACAGTGTGCCGAGGCTTGGTGCACGGGTGATGACAATGACTAGAACCCACGACAGAGGTGTCCAGTAAGGGGCTTTGTGACAGTGTGCAGAAGCTTGGTGTCCAGTAAGGGGCTTTGTGACAGTGTGCAGAAGCTTGGTGGACGTATGATGACAATGACTAGAATCCACGACAGAGGTATCCAGTAAGGGACTGTGGCAGTGTGCAGAAGCTAGGTGCACGTGTGATGACAATGACTAGAACCCACGACAGAGGTATCCAGTAAGGGACTCTGTGACAGTGTGCAGAAGCTTGGTGGACGTGTGATGACAATGACTAGAATCCACGACAGAGGTGTCCACTAAAGGACACTGAAAAGGCTAAAATGGCGATGACAGGAAGAAAAACAATACAACATAAAATGAAAGTGCCCATGATGGACAGAAATGTCCAGTACAGTATCATTTTGGAATGTGTGTATAATTATAAAGACTACACCATAGAGAGTAAAACCAGCCCAGCGATTGTCGTGTAACTGACGATATGTGACCTCTTGTTAATTTACCTCATTCAGAGTTTTATTTTAACGATTCCTGTAAATACTTCAAAAGTTACAAATTACATATGCCTAACGCCATGGCTTAAGTAGAATTTAGTAAATATATGCGGTGATATTAATTGTAATTTACTGAATGTCACTGGTATAGAATTACTCAGAATGCTGTGTTGTCACGAACTAAGAACCCAGAACTCGAGTAAAACCCACGAGAAAGCGAGAGTGATGCCCGAAGAGCAAGAGAAGGCCCCATATTTGCGAGCAATGAATTCAGTCGCATTCTAAAAATATTTCCAGAGTGTCCCCTTTCAATATATAAGTGGCACCATACACCAACAGGTTCATAAATATTGTGTACCCAGGGGTCTACCCCAATGGGTTCTGCGACAATAAAAGGACACGGAATTAACATTTCGGCTCATCAAAAGCGATAAAACTTCTTGGTAGGTATATTAAACACTTCAAAGACTATGCTTTATTTAGGTAAAAGAATGTACGAAATTTCTGGGATTAGATCTGAGATACATACATCTGAGAGGTTATAATGGGATCGAACTCTACCTGAATGTATAGATAGAGAGAGATTGCTGAACAATTGGATAAAGAATTAATATCACTATTTGACTTCTCTGACGTTATGTATGGCATTTGTAGTAAATAATCCCAGGAAACTCCGAAGGCAGCTGGTCAAAGCAGTAAATATCCTTCTTTAATTGCCATATGACATCAGCGCTAAAGCTGTTTGTAAATAACTGAATTGGTTCAATGTTTCTTAACGTTGCTGTTTCCGTAGATGTATTTTAATGTCCAAAGCGTGACTTAAATGCAGATTAAAGGGGTTTTTAACTACCGCGGTGCTAAAATATGAAATAATCTGAATTATGCTTGGAAACTTTCTCCAAACCTCAATCATTTAAAAAATTCTTTATCATTCTTTATCACGGTTACCTTTTTGTAGATATTGTTTCATTATTGATCTTGATTTTGGCTATATTGCTTTCAAACTCGCACTGCACTGGGCCAAGCTGACATATCACCCAGCTTAATTGGATAATTCACAAGTTCTAAGTTAAAAGTAATACACAGCGGAAAATGGGAAAGGCCACTAAAAACGTTAGGCTTGGGAAATTCAGGCATGCCACCAGGAGAACTGCAGGTAAGATGGGATCGAAACAAAGCTGAAATCTACTTCAACCGCAAAGGAAATAAGCTGAAAGAATTTGCGTATGAAACATTTGATATTAAGGAAGACCTGACCTAATTCTTGGTGAAAAAGGAAGCCATGACAGATGTTTGGGTGGCCGTGTCAACGAAAGCAGTTTACTTAAAGATTAGCTATATAAGATGGTGACGAGCCAAATGTCGTCAAGAGTGGTCTCCCTTGATGCTCACCGGTAAATGTATTCATGTATAGTTGCTTCGGTTCTGTGTTGTACTCAACAATTTTTCAGTTATATAACGACGAGGAGTTCTTAGAAGGCATATCTATCTATCTATCTATCTATATATATATAGATATAGATATATATATATACTGCGTCTTCTTCTGACAAGGCGAGTCCATGCCACAAAAAGTGCTGTCGTCACTGGAACATCATGCCGCAGGAACCATACATGACACCCCACTCAGCCACGTTATACTAACACCGGGCCGACCAGTCCTGTTTCCTTGTTCTAACCTGTCAGTGCTAGGAGCCCATCGAGGCAACAGCAAGTGCCGTTATAAAAGTTTTGCTACGACCCGATCTCGGATCTTCCGACCTCTATTCACTCAAGGAAATAATTTCATGTATATCGGTGATTTTATCATACATCAGCCTGAAGGATAAATTTAAAAAGATGTGCATGATTTTGGCGTCAGATTTATATTTTACATTGTAGAAAGTAAGCATAGATTTTACACAAAGGAAATATATTTCAGCATTTACAGGTGAATTGCGTCGGGAAATGTGTTAGCCAGAATATGTAAGTGATATGTATGTACATTGCAAATTTTATTAAGAGCGAAGAAGCATCGGCGTACTGAATTGGGGTTTTCTCTTTATCAGCGAACTTGCGTTTCAGTGTACGAAATCTGTCGTCTATGCTTCTACATTTGCTCTTCTTAAGTGGTGGATGGGCTTCTCTTTCAATCCGTTCCATCTTTAACATCTTTGGGGGACATCCAGAAGTTGAGTTGGATAACATAACGAGGTTATGTGAATAACAACTTGTGTTTATTTTGAAGCGATAATACCGTTTTCAAGCATAGTTATTATCATGATGTTTTGTTATGCCATCTTTATTTCAGTGGAAGATGTTTGGATGTGCCTTCATGACTGTAGCGTTAGGCTTTCTATGCCAACCTTCCAAGTGGTTGGTAGTTCTGGGTCCTTCGTCATCATAATGATTCCATACTTGTCGGGAAAAGTTCCCCTCCATCCACGTCTGGACCACGTAGTCCGCCAACTCAACTGATGACGTGGTTGCCTGAGTCATGGTTTCAGGCCATACATCATCCACTAAGTGCATGGGAAGTAGTGGAAGTACACTGATTCTCCATACAAAGCTCTGATTAGCATACAGTTTGGAGACCTAGCTTCTAGACCTGTCTCCATGGGCCGCCATTAACAAAAGCGTGGAACGTGTAAATTTGCTGGAAAAGGCGTGGTGCTGCGAAAAATGTTCCGTCTGCGTAGATAGCTGGAGCCGCTGGTAGATGTTTCGGGTTGGAAACTGTTCTTAACACCAGGATTCTATCGTCATCACCAGGAGGGTTACGTAGGGGGGTTAAACTGAGGGTTGTTGTCATTAATATCCGTCACAAATATGCTCACAGTTGTAGAGGCAGACTGCATAGGTAAAAAAAAAAAAGACAAACACTTCATGAATAATTGACTTCATAATGCCTTACTCACAAAAAAAAACCCCAACTTCACAACAGATGCAACTTGAAAATTGTTTAATATAAAAAAGGGTATTCTGTAACTGTGTCAGTGGAGGCTTTGAAGCACTTACCCCTGGTGGTGTTGCATTATCTCGGACAGTCACAACTAACGAGTAGGATGCAATAGATTCACGATCCAAAGTGTCAATGTTGGTTATGTCTCCACTGGGAAGAAAAAAAACAAAACGTTTAAGTTATTTACACCTGCAAATATATGAAAAATATATATAAAAAATATCTACCAACAGATAGAGATCAGGTCGTCTGCCTGAGGTAGGAAAGTCTTCATGTCTTACCTTGAACTGATGGCAAAGTCTCCTGCCAAATTACCACTGCTTATAACATAGTTAAGGGAGTTTCCATCGATATCTGTAGCCTGGAAAAGAAAGAACAAAAAATGAAAAAAGTAAAATGATATTGTTTACTTAGATAAGACCCCTAAAAGTACACCTAAAAGATTATTTTAATAATTTTAATTAGAGATTAAGAACAGACACCACTTACAGGGACAGTGAACACAAGAGTGTTGCTGGGCACACCTTCACTGACTCTCACGTCATACTGACTGGCGCCAATCTGGGGAGGCGTGTTTCCGCCAGCAACAACATTCACCACAAGCACAGTTTCTCCACTCCTGAAATAATGAAGATTATAACAAAACAAATTAACAATTTACAAAACCACCATCATAATCTGCATCATCAATGTTAAACTCATGTGAAAGCTATTTCAGCAAGTTTAACAGTTACTCCTTGAAGCTTTTAAAAATGTAAGGGAGATATTGAAGAGAAACTCACAGCTTTCCAACTGTAGCCTTGTCAGTAGCTCTAACTGTAAGAGCATACCGGTCTCCCCTGGCAACTGAGCCAACAACGTTCACATTGGCTCCATTATTTGGGGTGTCTGTGATGGTAAATTTCCCTGCCCCGCCATTAGTCACGGAGGTAATCGCATAGGTAATCTGGCCATTAACCCCAGAGTCCAAGTCCGTAGCCAGAACCTGCAAAAAATGACAAAATTGGTCAAGTCCAAATTGAAATGGGGGAGGATTTTTTTCTCCATTTCAACTTTGTGAGGAGAGGAACTGATATAGTGTAGGTTAAAGAAAAGAAAACCACCCCCTCACCGACATGACTTGGCTGCTTCCAAGAGTGCTGTAATCCCTTGCAAGTATGTCACTGGTGTAACAACCCTGCGGGAAAACTGGGGCATAGTCATTTACATCCAGCACATTAACGGTCAAGGTCACTGAAGAACTGCGTCGTTCCGTTGTGTCCGTCTCTCGCACCATAACCTGCCCAAAAAGAAAAACAATTAACAACAACCCAATAACTTAATTTTACTATCTGATATTTATATATCACACTTAACCCTTGTGCAATAAAGTGTGGCATTATAAACACTAAAACCAAGTGGGTAGGATAGAGAAGCACTTACGACTGGTGTGTATCGTGCGTTGCTTTCGTAATCTAAAATACTGTTGGCCACGCTAACAAATCCATCTGATGAGACAGTGAAAGGGGAAGAGCCCACAATTGACAGCTCATAAGCACCTGCAGGGTCTCCCTGAGTCTACAAACGAAGAAAGAAAATGATAAAATGCAAACATACGTATCACCATGGCATGAGAACTCTTGATCTCGTGCTGAACTCTCATCCTTATCTGATCAAGATTTATTTGTTCTGAACAGACTGACTTACCACATCTTGGTCCTGAACTGTTAGTTTCAGCACTTGGTCCCGGGCTTGGTTCGTGACCATTGTACCAACAGCAGAATTCTCCTGCACATACCCTGTAAATGCGATGGTGTTGGTACTCAGTACGGGTGCAAAAAGGTTTGATGGGTTCACTGAAACGCTGATTCTCGTGGTAGCAAAACGACGGTTTGTGGTCTGTTCTTCTGCCTGAAAATTACATAAATGTGTGAAATGTAGGTTGGCCTGAACAAATTATGTTCAAAAACTGGTAACTGACAGCATGTCTTATAACGAGATTAGGTAGTGGGGAATATGGGACATCGACTGTGAAACGGATTGAAACTTACCATAACAATAAGAAACAATTCCTTAGTTGTTGTTCTGTCAATTGCTCGTAGCTGAACCAGGTTCACCTCATAAAAATCCACACCTCCTACGGTGTCCCTAACAGGCGTTGATAAGGAGAAGTAGCTGGAATAGTCCGCTGAAAAAAAAAAAAAAAATGGTGTTGTAGTTCCTTTTTTCTCCCTCCCCACGTATACACACAAAACTATAACTGAGATTCCAAGTTGGAGTCGAGGGCGACAAACTTACTTGTTACCAGAGAAAAGGCAATTGCTGCATTCAGAGTATCTTGATCTCTGGCCCGGATAGTTACTGGCTGGTTTTTTGTATTACCCGTTAATGGATAAGTCTGGATAGCCCCACCGGCAGGCTGTAACACAGGAAAAACAAGGGTCACCATAAATACAAATAATCTGACAACATATACCTTGACGTAAGTTAACAAATACACAAGTGTTAAATAATACAAAACGTAAAACCATTAAAAAAGCTCTGGAAGATACATAAGATACCTTTCTGTATTTCATCATACAGAAATATTTTACACTCACCACTTCACCCGAAATAATGTTCGCTGTAAGCTCTGGTTCGATACATATAGGATAGAGATCAACATAGGTGATACAACCAGAGTACACAAACATAGGTCCCAGATCATCCCCATCCTCAAGTGTGATGACGAGTTGTGTTGTCGCCGAAAAAGAAGGTGTCCCTGTGTCCTGCGAGAAGGAGATGGGAGGATAAATGTAGCATAATTACTACAAAGCTTTCCGTTTATACATTGCAACACAGAAGTGTTCAGATATTACAGAAGAGCTCTCCAAGTCACAATCTTACTTACCTTGCCCATGACCGTGAGGTTATATGTATTGCTACTGAACTGATAGTAGAGGGTTTCGAAGTCCAGGGTATCACTGACAGTAACAAATCCCTGCCGTGGCAAATCAATGGAAAACTTGTCTGCGCCCTGAAAACACATGCATACCAACATCCATGATTAAAAAAATTTCTTGAATATTGTCAATGCACAACCAAATACTTGTAAGAAAATAGATATAATATAAAACTGTTGAATAATTTAACTTGCTACTTTATTATTAGGATATGTCAAAAAGAAAATGTTAAATCAATAATAAACAATTTGAAAAAAAAAGAACTTACCGGTGTTCCAAAGCTGGAGCTAAAGGAAAAGTCCACTTCTTTGTTTCCTTCACCATCCTTGTCTGTAGCAGAGATTCTCCTGAACACTGTTGTTCCAATAGGGGTCAGCTGCAGGCCAAAATTGGGCATTGCTTCATATGAAAATGTCAATAAAACTACCATGCCTATGCCAGAAAGCAGGAAAAATACAAAACCATGGGTGGACTGAAAAATATGGACATAATCGTGGGTAAATTACGAATTTCATTTTTCTTCTTCTTCAGTGTTTGGAGAGAGGAGGGGTCTTTTTATTCAAACCTAAACATCAGCACCACTTAATCTTACCTCGTTAACCGTTATGCTGTAGGGCGCGTCAACAAAAGCAGGGGGGTTGTCATTGACGTCTTGTATTGTAATTGTCACAGGGAGGAATACCTGCAAGAAGTACAAGAAAATAATAAAGGGAAGTACAAGGATAACCTACCCATCCTTCACACCATTAGTCATTCTTTCAATGTGTTTACCAAAGTATGACATGCAAAGATTGCATAAGAAAAAAAAAACAGGGCAACTTACAGTGTTTCTGCTTGCTGTATCACATTGAATGGTACAGTAATATGCGACCAAGTCATCTAACGTTGATGCAGTAGCACCCTGTAACAAATACAAACAAATTTCCATTTCAAAAATGATGCCATTCAGCACACAAACACTGAACAACATGCCTCTAAAAAAGACTTTGACCAAAGAAAAAAAAAATAACAGTGAAGTTACAACTTTCAAAAAAGAAAACAGGTTCTCACATGCACGCTGCAAGGGTGGTTACTTACATCTCGATCCACGCCTGCCTTAAGCTGAAGGTAGAAGATGTCCGGGGAACTGCCAGCAACTATTTGGAATTTTTGCAGGCAGCCAGTGCCAGTATCCTTTTCCTGCAGAGTGAGCTGTATATTGTCATTTAATCTACCACTAATTTCTATCCTTCCTCGATATTTGTCCATCGTACCACTCTGCTGAGCCTGGGTCAAAGCTGCAACATAAAATTTGTCATTCTTGTAATCAGGTTTTAATGCCAAACACAAGGATTTCTCGCTTGTACAAATGGCAGTCAGTGTTACCTTGGAGGAGCATAAAGTTTGTCATACATATTTGTGAAGATGGTGTAAAGGGTGAATCGTGCAGATTCCCTCTACAGGACGGGGATTCAACAAAATTCTTTTCAACTTCTTTGCCCTCCATGAAGGTGATGAAATGTTAATTAAAATATTGTTCGTCTAACTTTAAAAATGAGCATGACCATAAAGAAAAAAATATTAAAGAGACAAGAAATGGCAACTCACCTAAGTTACTGGCTTCCTCCACAGATACAAACAATGTTTGAAACTCTGACCCGCCACTGGAATTGAGGGGATCACAGGCTACAACAAAAAGGGATAAACTAACAGAAAGATCAGAAAAAAGAACAGATTTATGGAATTTTGAACATAAGGACAATAACAGAAACATCTGATGGTCAAGAAAAGATAAGTAACAGTAATAAGCATAGAATGTATGTAGAACTTACGCTGGATCTGGGCCGCCGTCCATGCCGCCAGCAGCAGGACTGCCCCCACGAGAGGTAATACAGGCAGAGTCATTTTCAGACCCCAGGTGGGCCGCTCACTGCCCTACAAAAGAGAACAGCACAGATATCAAATTTGCACTATTTATGAGTGATGCTCATGGATGCTTTTACAAACTAATTGTCCAACTGGAAGGCAATAACATTACATTCCAAATACATTTATGGTAATTCTGCAAGATCAAAACTTTACATATGGATATATTAGGAAAGTTTTTGCTTACTTTCACCCTAGTACAAATGTATCAAGTGTGGTCAGTTACATATCTCATTCATGTGTATTTGGTAAAATGAGTACAAGTGTCATGGAAGCATTTGAAAAATTCAAAGATTCTCTATCCCTCAGAACCAAAATGTACAAAAACGGAAATGATGCCCTACAGGTACACAGTTCTGTAATTATCCATTAGTGGGGCATGAAATGACAAACAGATGCAGGCAAATACATAAATACACTGTCCTGTTAGCACGAACAGGTATGGAGAGTAGTTTGTTTTGTTTTGGGGGAAAATATTTGAACTAAATGCTTTCATGAATAAAAACTAAAATCATAAAACAAATTTAGACATTCTCTTGAATCTTGAGGGTAAAAGTCAAATACATACCACTGGACTACCAAATCCACCAATATTCTACTGGAATGTGTGGGGCTTAACGCGGACAGGCTTGTGTGGACAAATGGGCACACCCTACCTAAATTTGGCTTGAGTAACCAGTCAGACTGCCAGTGGTAGAAACATGGGTATGGACACCACTCTGAGGCTCCCTAGGGGTATTTATAGATCCTGTCCACACCACCCAACCCTTCCCCATAACCATGCTTATTACATGTACTTTAGGTCATTATACAGAAACATGTGCAGACAAGCTAATTAAATTCATAATGCTACCCAAAACACCTGGTAACTGTAACTGGGTGGATGGTCTTCATAAACGATACCAAATTTTTGAGGATGGGAGAGCATGAAAATGGTTGACGACTCTACTACCCTTAGGGAATTATCTAGATGGGGCACTAATAAAAAAAAAAAAAAAAGGCCCATCAATGAAGTCAAAGCCTGATCAAATGCATTCAAACCTGTGTTTGTCTGAAGTGAACTGTGACATCATGAATTACACAGGCACTGTGGGTCATATACAGGGCATAGTTTTAAAAACAAATTTCCTTCAGCATTTTTTTTTATATTAGATATGGCCTTGATTACTGGTACTATAAGTCTGCTTGTACTGTTAGATTATCTCAGACTGGGCTTCTCAAGTTTGATATAATATTGAAAATAAAAATCAATTAAGTGCACATGTATCTAGCACGCAGCCTTGCCCTAATGTGTTATTTACTGGCACTACAAGGGATTTGTAGTGCTACAGGTGTGTCTGTCTTTCTACCAGTAATGACTGGTAGATAATGACTTCAGGTTATCCCCAGATATCAGGACAGAAATTAGCATTTAACACTTTTCGCTTTGGGCATATAATGAATTAATACTAATACCTGTACTTATTACATGTGCATAACAATTTGCTGTAGGGCATGAAGAATTAGATTAGAATGAGCAGATTTGCACTTATACAATGAGCTACTAAAAGCATGTATAAAAATGGGATTACTGGTGAATAATTTTATGGATCTGTATGTATGCCCCAAGGCACCCAGCTCATGGCAAAATTCTTTACATCTTAGATGCACATGATCTAGCTGCAGAAAAAAATTAGAATAGAATGAGTCAAATAAGAGTATGTATTATGCTAAGATCAATAACGAGCATAAGAACTGTGCAAAAATAGGGTGAAAATTATACAATGCCTATAAATACATATTAAAGAGCTACAGAGTAGGCCTACATGTGGACACCAGTTAAAAGAAAAAAAAAGTAGAAAAAGGGTTAAAATAAGACGATAAAATGAATGAATGAATGAATGATTATGGCTTAACGCCATATCGGCAATATTTCAGCCATATCGTGGCGAACGATAAAATGAAAACTGCTAAATGTCAACCACAATTGTCAATCCAGTATACATTCAATGTTCCGAGTGGTGTGTTGGCATTTTACTTTTTCATTAAGGGCTGCTGCAGAATTATGGAACTGATATAACTGAAATAAAATCTGAAGAGATCGAAATCCCATTCAAAGTTCTACACTATGTTATCGGGGAAGACCGCCGATCTAAACACCTGTATTACAAACTATATAGTTGTCAAGAGATTTCCTTACCGTTGGCTAACAAGTAACCGTCTTGGACTTGCGCTATTTTGGTAAAACAATCCACGAGAAGCTCTAGTATATTTGCGATTTGGGCGATGTCATGCTCGCGTCTTGTGTTCCCGGGAACCGAGTGAAGTCTACCACACCTTAGGCAACCTATAGTCTCTATACACCTTTTATTCCAAGCCTTAGTACGCAATGCCATAATAGACTTTTTTTCTCATTTAGATATCAATAGACGCCTGTCAATCGAGCGATGTGACCAAACCGGGTTTGCAAGGTGTTCGCCTGACGGTGAGGGTAGACGACCCTCAGTCTGGGGGTTGTTCATCTCCGTGGGAGACGCCTCTGCTATTCTCAGCGGGCTTTTCGGACATTCCATGCTGGGTAAGCGTTCAGCCGAGTTCAGACAGCTAATCACGGAGCACACCCGGCACACCCATAGGAGGCCTGCATAAAATTGTGCTGTCTTGTATCTGAAGATTTGAAATTACTTTTATAAAACTTCCAGCTTTTAGATCAAACAATAAATATGAGACTCTTTGTCGTCAGTTGTCTGATTTCATTTACTGCACTGTTAACTTTTTAAGCCTATTAAACAATGAAACGAATGTAGAGTGAAACTTCCTGGTTCTCATCGATCGTCCATCAGTGTTTGAGATCTATTTTTTCAAGGATAACTTAAGCCTTATATTTTCTTAATGAAAAATCTGATTTGTCAAAAATGTCAAATGTCGGACAATATAACGATTATACGCAAACATTAGATCTGTTAGTATGGTGATAAGTCGACATGGACATTGAAACGTGGGCCACGTCAGTGGCATGTGGGATGTAGTGGAGAGAGAGTGCCTGTACAAGAAATCAATACCTGTGGACCGCATGTACAATAATACCGGTACAGCTTTCCACTAACGTCAATATTCTGTTTTGTGTGCGCGTGACGGCCCGCAAAAGGATGACAAATACATTCCTTTCACAACATGTGTACCTTTCTGCACGGTTTTTCCTTATTGATGTATTAAAGCCTTTAGATTGTGTATTATTCAAGGAATGTAGGCCTATCTAACTTTCTTTTCCTCTCTGGAAACGGACTGATTCATATTTTTGTCGACAGATGAATAGACAGACCGTTTACTTTCTTTTTCCCGTTAATCAACTTGCTCAAAGAGAGCGCAGCCCCGACCCCCCCCCCCCTAAATTTTTCTACTCTCCGCTTGATTGAGTCTGTGGATCTACTGTGTGAATTAGGGGGATGGGGTTTAAACCCGGAAATAGGGACTGTCTAGGTGTAGGTGAAAATAGTTAGCAGCAAGCTGCCTTAAAGGCGAGTGGATCTGTGTAGGCTGAAGTCCGAAATTTCCATTGACATTTTTCAGTCACTTTCCATACATTTCACCGATTAAGTCACGACTAAAACTGCTTCGTTTATCGTTTTCTTAATCAGAGATCTCAGATACCAAATAGTGATAGCTGTCGCTCATTTTAATACAGAATTAATATCCCCCGCCGCCTTGGACGATGGAACCCTACCAACTGGACATTGATTGGCAATCTGGACACTCCCTGGCTTGGTGGTCAGCGTAAGAGGAATAGGCCAAGCACTGGTCGGCCAAGTGTCCGTGTAATGTGATTGAGTGGGTCATCGTGTCTGGTGTCTTCGATATACCGGTGTATGGCGTTCCAGTGAGGTAGCAGTGTCGATCTATACGTTGGTTGATGCATGGATCGGACGCGCTACAAGAATTGTCCGTTGTGATATATCACAAGGACTGAAGTGTAAAATATAGAAAACGCCGTTAAATGCTAATCAAACAATTGTATATACAGTGAAAAGACTGACGAAGATGAAATGTAATTGTGAAAGATTATGTGTGCGACTGTATGATGGTGGCTGCTTGGATCACTGTGAATTATTTATTTATTAACAAAATACTGTATACACAAATACACAAGCATGTGTACACATGTATGCTTAATTGCATGTGCAGTTTGGAAGTCAGTACCGGCATATGTTTTCTCTTGTTGTACATATGCACTGCTGACCTGCTCAGGTAGGCAAGCACGGCAGTTCATAAACCCTGTGTACAAATACATGTGAATTAGATGTTACCTGATGCCCCTCCCACATGCACCCATGCACCCCTGCCCAGAGGGAAATTCTCCAAGAGATCAACATACATGCACGGTCTGGTGGAACAACCAGTCGGCCGAGACTGCCGGTTCAGGGTCAGTTGACTGTGAAGTGGCTGGGTGTGGGGGAGGGGGGAGTGCGGGAGAAGGGGATAGAGACAACCGTTATTCTGACCTGGATATACATTCTCTGGGGTTTGTATAGGCGTGGTCCAAGTTTGTGTGCGTACAAGCCAAAGCCGAGAGTAAACAATATAACTTGCGTTTCTTCCTGCATTGTAGACTCCAGTAAAGGCACACCTGGACGTCGGAACGCCTTGGAGGCCATGGGAAAAGCCGTGTAGCATAGGGTATGCCTGATCTAATAGTGATGGACAGACTGTCATTGCATGACGTTGTAGTATAGAGGTGAAGTTGTGTGCCTTTGTGTATAAATGTTGAAATTTTTACACACTTATGACCATTTTTGGCCATTTTTTTTATTTCACATTCTTATTCTTTATTCTCCTGTCCTTCCTCTCACTTGAAGATGAAAACCACATTCGAATTGTAAATACAGACTCTACCTGAAACTTGACAAAAAGTATAAAATGTTGTGAACCAAGGCAGTTGTGTTCTCTTAGTTCCCCTGATTGAGGGCATTAGCTCACTGAAGAGGGGTTACCTATTGTGAAAAGACACGTGTCTGGTAAATGTTTGTTGCCTCCGCTATGAACTGTGAATGGCTGCTTGTGCAGACCACGCTTTCAAGACCAAAGTTTCAAAATGTTTTAAAATTTTTAAAAGTTTTAAGTAATCACTCAGAACAATCTGAGATGAATATTCAAAATCTGTGGGACAATTTTTTGGTTTAAATAGTAAATTATCCACTTGAGCCAGAAAAAAATGTTGAAAATTGGCGAAAAAATAGCAATTTGAAAAACAGTTCTGATTTTTGTCAAATTTTCTCTTCATTTTGAATAGTATTAATGTTAGGTAAATTTTAAAAGTTTTTTTGAAATTAGCAGGTGTTTAGCTTTGAGAATATATATACATATGGTTATATTTGATCAATATTTTGGGCTACACAAGGCAAAATGTAAAATTTGAGTTCTTGTATTCTTAAAATAGTTATATCGTTGGATCGTTGCAACTACATCCGGTCCCTGTATCCACGAGGTTGCTTGTTCGAATCCAGTGCGTGCTGTTTCGGCTGAGCCTTTTTTTTTTTTCAAGAAGTCCCTTCCAACCGGCGATGGTCAGTGCTTACTTCCGGCTCTCCGGTTTCCTCGCAAACCGAACCGCTCTCGTGTAAGAAAATTCCTGACAGTAGCATTAAACACCAATCAAGAAATAAATGTATCGAGGAATGTATGTTTTCAATTTAATGAATTACTCCAATTGCGCTCTTGTGTAGCCGAGACATACGTGGCAGAATCGTCCGGAAGTTATGTAAACCTAACTACTATAACAAGGTATAGGCTACACAACTTATTATGTCTAATAAGCCTAACTTTACATAACACTCAATTTTAAGTTGGTGTATGTATTGGCAAGCAAACGTGCATTAACTTTTCCAACACTCCTTTCTCCTGGAAGAGAAAATCAAAATAGATGTTAAAGACTATCTGCAAGTAAATTTTCATGCTCTATGTTTTCTTCTCCTTTAAAATGTTGAATGGAGCGGAACTTAGAAGCTTGTTTGACGCTTTTCTTTCAGGAAACCAACCTGGTGAAGGTGCAGTCTGTGTAATTGACAGAGAATTAGTACCTCTCCGCCTGTTCGCACTTTTCTTCTTGGCACTCTAACATTCACGTTCCCGTTGTGTCTCACAGGCTGACTTTCTGGGGGTAAAGAATCATTTGTATAACGTTT
Source organism: Acanthopleura granulata (assembly GCA_016165875.1). NCBI lineage: Eukaryota > Metazoa > Mollusca > Polyplacophora > Chitonida > Chitonidae > Acanthopleura > Acanthopleura granulata. Next base: position 44,612,073 of record JABBOT010000002.1, read on the forward strand.
AACATATTGACAATGAACATTCGCTGAAGCTACTTCCCGGACTTGGACAGGGACATGGACACAATCTAGCAAAGACCTCGATGGAGGGGTCCACTGTATCCACTATATCTTTCATGCTTTGTAACACCATAGACTATATTCTACATAAATGACCCACATCTATCAAAATACACGGGGAACTGTCTTGACAGCTCATGAAATTGCCGTGACAATGTTTACAACGCACAGGATGACGCTGGATATGCCGGAACTTAATATAATTGTTCACCAGATGGCTTTGACAATAACTAAAGCCCACGGCATAGGTGTCCAGTATGGGACTGTGACAGTGTGCAGAAGCTTGGTGCAGGTGTGATGACAATGACTAGAACCCACAACAGAGGTATCCAGTAAGGGTCTCTTTGACAGTGGTACGGAAGCTTGGTGCACGGGTGATGACAATGACTAGAACCCATGACAGAGGTGTCCAGTAAGGCCTCTGTGACAGTGTACGAAAACTTGGTGGACGTGTGATGACAATGATTAGAACCACGACAGAGGTGTCCACTATAGGACTCTGAAGTGACACTGAAAAAAAGAAAATGGCGATGACAGGAAGAAAAACAATACAACATAAACAAATGAAAGTGCCCATGATGGAAAGAAATGTCCAGTACAGTATCATTGTGGAATGTGTATATAATTATAAAGGCTACACCAAAGAGAGTAAAACTAGCCTAGCGATTGTCGTGTAACTGGCGATATGTGACCTCTTGTTAATTTACCTCATTTAGGGTTTTACTTTAACGGTTCCTGCAAATACTTCAAAAGTTACAACTTACATGTGCTTAACACCATGGCTTAGGTAGACTTTAGTAAATATATGCAGTGATATTAATTGCAATTTACTGGATGCCACTGGTATAGAATTACTCACAATGCTGTGTTGTCACGAACAAAGAACCCAGAACTCGAGTAAAACCCACGAGAAAGCGAGAGTGATGCCCGAAGAGCAAGAGAAGGCCCCATATTTGCGAGCAATGAATTCAGTCGCATTCTAAAAATATTTCCAGAGTGTCCCCTTTCAATATATAAGTGGCACCATACACCAACAGGTTCATAAATATTGTGTACCCAGGGGTCTACCCCAATGGGTTCTGCGACAATAAAAGGACACGGAATTAACATTTCGGCTCATCAAAAGCGATAAAACTTCTTGGTAGGTATATTAAACACTTCAAAGACTATGCTTTATTTAGGTAAAAGAATGCACGAAACTTCTGGGATTAGATTTGAGATACATATATCTGAGCGGTTATAATGGGATCGAACTCTACCTGAATGTATATATACAGAGAGATAAGAGAGAATGGGTAACAAATGGGTAAAGAATTAATATCACTATTTGACTTCTCTGACGTTACGTATGGCATTTGTAGTAAATAATCCCAGGAAACTCCGAAGGCAGCTGGTCAAAGCAGTAAATATCCTTTCTTAATTGCCATATGACATCAGCACTGAAGCTGTTTGTAATAACTGAATAGGTTCAGTGTTTCTCAGCGTTGCTGTTTCCGTAGAGGCATTTTAACGTCCAAAGCTTAACTTAAATGCAGATTAAAGGTGTTTTTAATTACCGCCGTGCTAAAACATGAACTAATCTGAATTATGCTTGAAAACATTCTCCAAACCGCAATCATTTAAAAAATTCGTCATCATTTCATCACGTTTACCTTTTTGTAGATATTGTTTCATTATTGATCTTGATTTTGGCTATATTGCATTCAAACTCTCACTCCACTGGATCAAGCTCACATATCACCCAGCTTAATTAGATAATTCACAAGTTCTAAGTTAAAAGTAATACACAGCGGAAAATGGGAAAGGCCACTAAAAAACGTCAGGCTTGGGAAATGCAGGCATGCAACCAGGAGATGCCGAACTGCAGGTAAAATGGGATCGAAACAAAGCTGAAACCGACTTCAACCGCAAAGGAAATAAGCCGGAAGAATTTGCGTATGAAACATTTGATATTAAGGAAGACCTGACCTAATTCTTGGTGAAAAAGGAAGCCGTGACAGATGTTTGGGTGGCCGTGTCAACGAAAGCAGTTTACTCAAAGATTAGCTATATAAGATGGTGACGACCCAAATGTCCTCAAGAGTGGTCTCCCTTGATGCGCACCGTTTAATGTATTCATGTATAGTTGCTTCGGTTCTGAGTTGTACTCAACAATTTTTCCGTTATATAACGACGAGGAGTTCTTAGAAGGCATATATATATATATATACTGCGTCTTCTTCTGACAGGTCGAGACCATGCCACCAAAAGTGCTGTCGCCATTGGAACATCATGCTACCCCACTCAGCCACGTTAAACTAACACCGGGGCCTACCAGTCCTGTTTCCTTGTTCTAACCTGTCAGTGCTAGGCGCCCATCGAAGCAGCAGCAACTGCCATTATAAAAGTTTTGCTACGACCCGATCTCGGATCTTCCGACCTCTATTCACTCAAGGAAATAATTTCATGTATATCGGTCATATTATCATGCATCAGCCTGAAGGAAAACTTTAAAAAGATGTGCATGATTTTGGCGTCAAATTTATTTTTTACATTGTAGAAAGTAAGCATAGATTTTACACAAAGGAAATATATTTCAGCATTTACAGGTGAATTGCGTCGGGAAATGTGTTAGCCAGAATATGTAAGTGATATGTATGTACATTGCAAATTTTATTAAGAGCGAAGAAGCATCGGCGTACTGAATTGGGGTTTTCTCTTTATCAGCGAACTTGCGTTTCAGTGTACGAAATCTGTCGTCTATGCTTCTACATTTGCTCTTCTTAAGTGGTGGATGGGCTTCTCTTTCAATCCGTTCCATCTTTAACATCTTTGGGGGACATCCAGAAGTTGAGTTGGATAACATAACGAGGTTATGTGAATAACAACTTGTGTTTATTTTGAAGCGATAATACCGTTTTCAAGCATAGTTATTATCATGATGTTTTGTTATGCCATCTTTATTTCAGTGGAAGATGTTTGGATGTGCCTTCATGACTGTAGCGTTAGGCTTTCTATGCCAACCTTCCAAGTGGTTGGTAGTTCTGGGTCCTTCGTCATCATAATGATTCCATACTTGTCGGGAAAAGTTCCCCTCCATCCACACCTGGACCACGTAATCCTCCAACTCAACTGATGACTTGTTTGCCTCACTCATGGTTTCAGGCCATACATCATCCACTAAGTGCATGGGAAGTAGTGGAAGTACACTGATTCTCCACACAAAGCTCTGATTAGCATACAGTTTGGAGACCTAGCTTCTAGACCTGTCTCCATGGGCCGCCATGGAATCCATGGCCAGATGGAAAAGTCTCTCATACGTTTCCTGGGATTTGTTTTGCAAAAGGCTAAGGAGTAGAGGGATTATGTGGCCATTAACAAAAGCGTAGAACTTGTAAATTTGCTGGAAAAGGCGTGGTGCTGCGAAAACTGTTCCGTCTGCGTAGATAGCTGGAGCCGCTGGTAGATGTTTCGGGTTGGAAACTGTTCTTAACACCAGGATTCTATCGTCATCACCATCTTCCGCCACAGTGAAATTCTGTCAAAAGTCCGTAGAAGGTTTACTAAATACTTAAAGTCAAAGGAATACTTAGAATACTACATTCGGCCGGTATACATTTTTCGTGGGGCCTTTAGACAGTAACCATTCGATGACGCTCGTATGACGCTTTGTACAGTTTAACCTTTGTTGAAGTGCTCTTGTCTTGCACTAATATGATTTGCATATCTCTGCGTTTGTTTGTTTCGTTGTGGTTTAACGTCCCTTTCGATATTAATTTGAGTGACATTTACAACGGCGTTTCCCTGAAGCAGATCAGACCTAATTCCGGCATATTTATAGTTCTGCTTCATTGGAACGCCATACCAAAGACACCAAGCGGATACCTCAACCACTAAGTCAAATTCTACTGACACCAGTCCGACCTGACATATTCCTCGTATGTTGAGCACTAAGTGCGGTAGAACCAAGATTACCGAGGTTACATATCTGTGTATTACGCATGGGAAACGTCGTTATCAGTAACTTGCCAAAGGTCCGTAGTTTGCGCCAAACACTTCGGAGTTCTCATGATGTATTTATGATGACTGAAGTAGCAGAATCAACCATCGAGAAACCAAGACAACGGAATAGGGGTTGTCTCACGGACGTCGGCGCTTAGATGCAGCGCTTACGACGGAAACACGGCTGCACGAAATGACACTGGTTCTAATACAATACCTATAAAATATTTAACAATTTTGATTTGTTTTACTCACTTTCGGTAAAATGATTAAACTTGCGGCAACAGTTATTGTGAGATGTCGGGATGATGCATTAAATATCATTTATAGATATCGATAATTCACCTGTCGATAAAGTTAATTCATTTATAGATATCGATAATTCCCGATTAAATGCCAGTTTGGCCCTTAATATGTACAAAGACAACAACCCTTTCCTGTCATGCCGATGTCATTCCATTAAACGCCATCACTCTAAGTTTCTTCAATTTACAAAGAGTACGTATACATCTCTCTTTTCAGGTAATACGGACGGAATGTCCAGAATCTCTGGGAGTCTGCATCAGGATTGTGTCCGACTCCGCTTAACCCTGGGCTAGGGGCCGTATGTTCATCATGTTGAGCATGATCGCCAGGTTGGATACACGAACAGTTGCAATCAAAGCGCAACTCAGATACCTATTTAATTAACGGCACCATATATAGTTACACGATTTGGATACTGATTTTATTCATATACCTGTATATAGAACATGCATTCAGTGCCCCTTTTAGTCATCATTTAAAACTGTTGACTGCTTCTCAGTGCATGAATCAGTCCTAACTTTTTAAAATATTTTATATATACATTCTTAATTCTTAGACCTTTCTTTTTTTTCTCTTTTCAGAAACTGAATTATCTAGCGATTATTGATTTTTCTTCCCATTTTGGTTGACGACTGGTACACGAATGTCGGTTACGCCGCCTAGGTTACGAACAGAGGTAAAACGGGCTGAGTCTTTGTCTTCCGAGAAAACCTCCCGCAGAAGTGATTTACATGTAATATATTTATAAATATAATATATCTACTCATTTAATGAACAAAAGGTATGCTTACATACAGTTCATTAAGGTAACAAACTAGCATGACTAAGCTAACCAAATGTCATTTTCGGTCTCGCGGTTTTATAATACAAGTGAAAAGGGATTTCCATAAGCTGGTTAGATTTCATGAAATATAGCTGTTAAATCTAAGAACGTACTAAGTGAGTATATCGGGGTACTGTGAGACTCCGGGTTGATGAAGTCTGTATATCGGTCCTTTTTTTTTAATTAAAACGCATCGGGGTACTGTGAAATTCCGGGTTGATGAAGGCTGTATATAGGCCCTGATCATTAACAATGATCTTAAATATACATGTATATAAATTGTACGTTATGTTTGCCTTCTGTCAGTTTCATGGATTAGTTTTAATGCAGATCTCATTAGTAAATTAATTAATGAAATCTATATAATCCTTCAATCCTTGCGTAACCTTACATACGCTTTCGGTATAGCCCCATGAGGCCGGGTGTTCGAAACCAGCTCCTGTTTGCCTGTTTATTACACGTGTACTTACGTAGTGGAGATTATTCGCTCTTATGTACGTTGTATGTATTGAGAACGTAGTATAAAACACAAATACAATTAAATGAAAACTACATAAATGCATAAGACAACTCTCAAAACGCTCGCTAGTTCTACATAAAACTGCCATATATGCAGCAGTCATGTATGGCGATTCTGTCGACAGATAGTAGTTACAAAAATGAATTCGCCTTTTCTTCAGAACCAGGACAGCTTATCTTCCCATGGTCTTGAAGCAATGTACAAGTACTTGATATACCTGGTCAGTTGGTATAAGTTTCTTGCACAAGGTTGAGGTTCGTCTTTTGATGTAGGCCTACATGCCCAAGATATGCCTCTGACATACACTCCAGGCTTAATTGGCGTTTTGTGCGCTCCTTTGTCTGGTAGGCTGCATGTTACCGATAATCGATGCCATTCCGGATCTTGCAACGGGGGGTATGGTGGATTAGAAATCTCTTCCCGACAGGGAATGACAGGAACAGGTATCCCATTTCTGCACAGCAAGACCCCATCGTGTAGGCCTATGTGTAGTTCGTCCGTGCCGACATTTCACCCCCGTGAACACCAGGCATTATCTCCGAAGATCACAAGGACCAAACTTGTCTATGATATCTCAGAGAGATAGGGTTAAACTAAGCATCTTCAGATGTAGTTATTTGAAAACAGAAATGTTAAAACAACTCAGGTGAAGATTTATGAAATTGTTTGTTTGATGTTTGACTTAGTACTCAAAAAATATTTCACGTACGTGTAGGCCTACAGCATGACGACCAGCTGTTTGGTGAGAGGAAACCGGACAGGGCCAGGGGATTATCCAGGACCGTGGATATATATACCTTCACACGCACGACCTGAGAGGAAGGTAGCCAGCATAACGTTTGTTTCACCCATGGTTAATGTTCGGCTTTTTTTTTTTTTTTCTTTTGTCGAAGAGCACATGTGCTTTTATTCACTGTTGAACACACCAAACGACAGTGGCTGTGGGAATTGAAGCCCAACTTATTCATGGATCCAGAGACGATATATCCATTGTAAACCAACGTACATACATGTATATATGTAGACCAATATAGGCCTATACTATGACAGGCCTAAACTTTTTACTTGTCAAATGCGTGTTGCATTGTATTATTTTAGGCCTGTCTGGTGGTTGTAATGTATGAATAAGTTGGCGGTGGACTACCCAGAACATGCTTTGTTATGTTTCGCTGTGTGGTCCAAATTAGTGAGGAAATATTCGCAGTGGCCATCATCCCACCACACATAAGGCCAGCGTTTGCTCCAAAGGGCGAGGTTATTTAACTTGGTTATCTTCTCTTGACATTCACTGCACATGTGCTTCCACGCTTGGCGGCGCTGCGCCAGGTAAGCCTGACACATGCAAATATCGAAAATAAAGCCGTGTGACAAGTGGACTGGAGGTACATAAAACAGGCGTGATGGCTTGGACTACCCATTTATATCCGAAGGAACCATGACTTTGTAAGGTAGGTTCTTATTTCTGAGGAAAATGGAAACAAAAATCAACCTGAATAGAAGAATAATCCACTGTCATACCATCACGTTTTTTTGTTGACGTGCGCTCGTCACTTTCAGTTGTTATCTTTTGTGCGTAGTCGGGGACGAAGTGGCAAATCGCGATGTTTTGGCTTGCTCACGGACGTTTCTAAAATACGTGAGACGAAAGAGAAGCTTTGTTGCAGAGACCTATGTTATTATGAACAGTGTCTGATGTACAACTTAAAGGCACCCCTGGTGTATTTTAATTGCTACTACCGCTTGTCAAGCTACATGTATGTACTAACTCAGCAAATTAAACGCCCCTCCCCTCTTTTTTTTGACTCTGACGTTCAGCTGATTGCATCGACCAAAAAATCTAGCATAGACGTTTAACTCAAGAACTACAGTAGTTATATCATCTATAACACTTGACACTTTGTTTCCCGTCAACTCCCACGTTATTGTACAGGTCCCTGCATCGGAACTCACTATTAAACATTATCATAAAATAATGAAAATTGTTCTGCCAGAAAACAAGGCATCAAGTGTAACTAAGTCTAACCCTTCATACTATCTCACTACCAAAGAGTCCAAGCTTATTACGGTTCATTATAATCTGAATTGCCCCTGTAAAGTTAGCTTTTTTTATTTAGCATGAACTATTTACATTATGCAAGTTAACTTATTTCTTTTTTCACAAAATCATTGATAAACAGGGCAACCATTCAATGAATGGATAATTATGGCTCAGTGCCACATCGGCAGTAATTGGGCCATATGGTGAAAACAGCTTGAGGGAACAAAGAGCAGAAAGATATTTGAATTAAATAATATGTTGTCATTCAGTGTAAAGTTTAGTCTTGTATGATGGTATGTACAGTGGGATGTCTCAAAACCATGACACCTTAATGTTGAATAAAAATATAAATGCAGCACTTCTGTTTTTGCAGTATTTTGCAAGAAAATGCTGTGATTTTGTCAATATAGTTGTGGTGGAGAAGGGCAAAACCCCTACACCTGTGTACATTCCACAACCAAACTGTTGATTTCAAGCCTATTCACCATTTTGATCGGTCAGACAGGTGTGGCCCTATTTCACTCCTTACCCTCAGATGTACAACAAGCGACCTGTACAGTACAAGTGCTGTCAAAAGCCACAGATGACCAAACCAATGAATGTGCGCCATTTGCATGCTCAACACCAGCATGACCCATAGAGCTATCGCCAGAGCCCTTAACGGTTATGTGTCAATGATTAGTCTTGTCAGAAGACATTTTGAAGAATCATCGCCCGCATGCCTGCAGACTGCGTGTAACGAACCCCGACCAATCCGCCATATTTGCCTCCTCTACCTCTAGGACTGTTTCAGGCTAGCCACTGCCACTGCTAATGAAATAGTCGAGCTCCATAATAGCCGGCTTTCCGCGCAAACGCTTCAGAATCGCTGCGGAGAAGAGAATTGGTGATCTGTAGACCCAATCCTGCACCCCATATGTTCGTCCCATTTGTCGGGCGCCATGGGGTAACTTTTCACCATGACAGTACTCATGCCATGTTGCTGCTGTATGCAGAGCATTTCTGCAGGCTGAAAACATTGAAGTGCTTGACTGGTCAGCGTATTCACCTCATCTGTCCCCAACTGAACCCCTGTGGGATGTCCTCGACTGGCATGTTTCGGGTAGCATTGCATAGAGGCCCTCATACAGGAGTGAGAAAACATTCCGCAAGTCACAACTGACCATCTCATGAGGTCTGTGCATTGACGATGTGTAGCAGGCAAAAGGTAGACATACTTGGTACTGAAATGTGAAATTTCTCAAACTGACCCCACCCCTCTGCCTCAGCGTTACCATCGGTTGTCAGTTTCCATCAGTGATGGAAATGTATTGCTAAGAGTCCATTTTATGCATCCGTGAAAACGGTATTGAAAGGAATATAATAACTCAATTAATTTTATCAATATATTGGGTGTTGCCTGTATATATTTGTTCAGTAGTTGTTAATTGCCTTCAATAAACAGGCTGTTATCTATTGTGAACTGAGAAAGGCATTCAGAATTGAAGTGAAAATAAATCAGCTTTATAGTCTTATGCAACATAAAGTAACAGTGTGATGTCCAGCAGAGGCAGAGGTAAGCTGCTGCAGGATAGGTGACCATCAGTCAGAAGGGAGATAATCTGGTTGGGTAAACTCCACAGGAGGTGACTTCTTCTTGCCACCATGTGGTGATATGTCAATGGTTATTGCATCTGTGAGGGGTCACGGAATTGAATTTAAAGCTGAGAAGCTCAGGGCCAGAATAAAATTGGCACAATAAACTCTTGCAGTCAAATCTCCCCCCTTTAGACCAGCATATCCACACGTGCGTATTGAATTCTCCTTACTTCTGAAGATAGGACATACATGTAAAATCTGTTCTCGTAGCACTAACAGCACCTTTAAGGAAAACCAAGGAGGCTTGTGATCAGTCACATCTTAACTGATATTAGTTGTAAACTTGTTACATATACATGCATTTTATAGTTGCAGAGAACTGAGTATATTTGTGCATCAGTAAGGACCTCATGGAGGTAGTAGACCTACTTGTGGGGTTATAATCCAAGCAGGCCTGTTGAAGGCCACATTGTTGAGCTGGGTTTTAGATTTCCCTTCTCACTACCATCTTGTTCTGAATAGAAGGAGTTTCAGATGTGACGAAGTTTCAGTTTCATCCAACTATGGGTAACTTGCTAAGCCTTGGGCAATATTTGATATTATCACATGTACCCATTTCCACGATAAGTTTTGTGTTCATTCCCAGAAGCAGTATTTGGACCCTCTTGCACAAAGGCCTTTTAATATTAGGTGCAGATAAATACCGCTGCAGCCAACGCTGTAGGCATTAGATGGCCGGGGCAGTTAAGAGGTCATGACCTGAAGAGGACTAATGTGCTAGTGTCTCCTGATATTAATTGAGTGAATCAGCTGTATGTTTGAAGGTATTACATATACATATGCAGTGTTTCCCTTTTGGTTTAATAGAGATGGCTTATGGTGATAAAATAGCCCTTGTTCCAGGCCAAGATTATGACATGTGACATGTAGTATACAGCAGAGTACATTCGCAGCTTGCAATGAGCACAGAGTGCGTTGCCAGGGTGACACAGTACGTCACAGTATATGCTGTGGATGTGCTGTACATGTACATGTATTTAGCAAAAGATCTCATTCTGTGCATTTAATGAGGCATTGAAACATGTGTCTATCCTGTCCATGTCACTTTGACCAAGCCTGAATTCATACGGTACATCTCCATTACTTCTAGTTGAAGACTAAGTCTAGGTCTCCACAGGTAATTAATTTACCCATCTCATTCACACATGGCTGGTCCTGAGGGTGTTTTAACTGGGCTTTGAAAGCTGATGAGGATGAGGTCTGGGTGTTGGTGACATTCAGACCAGAAGTTCTCGTCCTTACGTGGATGTCCTACCTTGTCAGGCTGTTTGAATTTGTATGAAGTCGTTGGTCAGTTGTCGTTGTGTGGAGTGTTCTGCTGCTGACTGGGGATCTGGAGGTGCCCATGCTTTTATGCACATGAGAGATTGACCAATCAGTGAGCTAGGAGATATCCGCTGTTTATAAGCTGTGACGCAAATCTTCCGAGTTGTCTGTCAGTGTATTATCTAATAACATAGAAACAGCATATTGTTTTAATGTTACATAATTTAATTGTTACAAGTCCATGTGTGAACAACACTGCAAAGTATTCCCAGACCACTGTATTGTGGAGGGAGTAAGTTTCTTGATGATTTCATGTCATAAATTTACATGTATACTGGAGTGTCTACCACAACCCTAACAACTTACTACAGTCTCGGGTGACAAGTGTTCCCTGCTTGGAACTATTACATGACATCCCAGGCATAATGGCTGCCTTTCATGCCAGCCAACACAGCATGATTAAGTATCAGTTTCCATTGTCATAGTAGCTGTGAGAAAAAATACCTTACCCATCTTTCACTTTAAAAACTTGTATTTTTGTATGTATGTATGTATGTGTTTGATTGCCTGATGCCTTAAGGGCTTCTAGATTGCACCTGTGGTAGGGATTATCAGTGTGTTTCATAATCTTGTGAGCAAGGTAGCTCAAAACTGATTACGTTAACTACATGTAACTTACATTGTTTAAATTTAGTATACAATTTCTCAGCAGTATTGTCAGGATTTGAATTATTTCATGTGTTGTTAATTATTTGGAGGTTTTACAGAAAGGTTATGAAAAATTAACATTTAATCAATAGTGACTGAACCAGGACAGCTGCCTAGTAGGCAATCAGAAAAGGTGTACATTTCAATGTAGGAAAGGATGCATTACGGATTGTAAGTGTCACACCTGTCCATGTACATATATGTTGATGATTAAAATTGGTAAACTGTGAGGGAATTGTAAACTTATATAGATCAGCTTCGTGTTTAGTGTGGCTTGCCTATCAGTGTATGTATGTCACAGATGTACATGTAGTTAGCATTGATTTCATGTGTCCCACTGGTTTGTAAACTGGACAAAGGAACACTGCACATGTAATTTGTACTGCTTCACTTCATTTGTCTGGCAGTTTAATATAAGTAAAAGCTGTAGGTGTTGATTATCACTGTCAGAAGTGCCCTGATCATGAGACAATTTCTTAATTAGTCTGCTGTTTGGTTGAGTTGTCTGAGGAAGATTTAATGAAAGCCAATTACAATCTATGCTGCCTATTGGCAGAGTGATTAGCACAAAATAGCATCTTGTTCATGTGCCTGTCTGTACTTGTTTCGGGCTGATTTCAGTTCAACCTCTGGACAGGAGTCACAAAGCTGTTACCTTCATTATGGACAGCTACCTACATTTACTTCACCTGGCTTTTGTCACCTGCATGGTGCTATGGTAACCTGTGTGGAAGCTTGCATGGTGTCACTGTTCAAGCCTACATGTCTATGTAGCATTACTACATCTGGGTGGTATGCTGTTTATCATTATAATTAGTTGTGCGAGCTGATTTTCACCCCAGTCTACCTGTACCAGCAGATCATTAACAGACAGGTACAAATGTTCATGAAGCTAAGTGGATTATCAGCACTGTACATTTGTGTCAGCCCTATGGCTTTATTACATTAGGCACCTAGATATTACAAGTGCATCAACACATCACTCCTGTGGACACATAGCGTATCAGAGGATTGATTGAGTGTTCGGCCATTTTCACGGGATACAAATTATACAGGTAACACGGAAGGTTGTCACAGTTCAAGTTCTGTTAATGCAGTGGTGATGCTGTTTGCAGCAGTTGCATGTTATGATATGCAATGCGACACCATTCGCACTTACATGTGCATCCCACGATATGGTTACAAACAGTAAGTACTGTATCTTTGTGCGTCGGCATCAGGTGTCCCATCAGGCATGCATGATGATCAACTGCATCTGTTCTGTCAGGTAATGTTACATGTGCAAGTATGTATCAATCTTCACCTTTTTTTGGAGTGTATAAATGGTATTATATGTTAACACTTATGTGGCATACTTTAATAATTATAAAAACTAGATGGGTTTGGTTCTTTTTGTCCAGGTGGCTGCTGTGATTGGCTGTATTTGTACCTGGCTTATGTGTCCACAGGAGTGATGTGTGTCAGTCACTACCGTATTAATGCATGGCCTATTTGTGGCAGTCTGATTGATCTGGTCAACACTGTTTACCAGCCAGGCCCTTGTCCCTAATTCAGACTAGGCGGGCGTGTTTATATCTTACAGCGACTCATTGATTACACTTGTAAGTGCTACCATGCTGGTAATTTTGGCCTTTGCATGTGTGTATATGATCTGGTAGATCTGTGTGCAGTTGAGGATGATGTTAGATAAAACTGACATGACATTGTCAGTATACTTGTACATGAAGATGTGATTATGGCTTTTCCGCATTCTCGTGATGTGAGGCAGCGCTTGTCAGTATGTTGACTAGTGTGTGTGCAGCTGTCACACACGCTGTATGGCTGATGTTTACAATGGATTCAAAGGACACTGGTCTAAGCCGAACGGTGTATCGCATGCACAGTATGCATTTGTATACATGTACACATAGATGTGTATGCCACTGAGAGTACCTGCCCATGTGTGTACATCTTGATAAGTGGTACAGGGATAGATGTGTATGTTTACCTGATGTGTATCACTGGGATGGGGTCGAGTGGAGGAGCTATTTCAGGTGTTTGTAAGTCTGTGAAGTGAGGAGTTGTGAGCTGCCACTCGCCCTCACCTGTCATACCTCATTACAGCTGGCTTATCCTCTACTGATTTACATGAAACTCTGCTGCAGGTCATTTGAGGTCAGGGGTTGACTTACTCGCTCCCACCCCAACCCCAGGGGAGTAACTGACAGCATGTAGCCAGTGAGCCCATTTAGATAGATTTAGTGTCAGTGCTATTTTAAAATTCTGATATTTATACTTACGCTGTATTTTTAAAATGGACTGATCTACACGCCTTCTTCCTGCAACCCAAGCCCTGTGTATACACATTATACAGGTACATGTGTGCTGCCCTTTCTTTAGTTCAGACTGGCCGCCCAGTGGTCTACACTCAGCCCCAAGGGTATAGAACCCTTGGACACCCCCTATCTTTATGGAGGTAATGTGTTGGTGAGTAGTACTCCTTGCCCCAAGCCCAGGATCTGGCCCAAGCTCTTGGGGTCACATGTGCTTCTCATCACCCCCAGCTTGGTAGTTGGGTGTACCAGACATGCCTCTGTGATGATTTGGTCAGGAACCCAAGCTTCCAGTCAAAGAACTGCACAAATATAGAAACATGTGTAAGGGCATCGGTTTTTGGTATAAAGGCAGCTCTGAGCCAGTTGTGAAGTTGGACTGTCATTTACCAGAGGTGTACAGTTCTGTTAATTGACCTTATGTAAGTTCACACCTGGAGTTTTTAACCTCTTTATAATGCTCAGTATCAGTTTCTTTATACAGAAATCTTCATTGTTCCTCAGCTTTTAAAGCTAAATTATGAAGCAGTGCCAGAGTTGTTCCTTAAATCATTCCTGAGTGGATAAAAAAAATGTAGTTGGAATTCCTTCAGTGTATAAACCTTTCAGTTCTTTATTATCCCTGTAATTTATTCTAATGGTTTCTGAAAATAGGTTCTAGTGTTGATCTGTCTTTCTGTAGATAGATATGCTGTTCTGTATATCTGTCTGTCCCGTGCACATAAACATTTGTCTTAGAATCACTGTGTCATAGGGATCAGGTACATGTATTTCTCTCTCTGCCTTCTGAGTCATGTTTGGAGTCGCATGTCTTTCTGACAATTCCTCAACTGTTTTGCATATATGAGAGAACACCTTTCAATGCCATTTATGTGCATTTTTAATTTGATTTTGCATACAAAACTACATTGGTTGGATTGGCTAGTTTCCAGGCTTCGCAAAAGGTATAATTTTATCAGTCAACACAGAATCATGCCTTCAGATTATGCTTGAATAATCGCCTTGCAAACATGGCAAAAGGTTGAGAATTACAGTATTTGAAGTCTGGCTCTGAAGTCCTGTACCTGTCTCACTGTGTCTGGTCATGGACTCATCCATGAATTACAGTATTTGAAGTCTGGCTCTGAAGTCCTGTACCTGTCTCACTGTGTCTGGTCATGGACTCATCCATGAATTACAGTATTTGAAGTCTGGCTCTGAAGTCCTGTACCTGTCTCACTGTGTCTGGTCGTGGACTCATCCATGTCTCCCTTTGTTTCTGCAGTCAAAGAAATGTCTGTAGACAATAATGGAGTCGCTGACATGTTTGTCACTGTGCTGTAGTTATGTATTTTCACTTATATCTCTGGATCTGGGGCCTGTTTCAAAAAGCGATATTGTGCCTTAGCAATAAAATTATTACACAATTTAAACTGTGAAGTACATTCATCAGATTGGTCAAATTTTGATTGCTGATTCCATGCTGTTATGGGGCGATTTCAGCCAAGTTTAAGCATCCAGCATCAAATATTTTTTTCTAGAAAATAGTTTCGGTTTGTGAAACTGACCCCTGGAGTCGAGTATATCTGCTTGCTCAGGAGTCACACTGCTTACGGGTCTAGGGTCACATGTCTCTCTGACTCTGGGGTCACATCTCTCTCTGGATCTGAAGTGATTTATGACTGAACCTAGAAGCATTTATATCTGGGTCTGGAGTCATGTATGTGCCTTTCAGACTGTGGGTCTGGAGTTATGTATGTGCCTTTCAGACTGTGGGTCTGGAGTTATGTATGTGCCTTTCAGACTCTGAGTCTGGAGTTATGTGTGTACTTTCAGACTCTGGGTCTGGAAAGACGTCTCTTTCTATGTCGCCAGAGTCCTTCATTTTTGTCTGGCTCTACAGCTGTGGAGTCACATATATATGTCTGCTGGCTGTGGAGTCACATTGTCTAATTAAGTAAATTGGGCCCACCGTACAGGAGTGCACTGTACTGAGTATAAATTGTCATAGATTGAGACATATGAAGTCACACGAGGAAAGCACCCAGTGCTCGATTATATATTGTTATGGAGCAAAAACAAAAGTGCTAGCTCTGAAGTCACGTACACCTTAGGCTTTCTGACTCTGGAGTCAAATGTCTTCAAGTATCTGGAGTGAATTATATCCAGATCTGGAGTAGTGTCTTCTGGCACTGGAGTCACTTATGTCGGAATCTGGAGTCATGTATGTCTGAACTTGTATTGCACAGTGATCTGCTGTAAGCATGTAAAAGTGGAATTTTACAGATTAGTGCAAAACTGTTCCCTTTAATGTACACCCTCATTTTAGGGATATTCATTATTAATTGTATGTACGTGTATGTAGGTGCAGTCCATGATTTCCTCTTCCATGAGGTCACCCATTTCAGTCCAGTTGGCTAGATTATGTCTTTATATATGTCATCAGGTTTGTCATTACATCCATGCACATATATGTATGAGTGCAGTTCAAAGTGTTTATTTCTGTAAACTTGTTACGGGTCTTAGAAACAGGTATTGTTACGGGTACTTGCCACACCTGTAGCCGTCACTGTCATCTGATTCTCATGCTGTACTTAATTGAGTAGTTGTGCTGTCAGGCAAGGGAAATGTGTTCATTACTAATAGGCTGACACCTGTTCACCTGTGAAGGCTACAGCTCAGTATACACTGAGATACACAGGTCAGCGTGGGTTTTTCATTCATTAGCCTTCGTAAGTCTGTCCTCAAGGCCTCTCTGTAATTGAACTGTTAAAAAAAGAAAATTGCACCAACCGTATCTTAAGCACAGTAAGGTGTTACTAGTTGAAATAAAATTTATTGCAGTGTGTGGCTAGCTTTTGACTTTCATAGGAATAATAAAGAATAATTTGTCACATGTATGATATGCAGCGTAGCATAGGGTGTATGCAGAGCAAAGCGCTCTTCACTAGTTGCCTGGTATATCTCCTGACATAAAACTGTGGGCAAGCCCCAGAGAGCAGGATGCAAACTTCAAAGCCTGATTGGTCAAATACTAATTAATGACCTTGCAAGTGAATGTTGTATAATGAGTGCTTAGGCACCCGAGGTTGATAGCGTAAGGCAAAACAAACAAACAAATGCTTCATGTATCGTGTGTATACGTTTATATGTATTAATAGGGTTGAATTACATCATTGCAGAGAACATAGTTGTGCAATTCCAAACTTAATGAGTCTTAGTTTGCGCATTTCTGTTTATGATTGAATCTGCACATGAAGGGAAGTTTTCACTGTATACATGGTTCTTGTTTGTTATTAGTCGGTGGGTCAGGCTTAGCTAGTGGAGATAAACATACTGTGTAACAGGTGTTTTACAGTTACGTGTTGGCTGGTGATTGTTATCGTGAAACACACGTGCATGAAAGACATTTTCCAGTATTGTCCCAAGACTTGTAGAGAAAAACATAGGCCATGTAATCGTTACTGGTTTTCCGTGTCGATAAAATGATGATGTATGTGTCACTTGGCTAATTGTATTGTTATGTTGTGTTACAGGTGAGAAAAACTTGATTGAGGAGTGTGAATGCCATGGGAGGCTGCCAAGGCAAGTCCGCTCTCGGAGTGGATGATGTCGAATACAGCAAGAAACCCAAGCCTCCTAAATCGCAGAGGAAGCAGAAATACTCCAAATCCAGTATCCACACATACCCTATAGACATCCCTGTCCTGGTGCATGATGGACAGGAAAGCTCACGTTCCACTCAGCATAATGGCCGTGTGCACAGAGACGACAAACCTCAGCAGAAGATTCACACAATACCAGAGCCTGATTTCCCGTCATGTGCCCCAGATTTGACCCGCTCAGGCTCGTGTGACTCAGACACGCCGCAGCCAGAGGACGCATCCTCCGCGTCATGTGAGTGTGAATCGCCGGAGATAGATTCGCCAATCGTGGACGAGTCTGAGACTAGATGCATCCCTCCTTCAGACAGCGGCATCTACAGCCTATCCCAGTCCTCACAAGACACCACTCCCACGTCTGTGAGCACTCAACATTCCCAGGAACAGACTCCGCGACCCATCCCTGAGGAGATGCCCCTCCACCCGCGGGACACCTCCACCCCGACAGAGCCCGAGTTATGCACTTCCTCCACCCAGTCTGTCGGCTCAAGTTCTCTGGAGAACATTTGTGATGATCATGATCGCCCCGCGCCCCCGACAAACCTGCCTGTGAAGCGTTTCCTTAGCCATCACGGCCTACCCCCTAAACGGCCCCAGTCTGAGTCCCGCTTTAGCTTTAAGCGTCTTAGGAAAAGAAAGGGTGGGGGTGGGAAAACTAGCATTAGGGGTTCATGGAAGTCCCAAGACAGCTTTGATATTAATTCCATGTTAAAGACAGGCTTAAGTCGGACAAGCAGCGCATGTTCAGAGATGTGTTTATGTGAGGAGCTACACAGTATACAGGCTCCATTAGCACAGTTTGACTCTATACTGACAATGGACTCTCCATCATGTGGAAGTTTGAACAGATTACCTCACAACCAGAGTGTGGAGAATGTGATAGACACACCTTCTGGTCAGTTGACGTGTAGTGTGTGTAAGGGAGATAACTCTAGTCTTCACACATCGATTACATCTCATCCTCCTAGCCAAAGGAATTCTTGGTCAGAATTGCATGGGTAGGCCTTGTTCATTATTAGAAAGTATTCATATATGTACTTAAACAATTACAAAGACGGGTCCTCAGTGGCTGAGATGGGTGGTGTGCTAGAGCAGCCCAATGAGGAGCCTGTCACCGATAGATGCGGTCGCTGCGAGTTCAAGTCCAGTTCATACTGGCTTCCTGTGTGGCTGTATGTGGGAAGGCCTGCGTATTGTCTGCGTATTGTCTTGGAATTTTCCAGGGCTCTGAGGTATCCCCCCCAGCGAAGTGCTGACCACTGTCATAATTTTAGTGAAATGTTCTTTAGTATGGCATAAAAATAAGGCATGGAGGGTTATTGTCTTTCCACATTTGTGCAATGTGACATTCAATGAAGAACACTTGGATTCCACCAATATCATGTGCATATCTGCACTGCAAAGGTGGGAAATTTTGTTAGTAACTTGCCAAAGGTCATTGGTTTTTGCTGGGAACTCCAGTCTTTCCACCCTTACAACAGTGGTGTTTTATGTACCTCTGAGCCTATGATCCTGGCCTAGCTGTTGTCATCCTTGGTACCCGTGCATATATCCTTGAGTGTAGCATAAAATTGGTGTCAAATACAGCATGTAAATGATTTCCTAAATTTACACTCTACATATACATGTAGATGATTCTCCTGCAGTGTTTTGACATGGGCATGTTCATGAACACGTGCAAGTTGTGTTGTGGTTGCTATATGATTGCATAAAAATCTGGATGTACCTCCAGTGATAGATCTATCTCTGCCCATACATATACTTTAATGTCTTCTGCATGCGAGAGTTACCTGCTGAACAAACAGTTATTGAGCCAGGCAGCTCAGCAATTTTCCTTGTGTGCGCAGTGCATTTACTTAAGTTTGAACCACCACGTTACATGAGGAAAATACTGAACATGACTGGCATTTCTTGCCTCTTGTGCCCAAATTGTGCAGTAGCTGTGAGACCATTGCTCAGCTGAAGAGAGTTAGCATCTAGTCAAGTATCACTACAGTCTCACCTGACATGACAGCATGCCGAACATTGATAAGCTACATATGTACGATGATCTGCTCAGGATTCCTGTCTCCAGGACCACACTATTCAGTGAAGTACAAAGATGTTATGACTCCAGGGATAGGGTGGATTTTAGAGTTGTCATGTAAGCCAGGTTAGAAACTATTTGCCGAATTAGTTAGCGTGTTGGTGATTATTGGACCCCATATGACACACAACTAATTAATCACATGATGCAGCAGAAGGTGTATTGTCCAGCTGCCTGCTAAGCTAAGGTTGTGTGTAGTAACAGGTCATACTAGATGAAGGGATTTTGACAGCATCAGCAGATCAGCATACCAAGGATTAGGTATATTAAGCCAAGTGCTTAGACAATACACATTTGATGTTGTGAACCCTTGCCAATTCACTGGGGTCGTCTGGATTTGCACCTTTCTGGGGTGGGGTTGTTAGTTTGCTTGTCTATGTCTAGCGTAATCCTGTCATCTCCAGTGCTGTCATAAGTTAATGCACACTATCTTACTATTATGGTCATGAGCTCACCAATTTTTGAAACACATTGCCTAGTTTTCAGATTTCAACATGGTCAGAACCACAGGGTAAATGTTGCTGTGCTTTTCGATATTACCCATAAGCACAAAAAGGGAGAGGAGTGGTTAACTTCTAGTTTTTTTTATTTTAAATAGTAAAAGTACATACACAGGTTTTTTTTTTCAGAGAATAGGATGTTTGACAACCAGTAGGGGCTTGGCTGCCAAAATGCTTGAATTTAATGACAAATCATCACTAGACATGATTTACATTTATACTCCTGTCTGTTGTGCAGGTGTGAGGATGAGACGTCTTCCCCGACAGAGTGCCCCGAGGGAGGGGGCATGGACTGTGATGGGGTGATGACCGTGTGTATAGATGGGCAGACCATGGTGGCTCTTGACCAGGAGACCTATATCCAGTTGTTGTCCGACCTGGCTCTGGTGAAGGTCAAGCTACAGCGCATTTATAACTTACTCCTGGTGAGTTCACCTTTGGCTCAGTGACTTTAGGCAGCTGGAGACCAATGAGGACGGGAGTTCAAATCCCCTTGGCTCTCTGTTGATTTACATCAGGAAACTTGTTTTCAGATTTAATAATGTTTTTTAAGTTTCTTGAATAAAGCACACATTAACATGTCCCATGTACATTGGTGTTTAATGATAGCAGTTATGACACACTAGAAATGGGGGATAAATCATTCTGTACCTCATATATCTTGTATGAAGTCCAGCAAAATGTTTATATGAAAATGGTAACAGAAGACTTTGTGTTCTGCAGCAGGAAGAGTTTGATTCCATATCTGACATCATCAACAGCAGTGGCCTGGAGACATGTTTGGTAGACACGTAGCACTGAGCTGTCTTTTATTGGAGGTAAATACATGCTTGTACATGAATCAGGAACATCAGGTGATTAGCAGGATTAAATTGTTTGATGCTGATGTATTCTTTACACACGTTTTATTGTCAATAATTCTGTTAAATCTTAATAGGTAAAAGGGATTAGCGTCTGCCAGCAACCAGCTGATGGTCGTGGGTTTCTCCCGGGCTCTGCCTGGTTTCATCCCACCATAATGCTGGCTGCTGTCATAGAAGTGAAATATCCTTGAGTACGGTATAAAACACAAGTCAAGCAAGTAAATAAATAAATAACTAACACTATTAATTCAGACTTACTTGTATGTTGTAGGTGTAGATCGGGTTTCGGTTTCATTAAACTTACAAGTTCAGTAAATCGCTTAAGCCAGTAATTTTTTGTCTGAGTCCATTGCGAAGTGTTTCTCAAAAAACTGTAGCCAAACAGTAGATGTGTTTAGTATTATGTTTAACAAAATATATATGTCTAAGGAAGTTTTTTGTCGCCCTGTTGATACGTAACTGACATCACTAGTTTATGGGCCTCTTTTGTCCAGTTCTGTATATTAGCTGATTGTTGTAGTTCGTTGTGGCTACAGCAGTGTGCTACATCAAGATCAACAGCCAAAAGTAAGGATGTAAGGCCACCCATCTACCAGACATGTGAGGATAACATATAGCAGATGTGATTTACTTGTGTACAGGAAGCTGACACCGTCCCTAAGTCAGCATTAGTCTTCTGCTATTATAACAGTAAACATCATGAAGCTCCGTCATGGAAGTGGCTTGAACAGTTTATATGCAGTCTTTATGGGATACTGTTGACCTGTTTTGCCAGACGTTCTGCTCAGCTGGTATTTTGAATTACTGAACGACTGTGATCTGAGTCATACAGGAATGCCAGACATATGGACCACATTGATTTTCTCTTCCCAGGTCAGTACTACGTGTACAGCCTCGCCATCTGGTGCCACAAATGGAGCCTTAATCTCGGCCACCTTATGTTGATGTCACACCTACTCAGTGTACCTGTGTGTAGCACAGGTGATCGTCAGGCTGGCCGCTGTGCACTTGGGTATGTATTCACAGGTACCAGTACATCGGCACAGACTCTATGAAGTGCACCACCCTGATACCCTACAGAATTCCCCAGTGAAGTGGCTGTCACCAAGGGGAAGTAACTCCTTTTGACCAAATGTATACGCTTACAGACCAAAGCTTTTTTCATTTCTTACTATTTCAAAAGGGGATCAATTGTATGTCATGTATACACTTTTCATATCATCTGACAATTTTTATAACATCATTTTACCAAAAATGCAAATGTGATGTATCAGATTTCAATCTATACTCTGGACCAGTAAACGAGAGATGTAGTACATCTGGGTTTTTTCAGTTTTTTATTTTGGGATGATTAAAACATGCTTGACCTAGGCATATTGTTACAGGCCAGACTCTTTAATAGACGAGTTACCATGGTGTTAGGTCATGTGAAACCCCAGCATAATTTGCTGGTGTGTATACTCTGTAGTGCCATTATTTTGGGCTATTTCAGATAACTGCACCATAAAAGGAGATAAGTAATGAAAGTACTGTAAATGACCTCAAATTTTGCCGCAAATAGTGCATTGCCAGAGGCAAATTAATGTCAAAAAACATTGTTGTTGTTTAAACTTACATTTTTCCAGCTTGTAACAATGCTTAAAACATCATTACAAAATTGATAGATATGTGAAAATCTGGAAAAATGAGGAACTTAGTCATGGACAAAATTTTATGTCATTTAGTGTAGGTGCAAGGTACCTATCATTCTGTGCACTATTTAATTTGCACTTAGAGACATTATACCGGTGTTTTAGTAAGGGTGTGTAAAAAGTGTCTTGTACAAGCCCTCACCGCTTGTGAGATATTTAGTGCTATGGTAGGGTTTTAATAAATATTCAAGGTTAATTTTGTGGATAATTATAATTTGAAGGAAAATAGTCATCTTTATTTATTCATTTTTTTTATCACGTTTGTACAATTCTTGTCCTGAAACAGAACTCTCCTTGTTAAACAGGCTTTGGTGATAATGGCATATACATAGCGTTGTTTACTTACATTGTCATATTCGTTGTACACTCTGTAATCATGATTCCTTGTGTGTGTGCTTGTTTTTCTTAGTAAGAACCTCATTGAAAACATGGTGAATCTTTCAGAAGCACACTTCAGATGGAAATAATCAGCTAATGTGTCCTCAAATTATAGTTCTGTGTTTAAAAATCTGTGTGTTACTTTACATGTGTCTATGTGATAAATATTTTTTATTCATCTTTAATTTTTTAGTTTTTTTTTTTTTTGATCTCACCTGTGTAATTTTTGTGGAAATTTTGGCTTTTTTGCCATGTTCTGTGTACCACCTGAACATATCAGTTAAACTGGTTAACATGAAGTTTGTTGGAAACACAGTGGTGTTCTGTTCGTCCCATACATGTCGGTGTTCAGGTAGCTATTATGTGACATGGGAGTCATTAGTGTGTGGTTAGATTGTTGTAGTGCCTGAAGGGACCTAATTGTGGACCATGTCCAGCCTGTGTTATAGTGGTCACTGCACATCTTCATTTAAGTTAATTTCATTTGACCATGGTTTTACAAAGGGATTTGAAGCTATGCCTGATCCAGTTTGTCTCGCTGCCCACACCACTCTAACTTGCAGCTTACTACACAACACTTTGGTGTTCGTTGTAGTTAGCTGAGATTGTTAAGCTCATATTGTACATCTTAAAATTTGGCGTTAAAATAAAAATCATCACATTTTTAATACCCCTTAAGCACTGTACCACTTGGCATCCCTGCATTAGGGAAATATGAACACTGCATTGATGATTATAAAGTATGTTTTTGGTCTGTGTGTAATGGGAAGTATGACAGTATGAAGAGGTTCAAAGTGGATGGACGTGAAAAAGATGTGCAAGAGTACAATACCTCTGTAATGCTACAAGTGTGTGTGAGGTTTATTTAAGCAGAAAACACAAACAAGCGAAGTTGAACTGATACATGTTTATTAGCTAACATTGATTACCAAAATGTCAGATTTGGTAACTGCATGTTCACCTATTTGTGATAGGACCTGATAGGTTAATCAGGGGAGATTACTCTTATCTGTTGCATTGCCTCACAACTTACCATCGTTTATGGTATTACATTAACTATGAAGTATGCAACTTTGAACTTCTCTATGATTATTGTTCAGGGCAAAGATGTAAAGGTATCTTGATTTTATAACAAGCACAAGACCAAATGAGTAAGAGAAATCATCAGAAACCATATTTCCACTCCTGCAGTCACAAAGATAGACCGGCTGAAATAGGACGTGCAAAGTGAGAACAGTTCAAGTTTATTCATTTGACAGGACCAAAAGTCTGGCCTTGTACAAGAGATTATATGTGTGGCATGCAGATGTACGTGTAGGCCTACTAACTTGACTGTGAAGATATGTACATTTAGAAGGTAACTTGCAAGAGGTCGGATATATTATCTGGTTTCCATTACATTCAAAATTAACTGTCGTTACGAACATCTATGATGTTTAAACAGGATGAGTTTGTGTCCAGTTTAGCAGGGCTGCTGCAGTATGTGGGCTGTAATTCATGGCACAGGTGATATTGCTACCACATAATACATGAGATTATATACATCCACATGCAATAAGTTGTGAAGCAACAGCATCATATATTATATTTAGAGTACTTTGACATGTATTTCATTGCAGAAGTATATTTATATATTTACATATAACTTAACGTCTTTAATTAAGGTATATTTTTAATATATTTCAAACTTATTACCATGTTGGAGAGAGAGGAGGGTGGATGTGTGGAGAGAGAGATTGAAGGGTAAATACCAGGTATTTTGTTATAACTGGTAATTGTTGTTCATCATTGTTTAAATTTCCAAAACAGTTATGTGCCTCTTAGAGTCTTGCCAGGTAATGGTTTAGATAGATGTCTTTGTGATTTATACTGTGCCAAAGAAAAATTGAGCTAAGATAAGGCACAGTAAGTTAAAGGAATAGGTTGTGGTTAATAGTGATGAACAGCCTGACATAGACTTATAGTACATCAGTACAATTCGAGTATGTTTGTCCAGGAAATTTGCCAAACAAATAGTAATTATCAGTATGCAGAGTTGTGCTCATACTTGACTTCATAAATACTGTATGCAGTGTATTTGTATGGTCTGAATAAAAATTACTTTATGTGAATTTTTGGTTCCTTTGAATGCTTGCCTTTTCACACAGTGTACAAATCTCTTATCACCTGCTACACAGACAAATGACAACATCACTCTGCATAGACAAATAACAACACTTAGTGTTATTACATAGACAAATAACACTACTTGTTATTACAAAAACAACAAGATTGCTCATTGTGAAGATAATCAGTAAGAAAGACTTGTTATTATGACCAAGACAATTAACAAAACTTCATTAGTACAAGAATAAGTTAAAACAGCACTTCATTTCATACACAAATAGCAACACTTCATTCTTACACGGATAAATAACAACACGGCTTAACATTACAGAGACAAATATTAACACTGCTCATTACTGTAGACAAATGACACTGGTCGTCTATACAAATGTTTAAACTGCTCCACACTGCCGTCTCCATGGTTTGTGCTTCTGGTGCTACATGTGGAAGCAGTTCTCCTCACGCATTAACACATAAATATATAGACACAGCATTAAGGATTTGTTTCTGTGCAGTATTTCCTTGTTCTCTATATTTCTTCTATTTCACGTCTGTCGAAAACCAGCAATAGTCAACATTCTAGATACCATTTCTGTTGATGTTCAAGTGTTAATGAGTGATAGCCAAGTTACCATTTGTGTTGTCTGATTCAAACGTGGCAGAGTATGACCTGATGGTCATTGTATCCACTAGAAAACAAGATTAACAGTGTAGTACTAAATGTGATGTAGTTTTAAGTCCTATTCCCTGATTTATCAGTGAAAACTATCCTGTTATTTTACAAGTTTATAAAAAAAGAATCATATTTTGCACATGGTGAGTAACATGGTGAGGAAATGCAATTACATATATGTAGTTTGTTGATCTCATTCAGTATTGTTACGCAAACTTAATTTGAATTCTGACCAGAATGAATACATGTATTGTCAGTTGTGATAACACCTGTAAATCTGTAACTAGGAGTTTGCCAGGGCTATGATCTCCTTGTTCAAATCATTTCAGATTCTGTGAATCCTATTTATGCAGTATGCCTACATTAAACAAGAAAATTTGTGCAAGAGAATATTCAAGTTATCAATACTTGAGGCACTGAATTCATATGCCTGTACATCTATATATTTGTGTGTTTAAAGTTAGACTACTGGATTCTGTCAAGTTTTGTCAACTGTCAAGATTTTGTCTGAGTGAATTAAATGCTTAGACTGGCTTAGTGATAGGTCATAATTCTGCACCTGTTAACTGATAACATCAACACTTGCTTCTAGTCTTGTTAAATTTTTGTCTTCACTGTTAGAGTAGTTCTTGCAAGATTGCACAGTCTTCCTGTTTTTGTGTGTGTGACAATGGACACAGGTTTTACCATATTGTTTTATTAATCAACCATATTGATTTGAAACAGCAATATGTGTTCTTTATATGAAGCAGTGTATTTTGAGGTTGTTCTGGGATTTCTTAAGGCTTCTGCTGAATAGGCCAATGTTATAAAGAGCAGGCCCTTCAAAACAGTGGGGCACACAGATACATATTCACATATAATAGAATGGTGTACACTTTATCTTTGTTCACTTAATACAATTTTTTCTATTTCTTTGTGCTTTGTGCCTCTGTGACCCCTCTTTTAATATCTTAGAATGCTTGGCTGTTTGTTTTACTTTTTATTCACAGACACTTTGTGATGCACACCATTTACTCTAATGGCTTCTCGGTCTGTATTACATAAGAACATATGAATGACTTTCCCATGTAATTCTCTAGGGCCATTCTCCTTTATGATGTAGATGTAGTACTTTATCATACAATATGCACCTAGATGTAACTAATGCATGGAGCATTGGGACTTCCCCTGTGGCTGTCTGAAATAAAAGCAAACTGTTTAACTGTACACCTTGTCTTTATATCTTTGACTTTATTTGATAACTTTGTTAGCTTACCAGGTCATTTAAAGACATATACATCACAAAATATTTGACATACTGTTTGGCTTATAGTGTTAGCTATATCGCTAAACATATTTGTACAGGAAGGCCTTGTTGAGATTTTCCTTCTGTAATTTCCTTATTTGCCGTAGTACAGTGCTTTACACTGGATAGACAAGGTCAAGTACTTGAAGGAGCCCACTTACCTCACAGTGACACACAATTCACTTGCACACTTTATCAGCCTTCATCTCTCTATACTGGTTTAAGGTTTGGTATGCACGTGTCTTCGCCGATACCAGTTATTAGGTTAGAAGAGTCAGGCTGCTGATATTCTAATGTTTCTAAATACTGTTATGTTATTTTTGACACAAACTTGATGTTAAATATGGACCTCCATGGCCGATGGGATGAGCACACCACAGCTTAAGCCCAGCTCATACTGGCTTTCTTTAGGGTCGGAAATGAGGGGGGGGGGGGGCTGCCAGCAACCTGCGGATGGTCGTGGCTTTCCCTGTTTCCTCCCATAATAATGCTAGTGTAAGGATGCCACTATCGAAGAGTAAAAATGATATATAAATGGCTTGTTCATCTCTAAGACTGCGGTAGGATTTACACCAGATCAAACAAAGTAACCCGAAGTTGCTTGAAAAAGTTCAATACACATATTTGAACAAAATCGACAAAGAGTACAACTAACAATAATATACAAAACAAGAAAGATAATTACAAGAGTATATAGTTTCTTACTGATGACAGCGTCCAAATCCGGATGTGATATTCTGGCTTCCAAGGGCAAGTCAGTCCACGTAAATATAGAATCCACAGTCCTTGGGAATTCTGAAATCGAAGGGTGACAGTTCTGTAAGTGACAAACAGCAGAGGGCATGGCACGCCAACTAGGGTGTATATTCAATTCCCCAGCAAGGTGCAACTTTACTGGACAGATGGGTTCACAACAGCGTCCGTAATGCCGAGTTGGCGATGTACGTTTCTCACCTCGGACATAAAGTCACTTCCAGAGTAAAATGGGACGAAATGTACGTAATCGCACAAAGAAACAATGAGCGATACAAGCTCCAAAAGAACGTCTCACACCAAATAGAAAGTGGCGAAACACAAGCTCACAAAGTGCTACGTAAGTGAAATGGACTACAAAATGACGAATGTCAAATGGCACGAAAGCCGATGTCTCTAAATCCCACAAAATCCTTCTAAGTGAACAAGAGTAAATATGACTGCTCTCACGTAAACTTCAGTAAAAGACTGCAAGCTTTACCACTTCGTCGTTCATATTTATAGACTAAAGAAAACTCTGGATGATTTGACCGTAAACATGTTTACAATATGGGTACATCTTTGGAGAATGTACGCTTTATGTACAATGACATGAAACTGATTAACAGAGAAGCCTCGAGAACCCGCGACTGAATTCCAGGGCAAGCTGTCACGTGCACAGAGGGAAAAAGTAGGCCAGACACTGACTCAAAACAAATAAAAATAATACAATCCAATATCTTACGGCCGGCTTCGTAACACTAGCCACCACTGTTGAAGTGAAATATTGTTACAGTGTGAAACACCAATGAAATAAAGAAATAAATCATGATAAATGTAATATGCTTAGAACCATCTGTGACGTGAATCCGCCGAGGGGTTCAGAAGTTGCCAATCAGGAGTGGAGATAAAGGAATCAAATGTTTTCAACTGAATTTCCATGTCTGACTCAGTAGCCTAAGGCATTGTTCTCCCCAGACGTAAGAAGTTGTGTGCTCAAATTCAACTCTTGCTGGTTTGTAAGTTTGTCAGGTATCTGGACAAGGTAGATGGTATTCTTTGGGCACTCTGGGTTTCTCACAGATTTTCCCGGAAGTTCTCAGAGCTCTTCAGACAATGACCAAGTTCACAAAACTGGGTGAGTGCTAGTGTTATTGTATGTCTTGATTTTGAATTAACAAGCCACAAACTAAAGAATTCATTCTAAATGTTGAAAATAAAAATACAACACGTTATCAGAATCTGGTTATCAACTGGTGCAGACTTTCTCATCTGGAGGGGACTCCCTGGCCTTGGATAACTGGTGCACACTTTGTGATCTGCAGGGGCCTCCCTGGCCTTGGGGGGGGGGGGAGGGGTCAGTGCGCTAGCGCAGCAGAATGCCCCAGGTGCGTTTTATTTCGTCATTGTGAGTTCAAGCTCAGCGCATGCTGGCTTCCTCTTCGGCCGTACATGGGGAGGTCTGCCGGCAACCTGAGCTTGATCGTGGGTTTCTCTCGGGCTCTGCCCCCTCCGACCATAATGCTGGCTGCTGCTATATAAGGGAAATATTGAGTGTGGTGTGAAGTACCAATCAACTATATACAGATAAAATGAAATCCGGTGTAGTTATAGAAAGAGTAGGTGAATATTGCATATGTAGACTTCAGTAATTATGACAAGAACTTGTGGATGCTCAGTAATCTGGCGCAGTTATATGGATAAAAGGTGAATATTGCATGTGTACTCTGCAGTAATTATGTGGAGAACTGGTAGATGCTCAGTAATTGTGTGTAGTTATATGGATAGAAAGTGAATATCGCATGTGTACTCTGCAGTAATTGTGTGGAGAACTGGTAGATGCTCAGTATTCTGGCGTAGTTATATGGATAGAAGGTGAATATTGCATGTGTACTCTGCAGTAAGTGTGTGGAGAACTGGTAGATGCTCAGTAATTGTGTGTAGCTGTATTGATAGGAAATGAATATTGCATGTGTGCTCTGCAGTAATTGTGTGGAGAACTGATAAACACTCTGTAATTGTGTCTAGCTGTGTGAATAGAAAATGAATATTGCATGTGTACTCTGCAGTAATTGTGTGGAGAACTGATAAACACTCTGTAATTGTGTGTAGTTATATGGATAGAAGGTGAATATTGCATGTGTACTCTGCAGTAATTGTGTGGAAAACTGGTAGATGCTCAGTAATTGTGTGTAGATGTATGGATAGAAGGTGAATATTGCATGTGTGCTCTGCAGTAATTGTGTGGAGAACTGATAAACACTCTGTAATTGTGTGTAGCTGTGTGGATAGAAAGTGAATATTGCATGTGTACTCTGCAGTAATTGTGTGGAGAACTGATAAACACTCTGTAATTGTGTGTAAGCTATATGGATAGAATTTAAATATCGCATGTGTACTCTGCAGTAATTGTGTAGAGAACAGGTACACGTTCTGTAATGTGGATTAGTTATATGGGGATAGGCCTAAGGTTAATATGGATTGCCTAATCCACAGTAACTGTGTGAACAACTGATACACAGTCTGGTGTAGTTGTATGGAACCTGGATGAACATTCCATATGTAATCAGCAATAATTGTGTGGAGAAATAATACCAGCTCTGTAATAATAGAGAGTATATTTTTGTAATATTCCAGAGAGAAAATGAATATTACTTGGTTCATGTGTAGCTGATTTATCTGGAAATAACTGAAACTCAGACATAATGAGTTACACCACTGTGCCAATGATTCAATCATATCCTGGAGATATATGGAAATGAAGGAATAAAATACAAGTTTAATGCGGATCGCAAGCACGATATGAACATATGTTGTGTTTATATTGAAGCTGATTTGCTCTTCTTATGGCATGTACGCCTATAGTTATAAAGAAGTGAAGCACCGTCCATGACATATAAAGTGAAGAAGTTATTTGACAGGACATTGTGAGATTTATAGCAAACTCATGCTCATGGGTTGCTGGGGGTATGTACCTACAGTGTTACTCAGGACTGAGTCGCACTCATTTGTCAATGTGTTTGGTCTCCAGTGAATATGCACCTTTTTACCTGGGTTTTTAAAAGCCTGGCTTGTAGCCAACTGATTGACATGACGTAGGCTTTGTCAGGTATTCTTCACATCACGCAAGCTGTCTCTGCGCTATTGTCTACCTTACGGCGTACATGCCCAGGCATTGTGGTACATGTACTGAGGCTGTCTGCTGTGTGGTTACACGTCGGCACGCATTTTTCTCACGAAATCTACTGACAAACTAAAGTCCAAACCGGTCTGGTAATAATGTGGCCTCGCAAGCCTTAAATCTCAGGTGTGAATATGACCGTGTTTTTTCTATGGGCTGTTGACAAAATGTGACACCGTATACAGAAGGAGGTATGATAATACAATCATAGAACCACAGCGAATTCCCAAGTCATAATCGTATTACGCAGTACTCTACTGGCTGGCTATTTATTACTACATGCATCAAGTTTTGGATTTGCACGATCCATGTCGGACTGGTTTATCTTTTTAATGGCGCAATGCTTCTTCATTCGGAGAGCTCCTTCTTTATTTAGAAGTATGGGATCCATTTTATTAAGAAGGTGTACCGTTACGTCAAACGTAACTACGATCGCCACGCATCTCTTCGCTTCGTTCGTTGCGTTTGACATGCATACACCTTACACCCTGTTCGTAAAGCGTGCCTCTGGAACAAGAGGTGATGGTTGAACAGTAAACACGCGCCAGCACTGTGCAGATCTCTTCCTGATTTGATGGTGACACTTTTTTCGTCCTTCTGAAATGCCTCGGGCAGAGCCGACTGATGACGCTAAATGTCAACTATTTTCTTCATGGACAAATCGAGCACAGATTGTTCGAGTGACTGTTATCCATGAGTCGTAACGAGGTGACTTCATCAACCTTCGCAAGGACTTTCTATTATATCCACGGGGTCTAGTTGGGTATGCATGTGTTCTATGGGGTTTCGGCTTTCTGAGGAGACATGCACAAGTATTTGATCAATAAATTCGCATGTTCAAATCCATGTCAGGTGGACTAACTTCCACTCTGTTTCAGAGAGTTATATGTACGGGGAGAGATTCGTTAATTTATTGCATGGTTTGCAAGGGTTTAAGACCGCGGCCGAATAACCAAACCGTTCCTGAGTTTATACTGCGGGCGAATAACCAAGACGTTTCTGAGTTAAGACCGCGCCAGAATAACCAAGACGTTCCTGAGAAAAGACCGCAGCAGAATAACCAATTTATTTATTTGATTTATTTATTTATTTGATTGGTGTTTTACGCCGTACTCAAGAATATTTCACTTATACGACGACGGCCAGCATTATGTTGGGAGGAAACCGGGCAGAGCCCGGGGGAAACCCACGACCGTGCACAGGTTGCTGGCAGACCTTCTCACATACGGCCGGAGAGGAAGCCAGCATGAGATGGTCTTGAACTCACAGCGACCGCATTGGTGGGAGGCTTCGGGCCATTGTGCTGCGATAGTGCGCTAACCGACTGAGCCACGGACGCGTATAAAGACGTATCCGCTTGTCCTTTATTTTTTCGCAAAGATTTAATTGACAGAATTCTGACGTTAATAGGATAGTTTCGAGATCGATCTCTTTTATCGATAAAGGTAAGAAAAGCCCTACTGTCCCATGTGACCTGTCCAAAATGTTAGGCAACTATTTCTGATTACATTTACTATAACATGCGCGGCTAATAAAAGTTTCAAAAAAATTGCTTAAACTAGACATACGATGGGGAAAATTTAAGAGCTGGAAGTTTTTTTTTTAATTTAAGAAGCTCTTGATTGAAGGAGAGGTCGTCTGCACCTCCCTAACACGGCAAAAACCAGGTGACCGATAATTTAAAATCACCGTTGCCTTGATGTTCGAAGCAAAAAGACTTTCTTCAACTTCACTATTTATGAAAGTTACCATTCATGGGATGCTTCATTGCTCATTAAATTATGCATGTAATCTATGTGAAATTCCGTGATATTTACCACCAGTTGGACAGCTATTGTGGTCGGTACAAAATGCTCAGATCTATTGACGGACCTATACCTGTTTTCGTACGAATACAGGTGTATGCAGAAATGTTCTGATAATCTCTTAAAACCTCGTTCCTTAACATTTAACAATAAATAATTTTCATGTTGCCCAAACGGCGAAAGAAATTTATTCACACTCGTAGGATTTGAAGGATTCGACGACAACAGATTGTCCTGACTGTACATCTTATTGTACGTGTATCTTTACAAGGATGCCCAAGGTCTCCTATCATGCCGTCTGCACGAGAAAAGGGATAATTTCATGTCTGAAATTATAAACTATCCACTTTTGGACAGCAACATACCCAGGGATCCCACATATGACGTATGTAAATCTAGCTGTATAGCATTAGCTAGAACTGGTGTAATATGTGATGATTTCAAACCACGTTGCACGTCATGGATTCCAAAACTAATGTGTCAAGGATACTCCATCAAGCACCCGAAGTTTCCAAAATTTTACAGTGATCGTAACACTCTTATTGGCAAATATGGACGGAACTTTCCGGATCTGAGGCGATCTGTGTCACAGCTGTTTCTAATTCTGTTTTACTTGGGATAGTTTACTTGGTATGTTTATTGCCTCAATGAGATGCCTTTATGAACAATTGCTATCAAAGCGCGAATGAGATAGCCATATTTGTATCTGACCAATAAACAATTTTTACGGAAAGCAGTTTGAATTTTGAATAGGATTTTATTTTGTTTTACTTCTTAGAAAATCGACCGTTTTCCCTGCATTTTATGTAATATTAATATGTATTATTTCTCACATATTCCGTTGGGAACTGGTGGTTTGGGTTGTTTTGAAAATCGGGCTTGTCATTGTCGACTTGGAACTCCCCTTCATGGGTTGCGTGCAGTGATATACAAATGTCGCACTCGACGCTTAGATTTAAATATGGACCAAGCGAGGTGGTCAGAAATGAACGAAGTTATGAGATAAACGGAACAAGTTATGAAATAAAGGACGGATTAAATCGAAGAAAAGTCATTACATAAGACATGATGATGACTTAAAACATAGCTTCATCTCATACTGCTAGCTCTGCTCTCCTGGGTCACCCATCTTTTTACCAGGTAGGTTCACAGGTAAACAGATAGTACACGGGGTAAGCCTATGGCAGCTTTAAGTATAGGAATGACCTCTGCTCTGACAGCGGACTTTTAAGTCCGACTTAACCGATTTAACTCGAAGTAAAGCGCAGCAGGAGACATATTTTAAAATGGGTCAGACAGAATTTCTTAAAACATCAGCTAGTGTTTCTGGAGTGTTTAGGTGCTTATGTCAGGACGTTTGCACAAGATGGCAGTAGATGGTGGGGGTGGGGTATGTTCGCCGGGGATGCTTAATCTTCTACCTTTGCACTGGAGTGGTGGCGATAAACCTTGTTACACTCTGTGGTGTACTTTTTGTGCCCACGGACCGAGCCGTCCTCAGGAACGTACGAGGCCTAACACC
Source organism: Acanthopleura granulata (assembly GCA_016165875.1). Lineage (NCBI taxonomy): Eukaryota > Metazoa > Mollusca > Polyplacophora > Chitonida > Chitonidae > Acanthopleura > Acanthopleura granulata. The sequence continues at coordinate 44,646,188 of JABBOT010000002.1, forward strand.
CTATATATAGCTGCACGGCATGATGACGTCCATGTAATAGCACTCCACATTAATAAAAATGTCAGGCTTCCTGAATGCAGGCGTGAGAGGTTATATCTGAAGCCATTTCGCTTTTCGCACATTCCATTACCGATCAAACTTTAATATTTATCTACAGAGATATGTAGTCCCTATTTCGAGTTAGCACATTGGTAAATGTGAAAATGTGTAAATGTGAAATGAAATGACTTCGTCTGATCTAAGATTTACGATGGTATGAGGATTCGTCTGAATAATTAATAATGAAAACTCCGGCCTATCAGAACGCAACCTGCCAGGTGTTCACAAAAGCAGTTTTCAGTGCGGATGCGCGAGCACGCTGAAATGGGGGCTGACATAAGCCCTCAGTGGGGTACCTAAGGTGTACAATGACATACACAAGACTAGGCGCACGGTTTCTGCAGACGTCTAGGTGAATCGTCACAAGACGCTGATATAACCCGAAACCCTGGACTCCGTAACAACACCCTATCAACTAGTCTACTAAAGACACGACAACGTCGACTCCATTACCAAAACAAACATACTTCGTGCTTGGTTCTACAAATATTCCTCGCATCTCAGGCACCAGTTTGCAGGGTAAACTTTGTTTGAGGCCTAAACCGGCAGGCTGTTAACTTCGCGTCAGAGCAAGTTAGGTTAACGCTGTTGCAGCTGTCCAGCTCGCCACCTCGGCCAGGGGGGTGAACTCGTAACCCGAGCCTTGACCCCCAGTCTCTTTGAACACCCGCCACACCATCGTATTTATAACCGCTGGATACGCACTAAAACTAAAGCTACCAAATTGTACACGAGGCACGCGAGTTAGGGCCTTACGGGAAGTTAAGACGCAGCTAGGACAACTCAATCATTGACAGAAGTGAAGCAGATAGTCATTCCGCAAGATGCAGGACTATGACGAATCTATCAGCTTTCGGTCTGGACAGAAGAACACCTTCCACTGGCTAGATTATGTTCTCTTCGCAGCAATGTTGTGCGGGTCTGCAGCAATCGGCGTGTTTTATGCCATCAAAGACCGCAAACGACAGAACACGAAGGAGTTTCTTTTGGCCGGAGCCAATATGAACCCTTTTGTGGTGGCCCTCTCGCTGCTGGCCAGCTTCATGTCGGCTATCACCCTCCTGGGCACCCCGGCTGAGATGTACAACTACGGCACCATGTACTTCTGGATTGGCCTCTCCTATCTCTTCGTCGTGTTTGGAGCAAGCCATGTCTATATCCCGGTCTTCTACAACATCAATGTGACCAGCGCCTACGAAGTGAGTGTCTTCATTACTGCAGATTTATCTTAACATAAATAAGTGTTCAATACCTTTATAAAACGCTTTTGAAAGTTTTTAGATTATTTAAATTAAAAAGTCTGGAAGATGAACAAACGACCCATGCCACTGTTATTCTGCACGGTTAAGAGAACTTACTTTAGAAGTAGTGTGTTGTAGGAATATGCATGTGGGCAGTACAGAACACGAATGCATTGTCTATGGATTTTCGTAATGAAATGTATGTTGGCATTTGAAATGGCTTACTGAAAGATTGGTTTGATTTGAACTCCTCTGTTTTGTCCATGTTATGCTGGAAATTCGACACACATAGTAATGCAGTAACATATTTTAAGAACGCTGACATAGTCAACCAATCACATAAGTTTTGTGGCAATACCGAGCTGTTCAAAGTGGCTGAGCTGTCATAGTATCACACGACTGAATTATGTTGACCTACCTCTGAAGGCAATGGGCTCGCCCGCCAGATGAGAACCGGAGCAGGTTGGTAATAAAGAATCCGTACAGGAACACGACCAATGCAACAGCCTCTTGGGAGATGAGGGTAGTATTCCGTCATATGTGTCATTCTATATACGACATATTTTGTGAAAGAAAGATATCTATATGAGGCAAAAATAACCAAAATAGGACGTCGGTACAGTTAACAAGCAGCAGCACTTAGAAGCCCCATCTTTGTCCAAGGATCGAGAATTCCATAGAAGAGGAGATATATTGTACGCAGATGATGTTTTTTGGTTTTATCGCAACTTTTTGTGTGCATGTCGCGGTGAAAACCTATTTGGCGCCCGTTCCAAAACGCTGTAGCTCCTATTAACCGCACAATCTGTCACACGGTTAATTATTATGCCCCGAGGCAGATCCGTGTAATTCATGAAATCAATCCTATACAACGACCTTTTGTTTGCCCTTTGTTTCTTGTCTATAGTAACAGGTCCTGTACATGTTCTAAACTGATTTGCAACAATGCCTACTTGTGAAATTCCACATCAGATATAGACACACATATCTACCTATGATGTATACGCGAATCAGCGGGAACAATTCACCTTACATAATACCGGTCACGATGTAAGAAATTCAGCACAGCTAAATAATGACACAAGTCAGAGGAGAGTTCTGAACTAAATCCTATTTGAGAGATAAGGCTGTTAAGGTGCCCAGAGCCTTGTTTGCCCTGTAATTCGCCTGAATATGGATGAATGCTTATTGTTTAACGCCCTGCTCAAGAATATTTCATTTATACGAAGGCGGACCTGAATATGAGGTGTGTGTGACATTTTATCGCGTGCGTTACTGACACATACAGCTTAAAAAGGAGAGTCTAAAAAAATCTTTGATGGGATTGTTCTGCATGGCAACTGCCGCTCTCATCTATTTACACTTGTCTTGCAGTTTACTTATCTCTCCGATCTTAATTACGGGTATATCCCCTTGGGAGTTTGGTTTCTTAAACCCCCAGGGCTGTATGTGTTAGCCTCTGATCTCTCCTGTAGAAGACAATTGACTCTATTTCTCATATGTTTTAGCCATTTTTAATAATCGGTTAACCAAACAACTCCTTTCTCAGCAGGCTGCACAATAACGTGGTAGACTCCCATCAACAAAGTCAACCCTGTATACCCAGACCCTCTGTGGCCTGTACCCCTACACCGTGTAGCCTGCTTGCCCTAATTCCGTGTGAACCTCTGTGGCCTGTACTAACCCATGTGGCTTATACCCGCAGCAGAAGTGGCTCACACCAAAACGCTCTGTGACCTATACCCTGACACTCTGGGGCCTGTACCCCGTTCCTGTTTGACCTGTACCCCACCCTCAGTGGCCTGTACCCCGACTCCGTGTGGTCTGTAGCCTGAGCCTGTGTGGCCTATACCCCGACAGTTGTTGCCTATACCCGACCCCATGTGACCTATATCCTGATCTTTGTGGCCTATGCTCCGACCCAGTGTGGCCTATAGCCCGATCCTCTGTGGCTTGTACCCCGATCCTCTGTGGCCTATACCCCGACCTTGTGTGGCCTATTCTCCGACCCCGTATGGCGTATACCCCGACCCTTGTGGCCTATGCTCCAACCCAGTGTGCCCTATATCCCGATCCCGTGTGGTCTGTACCCCAATCCTGTGTAACCTGTACCCCTACCCCGAATGCCCCATACCCTGACCTTCTGTGGCCTGTACCCCGATCCTGTGTGGCCTATACCCCGACCTTGTGTGGCCTATATCCCGACCCCGGTGGCCTGTAACCCTATCCTCTGTGGCCTATACCCCGACCATCAGTGGACAATACCTCGACCCTCTATTGCCCATACTCTGACTCTCAGTGGTCCATACACCTATCCTCTGTGGCCTATACCGCCTACCCCGAGTGACCTACACCCAGACCCTCAGTGGTCCACACCCAGACCCTCAGTGGTCCACACCCAGACCCTCAGTGGTCCACACCCAGACTCTCAGTGGTCCATACACCTATCCTCTGTGGCCTATACCGCCTACCCCGAGTGACCTACACCCAGACCCTCAGTGGTCCACACCCAGACCCTCAGTGGTCCACACCCAGACCCTCAGTGGTCCATACACCTATCCTCTGTGGCCTATACCGCCTACCCCGAGTGACCTACACCCAGACCCTCAGTGGTCCACACCCAGATCTTCAGTGGCTTGTACCCCGATCCCAAGTGAACTATACTATGACCCCGTGTGGCGTATGAATATAAAACACACAATAAAATTTGAAGTCTAATAACATTTCGGTTCTATTCATTTCTGATAATGCAACAGTTCTGTGATTGAGAATGTAAATTTAATCTGATTCTAACCTCTGCACCTAGCGTCCGGGTCCTCAGACCTGGGCATTATGGTGATTGAGTGGCCCTTTTCATGATACATGTATTTTCATACATTTTTGACAGTACAGGAACTTATGCTACTCGTTCACGTGTGTATGTAGACAGATTTAATTTGATTGGTCGTCCACAAATTAATTGAAACTTTTGGCTTGGCGTGTGGCAGAGATGAAATCAACGACTACCGGTATAGCAGAATAGTAGACAGGCTGTTTTTTCATCTGGATCTGATTGCTCCAGTGCAGCATTTAACGGATTGATATGTGAATTAATAGAGCCCATGGAGTGGCTCTTGACACGGCTTCATTTGAGGAAACAATATAGTAGAGTCGCCCTCTCGATATGAGGTTCACATTACCTGGTAAGAAGAGTGAACTAGTAATTCTAGAAGTCGACACAAGTATTTCTTGCTTGATTTTGATTTATCAAAAAGTCTGTTTATATAGTAGGGTTTATGGAGAATTCTGATACTTTGGTTTTACTAGATTGTACTTTAACAAGGTACAGTCACTTCTGTCTTGAAAATGCAATGAGTCCATAAGATAATAGTTTCTTTACTCCCAAGCCAACGACCTTCTCGTCTCCAAATACAGTCGTGAAAACGAACAGCCATTTTGCAAATTAATTAAAACGAATTTTTGTATGAACGTTTTTTGGTTGGAACTAATTTTCGTTTCAACCCAAACCACATTACCTCTCCACTCACCGGTAAACGCGGCTGAACATTGCTAACGGAAGAAATAAGGAATCATCTATTGAATAGCTTCTGAATGGCGCAAATACAGAAGGATGTTGATCTGACAAAGGTGATGGATCAGGGTAATCATAATTTTATTTGCATTCCATGCGACGTCTTACAGGACGGATTCTATTAAAAAATCCTTAAGTTTTAAATGCAATAATAAGGATTTTTCGCACGTTAGCTTAATGCGAAAAGCATTAAAAATTAAGTGTTGACAATGTGTCCTGTTAATGAGGCCTGGTAGCATGTGTTTGGATTTATCTCTAATGTCTTAAACATTTTGCAATGGTTTGGCCTACACAGGGAAAAGACGGCAAAGGGAACCCCACTTGTAGGCAAACGGTAATTCGGAAAAAAAGCTGACAGGATTTCTAAAACTAAACAATTCTACGGAAGCCGGATGAGGACATCTCGCCCTGCGCGTCTTGCGGTACGAGAACAGTACCATTCGCGCATGAACGGTGACCGTCCATGACCATTCGTGGTGCGCCTCGCGGATGGAGACTGGTGACAAGAGAATGGTGCAAATCGAGCGCAAATGGTGACCGTCCTTGTCTCCTCGTGCCGCGCATCGCGTTAAAACACATAAACTGTTACAACTGATGAGGCACATATATTTATTTCTTGCCGTCCAAAATCTCTGATTTATTCCGTTGGCAGAAATGTATATTGAAGTTATTCATAGGCTTATATTAAGCACAGAAAAAACTGTCATTTTAATTTTTATCCAGGAGGCCAATTCCAAAGATATTAGTGTTTGATTAACACTCGCAATCTTTTCATAACCCCACGTGAAGTATCTCCCTTAACGTTACGAGTTAACAACTACGGCTAAAAACGGACATCTCGGAAGATTATTCCCTGTGCTAGGTTATCTACACATGAGTGTTAAAATAAAACTAACTTTCAAATTTCACTGGATGATGATGCCGGTAGAAAGCGGTACGGCTTCAGGTTGACTGCTCGGCTCCAGCTATAGCTATACTGCTCACGGGAATTGGTAATGAGTTGGGGAGACAGTAGGTAGGACTCCGTGTATGCATAGCGTAATATAGAACGGCCAACAAAAGTAAGCTGTATATCACTTTACATGTCAGCTGTACTGCGTATTTCTCTTCAGACCGATATGCTTGACATCACATAGTTTCTGTAACATAAAATACATGCTCATGTTTCAGGTGTGTCTTCCACTACAATGTGACACCCAAGTCATACAAACCCCACCGAAACAACACAAAAGACCTTTATCACATCACATGCCGAAGATCTAGCATTTTCCTAGGCATGCACAAAACCCCCATTTTTAAAATCAAAGCTCATACGTTTTCTCCACCTAACCGATTCAGGTGCAGAAGAAAACACGAAGGCATAAATCATCAGCGTTATATAACCAGGGGTCGAGTATGATTGTGCCATGAATGGCTAAGGCTATAGTGTACCTGGCTTACCTCAAATCCCGATACCCTGGAAATCTTTTGTGCGCAAACTCCAGCTCGGGTGTCTGCAGGCGTTAACTGCACTCTGAAAACCATATAGTGTATGAATCGCTGTATTTATAATTTTGTTTATGATTTATCACTTTATGAAAGGATTTGGTTTCTATAATGCTAACTTTTGTGCTGCCTTTCAAGGTATATATTTTTCCACCAAAGGTATTCATTTGTTACTAACATTTCGGATCCACAGCCTTTTCACATGAAATGCACCGTTTGGAATCGTTTTAGATTTTCGCTGCCGCTGGACTCACCCAGTGTTTCTAGCTTCCACTTACATCAGGATGTTAACAGGGCTGACAAATCGAGTTCACCATCTGTTAGATGTTCATACTCCGATTAGAACATAAAATCTGGAGTGTTGTTCAAACAGGAAAGCTCGTAGCACTCAGTAAGAAGGCAATGATCCCATAAAAACACACATGTCATCGTGTCAGAAAAATATCTGTCTTGATTGCCTTTTGTGAATTGTCTTTGATGGTAAAACTGCATACTACGTTTGGTAACGCGTTCAGTTTGGATCATAATGCATCGGCGTAAATTAAGATGTCAACGGAAAACGTTCAGAAGAGTTCGCGATTCGCTAAATTTAACATTTAAAACTGTTGACGTTGCGTGGGTCGTTTGTCAGAAATGTCTGAAATCGATCAGGATGTCAGACATACCTGTACTCTTATGAGAAGAGAATAGTTGTTATACAAGGGTTTAATCTTCTGGAAGTGTCAAGCCATTTTTTGACAGACGACAATCCTACACTATATCTGTTCTGCTTTGGGAGGGCGACATTAAAGTGATCTCATGCAACCACGATACTTAGACCAATGCCGATGTGTCAGTCTACATGTATGACTCCACCCTCAGTGGTCACTGTCAAGAAACTCTCTACACAGACTGTAAGTCTGCACCAGCTGTATTTTATTTCCATCAGGCGACGTCATTTACGGAGGTAAATCTCCGTATTCAGGTTATCATCTGTGCTGAATCTTCTCGAGCATATACGCCATTTAGAGAAAAACCTCCGCACGCAGTATTGTGGAATTCGTCTCAAATCTTGTGTAAAATATTTTTCATTTCAGTACCTAGAAAAGCGGTTCAGTCGAGGTGTGCGTACGGCCGGTGCCATTACCTTCTGTGTACAAATGGTGAGTGTGACAGTAAGTGCAGGTGGTATCAGTCAAAAGATGTGAGCTAAACTAGAAATATTGTATGAACATAAACAATGGCGAAATGTGTGGAATAAAAAGACCGGTATAATGACAGAGTGAAATACTCCGCATAAAGCATTCAGTGACAGATGGATTACTGACATCAGCATGGTAACCCGGAACTGATCGACATACGTCATATGTGAGGGTTTCACCTTGTCTCTTGGCGACACCAAAAACATTACAGTTTCCCTCGAGCAGCTTTGGTTTCACATTCGTTTTTATACTCAGCTGTACACAGAAGTGCATCAACGGTTCAAACCAATATTTCCTGAAAGATGAACTAACGTTGCCACCAAGGATTTACGTCTGCATGCAGGCCAGTCACGAGATAACAAAAGGGTTCGCCTGTTTAAACGACAAAGTAAATGTATAAACTCGTTTATATCACAATTGGTCCACGCGACCAGTGTGTTAAGCATAAGTTTTACCTGAAAAGTCTCTTCAAGCAATGCGAAGAGTTAAAACTCTAGCTTTTTTGTACACCATGGTTAGATTCACTGTAAATAAAAAAAACCACATCTGATTTGCATTTAAATTGGAGGATTGGTTTATCCTCTCACGGCTGAAAATACCTGTAGGTCGTGACAGGGAATGCGTCGACAATGGCACGGGAGAATGTCCAGACATACTGTTGCGCATTTCATGAACTAACAGACATAAACCTGGGACAAGTTTTAGGGACATTTTGGGCAGAAGTTCAATACTTATTCTTCTTTCCAAAGCAAGATAATTGAAGCTGGACGCTTAAATTAGGCTGAAATTGCACTTAGTGCAGCTTGGAAAGCGGTCAAACTTACAATTCAAGGCTAAAACTAGGCTAGATCGCTTTGTGAGAATAATCTCTAGGGTAATATGTGAAGACATCATCTTGAATCATATGCATTATACGAACACGTGTTGAATCCGGAACACTGTAGATATACGTCATGAGTCCAGTACACCACTACAAACCGGGGCAGTACCGGTACATTAACACCGTACACCTTTGCATTATTCGTAAAATCTATTGTTTGGAGAGAACATTGGGTCGAATTACCAGAACTACATGAAAATAGAAGCGTTAATTCTGTACTGTTATATACAGCATCACGCCCAATCTTTCAAATAACAGATAAAATAGACTTTTTACACACTATACTTGTGTATCGCATTTGACCTTACGGCGCTGTACGCTAGTCTTGGGTAACGCATACGTCAGGTTGTGCAAGGGGTCACCTGTAAAGCTTTGACTGCATGCTGAACATGTTTAGGTTTGACCATAGGCGTTCGGCATGATGTTGACATTAATGTTTATCACATGTGTTAATCTTTCCAGTTGCTGTACATGGCCATCGTCCTGTATGCCCCATCGCTCGCTCTGAACGCAGGTCAGTCTGACCGGTCATTCGCTGACCCCTTATCTAACATAGCTTACACGATGTTATCGCCTCGTCCCAGCCCTAGATCTGAAGACAGTTCGGGACTTCCGCATGGTGCAGCCTTGATTATATCGCTAAGCATTTTCCTGGGATCAATCTGGGCCAACTCCAGCGATAAGAATCTAATGTACTTTAGTGACCTATTGAACATCATGCAAATCATTCCTCCAGTTTTTCACGTATGAAAAAGTGTAAGAAAATACGGCAGATGTAATGAGATGTAACTACGTCAGAATACAGCATGCAGTGTGCTTATGTCTCAAACTCGGATTCTCTGTCATTATGTTTTTCTGATGATATCGAGGTAAAATGTCTATGTGGACGAAAGCCTCACACGTTCATTCATTGGGTCATTCATTCACGCACGATCCATTAATCCTCTCGTTCGTTCATTCAGTAATTCACACATTCCCTGTCTTATAGGCTTTGTTACGGAATTTATGTAGACCCTGTATATGCGGACATCTCACCAAGACGAACATTTAGCACAACATTTGACCTTTGCTTAATCAGATTTGCATGTGTATATTTCCTGCTACGACAAAGGTTATTGTGTTTTAACTTTCATGTGGAGTTCCGTATCTGTTTATAGTGACTGGCTTCACGCTGTGGGGGTCTGTCATATCCGTGGGGCTGGTCTGTATTTTCTACACAACGCTGGTACGTCCCCTTCTTATACTGTCTTCACATGTTCGGGAACGACGCAGGTGTACATTCGTAAAGTCAGCATCACTTTATGATTACGTTAATGACCTTGGAATTTAAATTTAATTGTTTGTTTTTGTGCGTATATTAAGCAGCGTGTCACCTAACCGAATGTATACAGAAATACGGAAGGATTATAAGCTTGCAAGGAACGTGTCACGATTTGACAGCTGCCTGACCCGCGTTCGATACGAGTTAGTTATGTTGGCTTGTCCACCTGTTGTAGGGCGGGATGAAGGCGGTGCTTTGGACGGACGCATTCCAGGCCAGCATGATGTTCGCCGGCCTCATCGCGGTGCTCATTCAGGGCAGCATCGACAAGGGAGGCTTTGAAAATGCCTGGGAAATCGCCGCTCGGAACCACAGGGTGTACTTTACTGAGTGAGAAGCTGTTGTCACCGCAATCGAATTACGACCTGAGATATAAATACCTCTTTATTACAGACGGATTATAGAAACGTTTTATTAAAATTGTTTAAATAGTCATTCCAGGTTCAACACAAGTTAATTCATACACGATTTTGAATGTAGGCGATATAAATCTACATGTATGCTACTTACAAGACAACTGATTCCTTTATATCCATGGTAACATTATAACGTGCACTAATGCGCATTGTCGTAATTCCCTGCAAAATATCTACGGCAACATTTCCCTCGCAATTAATGAACTTCGTATATTACAGGCCTGTCAAATAAATCTGGGAAAGTTTTCGCGAAATCTTGTGTGATATCATCTTGTTATAATCAGCTACAAGTGTGACACAGTACATTTTCCCATCGACTGGTCTGTTCTGTGGCTTGCTCTTTTGCTCATGGTGTTCGTTCGGTCATGGTATATCGTCTGTTGTTGCAGCTTTGACCCCGACCCTGCTGTCCGGCACAGCTTCTGGGCGCTGGTCATTGGCGGCACCTTTACCTGGGTGGCCATATACGGGACCAATCAGGCTCAAGTGCAGCGGGCGTGCACCTGTGGCACGCTCAGGAAAGCACAGCTGTAAGAGACATTTATGAAATAAACTTCATGTCAAAGATAAGGTACATTTTACCTGCTAATCAGCCCCTGATCATAATATTTAAACTATATATACACTTACAGATGTAGTACCACATGTAGGCCTACATTCATGCAGACCGGAAACGAATAACAATCAGCAGCTAAAAGGAATTGTTCTTCAGTCTGTTCAATTTGGTCCATAAAGTCCACCATACAATCAAAATATTTGACTGCCTTAAATTTAGTAGGAAAAAAAAATATGAATCAGTGGAGGTGGTGGTACCTGCGGAGACAATTTTTAATGCTCTCTTCACTCACCACAGCTTCATTTTTGAGTGGTCTTGTCTTTCACTTTAAAACCTCTAATAAAGAATAGAATGGGAGGGGGTGGGGGCAAGAATTATTGAACCTAAGAGGCACAGTACATTAGGATTCCGTTTTCACGTATACATTGCTTGGGATAATGTCATCTTTTCAACTCGCACCTATAATACGCATTACTTTGGATATTGTCATCGTTTCAGCTCGGTGTGGCTCAACTTTCCTGGGCTCTGCTTAATCCTGTATCTCTGCTGTATGATCGGAATCGTCATCTATGCCTTCTACAGCGAATGTGACCCCAAAGCCTTTGGACTCATCTTTGCCTCCGATCAGGTTAGCTTTCTGAGCATACAGTACCAATTTAATGTCTCGCTTGCCTTTAGCGCTGACGTCATCGCGTGATCAATTGAGGTCGTGGTTTCAATTTGAGCTCTGGCTGGTTCAGATACGATTTAAAGCCAGTGGGTTTATTAGGTACCTGGCGAAGGGCGGTAGTATGACCAAAGCCCGTGACACAGGTAAGCAGGAATAGCCCCACTATCTCTGCGTTCTTTTTATTTTAAATAAAGTACGAGACTTAATGAATTAAGCAGTGCTACCGGTACAAAGTCTATCTTTGTGTGCTATCTCACATTGTCTTCCCCTCTTCTTCTCATGGTTCCCACCCCCAGCTCTACCCGCTGTTCGTGATGGATGTTTTGGGGAAGATTCCCGGCATTCCCGGGCTATTCATCTCCTGTTTGTTCTCCGGTGCCTTGAGGTAAGTGGTGTATTTATTTAATCCGTGTTTTACGCCGAGCTCAAGAATATATTACTTAAACGACGGCGGCCAGCATTATGGTGGGACGAAACCTGACAGACCCTGGGGGAGACCCACGACCATCCGCGGGTTGCTGACGGACTGTCCCTCGTACAGCCGGAGAGGAAGCCAGCATGAGCTGGACTTGAAAACTCCCGGTGATCGCATTGGTGTGACACCCCTTGGTCATTACGCTTCGCTGACACGTTAACGCCTTCGGCCATTTGCAGCTGAAGCCTCGTTCACATGACGAGATATTTCGAATCGTGACATCGAATTCGACCAGTCGAATGAAAATAGGCAGCATTTTACACGACGCTTACGCATGGTGTGATTTGTCGAATTTTACCTATGGTGAAATAGCATTTGTCGTGTTTTCATTCAACTAGTCGAATTCGATGGGTTGATACGACAAATTCCGCCCTCTGAACGCATTTAGAAGACGGCCAGAATCCAAGACATGGTATTTATTGAAAAATGTTGCGCTTCGGTGTTATTTTAATAAATTCTCAGAATGCCATAACAGCTTTGGAATTGGTCTCGTATTTTATTGTCAGAAAATGACACTCTTCTTGGTGGGGAACCGGAATTGTGTATTTGTGGATTTTAGCAACTTCACTGTGAAATATTTTGTCCACTGTTTCGTTCTTTAGTGTATCATTTCAATATTGGCTCGTGTGGCCTTTGGACATACAGTTCATATTAATACAGTCATAAACTGAAGCTATATTCGCTTTTGTTTAAAGTCTTGACTAAGGAAATGAAATTTTGGATTCCTGGCTCCCAATTTTATTGTTCCCGTTGAAGTTTGATGTAACATCGGTATCTGTAGATCTTATGCTGACTTCCTTTCTTCGACTCAGCACAATTTCATCGGGTTTGAACTCCCTCTCAGCTGTAATACTCACTGACGTCATCGGCCAATACTTCCTCAAGGACATGAATGAGAAGACCGCAATGACAATCACGAGGATACTGGGTACGTCTACACTCCAAGGTGTCTTAAGGTGTTATCTAAGCTCTTCTGTTACACTGCATATACTTCTGTAGGACAAATACGCCAAGTTGGTAACTTCGGACTTTATCAAGGCTTCAGTTTGTATCCTGCTTTCCCCAAGCATAACCTGACGCGACAAGTTCATATATACATACTGCTCAAAGGCCCGCGAGGAAGCGACTATGCCCATACATAATTGTAGCAGCCTTTTGCCATGCATTTAACGGTACTTTGACGGTTTATCTGCTTCTTAATGTTCGGTTGTTTGACCATATTTAATTCGTGTTAAGGGCTAAGGGGATTTTTGCCTTAGACCACATCAAGATCGTGTTGGCGTCTTATTCATGCATGTTGCAGTTTGTAACTTCCTGCATGATGAGCGCCTTGGGCGGCCGATCCTTTTCTGCAAGTGGGGTCATATCTGTGACCCCATATCTGTGACCCCAATTAACGTTGCTTTTCCATCAAATGTAATGTAAGTGTTGGCTGCTAATTGCTGACGTGGTGTGTTTGTTGTTGTAGCCGTTGTGTGTGGGCTAGTGTGTCTGGGTTTGTCTTACGTGGCCTCGTTGCTGGGAGGCGTACTACAGGTATGTTCTGCTCAGGATTACTCCTTTTCTACCGTTGATGTGAATGGAAGGATATCAAAAGTACATGCACTCTTAAAAGGCATTGCGCGAGAAGCGTTTTTAACATGTTACTTGATTTATTCCCTTTCAGAGGGATGTATGTTTATGTAATAAAATGATTAAACAACAAAACATAGAGAAAAAAAAATGAATGACTACTTTTTTTTGTGAGGAATCTTTAAAGACGCTGCGATGTTCATGTTGAAGGCTGTGAGTCGCTCTGTCCCGGTATTGGTCGTATTAACTTATTACAGCTCTTAGACGTTAAAAAACAATCAATCAAATAAATAAATAAATACTCCCGCTATGTTATAACTGACTGAGCTGATGTTGTTCCCTGTGCAGGCTGCTCTGTCACTGTTCGGCATGATAGCCGGACCCTTACTAGGACTGTTCACCCTGGGCATGATCTTCCCCTGGGCCAACGCCTATGTGAGTATATGGGACCATTAAGTACCATAATGGTGCACACAACGCCACACCGTGTAAACCCCTCAAAGAGTGGTTATTTCATTTTCCTGACCCTTCGGATTGCTCTTATGTAGGTCAACCTTCATTTTGTTTATACTCTCTGTATAGAAGAATAACTATGGCGATGAACATTACTCACAAATTTCATTTTCAGAACTTCACACTTATTCAAAGTGAACGTTGCAAAAGTCCACCGAGGACATAAATAAAGGGCAAGGGTGCTATTAAATATGTGTATGTTGTTAAGATGTTGTCAGTTGAGTACGTTTACTGATGACTGTATTCCCTGTTCGCCCTGTACAGGGAGCGTACGCTGGTCTGTTCACCAGCCTCGTCTTTCTCTTCTGGATCGGTATTGGAGCTCAGGTACACAAACCCCCCATCAGGCCCACCCCACCTAACATCAGCACCATAGCCTGTAACTGGAACTTGACCTCCACAATGGCGCCTACCACACTGAACATGACGTTATCATCCACAATGGCGGAAGTCACGGAGGCCACAACACAGGCGGTCACGGAGACCACTACACAGTGAGTATGCCTACACAGCACCTGTATATACATGGGGTTTGGGGGATTAGAAAATAGTATGATGAATGTCTCATATATCACAGAACGTATGTAGCGTAATTAAAGCAGCAAAAGAGCTGTGCAATTGGGCAACTTGAGACTTTAACAATGGTAACCTTGGCACTACCTCGTTTGGCGCTCAGCCTAAGAGGGATAGGTTAAGTGCTGGTCGACCCGGTGTCAGGATGAAGTGAGGCGTGGTGCCTGCTACCTTGGTCCTGGCGTTCCAACGAGGAAACACGGTAAATGTGTGGGCATCGAGTCCAGCCTACTGGAACAAGACACCATCCTTTCATGATGAAATGCCATGACTTCTTGGTGTAGCTGACGTAATACGTAATACTGACATGTCTGTGCTGACTGGTTTTAGCTCGCCTGACTACATCCTGTACACGGTGTCCTACCTGTGGTACTCGGCCATCGCCGTCCTTACCTGTGTGGTGGTAGGACTACTCGTTAGCTGGGCCACAGGTGAGTGATTTCCCATGATGTACATTCATATTAACCAGGTAGTGTCCGGCAAATGTATTTTAATCTTGGACAAGTTGTACACCTAGACAGGAATTGATGCTAAATGTAATCATTTATTGTATCCATTCCATGGCTCAGTTGGTCAACGCGTTAGCGCAGCGTATTGACCCAGGAGCCTCTCACCAATGCGGTCGCTGTGAGTTCAAGTCCAGCTCATGCTGGCTTCCTCCCCGGCCGTATTTGGGAAGGGCTGCCAGCAACCTCCGGTTGGTTATGGGTTTCCCCCTGGTTCTACCCGGTTTCCTCCCACCATAATGCCCCCATACTTAATATTCCTCTCTACGTTTCTTGTGGGAAGCTCTAAATGCTTCGTCCACGTGGACACCTGTAGCTTTGTTTTATTGATGTGTACATATTTGATAGCTTCTTCACCTTCGCGGTACACAACAAACTTGCCGGGTAATTAGCCGCCATCATGTAACCTTGCTGTTTGTGTGTGTCAGGCTTTACCCGGCCTAAGGATGTCGACCCTAGACTGATTTGCCCTCTCATGGACGTCCTCTGCCCATTCCTGCCAGACAAATGGAGAAAACCATTCCGGTTTGGCATCGATCACAGCAATGTAAGATTCTTATTTCCTGTATGTGTATGTTTAATGCCAGTTGGTTTAGAAATGTAGTTAGATCTAGATACGGAAAAAAGAAAAAAAAGGCAACATGGTCTTGTAGTTTTCTTTGTCTTCTTTCTCGCAAGTTCCACGATACTTGGATGCTATGAAACAATGGCTGTTTTGCTACAAATGAAACTTATCGAGCCAAGCGATGATGTCGCGAGACAGATGCATTTCTTTACTGTTGTCTTACAGAAGGAGCGTCGCGCGTCAGGTACTAAGCAGCCGGACGCCGAGAAGCAGGCCTATGATAATCCGGTCATGGAGGTAGCAAACTCGGCTGCGGAGAAGGAGAGGCAAGCCACGGAGAAAGGGGACAACGACGGGATGAAGAATGGCTCCGCCGGGATACAGCCCCCTCCATACGCCGAGACTCTCGAGCAAGAAACCAGAGACACCAGGCTGTAGATACTAAAGACATATACATTTACAGCTATTCATTTGTTAGAGGAGTGTGTGATGATCATGAGGTGCGTTTTCCCGCTCACTGATGATTCGAGACAAAGCTGGATTGACCATTGTTGTCTTGCGATTTATGAATTCTGCGTTACCAGTTTGTCCACAAATCATCATCGTAAAAACAGAAGTGAACAATAGACTACACTACTTTGGCCCCAATTATCTTAGGCGGAAAAAGTTTTCCCACTGTTGGAATCACGTCTGTAAAGTTGTATGTATATTTCCTTGTTATTTTTTTGCGGCTGTATAGAATTGGGGGAAGAACGCCAACACTGTTGGTTGAGATATGTGTGGTAAATAAACAAGGTAAGTAGGTTAAGTAAAAACGTGTATACTTAGCATAACTTGTCTTTCATGGCTATGTGAAACAAACAGGTTATACCTACTCCAAGCCACATATACGGGTTTACCTTGCGCTTTTTGATTATCACCCAAGCCTCGGATGAATGTATCGCTCAGCACCCCATTGAACGGCCCGATAACTTGCACCTCGGCTGTTCCCCGGCTGGCCCTGGTGAAATGCATAGGAATTTGTACATTGCCGAGGCTCCATTGCTCTCACTTATTATCTGCTGTACGCTTACATATACATGTAACTAGATTACAGGTGCGCTTATTGTAGATTTCTACAGAAAGAATACATTCAGTGGCTTGCTTTCAGTTTAGCGTGGTAGAGCTGGTGGTGATAGTAAACTTTTTGAGCGATGATCAGTGGTTTGTATATCGTCAGTCATATAGTCTTCATTAAGCCTGTTAGCGTACATAGCTCACTCAATACGTGGTCCATCACATAATGAAAGATGAAGGCCAATCTGTGATAGTCAATGTACCTCATCTAACACAGGCATGGTCACTCATGTAACCCAAGGTACGCCAATTAATTGTACACAATTCACCCCTGAATTGACTGTTCATGCAATCCACAGTGAGCCCAACTCTGCCTTATATCTACATGTGTCTTCTTTATATGCTATAAATAAAGACAGCAACTTCGCCAACATATCAAATGGTGCATAATGCATGGTAATGGTACATAATGTGCCTGTATAGACTATTCGCAATTAGTCGCCATCTATCAAACATTCAAGTTGTGATCAGTCAATAGGAATAACCAGATTGCTCTCATGTCCTCACGTAACTGTTGTCTGTATATTGTGTGTGTCTTTTATGTACATAAGCTACAATAGGTAAAGAGGAAACACTTCATATCAATTGAAATATCCTGTTAATACGAACAGGGTACATTTCTAATCTTACATGTGTTCAGGATCAAGTAGATCAAGAAATAAACAATGAATAAAATTGAAAAAAGATAAGAATTTATGTTAAATTGTAAATGTTTATTTTATACCTGTATTTGCTCACCTCTTCTACAGTGTATTTTGTTAATCGTTATTTTGTTAATCGTTACACTGTCAGAAAAAGTATACTCATAGGAATATATACGTGTACAATGATATGAATAAAGAGATTTTCTCTACTTAACTCCTTTTGTTGAGTTTTGGTAATCAAGCGGTGTCAGCTTTTCACCTTTATGACCTTGTCGCTAACAATTTGTCTGCATGAAGTTTGACTGCATGATCATGGGTTACATTCAGACCGAACTGACACGTGCATCTGATAAAATAGGACGGACCGCCTCGGTGGGCGGGTGGTTAGAACGTCGGCCTCGAGGTCGACATAACCGGGATCAATCTCGAGCCTGGGTCAAAATGGTTCTTGCTGCTGCCTCGATTGGGGCTCAGCACTGGGAGGTTAAAGCCAGGAAAGAAGACTGGTTGGCCCGGTGTGAGTATAATGTGACTGCGTGGGGGTGTCATGTCTGGTGTCTTCGGCATGATGCTCCTGTGGTGGCAGAACTTTGGCGGCATGGACTCGTCCTGCCCCAAGAAGACATAGTACATGTACAAGGACTCCTCCTCGTCATATGACTGAAACATTGTTAAGTACGTCGTACAACCCCAAGCGTACATATCTATAGAGATGGACGATGGACAGAGCAGGAAGGAATCTATAGCTGCAAAGCCACCTGGCCTCAGCCGATCTGTTCCCAAACGTTTCTTCATGTAGCCACAGCCCATATGGCGGATCTCTCATTCACCTTGTCCGTAAGTGCGTCTGCACTTACAGGTATTTTACCAGAGTTGCGTGGATAAGTTAATACGTCAACACTTACATGTATTTTGTTTAAGAGTTGTTTTAAGGTTGGCAGTCAAATATATAACGCTTAAATCTTTCACATATAAACACTGGAGTTACTTATCAGTCAAGACTTCTTCTATTTCTTAGTTACCATCATTACAGAGAGCTTCGGCCCAAGTGGGCATCTTCAGACCTTAGGGTAAGAATAATGCGTGATCCACGCATCGGCGACAGGCCCACATGCAGTGGTGTGCACGGGCAGAACGATTCAAATAAACTGTGTGTGAACATCCCGTGCCCAAGCTGTGAAATACACTGGCAGGTTTCTATCGAGGCGTTATACTATGCCAGTAAGACTGACTGCTTAAAGAGTATGGTTAGCATTGGTATAATTGATTTGAGTTTAATGCCTGATTTTTTTCACGGTTTCCCAGACATTCACTCGTCATCAACAGTTCACGTATTTTTTTTCAAGGCTTCTGACGCATGGCAACAGGGGGCGATGCTAAAACTATGCAATTTTGCGATTACCCGAGCAGCAAAATTAGAACTGGAAATTCAGGTCAGCATACTGTTACGAACCCCGTCCTTAAGATATTGGATTGTACTTTTTTATTTGTTTTCAAGATAACCGGGTCTGTGTCTGACCTACATTTTTTTCTTCCGTGTACACTTTAGCCGGCACTTGAATTCAGTCACGTGTTCTCAAGTGTTTATGAGTTTCGTGTCATTGTACATAGAGTGTATATTCTGGAAAGACGTACCCATATTGTAAACAACCCGCCCGGATAGCGCAGTTGGTAGAGAGTCTGCTTTCGGACGGGGAGATCTGGGTTCAAACGTGGTATTCTGGTCATACCAAAGACTTTAAAAAATGGTACATCCTGCTTCCTCGCTAGGCGCTCAGCAATAAGAGGATAGCGGGTGGACTGGTCTGCCCGATGTCAGTATAATGTGACTGGGTGAGGGGGCTTGTTGGGTGTCTTCGGCAAGTTGTCTCCGTGAGGCAGCACCAGATAAAAGATACGGTGGAAACCCGTCCTGCAAGAAGGAGACACCGCCTTCCTATAAATGAAATATTCTTGAGTAGGTGTTAAACAATAAGCATTCATTCATTCATTCATATTGTAAACATGTTTATGAAGAAACCATCCAGAATTTTCTTTACATTAACCTATAAATATGGGCGACAAAGTTGATAAGCAGCAGTCATTTTAGGTATGTCCACTCGACACCATTCTTGTAGTCAAGTTCATGTGAGAGCAGTCATATTTACTCTTGTTCATTTAGAAGAATTTTGTGGGATTTGGAGATATCGGTTTTCATACTATTTGACAATTTTGTCATGTTGTACTCCAGTTTCGTACGTAGCACTTTTGTGAGCTTGTGTTTCGCCACTTGCTATTTTGTTGGAGACGTTTGTTTGGAGCTTGTATCGCTCATTGTCTCTTTGTGCGGTTACGTACATTTCAGCCCAGTTTACCCTGAAGGTGACTTTTTGAAGTGAAACATACATCGCCAGTTCGGCATCATGGACGCTATTCTCAACCCATCGGCCGAGGAAAGTCGCACTTTGCCAGGGAATTGGATATATACCATAGTCGGTATACCGTGCCGTCTGCTACAGGACTATCATCCTTCAGTTTGTGAATTCCCAAAAACTGTGGATTCTATATTTACGTGGACTGACTTGTCTTTGGAAGCCGGAATATTCCATTTGGATTTGGACGCTGTCACCAGTAAGAAACTATATTTATTTTGTAATTATCTGTATTATTTTGTATATTATTATCAGTTGTACTATTTGTCTGTTTTGTTTAAATATATGTATTGAAGTTATTCAAGTGTCTTCATGTTTTTTTGTTTGACCTTGTGTGTGGCCTATCGCTGTCTGAGAGTTGAACAAGCCATCTGTTTATCAATTTTCCTCTCCGATAGTGGTACACTTACAATATCTTGTGTGTGGCCTAACGCTGTCTGAGAGTTGAACAAGCCATCTGTTTATCAATTTTCCTCTCCGATAGTGGTACACTTACAATATCTTGCGTAAGGCCTATCGTTGTGTGAGAGTTGAACAAGCCATCTGTTTATCCATTTTCCTCTCCCACAGTGGTACACTTACAATATCTGATAGTGGCACACTTACAATATCTGACAGTGGTACAATTACAATATCTGATAGTGGTACACCTACAATATCCGATAGTGGTACACTTACAATATCAACCAGTTTAATACCCATATCTATCATTTCCCATCCCAAATATTTTCCCATGATGCAATCTAAACTACAAGGCGTTGTAGTTTGAAAGAGTTTCCTCCATGCAACTGAAAGACTGAAGCTCAGACATCCAGGTTTATGGGTGGCGGAAACTGGGCAGAGCCTGGAGGTAACCGCTGCACTTCAACCAGTGCCTGATGAAGCTCAGACATCCAGGTTTATGGGTGGAGAAAACTGGACAGAGCCTGGAGGTAACCACTGCTCTTCCCTTGGTGCCTGATGAAGCTCAGACATCCAGGTTTATGGGTGGAGGAAACTGGGCAGAGCCTGGAGGTAACCACTGCACTTCAACCAGTGCCTGATGAAGCTCAGACATCCAAGTTTATGGGTGGAGAAAACTGGGCAGAGCCTGGAGGTAACCACTGCTCTTCCCTTGGTGCCTGATGAAGCTCAGACATCCAGGTTTATGGGTGGAGAAAACTGGGCAGAGCCTGGAGGTAACCACTGCTCTTCACCCAGTGCCTGATGAAGCTCAGACATCCAAGTTTATGGGTGGAGAAAACTGGGCAGAGCCTGGAGGTAACCACTGCACTTCAACCAGTGCCTGATGAAGCTCAGACATCCAAGTTTATGGGTGGAGAAAACTGGGCAGAGCCTGGAGGTAACCACTGCTCTTCACTTGGTGCCTGATGAAGCTCAGACATCCAAGTTTATGGGTGGAGAAAACTGGGCAGAGCCTGGAGGTAACTACTGCACCTCACCCAGTGCCTGATGAAGCTCAGACATCCAGGTTTATGGGTGAAGGAAACTGGGCAGAACCTGGAGGTAACCACTGCACTTCAACCAGTGCCTGATGAAGCTCAGACATCCAAGTTTATGGGTGGAGGAAACTGGGCAGAGCCTGGAGGTAACCACTGCTCTTCCCTTGGTGCCTGATGAAGCTCAGACATCCAGGTTTATGGGTGGAGAAAACTGGGCAGAGCCTGGAGGTAACCACTGCTCTTCACTTGGTGCCTGATGAAGCTCAGACATCCAAGTTTATGGGTGGAGAAAACTGGGCAGAGGCTGGAGGTAACCACTGCTCTTCCCTTGGTGCCTGATGAAGCTCAGACATCCAGGTTTATGGGTGGAGGAAACTGGGCAGAGCCTGGAGGTAACCACTGCACTTCAACCAGTGCCTGATGAAGCTCAGACATCCAGGTTTATGGGTGGAGGAAACTGGGCAGAACCTGGAGGTAACCACTGCTCTAAACTTGGTGCCTGATGAAGTTCAAACATCCAAGTTTATGGGTGGAGGTAACTGGGCAGAACCTGGAGGTAACCACTGCACTTCAACCAGTGCCTGATGAAGCTCAGACATCCAAGTTTATGGGTGGAGGTAACTGGGCAGAGCCTGGAGGTAACCGCTGCACCTCACCCAGTGCCTGATGAAGCTCAGACATCCAGGTTTATGGGTGGAGAAAACTGGGCAGAGCCTGGAGGTAACCACTGCTCTAAACTTGGTGCCTGATGAAGCTCAGACATCCAGGTTTATGGGTGGAGAAAACTGGACAGAGCCTGGAGGTAACCACTGCTCTTCACTTGGTGCCTGATGAAGCTCAGACATCCAGATTTATGGGTGGAGGAAACTGGGCAGAGCCTGGCGGTAACCACTGCTCTTCCCTTGGTGCCTGATGAAGCTCAGACATCCAGGTTTATGGGTGGAGGAAACTGGGCAGAGCCTGGAGGTAACCACTGCTCTTCACTTGGTGCCTGATGAAGCTCAGACATCCAAGTTTATGGGTGGAGGAAACTGGGCAGAGCCTGGAGGTAACCACTGCTCTTCCCTTGGTGCCTGATGAAGCTCAGACATCCAGATTTATGGGTGGAGGAAACTGGGCAGAGCCTGGAGGTAACCACTGCTCTTCCCTTGGTGCCTGATGAAGCTCAGACATCCAGATTTATGGGTGGAGGAAACTGGGCAGAGCCTGGAGGTAACCACTGCTCTTCCCTTGGTGCCTGATGAAGCTCAGACATCCAGATTTATGGGTGGAGGAAACTGGGCAGAGCCTGGAGGTAACCACTGCACCTCACCCAGTGCCTGATGAAGCTCAGACATCCAGATTTATGGGTGGAGGAAACTGGGCAGAGCCTGGAGGTAACCACTGCTC
The DNA here is from genome assembly GCA_016165875.1 of Acanthopleura granulata. Classification (NCBI taxonomy): domain Eukaryota; kingdom Metazoa; phylum Mollusca; class Polyplacophora; order Chitonida; family Chitonidae; genus Acanthopleura; species Acanthopleura granulata. The sequence goes on from JABBOT010000002.1 coordinate 44,668,814, forward strand.
TTCCCTTGGTGCCTGATGAAGCTCAGACATCCAGGTTTATGGGTGGAGGAAACTGGGCAGAGCCTGGAGGTAACCACTGCTCTAAACTTGGTGCCTGATGAAGCTCAGACATCCAGGTTTATGGGTGAAGGAAACTGGGCAGAGCCTGGAGGTAACCACTGCTCTAAACTTGGTGCCTGATGAAGCTCAGACATCCAGGTTTATGGGTGGAGGAAACTGGGCAGAGCCTGGAGGTAACTGCTGCTCTAAACTTGGTGCCTGATGAAGCTCAGACATCCAGGTTTATGGGTGAAGGAAACTGGGCAGAGCCTGGAGGTAACCACTGCTCTAAACTTGGTGCCTGATGAAGCTCAGACATCCAGGTTTATGGGTGGAGGAAACTGGGCTGAGCCTGGAGGTAACCACTGCTCTAAACTTGGTGCCTGATGAAGCTCAGACATCCAGGTTTATGGGTGGAGAAAACTGGACAGAGCCTGGAGGTAACCACTGCTCTTCCCTTGGTGCCTGATGAAGCTCAGACATCCAGGTTTATGGGTGAAGGAAACTGGGCAGAGCCTGGAGGTAACCGCTGCACTTCACCCAGTGCCTGATGAAGCTCAGACATCCAGGTTTATGGGTGAAGGAAACTGGGCAGAGCCTGGAGGTAACCACTGCACTTCAACCAGTGCCTGATGAAGCTCAGACATCCAGGTTTATGGGTGGCGGAAACTGGGCAGAGCCTGGAGGTAACTGCTGCACCTCACCCAGTGCCTGATGAAGCTCAGACATCCAGGTTTATGGGTGGAGGAAACTGGGCAGAGCCTGGAGGTAACCGCTGCACTTCACCCAGTGCCTGATGAAGCTCAGACATCCAGGTTTATGGGTGAAGGAAACTGGGCAGAACCTGGAGGTAACCACTGCACTTCAACCAGTGCCTGATGAAGCTCAGACATCCAGGTTTATGGGTGGAGGAAACTGGGCAGAGCCTGGAGGTAACCACTGCACTTCACCCAGTGCCTGATGAAGCTCAGACATCCAGGTTTATGGGTGGAGGAAACTGGGCAGAGCCTGGAGGTAACCACTGCACTTCAACCAGTGCCTGATGAAGCTCAGACATCCAGGTTTATGGGTGGAGGAAACTGGGCAGAGCCTGGAGGTAACCACTGCTCTAAACTTGGTGCCTGATGAAGCTCAGACATCCAGGTTTATGGGTGGAGAAAACTGGACAGAGCCTGGAGGTAACCACTGCTCTTCACTTGGTGCCTGATGAAGCTCAGACATCCAGGTTTATGGGTGGAGAAAACTGGACAGAGCCTGGAGGTAACCACTGCACTTCAACCAGTGCCTGATGAAGCTCAGACATCCAGATTTATGGGTGGAGGAAACTGGGCAGAGCCTGGAGGTAACCACTGCTCTTCACCCAGTGCCTGATGAAGCTCAGACATCCAGGTTTATGGGTGGAGGAAACTGGGCAGAACCTGGAGGTAACTACTGCTCTTCACCCAGTGCCTGATGAAGCTCAGACATCCAGGTTTATGGGTGGTGGAAACTGGGCAGAACCTGGAGGTAACTACTGCACCTCACCCAGTGCCTGATGAAGCTCAGACATCCAGGTTTATGGGTGGTGGAAACTGGGCAGAACCTGGAGGTAACTACTGCACCTCACCCAGTGCCTGATGAAGCTCAGACATCCAGGTTTATGGGTGGTGGAAACTGGGCAGAACCTGGAGGTAACCACTGCACCTCACCCAGTGCCTGATGAAGCTCAGACATCCAGGTTTATGGGTGGAGGAAACTGGGCAGAGCCTGGAGGTAACCACTGCACTTCAACCAGTGCCTGATGAAGCTCAGACATCCAGGTTTATGGGTGGAGGAAACTGGGCAGAGCCTGGAGGTAACCACTGCACCTCACCCAGTGCCTGATGAAGCTCAGACATCCAGGTTTATGGGTGGAGGAAACTGGGCAGAGCCTGGAGGTAACCACTGCACCTCACCCAGTGCCTGATGAAGCTCAGACATCCAGATTTATGGGTGGAGGAAACTGGGCAGAGCCTGGAGGTAACCACTGCTCTTCCCTTGGTGCCTGATGAAGCTCAGACATCCAGGTTTATGGGTGGAGGAAACTGGGCAGAGCCTGGAGGTAACCACTGCTCTAAACTTGGTGCCTGATGAAGCTCAGACATCCAGGTTTATGGGTGAAGGAAACTGGGCAGAACCTGGAGGTAACCACTGCACTTCAACCAGTGCCTGATGAAGCTCAGACATCCAAGTTTATGGGTGGAGGAAACTGGGCAGAGCCTGGAGGTAACCGCTGCACTTCACCCAGTGCCTGATGAAGCTCAGATATCCAGGTTTATGGGTGAAGGAAACTGGGCAGAACCTGGAGGTAACCGTTGCACTTCACCCAGTGCCTGATGAAGATCAGACATCCAAGTTTATGGGTGGAGGAAACTGGGCAGAGCCTGGAGGTAACCGCTGCACTTCATCCAGTGCCTGATGAAGCTCAGACATCCAGGTTTATGGGTGAAGGAAACTGGGCAGAACCTGGAGGTAACCACTGCACTTCAACCAGTGCCTGATGAAGCTCAGACTCTAACCTGTCTGTCAGTAGAGCTCATGTCTCGTGGATCCCATTAATCCAGTTAGAGCCACAGAACCCCACCTAATATCATGTTGACCGTCGCAACGTTTCCCTCAGTAATCACAAGTACATGGATTTGTTGTCCCTAAACTTCGTCTGTAAGAAATTTTCACACTGTCAACACAAAGGATGACCTCAATATAATTCACAACCTTGTAAAATTTCAATACAAGGTCACAGACATCAATATTTTACTGCCAACACAGTACACAATGTGGAATCTAGGTGCTGTGCTATCAAGCTAGACTATGTCCCGAGGGCTCAAACAGGTGGGATGGCCAAAATTCATCCCCTAAGTAGGACATGTCATAGTTGTCCAGTGGCCGACCTCCGTTTGATACAGATGCCATTCTCTGAGACCGTCGTGCCTTCCTACCAGCCAACATCTCCTCCCATTCTGATTGGACAAGCTTGTAGAGGTCAAGCGCTGCACGCGCGTCTTCACTTGAGCAATGTTCTCCAGTCTGAATGTCTCTCCCTGCCAAACACGAACAGAAACACAAAATATCACAGAGACGTCAAATCACATGGTTTAAATTTATCCATCCCTAAAAAGTGAAAAGGAGGGAAAAACGAAAGACATATTCCTATATCCTAATTTTTAACACAATTAGTCTGTGTATCTAAACAAGTGTCTGTTGATGACAATTATGTGTTTTTAAATGTAGTTGTACATAATAGACAGACAGTTACCTAATAAAGCTTTGGTAAGTGTCTTGAGTGACACTCTCTGCCCATCGCCATGGTTACTCCTCTCCCTCAGGGGCTTGTAATTGGATGTGTCACGGACATGTTCCCAGGGGTGACGGATGTTGAGGACATTAAAGTCATTGAAGAGGGCATGGCCTATCACAATTTTGTCCTGGCAGAAAACCAAAAACATGACAAAGAATCAACACAGTGATGCAAATCAAGTCAACCACCCCAACTCATCAAACCACTCAACAAGAAACCTCTGTCCATTTAGTGGGATAAATTCACACTGAAAACATTTCACCTCATACATGGGTACCTTCACATAACAGTGCTTATAGTGAATGTTCCATGAGGTAGACAGAAACATAAACTCAAGAAAATAGTTACAACAAGAAACATTTCCACCAGTCAAGTAAAGGTATGCCTTTAAGACATCAGTAATGATATCTTTATGTTTGATTGTTGCTTAATTATTCACTTGGAAAATGGCAGTCAGTTTTAGCAACCGAAGAAACCAAAGAGACCTGGGAAGACAAAGTTGGTGATGAACCTTCCTACTTTTAAAAGAGAAATACACTCATGCCACTTGTCGAAGACAAGGGGTTTTAGCTGAGTATTAGAATGCATAAACAGCCACAAGAATTTCTTCCACTGCTTACTGTCGGCCGCCAAAGCCCCACAACCAGTAAGAGTTTGCTAGTAAGAGTTTACTAGTAGGAGTTTACTAGTAGGAGTTTACTAGTAGGAGTTTACTAGTAAGAGTGAGGACTCTACAAACTCCCTGTTCAAGGCCCACTTTGAGCCATGAATTGAACCCGAACCTAGTTGATGACAATGAGTCACCACACCAATACATCAGACAGGTACATGCTTTAAGGTGATAACGGAACACTGCATCTGAGAAGCAGACAGTCTTTATACCTTTAGAGCATTGAGGATGGCTGCTCTGGCGCACGTGAATGGGACAGCAGATACCATGTGTTTCTTGCGAATACCACTCCAGCGAGTTCTATAGTCTGTGATGACTTCCTCAGGCCGAGCATAAATATCTAATATCACATTGCCGTAGTAATCCACTATAGAACAACGTCCTGAAAATTGAACACACATAACCAGATCTTCATCACATAAACATCCCGACGATATATACAGCATTTTAAACGGGGACAAATAAACTAACTCTGCATTTCAGAAAAATTCTCACAATGCCTTAACACTTACATCACTGATGCCAAGATGGTGACTGAATTTCCATTTGTTAGAAGATTTCTTTTAAATTAAAAACACAATATTGGAAGGGACATAACTCTGCAAACTGCACTATTATAATATTCCCTTTGGACAGAAGCCAGACAATTCCCAAATTAGGGCATACAGCATATACATGTACCTAGAGTTAGTCACTTCAGGGTAGATGTAAAAGCGAACACAAAGACAAATGTAAATAACCATACTAAGATTATTCAGCACCCACTGAGTATAAAGACCACAACTTTGGATGAGAAAGGACAAGAGATCTTAACACAGTCATCAATTTTCTTCACTGAAGATTAATTTAAATGTACCTGTATTATAAGTCCCCATTGTTGTGCTCTGAGTAAAATATTATAATTAAATGATTCATTACTACCACATTTATAACAACTGAGAAGTCTTGAGATTTACCTAAAGCACTGGTCTTCCTAGGTCCTACTCCCACAAATTCACAATCCAGGGCCACCAGGTTGGCAGGCTCGCTAGGGTCTATGACTGAGACGGGAGACACTGGTTCCACAGCATCAGCGTTAGATTCACAGTCCAAACTCTCTGGTGCGGATGCACCACGTACATGTTCATGTACACAAGCATTTTCGTTGTTTTTGCTATGAGAAGTGAAGTTTGTTGAGTTCCTATCTTTTGACGAATCCACATTGGTATTCAATCTTTGACGCTTTGCTGGAGTGACACAGTTACATGTGCTTGTCAAGCAGGTGTAAATCTCTGATGATTCCACCTTATTATTGGAGTCGCATAACCTGAGGTTATGCACAGTCACATTATTTGTTTGTTCCCCCTCATGATTACCAGAATCATCATGGTTCGAATGATTGACAGAGATACAAGGTTCCAGTTGACCACACATACAGCCAGCCGAGGACTGCACAAAATTTGCAGCCTTTCTCCGTTTCTTTGCTTTGCGTAACTTTTTCTGGATCTTCAGTATCACATTTTTCAGTTCCTCTTCGTCAATATCACTGTCAGCCAGGACACACAGTGGCAACATGTTAACAGTGGCTGCTGTCAACAGGACACTCCCTTCAATATGATCTTCTGTGTGGAAAAAGAATGCAGTGCATGAAGTTCATTTCTGTGGAATCCCACATAAAACCCCTCTTAAATCTTCTACCATGGCAACTTGTCTATCACTCTGAAAATCATATTTTTGTTTTACTTTATTTCATTTCCAGAAACAATAGAAGAGTGACTTCATTCAAAAAATGGATATAGAAACTTTTTCACCAAGTGACAACAGCATATGAAATCCTGCAAGAGCAATGTAAAATATTATTCACAGCTCTCTAAATTAATGAAAGGCATGGGCTTCTGGAAGTATATGGTGAGAAGGTAGCCTAATAAATTAGACCTTTACAACCATGGTATGTCTACCAAGATCATGTCCTTCATCTCCCTCACTCAGCCCACATGTACTCCTGGTCCATGCCATACACAGTTACATTTCAAATTTCTCAATCAGTTATTAATCTAAAAATACTGAAGTGCTCGGACTCAACATTATGTTGAGCTCTGCAATGCTATGCATATTTACATGACCACACTAACCATGTTCAACAGCGATCAGCGAAGTATTGCTCACCAAACAGTAAAAATTCTGCTCGTTATCCACATTGATTTTATCTGGATGAGTTGATCAGTTAGTTGTGATTCTATATCATCCATGTAACAGTGTGCAGTTATAGTGAAGATGAGGGTGGTGGGTATGTTGCTTTCCAGGTGGCAGGTGATGTCAGTTCATTCATGCTTCCCTAAGTCTTGTTGATTTCCTTTTCAAATGTTTTGCACGTGACAAAACCATGTGACATACGCACATGCACACTGAATCCTTACTAAATTCATGTACCTTAACGACATGTAAAAAGCACCTTTTGACACAACAAACCGAACGGTGCAGTGGTACAGATGTCTGTCTATGGATCCAACACTGATGTGTGGTGGGAGTTAAAAATCAGCGATTGCCTCGAATAATATCAAGGTATCATGTACAGTAACTCTACATACACCTATATGTGATCAGCGCAACAAACATGTGACAATATCATGTAACAGACTTCCGATACTTAACAAACACTGGTTATTTGCTCTATTGTTTTTTTTATGGGAAAATGAAAAAGCCCATTTCTTTACCCATGAAACCACAGTACAAGCACATGACCATGGGGAAATAATGACGTCATACAGAAGTTGGAATGTGACACGCCAACACCACTCTCAACTTTAGGAATCCCCATTGCGCTCACTGTTCATCGATATCTTGATTTAGAGCTACAAGTTGAACTGTAGGTGAGTTACAAACATATGTCACCCTGTCACACTGACAGCAATTTGTACAGATACCAGTTTCCGTTACATCTACACAACAGGTTACGTGGTTATAAATTAACAAGAGTTACCGCGGGAACTAAGCTGTAGAACTTTAGCATATTATCAGTAAATCATGAATGGAAACCCGGGAGGTACAAACCTTTTCCGGACCGAAAATACCTATCACAGTCAGTGTGAACTAGCCACGTGAGCTGGGTGGTAACGTCTTGCTCAACTGCTAGAAAGGCGTCTTTGTTAACTTCAGACACAGAAGAGCGTCAGCTGTAAATTCGCCAAATGAAACAGGGAGTGTGGACTAATGTCAGATCGAAATTATCAGTTTCCAGGAGCTTTTATAATATTTGGACATCACACTTGTGTGGCAGAGGTGAGATGAGTGGTAAAATAGAAGCTGCCTTGGTTGATTTAAGCGGCACTCTGCACGTGGAGGACGCCGAAGTCCCGGGATCTGTAGAGGCTCTGCGACGGTACGCCGCTTATCTCTCGGTTTCTGTAGCTCGGTATTAGGTTGCGAGAGCACCCATTCGCGTCTCTCGCCCAAACAGTGTTAATCTTGTGACATGGCTCCAATGCTAATTCGGCTTATTTTGCAGATATTATTTGCTTAGATTATTGTATGCAATTGTTTCAAATAGCATCCATCGTTCATTAAGTCGGGACTTAAATGACACAATGCGCGTACAGTACCATAAAAAGTTGATCGGACTAAGGGGAGTTAACTCACTGTTAAGTTTATTTTACCTCATCAAGGTGGAGCTTAGTCCATGTAGATAGACTCGATGTGTTATTATAAAAATTCTGACTCCATTGCCCAAAGTCAACAAAATCACCGCAGATTTCAGAAACCAAAGTTGATCCACACAAGTGGCAACTCCTGTCTTTTCTGTATCATTTTCCTGTTGATTGTCGAATACTATCTTAAATCACCACCCATACAGATGAAACTAAATAACTCACTGTTTTGTGGTCACATTAATTGTGAGAACTTAGAATGCAAATAAATGGCTCACTGTTGACAACGATTTTGAATAGAGATGTAACCTACTCTTGCCTGTGGCTCTGGCATAGAAAACATCTGGAAAACAATGATGTTTTCATTGCCATCTGTAGGAACAACTTCAGACAACTTCAAGGTTTGTAATGCAATTGCCATACAAGGGAAGGTTTGCCAGCAACCTGTGGATGGTCGTGGGTTTCCCCCGGGGTCTGTCCGGTTTCCTCCCACCATAATGCTGGTCGCCGTCATATAAGTGAAATATTCTTGAGTACAGCATAAAACACCAATGAAATAAATAAATAAAATAATGCAATTGAGAAGGACATAAAAATAACTTCTTTTTCGAATACTGGCAGGCTTGCATGAGATGAGCAGGGACCTAGCCAAAAGCACTTCCATCAAACAATTTTAGTAATGTACAGCAAATTTTGGGAGTTTGGACAATGGTCTCTGTGTAGCGATGAATGTCCGAATTTTGAGAATAACACACTGGGTCCATCTTGGTAGATTAGGTGGAACTGGGCCTACAGAGGTGCTTTAGTAATCTGGATGGACTGCTTGGTAGAGCGAAAACATTATCTAGATTTTAACTTGATCACTGAAACTGTTGCCAGTAGAGAGGCCAGATGTTTGGGGTCGAAAGAACTCAGTATGCATCACTAATTCTGGCCAGCTCACAAGTGCGAGCTGTGTCACTGAACTTGTCAGCAACTTGGAGACTGTGTAATGTAATGCACTAAATGCATGTGCTAGTGAAACAGTGATACAAAATATAAGTTTGAAAGCAAATATATAATGCAGTGCCAACAGTCTAACTAGCATTTCTGTGGCACTTCTTTATATGCTGACATACTAGATAAATATCCGAATCAGAAAACAAGATCAAAAGTTGAGTATTGGATCCACTGCTGTCACTAGGGTGGCTTACTGGTAGATGAATAAGGTTTGTCATTAAGAAAACTGATGAAATGGTAAATGTATTGTATATGCAAGGATTAGTTGTCCTATTATTGCTGTGCTTAAAAGGGCTGAGCTGCTTTGAATTGAAGATTTACTGTGTTGTTTGCATGAGGATTGCCTACCATATTTCTGTTTACTTCCAGGTTAAGGAAGTCAGAGATCAAGATAAAGTTTGTAACCAATACAACCAAAGAGTCTAAGCGTCTCTTGCTTGAAAGGCTACATAGACTTGGGTTTGATATGGACCATGATGAAATCTTCACATCGCTAACCGCTGCCAGACGACTTGTAGATGGCAGGAAACTGCGACCTATGCTGCTGTTAGAAGACACTGCCAAAGAAGATTTTGTTGGTAACTCTTCACATTAGTGTACATTTAACTTGTGTATATTCAGGATGTGAATGAGAATGTGCTGATCATAAATATTAGCTCTAAAGGGATATGATCACCCAGATATTGGCTCTAAAGGGACACGATTGGCCAGATATTAACTGTAAAGGGACATCATCACCCAGATATTGGCTCTAAAGGGACACGATTGGCCAGATATTAACTGTAAAGGGACATGATCACCCAGATATTGGCTCTAAAGGGACACGATTGGCCAGATATTAACTGTAAAGGGACATGATCACCCAGATATTAGCTCTAAAGGGACACGATCGGCCAGATATTGGCTCTAAAGGGACATAATCGCCCTGATATTAGCTCTAAAGGGACATGATCGCCCAGATATTGGCTCTAAATGGACATGATCGCCCAGATATTGGCTCTAAAGGGACATGATCGCCCAGATATTGGCTCTAAAGGGACATGATCGCCCTGATATTGGCTCTAAAGGGACATGATCGCCCTGATATTAGCTCTAAAGGGACATGATCGCCCAGATATTAGCTCTAATGGGACATGATCGCCCAGATATTGGCTCTAAAGGGACATAATCGCCCTGATATTAGCTCTAAAGGGACATGATCGCCCAGATATTGGCTCTAAATGGACATGATCGCCCAGATATTGGCTCTAAAGGGACATGATCGCCCAGATATTGGCTCTAAAGGGACATGATCGCCCAGATATTGGCTCTAAAGGGACATGATCGCCCAGATATTGGCTCTAAAGGGACATGATCGCCCTGATATTAGCTGTAAAGGGACATGATCGCCCAGATATTAGCTCTAATGGGACAGGATCGCCCAGATATTGGCTCTAAAGGGACACGATCGGCCAGATATTGGCTCTAAAGGGACATGATCGCCCTGATATTAGCTCTAAAGGGACATGATCGCCCAGATATTGGCTCTAAATGGACATGATCGCCCAGATATTGGCTCTAAAGGGACATGATCGCCCAGATATTGGCTCTAAAGGGACATGATCGCCCAGATATTGGCTCTAAAGGGACATGATCGCCCTGATATTAGCTGTAAAGGGACATGATCGCCCAGATATTAGCTCTAATGGGACAGGATCGCCCAGATATTGGCTCTAAAGGGACACGATCGCCCAGATATTGGCTCTAAAGGGACACGATCGCCCAGATATTGGCTCTAAAGGGACAGGATCGCCCAGATATTAGCTCTAAAGGGACATGATCGCCCAGATATTGGCTCTAAAGGGACACGATCGCCCAGATATTAGCTCTAAAGGGACATGATCGCCCAGATATTAGGTATTTCTTCATTATTACACAATGACATGTGTGTTAGGTATTTTTCTCAAGAAGTAAAAGTTACAAGCTTTTCGTTAATCTCACCCCCAGCTTTGTGCATTAAGTGAATGTATAAAGGTAACAAATAAATTGAAAACTGAAAAGTCCGCCAGAATATTTGAAGGAGGAGCTGTGAATTCAGTGGAACTGCGCAGAGCTTGGTAAACTTCATATATATACAAACTTGGTTGATGACACGCATAAGAGAAGGACTTACTGCTCGCTGGTAACAGGATCAGCAAGAAAGAGACGTAAAAGAGAGCTCAGTAGGTTGACAAGCACGTCTAGAGTTGTAATTGATGGTCAGTTGTCGTAAAACCTTTGCTTGATAGGTGGGTGCAAATGATATTGAACAGACCCATGTTTCTGGCTCATAGTTTAAGCTGCTATACTCTGCATGTATCGTGTATCAAAATTTGAAATTGTCGGAGTTCATGTAGCCAATGTCGACTGACCCAGAACAACAACAGATATGCTTTGGGTCCTATTGTTTGAATATTATTGAGGCAAAATGGCCCGCCCTCTTTGTGTTGAATTTGAATGACGACAGAAGTTGCCCTGGCTTGTACAAGCTACATACTCAATATTTTTTATTTCAAGGTGACTGATTTAGTGTATGAACGAACTTCAAAACTTTGTTAAGACGTTGCATACAGAATTTGTTTAAAAATCCAAATTTTGGGCGACCATGTCTCCTTAAGGATTGTTCTGAGTTTTCTCTGTTTTACTTCTAATCGCTAACTTTTAACCTTTGGCATTGGAAGCTTTTCGAAATATTTTGCGCAAAATAAGTTTTTTCCAGTTGTTCATTTATACCTGAATTTCTTCATTTGATTGAGTTTTACACTGTGCTCAAGAACATTTCACTTATAAAAACAGCTGACTGGCATCATTTTAGGGGAAACTCATAACCATCCACAGAGTGCCAGAGAGGAAGCCAGCATGAGCTGGACTGGTACAGCAACCACATTGGGGAGAGGAGATTCTGGAATCATTGCCCTGTTCTAGCACACTAACCCCTCTGCCCCTGTCTCTCAGTCATAAATGTTAAAGTGATTTTATTAGGATCTGGCACGTGTAGGACATTTGTCCCGAACATGCCAATTTCAATGGGTCATTTAAGGATTTGATGAGTCCTAATTCCATGAGTACTTTTATGACTACTATTCCTTGATGTACAAAATGTCTGTTGAATTTTATTAGAGGTCCTTTCAAACGCTTGTAAAATTGAATAAGAAGATAAAATAAACACTGAAGGTATTTCACAAAAAACAACCTAGTAAAAGATCTTTCAACAGTCTCAGGACTGCAACTTTGCCGGCAGTAAAGCACCCAATCAGTCCACGCTTCTCTTTGTTTGATTGTTTATTTGTTTTCTTTGTGAACATCTATATCTGGGATTCATGGAATTCAAACTTATACAAACTTACTGTGAAAAAAGGGAGTTTTCGAGGGGAGATAAATTGAGCTAAAAAAATTATTACTGACCAGTGTGGAAGCTTTAAGTTACATTGTGTAATTATCTATAGATTTCAGTGATTTGGAGGCTTTTCCTGAAAAAAAAAAAAAAAAACACCAAAAAGAGAAAAAAAAAAAAGGGAAACTAGTAGCATGGGCTGGCAAAATTACATTTACAGGTTGGGATAGAATAAAAAATACTTAAAAGTAGAAATTGAAACCAAAAAATGTTAACAATATCATACATACATTACATTTCTGGGTGTTTTTCAGTAAAAGAAAACGTCTGTGGTTATTTCTCTAAGTATTCCCTGAATTAATATCGAAAGTGAGTTACCTCCCTTGTTCAACAAGCCACTTTTTTTAATCCCCAATTCCTACTGAGTTGCTAGCATGCCCCAGCGAATACTTAGTTGACTTTTGTGTCTGCTTTACCCTAGGCAGGATCATTTAGATAAGCTGAATTTGTATAGTAGTCAAATCCACGCAGGGACTGATCGTCCTTATTGCTTACTTGTATGAGTCAAATCCAACCTGGGACCGGTCATTCTTCGATACTTCAGAATCACTCCCGCAAGGAGACTGACCCTTTTTGCAGCATGTGATGACCAGAAATAATCATATCCAAGTGGGAAGTGGTCATTTTTAAAGTTAACATAGCTGTTATTGAATATCCTCCACGTTAGGGCTGGTCATTCTGGTAGCCTCTATACATGTACTTGTATATAGTCCCTCCAAGTTAGGACTGGCCGTTCTTATAGCCTGTACAGATACTGCCGAAGTACCTCCAAGCTGGGACTGGCCTTTCTTATAGCCTGTACAGATACTGCCGAAGTACCTCCAAGCTGGGACTGGCCATTGTTATAGCCTGTATAGATACTACAGAAGTACCTCCAAGCTGGGACTTGCCGTTCTTATAGCCTGTATAGATACTACAGAAATTCTCCCAAACTGGGGCTGTATAGATACTACAGAAGTAATTGCAAGCTGGGGTTAGCCATTGTTATACCCTATATAGATACTACAGGAGTACTAGTATACTATATATATTGTATATTATATCCAAGCACATCAGACGTTTTACAAGTTTTGAGCCAGTCAGTTTGAGTAATGGACACCTTACTGTACCAGTCAGAGACATTTAACGTGGTGAGAAGCAGACGCATTGCAGTCATCGTTACGTCGAGAAGTGAACAGAGATTTTATGCATCTGGTGAATTTATAGGGGAGTTACAAACATTACATGCTAAAAAGGTATGGGTCAAATAATTGAGACCCACTGGCACGAATGGGTCATTTAAGAATTTCATAGGACGATGACCGATGCTTATCTGAATCCCTGTGTGAAATTAATGGCCATTGTGGTTTATGGCTTTACAGGGCTTCTTGGCCAAGCTAATTTTGTTTTTAATTTCATATTTCATTTGTTTGCTACCTGTGAAGTTTAGTCATCTTCCATTCGCTTAGATTCACCATTGCATTGAATATGCGTGTGGTCATAGGACGTAGCATTATCCTCATGCAGGCATGTTGCAGAAAAAGGCTGAGAAACGCTGTTTTCTAACCTAATTTGGCTTTAAATATTTACATGTAGGTACTAGACCTACATAGCACAAAACTGCTTTACATAATATAAGATACATGTATATACAAGATTTGATAGAGTTTCTGAATGGGATTTAAAGCTCTGCCGAAGAATATTTCTCTTATGCTATAGCAGAAGATAGTCTTTTGTGAGTGTACTTTAACAGTTCATTCCTCCGTCCATTTTCCACCATTGTATTTGATAAGACTGTTTGTTGTATCTCGAAAGGTGTGGCTCAAGAGTCACCGAATGCCGTTGTTGTTGGATTAGCGCCCAGTCAGTTCAACTACTCACAGATGAATAAGGCTTTCCGGTAAGATCTCTTGTTGATAGATTCATACATGGTGCATGTTGCAAACCTTTCAAGAAGTTTTTGCTTCGTTCATTAGGTTAATATAATCACAAAGGACAGGAAGCAACAGATGTTGCAGGCACCAATTTTGGACAGCAAAATGCACACAAAACCTCAAGTATCAGGAAAGTTGCCCATGGTTCAGCTGAGACAAAAGGTCCAATCTGTAAGATTAGGATAGCAATGTACAGGCTCTATCTGTCAACTTGTCGTGGACAGTTTTGCACCATGGCTACCAGGAGCAGGGATGCCTGTCTGTACATTGATAGAATGTTTTGACACTGCAGCCTTATAGTCAGTGTGCTTTCTGTACATGTAGGTATACAGGGTGGTTGACATAATTCCATTGTAACATCGATACTGACTGCTGTGTCCTCTGACTAATTCTGTTCTCATGTTTCAGCCTGATGTTGATTTATCAGTAACTGTGACTGTGGAGTATGGTATTATCATCAGTGACATGTATCTCATGTTTCAGGCTGCTGTTGATTGTGGAGTATGTTGTTATCATCAGTGACATGTATCTCATGTTTCAGGCTGCTGATGACCGTGGAGTGTGGTGTTATCATCAGTGATGTGTATCTCCTGTTTCAGGCTGCTGTTGACTATGGATTATGGTGTTATCATCAGTGACATGTATCTCCTGTTTCAGGCTGCTGTTGATTGTGGAGTATGGTGTTATCATCAGTGACATGTATCTCATGTTTCAGGCTGCTGATGACTGTGGAGTATGGTGTTATCATCAGTGACATGTATCTCATGTTTCAGGCTGCTGATGACTGTGGAGTATGGTGTTATATTCAGTGACATGTGTCTCCTGTTTCAGGCTGCTGATGACTGTGGAGTATGGTGTTATCATCAGTGACGTGTATCTCATGTTTCAGGCTGCTGATGACTGTGAGTATGGTGTTATCATCAGTGACGTGTATCTAATGTTTCAGGCTGCTGTTGACTGTGGAGTATGGTGTTATCATCAGTGACGTGTATCTCCTGTTTCAGGCTGCTGTTGACTGTGGAGTATGGTGTTATATTCAGTGACATGTGTCTCCTGTTTCAGGCTGCTGATGACTGTGGAGTATGGTGTTATCATCAGTGACGTGTATCTCATGTTTCAGGCTGCTGATGACTGGAGTATGTTGTTATCATCAGTGGCATGTATCTAATGTTTCAGGCTGCTGTTGACTGTGGAGTATGGTGTTATCATCAGTGACGTGTATCCCATGTTTCAGGCTGCTGTTGACTGTGGAGTATGGTGTTATATTCAGTGACATGTGTCTCCTGTTTCAGGCTGCTGATGACTGTGGAGTATGGTGTTATCATCAGTGACGTGTATCCCATCTTTCTGGCTACTGATGACTGTGAAGTATGGTGTTATCATCAGTGACGTGTATCTCATGTTTCAGGCTGCTGTTGACTGTGGAGTATGGTGTTATTGTCAGTGATGTGTATCCCATGTTTCAGGCTGCTGTTGACTGTGGAGTATGGTGTTATCATCAGTGACATTTCTCCTGTTTCAGGCTGCTGTTGACAGGGGCACCTCTCATTGGTATACATAAGGCAAGATACTACAAAAGATCTGACGGATTAGCCCTTGGGCCAGGTTTGTCACTGACACTTAAGTAGAACATGTTATTTCCTATGATTATATACACCACGTAAGGAAAATTCCACGAATGCTGAATTGGTGCAAAAGTACAAGATATGGCCTGGTTAACAGGGTTCTTGCTGACTAATTAGCTATGGTGCTTGAGTCTTAACAGTTAATTGCAAAACATACATGTACTTTTAGAGGTGAGGCCTATCACTAACAAAGTGGTGGTTACACAGTGTATGAGATCTTGTAAGTTGACTGTTGTTTCTGGAAGTTTTCATTGATATTAATCCGTGACAGAGAGTGTTTTCATGGGATTTTAGGTCCCTTTGTGGCTGGACTGGAGTATGCTGCAGATGTCACTGCAGAAGTTGTGGGCAAGCCCGAGGCAACATTTTTTACATCAGCTTTGGATGAACTAGGAGTGTCCAGAGAGAAGGCTGTCATGATTGGCGATGTAGGCACTTGTATAAAGAGTGACATTTGTTATGCAAGAAGTTCGACATACAATGTACACAATGTTTTTGACAGGGATTACTCTTCTGTTAAATGGTCATCGTGCTGGGTGACACTGACAGTAGCATGCCGAATTGGTAGAGATGTTAACGTTTACTTGTGCAACACAGGCGGAGGACATTCGTTTGATTGTGTCTGTCTATGGAGGGACCAGCTTGGTCAGTCACAAGCCATGGCTGCGTTATATTTCCCTTAGCTGACATCAAACACAGTTAAAATTTATGACTGACAAATCTGGTATTTATCAGACTTAAGCGCTCAAATTTGGAACTTCACGTACATTAAATTTAACCTAGATTGTAATAATCTTGAGAATAGCAATATCGCCGTGGTTACTGGACACAGTTTTATACTTTATCTGGTCTTGTATTTAGGATGCTCGTGATGATATTGAAGGAGCCCAGAAAGCTGAAATTCGAGGAATCCTTGTACAGACAGGTTTGTACTCCTAAAACTTGCACACGTTTAATATTTAGGAGTTCTTCCTAGAATTTTAATTGTAGAATGACTTGTAAAGTGCAAGTACATGTGTATATATTATGAAGTCAAACAGGTATAGGCCTCTGAATGTTGTGGCCTGATTAACAGCAATGTTTCCTTTCAAATAGACCACAGTCAGTATATCGTCTGGCACTAAGTGTGAGGTTTGCGGGGTTTTATTCTTTGCATCGTTGTATACTGGTAAGATATTTAATTTACTCATAATATATAAATATTTTTATGTATATAGTATAAGGAATTACACGTAATACTGATCTGTTTGATGGTTTGCACTGTACTCAAGCATATCTCAGGTATGTCAGTTAGGTTTGTGGGTTAACCTGCCACCATATACCTGGAAAACCCTCCTGACAGAAGTGCAGGATCATATCATCAGTCAGTCTTTACGGATTCTTATTTTTTCAAATTGTAGGTAAATACAGGAAAGATGATGAGTCAAAGATCGAGGGCAAACCATTCTATACCTGTGCTAATTTCTCAGCAGCTGTGGATTTTATGCTTGAACATGTTTAATGAGCATTGATTTCCTGATTCTGATCTGCCACCATGTATATGAACCTGACAGTCTTCATCCTCACACCAGCAGCTGAACCAAAGCTTGATTGCATGTGCATTAGGTTGCTGTTTTAAATCCTTCAAGATGGGAATGGTCACCAAAATGATGGCCTTGCAAACATCAGCGAGCACCCATTATTTTAGGATCTTTTTCTTTTAACAACAGCTTAGTGGGACAAAAGAACCCCGTCCAGAATCTTGTGAAAACGACTGCCAGTAATTCTACACAGTGGGTTAAGACGCTTGCCAGTTAATCAGTGGCCCTTTTACGCGGGTGAAGTATTCAACAGCTTGGTCAGGTGTATTGGCGGAGGAAATGTCAGAAGAAACCCTGGAACTTAGCAAAACTTACACAAAACACTTCCCAGGATATTACGGCTGTACAGTCGACCAGCAGTCAAGAATAGGATTTGAACTAGCTTCGAGATGAGTGAATGCCAGTTACTGAAGTGAAAATTCTGGAAACTATGTTCAGTAGTATGTTCATCATGTGAAAATTGGTTTTCACTTCTCTGGCACTGAAGGAAGAACAGAGGCTTACATACATAGCTTACATGAGTAGAGTTTATTTTGATCTGTATTTACAGTGTTGTAGGTTTGCATATGTGGACTCAGCATCTATCTCACTGTGTACTACACAGCTGACCAGGACTGAGTCATTTACAGTATCATCTAACTACAGATAACCTGAAGTGGTTTCCCCTCAGATCTTTACATATTTACAATATTAAATAAGTTTTTACCTATATTCATTACTGTCATCCTGTTCATTATTAAGCTCATTGGAGCAGTGGTAAGATAGTGCACCTGATACTTATTAAAGCCCAGTAATGGAGATCTTCAGTAGCAGCTTGTGGTTCAGCATAGAACCTATACACGGCTCACTGTCATGAAACGTAAGGAACGAAGTTACTACTGAACCTCCAACACTATCAAGGTGTTCACAGTTTCTGGACAGGCTTATGCATTGTATGACTAAATGATGCCTACTCATAAACACAGCACTGCCACCTTGTCACACATCCACTGAGATAAATCATACATGCTACCAAGGGATGCTGTATGTTGCACTAACCACATTACCTTCACATTTACTCTGATACCAACAGACAATCGGATCTGTTGCGTCTTTCAGTCAACAACCGAAAAAGGTGGTACTAATGTTAAGCATGTGCCCAGCTCTGATAGGCGTCTTAACTAGTTTAGTTTAGTTTATACAAAAAACCTGTTATGTTAACCATTTTACTCTGTTGTTTTGTAGATTATTAAAGATCTGAGGTATACACATGGTTGTGCGGCAATGGAAATATAAAAATAACTGCCACATAAATAATAAATAAAGGTGAATCTCTCCCTGGTACAAACTCAATTCAACTCAGATAATTTAATCTGAGATGGAAGAGGCAAGTGCCCCAACGTACATGTAACGCAATATGGCAGCCATGTCACTGAATTTTGTTACATAGTTCACTTGACTGATGTCCAATCACACCGTCACATAACATAAATATTTGTCTTTATCTCACTGACAGATTTTGAAAATGTTATCAAAATGGTGTGAACTTACAGAGCATCCCTCATGCCACACCAAGCCCATGTTGTCATGATCCTTGTGTAGTTACTCAGGGTTGACTACGCATCACATTACTTCAGACATAAGAAAACAGGGAGCTTTTAAAAACATAAATAATACAAAACCAATGTGATTATAACCCCCCATATATATGGTAAATAGGATTACATGGATTTTCTGACCCAGATCATGTCATCTCCATATATACTTACTTAAAAACTTTGTGACATAATACTATATATTAATTCCCAAGTGATAAAGGAGATGTAGTAAATGTGCACATATTTATTACTTCTTGTCTGGCCCAACTTGGTCCTGACTCGTTGTCCCTAGTTCGAAATGTCCAGTCCATGTCGTCTTTTAGGGGATATTCCCAGGAATACAGCTCTAAAGAATAACAACACAGACAGGAAGATTTGTCAGCTTCAGGTGGGCGTGGCTCAGTCCAGATGACAAAAGCAAGGCTTGCTCAGACTATGTGAGTATGACTGTATGATGAGCACATAGCATGGTCTAATACTGTCCACCATTGGCAGCCCTAGCTGGCTGCTC
This sequence comes from Acanthopleura granulata, assembly GCA_016165875.1. Classification (NCBI taxonomy): domain Eukaryota; kingdom Metazoa; phylum Mollusca; class Polyplacophora; order Chitonida; family Chitonidae; genus Acanthopleura; species Acanthopleura granulata. The sequence continues at coordinate 44,688,079 of JABBOT010000002.1, forward strand.
GGTAAATCCCAGATTTGTAACTGTAACTGTTCAGCACCTGCTTTTCCAGCACGCAGGCTTAACCCATGGAGAGCAAACTTCACGTGGCTCACTGTATATGCTAACCACAGGTGACAGTCCTGGCTGCTCAGATGGCACATGTAAATCCCAGATTTTGAACTAGAACTGTTCAGCACCTGTTTGTCCTGCTCAAAGGCTAAACCCATGGAACTTGGCCCACAAGACTGACCCTTGGAGATCCGGCTTGTCATAGTTCATTGTACATGCTGTCCATCAATGGCAGTCCTCGTTGCCCAGATGGTAAATCCCAGATTTTGAACTAGAACTGTTCAGCACCTGTTTGTCCTGATCACAGGCTTCACCCATGAAACTTGGGCCACAATACTGACTCATGGAGATCAGGCTGTTTACTATGCACGCTGACCACCAGTGGTAGTCCAAGCTGATCATTTGGTAAATCTCACATATTTAGCCAAACCTGTTCAGGACCTGTTTATCCTGATCACAGGCTTAACCAATGGAGACCAGACTCACACAATATGCTGTATCATCATAACAACAACAGCGGGTTTAAATCATCCCTTAGGCCATCCCGTCTTTGGCACGCATCTCCATGATGGATTATATTGGCCTGATCAGCACTGCAAAGGCACCTTGTGGCCCCACATATACCCTATAAATCACGCGCTAACTACTTTGTGTTGGATGCCTTTTTCCGCCTAGCAGCCAACATGTCGTAGAATGGATGTTCACTTATACTCGCTCTGAAAAACCAAAACCACACGCATGAGTCATGGCGCCATTATTAACTTCCGTAGACACTCCATGTTCTCCACAAACCGTTACATTCCATTCACTTCATAAGGCACGTGAAGCTAACAACATCTATAATATACACATGAAAACACCTCAGTCCCTTACAGTTGTAAGACAATAACAATGACCTTCAAATAGAGTTGGTCAAGGTATTGTTCTTTTCTCTGACAGATAAACATGTCACATGACTTCAAAAGCTTGGCTATGAAGTTCCTACGTATATTTCTGCTCAAATGAGTTTACTTGCTTGTTTAAGCCCTTACTTATGTCTTACCTTAGGAGTTTTACATGAACTTTTATAGTGGCCATCAAGAGATACCATCACAAAAAATCTAGAATTTCTCAAACTATTTTGCAATCATTTTGAAAGGTATTCAAGTATAATTGATGTGTAATTCTTCAATGACTTCCGGGCACATACAGACATATTCAGGACAACGGTGACTTTACCTGGAGCATAAGCTTAGATCAGAATGTTTCTAGGGTTGGAAAACTCTGATGAAGACTTTGTGAGATACTCACTTAATACATCTCATCCACTCTTCCTTTTCCTCCGGTGTCGAGGCAGACATTTTATACACAGCATGTCGTCCTGGGGGACAGCAATATGAAACGTGATCACCTAAATATCGCAACTCTTTGACCAGAAACAAAAACCCTTTTAAACCTGACTGTGGGTACTACATACTAATTTATTATTTTTCTTGCCATTAGGAATTCAACAAACAATATAAATGCCACATTGGTGTACAATACTAATTATGTATAGATCACCACGGGTAAAAAATTACTCTGCGTAGCACACTAACCTTCAACAACTTTGCCTTCACCGTCGACTTTACATGCTTTGATTATTTCATTGCTGCCAGAGTAAAGCTCAAAACAATTAGGTTTGTGTCTGTCGTGGGTTTCTCGCACCATTATGTTTTCCAATGGAATGATTCCTTTTGGCTCTTTATCCTGAAATCATGAATTGTATTGTTTGTGTCACACCTTCATAAAACCCAGACAGACTAAGAGTACAGAATATCTATGAAATAAGATTCTCTTAGATTCACAAAATCAAATAAACTTTTCTGGCTCATAATCAAGACTATATTTATTTTCCATTGTCATAAAACCAGATTGTTTAACCTCTGACAAAATTCTAAGCTGGACAGGGCAGAACTTAAGATATTCATTTTCCTACATTCAGATATTATTTACTTGAAAGTGTCTTAAGCTTCAAGTTTGAAGTCCCCTAGGCTTTAATATGGTTAGAACTATAAATTAAAGACTGGTAACTGACTTTAGCACAACTGTCCCTTGGCCATGTTTGGAGATCAGGACAAACCCAAACCTTGTTTTAAGGCATAATCCTACTATTGCTCAAACAGACCCCCAGTTTATCAGCTCTACCAAGGGAGACAACTGGTACTCACTGTTGTGTACTGGAAGTAATATAAGCAGTTATCATTCAGAATAAACCACCTCCTCTTCCAGCCCTTGTAACGGCCACCTGATGGGGAAAGAGAACAGAGAACATTAGTACAGCCAGCTTTTAACGATGTCCACAAACATCGGATAATGTAAGGATAATTACAACAAAAACTTGGAGCTCTCTTATTTTTTCCCGATCATGGAAAGTCTGGGTTTCATACAGGTTTATCTAGTTCTGCCACAAAAAAACTGTACTAAGAATGAATTTGTGAGGTTATCTACCCTGATTTAGATGTAGTCTGTACAACCCAACCATATGATGGTACACATGTAGTAAAAATACAGATATGGTGGTACACATGAAGTACAATACAGATATGGTGGTACACATGAAGTACAAATACAGATATGCACCTGTGCATATCAATCCCTTCACCACAGCACCACTCCCATAAACATGAAAAGATTTGAGTGAACAATACCAGGAGCACAATCCATCCCCTTTATGTTTCTTACAGAGATGACAAAGAGAATTCTGAACAGGGCAAAGCAGGCAGACAGCTTCTGATGCTTTCACAGCGTTTACATGTTTTATGTTCACCAATGAATGCTATAGCCATCTTGAGCCGGTTTTATGCTATATACATTTATGTTCTTCATGAACTCTGACAAATTCTATAAACCCAGAAAGATTAATTTCAATGGACACGATGCAATAGGCCAGGTAAATGTGGCTAAAAGTGTTCACCATGTGTCTCAGACAAGCCTGTCTGTCATGTGTGCTCCATAGCAAGGTGTTTGATGTCAAGTGTAAAGAAAATGAAAGGGAAAGTAACAAATAGCTGCATGTGATGACAGCTTTGCCTTTCATTATATGACAGCAAAAAGTATCAAAAACTAAACCCATCACCTGAGGATTAAAAGGTGTGTACTGCCAGTAATAATGTGTACTGCTAGTAAAGGGGTGTACTGCAAGTAATAATGTGTACGCCTAGTAAAGGTGTGTATGCCAGTAATAATGTGTATGGCTAGTAAAGGTGTGTACTGCCAGTAATAATGTGTATGGCTAGTGAAGGTGTGAATGACAGTAATAATGTGTACGGCTAGTAATAATGTGTACGGCTAGTAAAGGTGTGTATGTCAGTAATAATGTGTACGGCTAGTAAAGGTGTGTATGCCAGTAATAATGTGTACGGCTAGTAAAGGTGTGTGTGCCAGAAATAATGTGTACAGCTAGTAAAGGTGTGTGTGCCAGTAATAATGCGTACGGCTAGTAAAATTGTGTGCGCCAGTAATAATGTGTACGGCAAGTAAAGGTGTGTGTGCCAGTACAGCTTGAACATAAGCATAATTACTGTATGAAAATACACAAATAATACAAGTTTGAGTGACAAGAACATGATGTGTGCCCTGTACACCCTGCCTCTGGCTAGGATGGCAGACAAAAATTACATTAGTACAATAAATAATAATGAAAAGTACTGGTAACTAAATAACAATGTAAATATATAATACCTAAAGTATTAAGGGCAGCAGAGAGGCAGATAAACAGTAACATGTGAAAAAAACAAAACAGAACAACAATGAGTGCACTGTGAGTAGACATAACCCCTGCCTGTGTACAGGCTTAATGAACTTGCTGGCCTCAAGGTGAGAGTGACAGGACACGAGGCTGGGGCGCTATCTGAAGCTCGACCAGAGCCATGGGGACACACACGACGGGGGTGGGGACGGTGAGACGTCACGTGGGGCGAGATAAGCACAGGCCACCAGCTCAGATGTAGACTCAAGGAAGTATTGTAACTTCTACATTAGATGAACCGTGTAATCAATAACAGGCTGAGTCTGCTGGGGGTGGTCTGGGCTTATCTCGGCTGTCCCCAACAGAGCCAGAATAGAAAACTTACTGAAATGTGACGCACCTGGGAAAAAGCAGAGGGAAAACACACGAGTTATAGATGTGTAACTGGCTTCCGCTAGCTGCCTATTAAACTCACCTACTACCTTCATGCAGCCGTTCATCATGACATCATGCAGTTAATTAACATTACACTCATAGAACTAAGTCAGCAATTTGTACTATCTACTTGTGTACATGTATTAATCACAGATTTGTATTACATGTAACCTGCTGTAGTGAATGTCATCCATCTTTATCACACCATGCATTTATTCTTTACTACGTAAAGTAAATTCAGGCAATCATCTTCAAGGAATACATCAAACAGACATGACTTTCTAGTCTGATAAATCGCTGGTCTCAATCAATAAAGTGCAGGAAATCATATCTATTTAATCCAGGGCTCAAAGATTCATTGGGTGTGTTAGTTGTGTGACTAGGATATGTTATTTACAGGGACCATTCAGTATCTGTAATGTCCAGAAGGTGTATGTTAGTGTGACTCAGGGCAGTGTCAAGCTTTATTGGCTCTTATCCTCAAATAATTGGACAACACTGACTTTCCATACAATGTTTTCTTTGCACTTTATAAAGGATTTATAAAAAGCAAACTATAAGTTTTCAAATTAAAGAATTTATACCAAAACAACAAAACAATCACCTTGACCAGAGGGAAGAAAGCACTCCTGCCCATTTTGATTAATTTGTTAATGCATGCTTTACATGTACATGTTAACTGGTGAAGGTTACAGTATCTTGTGACTTATGTATCAAAGTGTTCTGTTGTTAGTCAACTGGAAATATGGTAATGAGAATAGAAGCCTCTGCGAACAAGGTTTATTGTGTTTCCACCAAGACAGCAGAGCTGCAGGATCCAGGTGAAGTGTGACGTATGGGCGTGTCCTGAAACTTCAGCCAGGGCCAAAATGAGGGAGAAAACAGAAACCAATACCTGCCTTGTATGGGAGAGAGAGAATGCGACAGCCCTGCACCATGTGTAGGAAGAAATCCACCACCTTTTCCTAGTCTGGTAGAGAAACTGCAGACTGTCAGAAGATAGCTTAGGTAAAGCCTAAAGGTTATGTCAGACGTTAGCTTAGGTAAAGCCTAAAGGTTACGTCAGAGTTACCTTGTTTCCATAGCCAGCCCTCTTTGTCGGGATTAAAGAATGTGTGCATCAAGTCATTGCCATCGTCCTCTGGGATCTTGAATGGTTCCTTCTTAATGCTGTCATACAGGCTCTGCAACAGGACAATGTGCACATGTGGATCAAGTGCTACACAAATTAAACAGGTCATCAACACATGTTACTTCCTATGATATACACAAATACATTTCCCTCATCTGTGATTTCTTCACATTCGGTGCTAAAATTAAATTTCTTAAGCTGACCACCACTCAAAATGCATCTATCGGCCACATGTGCCATAACGAAGCTCAACTGCTACACCTGAAGCTCTTACAATAAACATTACAGATGGAAGAATGACACTTTCTGATTGGGCCACTGTATAACAGAATGTCAGAAACAACAACTACTTGAGGCACACTTGAACACTATACCTGTTTGGACATGCCATTTGTTTATTTCTCTGACGTGGGTTTCCTGCCATACTCGAGACCTCTTGACCCAGGGCAGCTATGACCTATGAGTTAACAATGGTATTGTAAAGTACTCACGACAAGCAGGTCAGCTGGTAGGTCCTGTCCATCGTTTATCCCTCGATTCATCTGTATGAACCTCTCCACCGTGGGCTTGTCCTTTACACTGGGATTGTGAAGGCTTGTGTTCAACATGATGATGGCGAATGACAGAACATAGCAAGTGTCTGGAAGAGAGCAGTTACATTTAATGATTGACACACAGATAACACTTCCCACCAGGACAAACATAACCTATCAAAACACATGTGTTCTAGTTATTTGATAGATGATTAACATAATACTCAAGAGCTTTTTACTTAAACAACGGCTCTCACTGAAGAGTGGAGAAAACCAGAATGCCTAGAGTAAACCACAGGCCTTTGGTAAGTTCCTGACAAACTTTCTCAACTCTGATATATAGATATGCACTTGACTGAACCAATGACCGCGTGTTCTAGTCATTAAAAGATAACCCTTCTGATGCAGTGTCATATGTTTTGCACAACAACATCTCAACACTAAACTTCTTCAAAACAAAACAGAAATTTTAGGAGGAATTTGAGCACACAATTTGTTTGACTTGAACACGAAACAGTATAAGCTGGGCTGACTGATATCCTGTGTTTGTTCCATAGTCAGAATAAAAGCTCTCACGTTCATTGTATACACGTCTCAAAGGTTCAATCTTACAGGATTCACAGAAAATGTAACTTTCATCAGCCCACTCTAAAAAACATCTGATTGAACACCTATTACATATAAACGCATACACTGTGAATACAAGCTGAGGAGGCATATGTGATTTTAATTAGATTTTTGACACCAGTCGAACTAAATGACAACATGTCAGCCCCATGTCTGTTGTCCTGGATGCTTTGCCCGTTGTTAAGCCATGCTTCTGTGACCATCCACCTGTTGCCTTCCAGCCAGGTGTGGGTCACGAAGGACTTACCTGTTGTAGTAAAGACGTCAGGGTTCATCTCGCAGTACCTCTGAGCAAAACACTCCATCATTCTGTCAATCTTCTGCGCTTCACCAGGCAGCCGAAAGCTCCAGAGGAACTGTCGCAGAGCCTGGACCAAGATCATGTCCTTGAACTCATGGATGTTGACAAAGGCCTTCAGCACATCAATATTGAAGTCATTCCTGAAATATTCACATGTATATATCAGAACCTCGTGTATCATAACACAAGAAATACAAGCAGCAAGCATGCTTCCTTACTTCAGAAAATCTTTCACAATGTAAAATTTTACAGGATAAATTCTACAACAAAAGAAATATATATGCTTATCACCTTTAGAGCTGATGATGACCTTACACAACAAGGTATTTTGTGACACAGACAGGAAGGTTTTCCACGCGTCATATTTCTAATGTAATGCTGGCATTTTTTTTTTCTTCTATTTTTTACAATGCCACACAATTACATGCATACAGATCTTACAGATAGATAGACCTAAGCTAACTCAAAACATCAAGAACTTTAAATCTTTAATAGCTTTCTCCTCACACCCTAGAGACCACACAAAATTTGTGTTGTGCCTTTGCTTTAGCAACTTATACACCATTCCTCAAGCACTTTAATCAGCAGACAAAGTTTACATTATGCCAATGCTTGTGAGCAACTTACCGTTCCCCTAGGTAGTCCCCAATGGCTGTTTTGTTGAGCCCCTCCCCTTTGGACAAGAACTCTGCAACATCTTCTGGGGTGTGGTTTAATAGACCATGTTCCACCAAGTACTCTATGCCCTGGTAAAGAAAGGACATCATGTGCAAATGTACATCAGGCCTGGTCACAAGACTGGTATCACCACTCAGCGGGGAGCAACATCAATGGTTGTATTGAAACGGATGTGCTGTGGTTTTCAATGTTATATATTATGTGCCTGTACACTGTAAGTACACTGTAACATGTCTTTCTTATGGATATACAACTTCTTGGTTTATTATCACGACGTTTCGATGCACTTGATAACGATGTTAGTATCTACATCGAAACGTCGTGATAATAAACCAAGAAGTTGTATATCCGTAAGAAAGACATGTTACAGTGTACTTCCATCCCAACTTCTAAATGCCACTTAAACAAGTTATGTGTCTGTAATCAGCATCCATGAAAAGAAATGTGTAAAATTTTCTTTCACTGTAAATCTTTAAATTGCTGTATTAAAGACGTTAACCAAACCATGCAGAAATGCTTACAAGTACACAGGTGATTCGTGTCCTGTGCCAAAAGAATTCTTTAGTGACTCATGGTTATACACAAAGTAAACCGATCAAAATGACTTGAAAAGGTGGATCATGTTTTGTCATAAGCATAAAGCAACCACACCCCACAACATCTCCAAGCTTACAGCTTCCAAATGTTCATTGAAGCCATAACAGCAAGAACATAGGATAATAGGAGTGAACTTAGAAAGCCTATCTTAGTTCATTTTCGTATTTACTACATGTGTACATAAATGTTTTATTTTATATTTTTGACATTTATTAAATTGAAACAAGCATGTTAAAACAGAGATAAATTTAGCAGCACAAAATCTTGTTGGCAACAGCCTACTTATCTAACTGGGTGACTTTTCTTCAGAGACATGCCACAGTGTATGGTGTGCAGAGCTAGGCAGACTACAGCTGCGCTACACAGATGTGAATGCTACTGGAGGAGGGAGATATGAACGCTGCTGAGGAGAAGACAGATGGCGCCTTGGTTCTGTCTCAATTACATCATTAACAAGAGTTTCGATAGCAGGTTTAGAGTGCTTGGAGGAAGTCAGTTCTGCAGTCTGCAGTCTTCACAAGCTCTGCCATCTTCCTTATATAAAACTGTCTGATTAACATGAGTAATTGTAGAGTGCCCAGGTATTACTGAGAGGCAGTTATAATGAGTCATGTACTGGTGCCCTAAGAGTTGCTGGAACAATGAGATTGTTACATCTGTTCAGGTGTGAGGGGTGGGGATGTAGGGGGTTGGGGACATGGGAAGGTATACTGCCCTATGGCTGACTCACTCCTGGAGTCTCACCTGAAAGGTCAGTGAAGGACAGCGGCTGGACAATGCAGATCAATACCAGCCCTGACTCACCCAAAAATCATCCACACGGTTACGTGTGCAAGGCAGGAGCATTATCATCAATAAACACTGACAATTACTGACTAACACTGCTTGGTCTGTTCCTGGCATGGTCTGTTCCTGGCAGCTCTCTGTAGCTATTAACCCTGCAATCCTTTATCTGCAGCAGCCTAATACAGTTTACTGTTAGAACATGCATACATGCTATAACCCAACTTAAAGGCTGAGATCTGCAGAAATAAATGTAAATCATTTCTTGATTTTTTCACCATAATTACTTGACGAATCACACTTTTGTAGCTTAATGCAAAACCCTGGACTGAATTTCACACAATGTCTAATGCTCCTTACAGCCATCTTTTTTTTTCCATATGCTGAAGCCAATTTAACCAAGCGGATTCCGGTAGACATAATGAGAAATATTACCATGACAAATACAGCCGGCGTATCCAGGGAAATTCTCACAGTCAACGATAAACAAGATTCAAGGAATGTCTATATTATGTGGCTTACTAGGTTTTGCAGCCCACAGCTTATTAACACCAGTTCTCTGCTTTCCTTCATTAGTTCTCTCTCATGTACATGAACATATACAGCAACTTTGTGAATTTTCCCACAGTAATTTACATTCAATTGTCTGTCAATAACATGGTTCCAAACTGGGAAACATTGTCCTTAATGTTTCCAATCTATGTATTCTATTATTGTCCAGGACCACTCAACATAAATGCAAACCTCCATGTGGACATTAGGAATACGGTTTGTTAACTTTTTTATCTGTCCATTTAGAACATAATGCGTTGTGATGTTTAACATCGAAAAATTCAGTTTTTTGTAAATGTACTTTTTCTAGGGCCATTGAAGACCTTGGGTACCTCTCTACAAAATTAAGTGCTTTCAAGGACCAGTGGGAACATTGGACCTGACACTGGAATGCCTGATATAACTACTTTATTTACTTGTACTTTTTGTTTGTACATGGAGTAGATGCAAATGCATACAGTTATTTCCAGGGGAGTTCTACCGGCAGGTAGTTCTGAACTAACATCTGTTGTTGTCCTGCACAAGATGCAAAACAGCATGCACTTTATGGCTACTTTTCCCATCAATCTGTGTGTTCAGCTAGCTATCAGAGTTAAAGTGGGGTTTTGACAGCTGGCCTGGGTGGTCAAGTTAGTGATGGTGGACTGGTCAGTGGGTCAGTGAGAAAAGATAAATATCCTGGGATATTCTTGCCTCTGGCTAAGACTGACCTCAATTTACAAGTAAAGTCTAAGTTACAAGGATGGATCAGCAATGTGTTGTGGAATGGGAATAAGCAGGGTGGGGAAGGGCAACATCAGGTACACAGATAAGGGTGGGTTAGGATGAGAGGTGGGCTACAAGCAGGGTGGTGAAGGCTGCATCCCTGAATACAGCGCCAACACCTTCAGAGCCAGCAGACATATGGCTCCATCAGATCAACACACACCTATACTGTACAGCCTCCTCTCCATCAAATGTCAAACTGATTACCTGGCTAGAACACAAAGTGTTTTCAACTAGCTCCAGACAGACTGTGTTTGTTACGAGTGTTTGGAAATGTAAGACCAAGTGCTCTAGCCTTCCCACTTGAGAAAACAAACAGGTCTATTCTGTATATAGCAGCAAGGTGAATGTCACCCTGTGTCCCTGTAAACTAATTGCAGAAAGTGGACATGTGGCCAAACAGCTTAACTGTACCATGAGGGAAACACACCTGATGTTTTCCACAAGAAAAAACTAACTACACACCAGGAGTACATGGAGTACACAGGAGTAAATAGACCTGCGGTATCTTTCCAAAAGGCTCTCCAGTCATACACAACTTGTAAAGGAATCTGAGAAAGTAATGCTTTCAGGTATGAATCAATAATGATAAGGCTATCAGTACTTACTTTCTTGGGGTCCATGTTGAATTTCTTTCGCCCAATGGACATCTGTTTGGTCTTGGGGTTGTTTTTACTGAAAAATAAATGTTTTTTAATGAACAAATAAGGACACATACTGAACCACAGTGATTCTCATGCATGTATACATTAGATACATACCTATATACAAATATACATGTACAAGCAAGCACAAAGCACATGTATGTACTTTTGTGTTTAATTATCTTAACACAAAAGAAACATAGCACTGACCACAGTAAAGCGATAGCAATTGTTTCTGAAATGAACTAATTAATGCATCTTACTTCTTATCATGTCATACCAGGGCAAGACAGCCAGCACAGAATAAACTGACAGCTCGGGACAATGACAAATACAATTGTGTGTTAAAACAAATGTCAGTTTTGTCTGCGACTTTATCATGTTGTCCTAATGTCTGGTTCTGCTTGAGCGCAACAATACCACGCTTGTTACCATTAACCAGGAATCACAACACACACAGACACGTCAGACTGACCAATTTATTTTATACACATGGCACACCAATGATATCGTTTACTGGCTGTCTAATGTGAGCCAACTAAACCTACATATGGATGCTATTGAAACTCCTCGTAAATCATGGTGACAAAATGCCAAACCTTTCACAGTGAAGATGAATTCATTTACATGTACGTGTAGCAGTCCAGTCATCCACATACATGTAAGTGTAGCGGTCCAGTCATCCACATACATGTATGTGTAGTGGTCGAATCATCCACATACATGTACGTGTAGCAGTCCAGTCATCCACATACATGTACGTGTAGCGGTTGAGTCATCGACATACATGTATGTGTAGTGATCCAGTCATCCACATACATGTACGTGTAGCGGTTTAGTCATCCACATACATGTACGTGTAGCGGTTCAGTCATCCACATACATGCTATGAACAGTGTGAACATTCACTTACAATGTAAATGTTGTTCACAAGAAGTGAGAATACATCCAGGTTGCCCTTAGAAAATTACAGTTTACCATGCAGTGTAAAAGCATGGCTAGTAAGTGCATTTATACAGGAGCATTATTGTTTGAACATAAAAGTTCACGTATAAACCAAGAGATATTTGAAAATATTACATCAGAGTGGGTCTGATCTTTTACTTCATGGGAATATATTTGAGGCTATGACCACTGTCTGGCATATCCGACTATAGCAGTGACAATGCCCAGCCAGCTTCTTTGCCTCATAAACCTGCAGTATCCAAGGTGACAGGATACTAATCACTCCATTACCACCAGGCCAGCTTTGGCTTCACTTTTCCTCTGCCAGGTTTCATGAGGACTTCCAAACATAGGAAGATTGCCTGATTTAAGAGGATTTGCACACATAAGGAATTGATATTCACAGAGGCGCGACTATGGCTCCGGGTACGGATAAAAGTGGTCACAAACAGCACAAAAAGCTGCACTGGGACAGAAAGAGTAAGCATCTTGTCCAATAGCAGATGAAGGTTTTCCTTCAGACACCATTATTAAGATGATTACAACAGTACATGTCTTACGTAACATCTTTGACTTGTTTACCAGGACTGAGAGCAGGGTTTAGTACGTCAGTCACTCTAGATGAATCAAATCAGGTTAACAGAAGCTGTTGTTTCAATTTATACTTTGGCACACTGAAGGTGTACCATGTTGTCCCTATTATACTTCAAAATGTTGGAAAAAAAAACAAAACAAAAAACCTAATAAAGTCTTTAAAAGCAAAAAATAGCTCCACTAACTCTTACAGGCAGAAAATAGTTGATATGATACTTAATAAGTTATCAACAAGATATATGTCACAGAGGAAGACTCCAAAAGCACCACAGAGCAGTTATGTTCAAGTGTTTCTCAACTTCGACCTACTGCACCTTATGTTACAAGTACATGTACTTGTGTCATGGCACATGTAAGTGTTATGGATTTGTTGAAAAGTTCAGGAAATGTCAGAAAGTCAGAATATATCTGAGCAAGACTAGGTAAAACAGGTTAAGGCACCCCAAAACAGTGGAGGCTTATACACTAGGGGTAAGTAAGTATGGGGTGCCACAGGATCAAGAACTGGGGGTAGGGGCTGAGGTATCTGCCATCTGGCCCATAATCAGAGGGGGCTGGTGTTGTATGACAGGACAAACACAGCAGCCAGATAAGTCAGATAAACTCATTACCAGATCTAATATAAGCTTTAGGCCAAGGAGGCCAGCCAGAACTGAACAGCTAGAGAAGAAAGATCACTGGACAGATAGGCCCAATGTAAGAACACAATTCTGGTGCGCTGTTACTGATCAATCCCAGGCCTGGCTTCCGTCATAACTAAATCCTGTCCGACTGAGACAGTGTGATAAGAGGAAAGCACTACATCATCTCAAACCCTCAGCTGGAATGGAGGCAGTAAACCTTTAATGGCCACATGTGCATTTCACAGACACGCAACCGTATGAAACAAAAGGAGTAAATCATAACTTAGAGAGGCCCAGCAGCTGATGTCATAAAACATGCATGTAAAGGTCTAGACTGTACCATAGTGATCAGCATTGTAGGCTATATTTTGCCATGGTAGCTGTATAACATAACACTATAAGACTACTGACTAAGCAGAGCTGGAGGCAAATTGACTCCTCACTAAAACCCATAGCCAAAGCCCTATCACAAATCCACACAACAAACAGCTTGTTTTGAAGCTTGTCGTTATTCACTCATCACCATGTTACATGTACTATATGGTGGCACCTTGGCTAATGCATGTTTGAATAAGCTTTGTAGCCAGAACAATAACAGTCTTGAGTAATTAACAAAATTCTAGCTTTCAGGCTAGAACTTGGGGGAAGGGTCTTACATAAAGGCTCCATGAGTTACACAGGCTTAGGCCCTGAAACTCAGGAGGCAGAGGATGCTCAGCACATTCGATTTCAGTGAGAATAAAACGCACATAACAAGTCCAAGCCACAATACATTCATGTCTATCTATATCCACAGTCAAAGTTTTACTGCATGCAGTTGGCTTTTTTTAAACACGGCAGAATGTTTTCGGGATATTCTTGGTAGAGGAGCAGCAGTCCCCTTCACCCTACTATGCCCATGTTTAAGATTTCTTTGTTTTGGTGTAAAAACTTAAAACAGGGACGATGCATTTTTCTCAAATCCAATTAGTTACTAACTGATAGGATGACATGTGTGCAACATCTGGTGAGACAATTACATCCATAGCTTACCCTAAATTACACCCAGAGCCAAGTCAAGAGTAGGTTCTCTCTCTGAGCTGACCATGAAGGCATTCCCACAAAGTCTTCACTGGTAACTGCACAGATCAGACCTACTCATAAAACAGCCATGCCATGGTCAGTGTGGTAATGTATGATAAACCTAAGATCCACTAGCCTCCAGCCAATCTGGTCCCTTAAAGGAAAAGAGCACACTGAAATGAAGTAATAGTCAGTAAGAAGACCTAGAAAAACAGTGCCTGAAAATACCTTCACTGAATTTTTTAGATTGTTTTTCACCAAATTAGATGCATTCAAATATTTTGTTTGTATGCTGGGTTTTATGGACCATACTGATGATGTTGTTGACCAGTGACATCACACATAGAAAAGTCAATGTGACAGCATGAGTGAACCACATCATCACACACAGAAAAGTCAATGTGACAGCATGAGTGAACCACATCATCAATTTGGTCCAGAAAATGCACCATATAATCAAAACATTCTAAAGCTTTCACTTTGGTCCCAAAAAAATCTAAAAAACTAAGTGAAGATATTTTCAGATACCGTCTTCTCACTCACCACAGCTTCATTTTTGTGTGGTCTTTTCTGTTAACAAACATCTACATGTAAGTTAGTAAAGCCAAGCCACCTGTGGCTAATACAATTTTTTAATCACGGCATTAGTTTCATGTTCTAATCCTAAATACTTACTCTAACATGCAATTACCACATTCCTTACTCCTTCCCTATACCACTAATAAAACAGAGTACAAAAAAAACCCTGCCATTACATAGTACATGTCTGACTGGTGACAACCTCCACGTCATGTGGTCTTCATTGGATACCTTGGCTATGAAGTGAAGCAGCCTTCTGTTCAGGTAGACCTGTGTCAACATGAAGTTAGGTGGACAAGTATGCCTGAGATATCCCCCAGCAGGTTTGTTAGTAGCCTGTTAGTAATAAACTGTCAGGACAAACAGTAGACAGTCAGTCTGTGTGGTAGGAGTGGTCCTTGTCTAGGAGCTACTGTAAGCTAAATCACATGTGTCCTACATGAACACAGAAAGGTTAAAAATGTAAATGCCACACTTGTGTAATGGCTACACATACAAATCTTGTACACATTCCTAACAGGGTCCAGTCCTAGAGCTATTTTTCCAGAGTCAGGGGCTTGTCAATTATTAATGTCTAACATAAACTGAAAGGATTGTGATGGCATAACCAAATTACATGTACATGATGACAAACTTCATCATGTACAAGAATTGCAGGACAAATTCATGATACCAACTGTAACAGTTTAAGAAGGCAGCAAACAATTTCTCCCGGCACTGCACTACATCTACATCATATGTGGCACCATATCCACCTGTGATCCTCAATCCAAGCTGCCCAATGGCGGGGGACAGCACCTACTCCAGCCATGTACTGGTACATGTATCATCTGTTCTGGCTTGGAGACTGGCAAGTGCTTGGTCCTCCTGCAGCAGAGATTTAGTCTACTACATAAACACCAACAGCTGGTTGTAATTTACACATCCCAATGCATTACATCAATGGTTCCTGTTCCCCAAGCAGCTGTAAGGCTACATATTCCATAAAGTCCACCAGCAACACAGACTCAGAGACAGGCCATGCTTGTGTAATGAGCAATACATGCACCACAGCCTATAAAACATTACATTACATTAATATTTACAAATATAGGAAAACTGAATTTACTTTGACACATGGCTCAACCAGATACTGATGGCCAAATGGCAAAATGACCAATACAAAGGTGTGGGTTTTTTGATAGCTGACCATATGGCCAAGTGACCTCAACTGAGATATCATCACATTGGTGACCAGATGGCAAAGTGACTTCAACTGAGACATTGTCCTGTTGGTGACCAGATGGCAAAGTGACCTCAACTGAGATATGATCCCACCGGTGACCAGATGGCAAAGTGACCTCAACTGAGACATTGTCGTGTTGGTGACCAGATGGCAAAGTGACCTCAACTGAGATATGATCCCACTGGTGACCAGAGATACGATAAGACTGGTGTCCAGATGGCAAAGTGACCTCAAATGAGACATTGTAATGTTGATGATTAGATGGCAAAGTGACCTCAACTGAGATATGATCCCATTGGTGACCAGAGATATCGTCATATTGTTGTCCAGATGGCCAAGTGATATCACCTGAGACATGATCCCATTGGTGACCAGATGGCAAAGTGACCGACCAGATGGCAAAGTGACCGAACCTGAGATATGGTCCCAGTCGTGGACAGAGGGCAAAATGACCTTCACAGAGAGATACTGGTCCATTGCTGACATCATAGCCTGACTTACACTGAGCTAGGATTCCACTGGTAACCAAATGGCAAAGTGACCGAACCTAAGATATGGTCCCAGTGATGGACAGAGGGCAAAATGACCTTCACAGAGATACTGGTCCATTGCTGACATCATAGCCTGACTTACACTGAGCTAGGATTCCACTGGTGACCAGATTCAATCCACATTTACTGTACTAAAATGAACAACTTGAGGTAGATGAACAATTCTTTATTTCTTAATTCTACACTCCTAGCGACTGATACGATGACAGATGTTACTTCATACCTGTATGCAGAAAGTGGGTAGAGACAACCAATAAGAGAAAAGCAGTCATACATGTACTAAACTATCAAGGACAAAGTTCTACAGTCAATGTGTCTCTTTTCACCAAACACTATTAGTTTGTCCTACAAGTGACTATATGGCCACGTTTCTTTTGCTTCATAACCTGTGAAAAACATCCCCCACATCAAAGCATCTGCGGTGACATATATAACTTAGGGTACTGGGTGTAAGGGGTAGGTGAAGTACTGGACACCCTGGTTAAGTACTGAAGGCACCCTGGCTAAGTGCTGGAGTGCCTTAGCAATAAAAGCCAGGTCCTATCAGATACATACATGCATGAAACAAGAGGGTAGGGGTATATAGTATTACCTGTGAGGAAGCCTCCCCTATACCAGCACCCAAGTTGAGCTCTGATCTTCAGCATTCACTAACCCACGGGCTAAGTGCCACTGGTACCACAATAATTATTTATCGCACTGACTTCCTCTTACATGTATCTTTGAGATATATCTTTTCCCAAACATGTGTACCGGAATCATCATAGATCTGTGTGGTAGAATCATCATAGATCTGTGTGTAGTAGAATCATCATAGATCTGTGTGTAGTAGAATCATCATAGACCTGTGTGTAGTAGAATCGTCATAGATCTGTGTGTAGTAGAATCATCATAGATCTGCGTGTGGTAGAATAATCATAGATCTGCTTGTGGTAGAATAATCATAGATCTGTGTGTAGCAGAATCATCATAAATCAGTGTGTAGTAGAATCATAATAAACCTGTGTGCAGCAATGTCAATTTTATAGTTCATAGAAACACAAAGACTGTTCTGTACACATGTGTATAATAAGACAAACACTTCACTGTTCATATAAGAAGCTGCATGCATAACTTATCACTACGCAATTTACAATGATGTATCAAAACCCAGACACCATGTAATCTTATTCCAAAAATTACTAATTAACATCTAAAACACCAGTGGTGGGAGGTGGGGGAATATGATTTTCTGAATAATGCTGAATTAACACTTTCAGATTCATGTAACTGTGAATGACAATGAAATTATGGGTTTTTTTTGTGCCGATTACTTGATGAAGACATGAACAATTTATCACCACATTTGTAGTTTCCTGCATATATATTACAGGCCCTTCCTGTAAAAACACAAAGAGAACCTGACAATCCTTTGTACAATGGAAAAGAATGTTCATGTGTCATAATTATTAGGTGTTTTTTGGGGGGAGGGAATGTTCTTTTTAGTGCAAAACTTGTTCCTGTAATCATCATTATGTCATTAATGTTGAGCATGTACATATAAACTGCCCTGAGGACAGAACAATTGACTAGTGTCAGGTAAGTAATAACAGAGACAAGCCTTGTCAGGTCGTAAACTCTCAACATACCCAGGTATGTACAAAGCATGCCCTTCCAACAATCCACAGTAAAAACAGGAGAGAGGAATGTGACACAAACGCAGGCTTGTCACGGCAGGTTAACCTCAGTCTTATCTCGAGAATACCTCGACCATATCTGGCGTCCATGTACAGCAAACACCAGCTTGAGGTAGTAAATCTGACCAGGTGATATGATGAACTGTGAACTGCTTGTGGTCATTTCAACTTTCCAGTCAGCTATTTTTTGATCACTAGACACTGCCTATTCAATCCAAAAGTTTTAACAACTCACACCAGCGGAGTTTTGTATAGAATGTGAAGCACAGAAGTAGTCCAATAACTCAGGGACGCAATAGTGTACATGTAAAGCGTTCTGAAAACTGGTACAACTGGTATAAATGTGTATGCTGAGACCACAACGTCTATGTTTGCTAATAAGCATTATTTTCCACATTTCTTGTTGATGTTAACCTATTTGTGCAGCTCTCCTCACAAGTCCAATGCCTCAAGGCATGCCGCTCATTTCATTAATATCCACCGGTTACACAGTTACAGCTGTTAATATAAAAATGTGATAACATCACATACCAGTTGAGTGCGAGACCACTCTGGATAACTACTGCTCTGATATAACATCCTGTCCTGCGGGTAATTACAGGCACTAAATTGCTGTTAGCCACATTTATTTATTGACAGTTCACATGCAGTTTCTGTGTACTTGGTGATATAAAAAAAAATTCATTATCTACCTGGTACAAACACTTGAGTACATACACGCACATTATACATGTTTTTACATACAATAAGTTAACCATAGTTACAACTTAACCTACATGTATGGAAGATGAAAACTGGCAAAATATGAATGCATAAAGCAAGCTGATCACAAAGCAGGACTTTTCTGTGCTAATTACTGGCACTGCTGAAGCTTATAACACTTACTCACGTTACAATGGAAAGTTGTCTGAGAATGAACACAGACATGAAAACTCACGGTTATTAAATGCCACAGGGTAATGAGCTCTAACATATCAAAGTTAACAAGAAGTAGTGTACATCTAAGCACTGCGAATGCCCCCCCCCCTTTGTACAGGAAAACTTATCCATGAGGGAGGCTGAGAAAAAGATAGAGCTGGCCAGTGCCTGATCACTCAGAGCAACCCTTTACACTGCAGACTACACATCATGCAATCTGTGTGTTAATAGAGAATTGATCCTTCTCCCAGCCACAATGGCCCCCAGGAACCTGACAAAACCAGGGACTAAACTGCCTCCCAGCCAGAAGTCTGCGTTGACATAACCAATGCAGCACTCAACACCCAGTTTCCTTGAAAAAAAACAACCCTGCTTCTTCAAAGTCAGGAAGGCAGTGCTGGGTAAACCCACATGAATTCTACTGTTGAGATCCACTGGCCTGAGGCAAAGGCAAATTTACAGAAGGAAATGGTTTGATCTCACTAATAACTGGTGTGCTGCTATATTCCTTCCTTCTGGTTCCCTTAGTGATTACTGATGCATGGTGGGGGACAGAACCAACAACCCCCTGGGTGCTCAGGAGGGATCAGCCCCGCTAACCCAGATAAGAAGCGCCCTGGGCCTGGTACTCAGTGTGCACTGTCTTGATGATCACTTCCACACACTTTCAAACTCTCCCCTCTTCACTCCAGACTGCACAGATACACTGTGCAGATTATTGTATAAAGAAACATCAATATACTGTTCAGACATTAAAATCCTTTCGATTTTCCTAATTACCTCCGCTTTACGCAACTAAAGTTGTCTTGGTCAAGAACACAATAACCAAACAGCAATGTTACATACAATGGGAATACTCGATATCCAGCGGTACTGCATGCATTCAAGTTACAAGATAGTGCTCAATACAGTACTTGTGAACTCAAATGTAGGATAAAATGGTCCAAATCTCTGCCTTGGTTCAATGGATATTGGAGAATCCCTTTTAATTTTGTATCTTGACCAACTTGGGTGTCAAATATATGTACATCAATTGCTCCTGTGTTCAAACTTTATTTTTCAACCCTTGATAAACACGTATCCATGTTGACAGTCAGTCACTACAGAATGTGGCTATCCATGTTGACAGTTACTACAGAATGTGATTATCCATGCCGACAGTCAGTCACTACAGAATGTGATTATCCATGTTGACAGTCCCTCAGAATATGGCTATCCCTGTTGACAGTCACTAAAGAATGTGGCTATCCATGTTGACAATCACTACAGACTGTGGCCACCCATGTTAACAGTCAGTCACAACAGAATGTGGATATTCATGCTGACATGTCAGTCACTAAAGAATTTGACTATCCCTATTGACAGTCACTACAGAACGTGGCTATCCATGTTGACAGTCACTACAGAACGTGGCTATCCATGTTGACAATCACTAAAGAACGTGGCTATCCATGTTGACAGTCACTACAGAACGTGGCTATCCATGTTGACAATCACTACACAACGTGGCTATCCATGTTGACAGTCACTACAGAATGTGGCTTTCCATGTTGACAGTCACTACAGAACATGTCTATCCATCTTGACAGTCACTACAGAACATGGCTATCCATGCTGACAATCACTACAGAATGTGGCTATCCATCTTGACAGTCACTACAGAATGTGGGTATTCATGCTGACATGTCAGTCACTAAAGAATGTGGCTATCCAAGTTGACAGGCAGTCACTAAAGAATGTGGCTGTCCATGTTGACAGTCGGTCACTAAAGAATGTCGATATCCATGTTGACAGTCAGTCACTAAAGAATGTGGTTATCCATGTTGACAGTCAGTCACTAAGGAATGTGGATATCCATGTTGACAGGCAGTCACTAAAGAATGTGGATATCCATGTTGACAGTCAGTCACTAGAGACTGTGGTTATCCATGTTGACAGTCGGTCACTAGAGAATGTGGCTGTCCATGTTGATTGTCAGTCACTAGGGAATGTGGATATCCATGTTGACAGGCAGTCACTAGAGAACGTGGATATCCATGTTGACAGTCAGTCACTAGAGACTGTGGATATCCATGTTGACAGTCGGTCGCTAGAGAATGTGGCTGTCCATGTTGATTGTCAGTCACTAGGGAATGTGGATATCCATGTTGACAGTCAGTCACTAGGGAATGTGGATATCCATGTTGACAGTCAGTCACTAGAGAACGTGGATATCCATGTTGACAGTCAGTTACTAGAGAATGTGGTTATCCACCTGGACACACAGTCACTACATAATGTAGCTATCTGCGTTAACAGTAACTAGAGAATGTGGATACCCATGTTGCCAGTCGTGGCACTGTTGTCATATACAGCGTTACTGGAGTAGCTGTCCCCCACATAGACCGTGAACCAAACTTGGACAGAGTGACCTTTACAGACAGAATGGCTGATCAATAGGGTTGGACTGTTCAATCAGCATATACATGTAACTCAGCCCATGTTATTCACAAGTCTTTGAGCGTCAAGGTGTTATAGCATTACACAAGGAACTACTTCAAACATATCATCTTTAGAACTGCTGGTGGTATTCAGGAGCTGTTAAAAGTGTTTCATACAAATTCCAGTAATCAATGTGAGAAAATGTAAAGTGATTTGAATCCAACCCGTCTGTTTACAGAAATGGACACACACAAAGGAATGAAAAAATGAATACAAGAAAATTCCAGTCCATCCGTGTACATACGTACTGTGTCAATACCTGTGCAGTACTCACAATAACTACATGTTAATGGATAAAAATAATTGCTAAATTTAGATACTGCTTTCTGCTCTTACCTCATTTTGCTAGATCAGGTCTGCGTCCACATCACAAAACTGCTGGTAAATGCACCCATAACTCCACAACACCTACACGGCAAATCAGGTGCATCAAGCCGGCACCCTAACCAAGAATCTCCCAGTCAAAAGATGAATTTCTCATGGACTGCAATGGTGCTAGCTTTTCAGTCCATCAGTCTTATGTGCTGTAGAATACACAAGCCATAGATCCAGAGATTCAGGTATATTCTTCAAGCATGGCAGAGGGAGCCTCTCCAGAGCTGTATGGAGATCCTTAGCTATTCAAGTGGAGCAGCAAGAACCAGCAACAAAGGCCTCACTAACCCCTAGTTTAGATCACACTTGGCAGCTTTAGCAGCTGCAGTTGTAAGGGGCCCACACCAGCCTTTCAAAGGCATCACAGGGAAAGTGGAAAGCTATTTGGCAGGCTGTTAAGGAAAGGGCTGTATCCAGTGGGGCACATGGTACCTTTTTGCCGGCCAACCCTGGGGGAAATTTGAGTCCTGCTCCACCAACCAAGTTTTGCTTGGCCAAAGTGACAAGCAAACTCAGACCTGGGGGAGTGAAGTGAAAGCAGCTGAGTGGGGCCTGCTGTGCTGCCCTGGCCCACTGGCCCTGTGGTTAGCCCACATGTGGGGCTCTCCCCTTCTCCACTACCAGTCATAAATCACTACCACACAACCACAACAGCTGACTGGCACATCCAAAAATTACCACAGTAATAGGCTTCAATTTTACTCTCTTTCAGGCCTCCATTTGGAATCCAGGCACTTTAAAAAGACGTCCTAGGGTATTTTTTATCCTGCTATAAGAGCTAACAAAGGACCCACGCGTCACCTTCCGCCAAATGAGGAGTACCTTTCAGGGGCTGACTCTCAAATAATAAGTCTGGCTCACTTCTTACCATTTCTCTTTGTCACTGTCTCACTGACTGGCTTGAAAAAAAACTTTCCACAAACAAGGTGCACTGAGAGGAGAGGAATTTTTAATGACAACATAATTCTGTGAAGTGCCTATGTATGATACATCAGCCAACATAGCCCACGGCACTTGAACTTCTCCACCATGCATGCAGCACCAAAGTCCAGGCATGGTCTGCTTTCATTCCCAGACCAAAACAAAGCATGTCAAGAGGGTGAGGTACTTCACACAGCAGTTCACAATCCCAGGCCTCTCGTGCATACAACCATCTCCTCACACAGCTGTATCAGTGATAACATCACATTTTAACAATTCATTCCCTAACTCTTGCTAACCCATGTTAGGCATCACCTAAGTCCATGTGGACAAACAGAATATTGGACATGCACATGACAAACTTATGATTAAATCTACAGACAAAACCCATAGCTAAACTGTGTGAGGCTGTTCAGTGGATGATTCCAAACAGCACTGTTTACAGGGGAGATAGGCAGTGGGAGAGTCAGGATTTGACTCATCCTGAACCTGACCAATTAAGATATCACAGTGATAGGTGGGCTAGGATTAGTGACACACAATTATGAGCCCCATCACAGCTAATGACCGACTCCTGCCTAAAATGATTACATCAGGAATGTGAGAATGAGGGGAGAAGACATCAACAATGCCAGCTATGTGGAAGGCTCGATTGAATCTCACAACAAAAGGAATCACCAACCACCTATCAGATTTCCAAAACAATCAACATTAACACTACATATCACAGATAACATGCACATTTCCCTAAAACAAAACATGTACATTTATCCATCACAGCATATGGACATGAAGTTACTGCACTTCAAAATCCATGCTTGTTGTTTAATTCCACTGGCAACAATGGCTGGCTCACGAAATATGGTCTGTCCAAAGTAACACAAAACTGAATTCGCAAATCAAACATTTTCTGTAAAATCTGCATAACATTTCATCAAATACATCATTTAGTATATACAGAAGACACAATATTTAGTCTGCTGTGATGCTTCGTTAATTTGTGAACAAAGGTTTATAAAAGATCTATCCTACTTCTTATTTACTTGGTGGTGTTTTAAGCATACAAGTATGCTAAGTGCATTTCTTTACCTAGACTAAACAAAATATATCTTGTGTGAAGCCCTGATGCTGACAATCCCACCCAACACAAATTATTGCCAAAATCCAAAGATTAACGTCAAGCAAATTGCAATTAAACACTTTAACAAGTGAAAAGGCAGAAAAATGTTTCTGAATAATCTAGTTGTACATGGACTTGAGAGCATATTCAGTTTGCTACTGAACTATTTAGATCTAAGTAAGTTTTCATATCAGTATATCAGGCGGATTGTGAAGTACATTTTACAGTCCTCTCAATCTTCCAATACTTTTAATGAGCTTTAAACAGAGTTTTCCGCTAATGCAGATGTATTTCCCTTCTTATCACATGTTTGTTAATGTACACGTACATCCATATATAAAAATGCTAACTTTTCAAATCTTGGGCATAGACCTCAACAGGAAGTTATAAAATAGAGCTTTCGAGAAGCATTCTGCAGCTTTCTGGACATGTACTGACCTCTGACCATGAGTAATACCAAGGCTGTTTAGCATATCACAGTTATCTGTGATGTTAAGTACTAGAAATCAGGTCACAATACAGGGAGAAGATAACAGGGGAGATCAGTGGCATCCGCATATGACTTGTGAAAGAGGGATGACTGACGGTCCTTAGCACACAGAACACAGGGGAAATACATGTGTGTATATGAAGTTAACAGCACTGGTAGGGGATGAGCCATCTGGTAGCAGGCACATTCATCCATCTGTATGTCAACAGACCATGTACCCTCTGAATGATCTTGAGGGAGAGCATGGCTATCTGTGTGCATAGCAAACGTGATTGGTTATGGGGATCGATTACATGTATGCGTACAGCCTTACAACCAATGTGATAGTTTCACAATGAAAGACAATTATTAAGAAACTATTATGCATATGCTAAAAAAAAAACTTAGTGACATTTTCAAACATAGCGTTTTCAACACTAAACTTGCAACAGCATGTACTGTGACTTCTGTCTGCTACTACATGTGCACACCCTTCCTCAATATACTTCTAAATTTGGGGACATCCGGTTTGACATTTTTAGGCAACATACATCTACGTACAACAGGAATAAAGAGCTTCTTTTCTCTCACATGGTTATAGTCCAACTAATGAGCAAAACATCCATATCTCTACTTTCAAAAAAAAGGGTGGGGTGGGGTGGGGGGTGGAATATTTACATGTATCCTTGTTTTACAGTGATATAGGAGTGCAAGTTGTGTGCATGCATACATGTATAGAGGGCTTGAGCCCTCAGACAGTATGGAGTATCTTCAGTAGTTGTCATATCCTATCCACATCACGAGCTATATATATGTAGAGTGTACTGGTACTGTGGGTACAACAATAAGTATCCTGTTATACACCAGTGGAAATCTCACACTTCCGACCACCTGTCATATCATACACATAATTAATACACAAACACTGTACAATTCCAATCAAGTGTCGCAGCTAGTTGCCAGGTCTGAATTAGACAACTTTAACACATATATCTACTTCGCATATTTCAGTGGACTGATTTCTTTACTCTGCCAGTGTTCATAATCTCCAATAAACCTCCTGTGACTTTAAAACTTTCACAATACATATACGTGCATTTTAGGCCAAAAAATAGAATTAAAAAAAAAAATACTACATTGGGCACTAAAACCTACAAGTTTCCATTAGGATATCACCCTGTGTTTCAAACAAATCTCAAAACACAAACTTCTAAGAGCAACAAAACTCTCACAATCAGGCACCATTACAAACACTGCAGACCGGGAAAGCAATGGAGACAAGGCAATGGTTTGCATTCACTACTCACAACCCAAAGCCTCACACTACCACCCATTTTAAAGAAATACATGTAGCTCAAAGAATTTTAAATTGATGACAAACATTTTCTATGATATAAATTTTCTAATTGTCCTACACAAACATAAATTACAAGTATGCATGTGCACATAGATACATTTCATGCTTAATGAGATGTTACCATCTAAACAAGAGATGTAAATAAGTACTTAATACATGTAAATTAATCATCTATATACATGTATTGTTGGTGTTTTCTGATGTATACATTGAACTTAACGTTTCATTGTTTAACAATGAGACAACAGGCAGAGGTAAAATACTAGACACCATATTCTAGGACAACTGTGCCTGTGTGCCTAAATACTTTCCATAATGGGACAGGTAATAATTATTTCTTGGATTGGAGAATTGCACTGCAGCAATAATTTTTTCACTAATACATGTATGTTGGTGGATGAGATTATGAGTGCAATAAACCAGATAATCTGGAGTAAACTACCACTGCCCTTTGGTATGTGCACGACAAATCTCCTGACTGATACTGCTTATGACCCAGTTGGAGCTGGACTGTATCAAATATACAACGAGAGAACGGTAATCATGTACTTACCTGTCCTCAGAGATGTCCATCGTCTCCATTTCCGTGTGAACTTCAGAGATTTCATGACGGAGATCCTGTCACAAAAGCAGTAACAATTTTAAACTTTTTTAAGAAAGAGTTACAAGCCCTCAAATATGTAAATGTTATGGCCAGCTTAATGAACAACATAGCTGGTGTTTATGTGGTGCGAGGTCAAGAGATATTTGTCCAAAAAAAAGCTTTTAATGTTGGAACAGCTCTTATACCCACCAGTAAAAGATTCAACTGTAGGCAAATATAATCAAAAATATGATGTGACATCACACTGTTACAGTGTGGTCCACAACATCCACATTGCAAACATCTGACTGTATTAAATTCAAAAGCAAAAACATACCAGCATATTTTTGGAGACAGTTTTCAATGGTCTTTCTTCGAATGCTCACTTCATTTTTATGCATTCTTATCTTGTAAAGCACATACTACATTTACCCTGAACATGTGATGAACAGCTTCATTTCTGTATTATTCTTCATAAAACTACTGAATTGTTAAGCATCTACAAGGTGAAGACTTATGCTGCTTTTCATGACACAATAAAGACATACCTCAATTTCTTTTAACAGTTGTTCTTTTCTTTTCCTGATGTCCTCCAACAACTCTTGTTCTTCTTGTGAGAGATCTAAAACACATAAACAGACAGTAGCCTTTAAAACAGAAACAAGACACTCAAAACAGGCTAGAAAGTACACATACAAACATGAAGCACATGAGCATGTATTATCAGGGTTGAACACCTTGATGACTTGCTAATGACCTTCTTCTTGGCCAGCATTTTTATCAAAAAATTTTCCATAAAAAATACAATATATAATAGTAGGTAATATACAATAAAACATGTAAATGTACCATCTTTACCAAATAATGTATTTTCACATACCTAAAAACCCTAACTATTGGAAAAGGGTTATATCATGGAATGGGGTAAAACAATGTTATCACAAGACATGTACCAAAGAAGATTTCATTCTTTTCCCTCACCGTGAGGTCGAGGTGAGGAGGGAACCACACAACTTGGTGGTGACCACCACCTGTTTTCCAGTATGGGGATGTGACCTCAATAGTCAAGAGCCAGTCACTGGCAGCAAGAGCAAAGACTGGCTAGAATAAGGCTTTGGGGGCTTACAGGTGTCTGTGAACCCAGTCTGAGCACACAAAATAATGACTGTTACTATAGAAATACATGTTTACTAATGTGGGGAAGTGATCAAACCATTCTGATACTTTAAAAACTATTACTCATGAAAGTTTGATATGAGACAGAAACATCTGTGAGGTGTGATAACATTATTGTTAACCGCTGTGCGGTGTGCTGGCGTTATTTATGTATTTTTCTTTACCCGGTCACGCCCCTACTGACTGACTAGAGGGCAAAGAACCTTCTGATTGTAATTATTACTTGCAGCAAGAATGCTGCCCTTCTGTCAAGGTGCGATTCCACCACAATCCCAATCACCTCCCAGTCGAGTCGCCAACGACTAATTTCAAAACTGTAATAACATTTGTAGCTTTTTCCAGGTAGCACACCACATTTGGGTGGCATGTGTACATCAGTTCTACAAATGGCATAAGTTCTAGTGGATATTCACTTTTGTTACCTCATGTTATTAATTTATCAGTAAAAGGGTCAGAGGGCCTGAAGGTAGGGGTATTAATACAGTCTTAAACAGGCAATATAGACAATCTTCATTTATTGCATGGCTTAACTCCATAATTGAGATTTAAAGGTGATGGAAACACTTGAGTGCCTAATAAAATCCGATCTTTGGCACGTTGCAGACCAACTTTCCCAACATGTGACACACACACATTCATACCACATTGGTGAAAGTCAAGTGGTCTTCAGATTATGTAGTCGCTTATTGTCACCATGACCTTGCCATGCTGTGCATGAGGGAGCCTACAAACTCCCTGTACAACGCCAGGACAGAATCTGCACCTATATAGGTAACAGCTATTAAAATTCAGACAATTTTTAATCCCATGAAGTGGCACCAGTGTTCGAGTACTCTAAGAGGAACTGTCATACTAGAGTAGTGTCCAACAGCTCGGCTAGTTCTAGTGAAAGTGCCTTGTATTTCATGTGACCTACCTCTTAACGTAAGGAACTCTGAACAGGAAAAGTTAAGCCATAAGGTGATGGCTTAGCATGGCAGCTGGAGGAAGAGTACTCACAATAATCTAGTGTGTAACAGGACCTTGAACTGGTGTTACATCAAAAATTTAAGGTACATGAGCACATCTATATTAATGTTGTTTTATCTATATTGAGCCTTTGAAACTTGATCCCTTGTTTCCTTGTCATCAAATTTTGGCAAACTGGTGTGGGTGGCGAACAATTTTCATTATTCATCATTATTATTCAGCCAGATTTTATGATAATCTGGTCTTTAGTGACAATTTCTGGCAAAAAATTAAATAATGAGTTACGATGCAGGGATTAAAATTATACACAGACAGTGACAGGAAAGGAGAAATCAAGTGAGAAGTGATGTCATAATGAGCCGGGAAAGGAACATCTGATGTGAAGAAAATGACAGTGTGATGCACCACAACAAGAGAATTGGCTTCAGGGGACCAGTGCTTTTTATTCATTTATTTACACTTCTGGACCAGTTTCAGGGAGGTGGGGAACAATATCCTGGGTGCATGTAGTGGAGGTTAAATAGACACAATTCTTCATCTTCAAAAATGACTATCAAGGCAAACTACAAAAATACAGAATCACTCCATAGAAAAGCATACGGAAATTTTTAAAGCTCAATGACTTTTCATAGATTATTACTATAGGTTAAGTTGGCATAGCTGTGATTTAGAGAGATCACGCTGGTTTAGACAAGGCAGGGTGGGGGCTCTCATGAAGTACTGTGATTTCATGCTGGTTAACAATGTTGTTTTTGTTGTTCCACGTCCTTCAGCGTTAGTTCGCGAGAGCCCCCACCCTGTCTCGCCCAAACCAGCGTTATCTTTTGAGACAGGTGCAATGCCGGCTCGGCTTATTTTCTTGAGCAGAAGTCTTGGCCAATCCTACTACAATGTATGTGGGAAAGTTCGTCACTTTTATGCCACTTGTTGGCAGACTAAAGCGGTGCAGAAGTTAAACGTATTTTTAAAACAAACCAATCCAGCTATCTCACAAATTACAAACATGACTCCCCCTGATAACGTCATTAACCTACTTCATCAACGTATACTGACAGTGGTAGAGCCTGTCAAAATGTAACCAGCTGCTACTCGGGGAATTTTCACGTATAACTGCACTAGATGATAATTAGTGTATATTTTACACAGTTTCAACACGTATATGATGAGATCATCTTAAACTTACCTTTGCCTTCGACGAACGCTGATAGTGAATTGAATGAAACCATCAGTCCAGGCGCTACAACAACAACATCAATATCAACTGAAAAACTTATTTTGTTACCTGTTATATTGAAATTTCCCTCTCCTGGAACGTGAGCAAGTGTAGTGGACATGACTGTGTCTTCTGATGGATCTTCTTTTATCCTCACATTTGATTTAATTCAGAGTATTAACGACATAAAAAACCTCAAAACTAACACCCAGTTTTCTCTGTTTTTCACTTCCGCCTTGTCGTTTGCTGAGGTCTCGCAAATTCTCGTGTCCGAATGGGATTTGTGTTATACACCGGATTATGTGAAAAAAGCTAGGTACAATTTTAAAATTTCTTATTCTGGTCACGAATATTTCGAGCAGTTAGCATAGCTTTAATTTGCAACTATTTCAAAGCGTAGACTTCCTCCTATGGCACTTTAGATCTGTAGCCGACAAAGTCTGCAAACAATTTGTGACACACCTCCCGCCGAAGAAGTGGGTGGGTTTCTGGATGTGATTTTATGATGGACAAGTATGGCGTGATTTATATAGAAAATTACTTACCTTTAATGAGGGTGGAAATGAAACTCTATAATATCATGGCCTATTTAAGTATGTGCTTAGTGGTTGAAATACTCTGGGCTACAAGCAGACATCACCGCAGCTGCTGTTCATGTCACACAAAAAATACGCACAGCAACAACAACACAGTAATCGACGGGCATGTTCTATCGTATCCGGCTTAAGAGTAGCCAAAACAACCTGGCTCTGCCCTGTCCGTATGTGTGGATGACTTACATGTAGTGTTTACAGGTTCTGTGTGGCAGTCTGTTCCACTGTTTGATAACATCACTGTATAATACTTACACATAACTGGGCTGATCTCCTGCATGATGTCATGTAATGAGTTTAGATTCTTCATCTGAAATTTTTGTACTGAGTGATCACTTGTGTAGAATGGCCAGTAGCAGACCATTAGTGTTTCTGTGGGAATGTATATAGAACTGGTACACTGCGAGAATTACACACAAATTTTAACTGTGTACACAACATAAAATTTTCAAGGTCAGCCAGGGATAGCTTTGGTTTTCAGGTACCATAAAACAAATACACTCCTTCGGTAGTTGTAAAGATTAGGTTTGTGCATTTGTTAGTGGGTATTGCAGTTGTCAGATGTTCATTGTGAAAAGGTGGTCCTTCAATGAATATCACTCAACCATGTCACAGCAACCTCAGTATAAAACTCCCACTCTTTCAGTTATTGTGAAAGAGATACTCAATTTCCAAAGCCTCTGTGTTTCCAAAATGTTAATATGATAGTGTGAAGAAAAGCCTGGATTGTTTTCCAAAATTATCACTAGTGGGAACAGTATCAGTACATTTTTGTAAGTTTTGGATGATGGTATAAAATACCAGTAGTTAACCAAGTGAAATGTTCTCTGCTTATTAATTATCATTTTATGATAATTTATTACACCTCTTTATAAGACTAGATAATGTGCTTGTGTAAATGAAAATAATCTAATATTCCATGATCAGTAAGTTGTAGTCTTCTTTTTTATGCCGCTTGGTTTCAGAACCTAATGCAACAACAAGAACTGTGTACTGGGAACAGTGAAATGTGAGGGCATGAGACGTTGTCAGACACAATGACTTGTCAGCCTCTGAAAGAAGATGCTACAGACTTCTTGATTTAACAGAACAGAATGATTGATATCCTCACCTTGGCTGTAGGATTGGCTGCTCTGGTGGCAGTGGTTCCTCTTATAATAGGATGTGCACAGTGCTTCCACAGATTTCTAGGATTCAAGGTCTGTTGGTTCGTTGTGTACATGGTCATGTGTTCTGGACACTTTTGGCCATCTAGATTGCAGTGGTATACAGTGGGACTCATGGAGGTTATCTAATCTTTCAACTGTCATTTCATTATTTGAAATAAGTATTATTAATGCACGTACTTGTGTGATAAATACACTGTTTCACTACATGTTCAGAACCTATGCTGTGTATTGTTATTTAGTTTTTAAAGATGTATGGGATATTGAAAACTAATTAAACATAATTAGGTTAATCTTCAAAGTCATGTTCCTGGGTGAGTTTGGGGGTTGAAAGTTATGATACTCATAGTAGTTTTTCTGACCCATGAACACCGGTTTTAAGTGATAAGTTGGGAAGTAGTCCTTCCACTTTGGTGTCCTAATATAATACACTAGAGGGTAAAACCAGAGCAGCAATGAACGTGATAGTTAGCAAAGGGCACACAGAACTGGTGAAATGTAGTCTCTTGTCCAATCACCCTATTTCAAAACCTTTGTTTTTTGCCACAACTTGGACAGAAAAAGTCATTTAATAGTTTCAAACATATTTTCATTTGCAGTAATAATATTGTCTTGATTTGTCAGCATACATGTATTTTCTTGGTAAGAGTGATAAACTAGGACATGGTGTGATCTCTCGCAGAGAATAATGTTGGTTTAGAAGTTGCTGTCTTACATGTATGTACTTGGTAAGGTCATTAAACTAGGACATGCTTTGGTCTCTTGCATTGCAGAGTAATGTTGGCTATAGTCAGGACATTGAGTCTGGCTTGGGCTCCACTCAGGACCTGCCCAACGCTGACGGTACGCTCTACCCCCCTGGGGAGAGCCTGGATACTGACAGTATTAAGGGAATAACGTTCGAGCCATTACCTGACATAGTGGGGCACCAGGCAACCTCTGACTCTGCCCTCCGACCCCGAGTCTCCACTGTGACAGCCAGTGAGAACATCAGACAAGCAGGTATTAAGCCTCCTCTGAGTCGCTGCCCTTGTCGCATGACACTAGATTTGTTTATTAGATCTGAAATTTTGAGAAGCCCATTTAAGTGTGAGATATTCTTCAAGGGAGGTAATTGCAGGACCCTCTTGGTTAGGTGTAAATACTTATATGATATTGTATGGTAGAATTTTATGAAAATATACCTTCACTTGCATTTTATGTGTTGATATGAGTATGGTGAACATAACTTTGCATACTTGATCGTTTTGTAGGCTACCGTTATGAAGTTCCTCGTGGTCAGTTGTTTTACGTCACAGAAGTTGGCTCAGGCTGGTTTGGACAGGTTAGTAATTCTAAGGTACTAGTGCTTTTAAGGAAGATTCCTGTGTTCACCTTCTGTAAGCACTGTGAGTGAACATCAGGAAGGGGTTTACTTTTAGAAGTCAAAATTTAAACATCTTGGGAATGATTATGTTTGCTCTGTGTTCAGATATGTTCAAGTATATTCATAGCAAGTTTCAGTGACATTAAATTTGGGTGTTTAGACTTGAAACCTATGAAACTGACATCAGATATATTGCAAATAATATTGTTCTAAAATGTGGTATATTTGATATGAAAGTCACAATGTGTTTTTGTCCATTAACATGTGGCTATTACTACTGTAGATCCAGTGATGTATATTTTATGTCCAATCTTCATTAAGGTTAATGAATTTGATTCACTAGGTGTTACAAGGTGATGCAGAGAAGCTGAGGTTTGGTCAGACCAGAACAAAGGTGATTGTCAAGGTCCTGAAGGATGATGCTACAGCACGAGATCAGCTACAGTTTCTGGAGGAAGTGCGCGTTTTCAGGTTAGAAAGAATCTGTGAGATGTTTTCTATGTTAGATATTTGTGCAAAATTAGAAGCTGGGTCAAAATTAAAGAATAACGTTAAATGCACAATCCACTTTGATATACTAGTGTATATCAACAGGAAACAAACTTATATGCATCAAATTTATTAACTCCCAAATGTCTGCAGAGAAAAGTTATAAATGTTATGATATATAAACTGTCTTGAGGAATCAGATTTGTTGCTGCGCAAGGTAATTTCTAAATTGGAGACATGTACATGTATTCTAATCAGAGCTTTTTGTTACTGAAATGACTGTCACTTACTTCCTGTCCTACTGTTGTGGTTTGTACAGAGAGCTGGATCACCCCAACGTGCTGCGCTTCCTGGGCCAGTGTACAGAAACCATACCATATCTGACCATTCTGGAGCATGCAGCCAATGTAAGTTGCTGTGTGCCAGTATCATTGGAATAGTTTTATAGGAGTTAATGGCAGCTGACCAGTTTTATGTTTCTTTGTTGATCGTGCTGAAGTAGAATGTATTTCTATAACTGTGTGCCTGTACATTTCTCATTATGTTCTGATCTTACGTCTTTGATGCTTTTGTCATGGAGTTGCCTTAGCTTTTTGTAGAATACGAGATAGATGTCTCTTGTCATGCTTGTAGGGCGATTTAAAAAGTTATTTGCTGAACAACAGAGAGGATCAAGAAGCTTTCTTGGAAGGTGGGAATCTGCTGAAGTTTGCCTGTGAAATGGCAGCAGGATTAGCCTGTATGCACCGCCATGGTTTTATACACAGGTTAGTGATTGCTTATCAACTGAATCACATCTCCTGAACGGTTTTATTCTAACTGTTGGATTTACACACCCCATGGTGCAGTGGCTTAATAAGATCTATCTGAAGATAACATGTGTAATGTTACAATATATGTAGCTTGAAGGTATACGTTGTGTTTGTAATCTCCTGCAGACCAACCAGTGAAAATGTTGGACCTTTTCTAAGAATAAGTTGAAACTTTCAAGCTTTAATAATGATTAATTATTCATATGTACACATGTGCCTTCATATTAAATTAATGTAAACATCACCTGTAGGTAATTCATAGTTTGTGTCTTTATTTTCTCAGGGACTTTGCTGCACGAAACTGCGTAGTCACCAATGACTTTTGTGTGAAGGTTGGAGACTATGGGATATCCGAGGATATTTACAAGGTGCATAATTCGGAAAATTTCACTTCTGTGTCTATCAAGTGTTTTATTGGTATTTTTGATTGTTTGCATGGATTTCAGTGTTATGTAATTTGGACTAGATTTTCCGTGTTTCTCTGGCAGTACGTTTTGACCTTCAAAATCCGAGTACTTCAGAAATGTTGGACAAGGATTAGTGTTAAATGGGGGTAGACAGTGTTATGTGTAGGCAGTGTAGCATATTAAGGTATGTCTTAAGTTAATATATCTGTATTATGTGTCCTGAGGTCTCCATGTGGCTGGAGTGGATGTTTTGAAGGCACCTAGTAAGATTCTGTGGTGTTTGCTGCTACACTGAACTGCTGTTGCATCAGTAGAATAATCATACACAACAAATATCTGTTATATTAAATGTACATGCATTTGTTTCTGTGCTGTTTGTGCAGGATGACTACATGGCGCTAGAGGATGACATGATCCCAATACGCTGGATGGCCCCAGAAACAGTGGCCGTGGAGGACGGAAGCATACGTGTTATGGAGATTACACAGCAGGCAAACATTTGGTAATATACCATGTGGAACTTCCTCAACATGCTTCTGATGATTTCTGTAATCCTGTGAATGCCTCCTGTGTTATGGTTTCCTCCACCTATAAACTTGTAGCCTTATCTGTGAAAATTTCTTGAGTATAGTGTTAAGCTACAATCAGATAAACAAAAACCATGTAAATAGCTTCCAATTAAAGGTCATAAAATTTCATTACCTGTAAAGTGTGAAACCCATGAGTTATTTCCATCATGACTCTCAGGTCATTTGACTTAGCTCTGTGGGAACTGGGCCTGCTGTAATTATTGTGTTCCATTTCCCCAGTTTATTTGGCGTAACTCTGTGGGAACTGTGCCTGATGTAATTATTGTGTTCCATTTCCCCAGTTTATTTGGCGTAACTCTGTGGGAACTATGCCTGCTGTAATTATTATGTTCCACTTTCCCCAGGTTGTTTGGTGTAGCTCTGTGGGAACTGTGCCTGTTGTAATTATTGTGTTCCATTTTCCCCAGGTCGTTTGGTGTAGCTCTGTGGAAAATGTGCCTACTGTAATTATTATGTTCCATTTCCCCAGGTCGTTTGGTGTTGCTCTGTGGGAACTGTGTATGTTGGGAGAAAGGCCGTTTAATTACATGACAAATGACGGAGTGGTCAAGCAAGTGATAGTGGAGAGATTCCAGCAGCTTCCAGAACCCACAACTCCCGTCCCCTGGAAGTGCAAAGTGTGAGTGTTGACATACAGTGTGTTCTCCTGATTTTGTCTGAATGTGTATATTGTCACATGGCATGATTAGTTGGTTTTATCTTCTGCAGTACTTGTAGTTAATGCAGTTGACAACGTGTGTTGATAGCATACATGGAAAAAAAGAATTTCATCTTAATACAAAAAGTTAAATTTTCAGCTTTTTAAACTGTGTAGTGAATTTAATGTTTATTTTGGGGGGGGGGAGGGGGTGCTAAAAAGTCAACATCCTGTTGGACAACAGCTGTTCATTATTATTTTCTCAGTGTAAGTATGACTTGACATCTGTGTAAGTATGACTTGACATGAGTGTAAGTATGACTTGACATGAGTGTAAGTATGACTTGACATCTGTGTAGTCAACACATCTCAAAAGTGACTGCCTTTATACATGTATGAATGAAAATTTCTTGTTTATGGCATTAAACCCTAGTAAAATAAATGAAAACATCTGCATTCTGGTTTTTTATTGTTGACCAGATATGACATCATGAAGTTTTGTTGGAGAGATGAACGTCCCGATATCGACACTGTTTGCAAAACATTGCAGCACCTGCAGGCGGCAGTTAAAGATTCCATGATGGCCGAGTTTGAAGCCAAGTGGAAGCTGGTGGTGGCTGAGGAACGGTCACGCTCTGGGTCACAGCTGAGCTCCGGGGAGGCGGAGAAGGAGGTTGTGTTGAATGGGTCGGGCCCACCGAAGGGGCACCAGGAGCTAAGAGTGAAGGCTGAGGTACTGGTGGCAGAAGAGGAGGAGATAGCGGGCAGCCCTCATCCCATGGCCATCCAGGAACTAGCTGCTGGCTCCCCAGGCACTGATCTCATTGAGAACTGGACGCCCTCCAAGAAGATTGGAGGAGAAGCCATGTTCCAGATGACCAGTACACCCATAGACAAGTCTGAGGCAACCTCAATCTACATCACACCATCTTCGGCATCAGCAAACACCAATGCTTTTACCACGGCCAGGGAAAATTGGCCTGCTACTCCGAAAAACTTGACAGAGGAGAGAGGAGGAGAAACAGGAGAGGTACATATCACTGTGTCTGATGCACCAGGTGATAAACAGGTGGATACATCAGGTGGAGATAACCACGAGCAGACCCAGGACAGCAGGGAGCTGCTGGTAGATGTTGGGAGTCCAGATGCATCTGTCAGTTCAGGTGTGGAGGACAGTACATTACACCCAGAGGGAGATGTCCTGAGCAAGCCTGACATTATAGAGGACCTTGTACCCAGAGATGTGGGCCAGTTCCCCTCTGATGTGCTGGCTCCCAGCTCAGAGCACCCGGTTCCAGCACAGCCCAGTGTCCTAGAGCTCACCGGGGACCCAGGACAGAGGGATACAGATGAAGAGCCCTCGTCCCAAACCGCAAATGGGCAGGAGGTAACACATGCTAAAGTAAGTGATAGTGGGTTTACAAGCAGCGAGTCTTTCTCTTTAGATTTGTTAGCGTGTGGCAAGCATTCACACTATTCTTCTTCCAGAAAGCCTTTGGACTTCTCTGATGAGATAAGCTTCAGGCGGCGCTCCCTTTTGGCGCGGGACCAAATGGGCATGTTACCCACAATTCCTGAGGACCGAGTGCCGTCCATCTCAGACGGTAGTGTTACGGATCTGAATTTTGATAGTTTTGACGATTCCTCTGTGATACAAGACAATTTTGAATGGGATGAGGACATAGGCCGACAGCTTGTTGGCATGGTCCAAGACACAACCTGGGACTATTCCCCGCGATACGGACTGGAGTTGTCAGACTGGACCCTGGACCAGTCAGAAATCAGTCAGCTGAAAAACAGTAAGAGAGACAAGAGCGGCAGCAGCAGTTTGGGAACTAATCATCGGAATCACGCTATTGCCAGTAGTGTACTCATCAGTGATGATTCAGACGAGGTAATTCTGCTGGTTTCTTGTGCCTAACTGTAGGCAGCCTTCCTTTCTACACCTGTCTACAGGGTCACTGAGGGATGGTCCTTTGTTCAATGCCCTGTCAGTGTTGTATCAGCATGGCTTGCTGTGAAGTTCAGACTAACTTCTAACAGTCTCCTAAATTCTGAATGCATCTTGTTTCTTTTTGTGTGGGAATGTTGAAGTTGTTTTGTTCTATGTTTTATTTATTTTTTCTTCCCGTTTGTTCTCTGTTTGTGGTGCATGGTCTGGGAGTGTGTTCAGTTGCACGTCACTGGTATCCATCCCTGTCCATGACGATTTCATCCACCATGTCTATTGGGTTTTTGATTCATTAACTAGGATGGAAATCTTTACCTGGGTTTATGTCGTTTCTGTAACTTCACTTGTTGGACATTCATTGCAAAATTTTAAGGTTGTTAGCAATTTTTTTGTGTAAGTTTTCAGTGAGTTACAGCCCAAGGAAAAGCTAAGTAGATTTATTCCCGATTACAGTAATTCATGAAGTTCATTTTCTCATGCAAATGAAGTTATTTTTATGAACATGTAAAAGATAATGGTTAAGGATTGTTCAGTTGCTGGGTTGTGAAGGAAAGACTTGACATGCTCATTGCTGCATGTGGAATGAACACTGTCTGACTATTCTAGTCTGAAACACACTGGCCACATTTATACATGTACACGTACAACTCATTGTTAGCTGCTCACTTCTGCATATGTCCTTGATATACCCATGCTTTTGTATTATACTGGTATATCTATATTATTACTTTAACATGAGCAGTGTGTAGTGTTTGAACCCATGCACAGACATATTGTGTATTAAGCCTGCACTGTTTTTTGTAGTAAAACCTATGTGATCATACATGGTTGACCATATTACTTCCTGCCCATATCTGGTCTGTGACTTAATTATTTATTTGATTGATGTTGTACACCATTCTCAAGAACATTTCACTTATATGACAGCATCCAGCATTATGGTGGGAGGAAACTGGGCAGAGCCCAGAGGAAACACACGGCCAGAGTTTTAGTGGGACTGAAGAACTTTCTAGTCTCAAATGCACTTGCAATAGCATATTTTTTCATGACAAGTTTATCATTTACACTTCATTTATTATACTAATACATAGCTCATTTCAACATTTGGTCTGTTGGCCAGACACTATTTTGTTGTTTATGTTAGACATGTATGTTGTGTATGTATATATATGTATATTTCTGATTAATGCTACTCACTTCACCTGGGAGAACTGGCAGCATTACAGATATGTAGCCTGATACATCTTAAGCATTCCTGTTTTCCATCGTGCCTGCTCCTTTTGAAGTCAATTAGTTTGGTTCAACAAGTGAAAACAGCCACCTTAGGTGATTTAAAGCAACAATAGTAATTGTGTCCACCTTATGTTTGACAGTGAGTGAAACCAGTGGTTTAGTACATGTGTTTGTTTTATACATGATACTGTTACACTCGGTAGTAGTTCATGATCCAGTGCTGGTCTCTGTTTTCAGGAAGAGGGTGTGTCAGGGCAGGAGGGGAGTCAGGATCCCTCCCTGTCCCCCCACACTCCACAGAATGTCGGCCACTCCCTCCAATCACAGGCCACCTCCTAGCTCCTCACCACTCAGCCAGGTAGGATGATTGCTTTCAGATAATAACCTCCTCTAGACCCGTGCTCTACGTGCACATGTACTTCTCGATGGATAGTCGACTCGTTTGGAAAGCCTTGAAACTCCAGCTGTTTGTAAATTGAGTTTAATGAGAACAAAACTTGTGCCAGTGTATGGATGAGGAGTAGAAAATGTAGCTTGTACGTCATGCCTTAAGGTTTACAGTACAGACTCAAACGGGGAATATGGATAAAAGGTTTTTATTCTTAGTGACATAACTTAATAATTTTCAGAAACTTTCAAATTAAAAGGCTGTTTAAGAAAGGAAATTTGCTTCTTATTGGACACTTTGCTGCTTGTGGCCACATAGGACAGCATAAGAGGTGTCAGATTTTTGTGTGTGTGTGGTAAATTGATGTGAATGATGATTTCAGGGGGTTTTCTAGCCAGTTTTGTTTTAGAAACTCGAAAGTTCGAACTACTTAAAATTTGTTTTCAGCAATGTATCAGGAACTCATGAAATTCCATTGTATTTCATGAAAAGTTAAAACCACATTTTGTCTGAAACTCAGTTTTTCTGGTTTTTTTTGTCATTGTGGCTAGGAAAACCCCTAGGTTTGTCATTCATTGAGGATGTTGATAGGTGACATGGTTTTGAAGTTAGGAAAATACTTGTGTGATTTATGCCTGTGTTCTAGTGCTGCAGGTGTATTCTGTTGTTTATTCCAGAACATATTGCTGCAAAACATGAGCCCTATTGTGTGTGATGAATGTCCAGCGTGGTCATCATGAGCCCTATTGTGTGTGATGAATGTCCAGCGTGATCATCATGAGCCATATTATGTGTGATGAATGTCCAGCGTGGTCATCATGAGCCTTTCATCTTCCTAATGAAGACAAATATCATTTGGGGAAGAGTTACAGATGAATATAAAGCTATCATAATCCAGCCTGTCTATACGTGTATATTCCCAGCTGTTGAGGGGGTGTTAATACATCCATGTATTGTTGTCCTACCTGCTTCAGTGTAACAGCAGGTGTATGCCTGCTACTTTAACACCTTATTTTTATGCCTGCACGGCAGCCTTTTAAACGCTAACAAAAGTTGCTTTATACATTACAATGTTATGTCGACCAGTGTTTTTCTTCCAAAAGCATTTACCCTGCTGGGTCTAAAGTCAATCCTTTTTGAGCAACAGTGCACTTTGTACCTTGATAACAGCATTTTGTTGGACGGAGACATTTACTTTAGAATTCATCTGATAGCACAAATGCTCGATTTAAAAAACAATTACAATGAAACAGAATTCCACAGAATGAAAATTACAGGTTTCTTGACATAGCCTTTGTTTGGAATAAACTTCTATGATTCTGTTTAAATGATAAATATGTATGGTAACTGAGGCAGTTTCTCTTTGCTGTCCAGAGGTGGGTTATACATATTTTCTGCATTTTGCTACCTACTTTACACCAGTTAATTATGTAATATTTATCATCGTTAGATAAAATGCATGCTAATCTTTGTTACATCATATTGTGGCAACCAGATTAATAATGAACTGAATTTGGGGGGTTTCATGTCATATCACAGTTCACATCTGGTGAAAAATGAGTTCAGTCC
Organism: Acanthopleura granulata; assembly: GCA_016165875.1. Classification (NCBI taxonomy): domain Eukaryota; kingdom Metazoa; phylum Mollusca; class Polyplacophora; order Chitonida; family Chitonidae; genus Acanthopleura; species Acanthopleura granulata. The sequence continues at coordinate 44,728,921 of JABBOT010000002.1, forward strand.
CCCGGCACCTTTTTCTTTCATGCAACTCACTGTTGTGATAAGCTTTTTATTGCTGTTTCGAAGTACATAGTAGTGTATTTATATGGTAAGGCTATCAACATTTTTTGTGTTGTGTGTATTAAGATATTCGATTTTAGAGAAATTGAAGTGATCAGTTTGCTCATTTTTATGTGGTCAATTAGGTTGTGAGAGTTGCTTTCAAGGAAAATAGCTGTATGCTGGTGGGATGTGATACTACTCCAGACATATCTGTAACTATTGGTCTAATTTTGTTCAAAAACTGGGAAACAATTCTTTCCAGAAGATCACATTTACCCCCAGATCCCCCTGCCCTTTTCTGTTTTTCTTTGTTGCATATGAACTTTATTGAAATTGTTTGTAGAGAAAAATTGGTGCTATGTTACACTGTTGATTCTGTTTTATGATGCATGTTAAAGTTATGGTTATTTTTTTACACTTAGGAATCGCTAGACAGTGTGGTTGGTAGGTTTAGAAAGGCATATTGGTGAGTATTTTTCAAGGTCAATGATCAAGGATATATAGAGGAACATTTTTCTGTTTGTGAGTTTAGGTCATTTAGCTGTTTAGATGCCCCCTGCGGATTTTTTGGCACGTTGATAAACTGCAGCAACAGGATATACTAAATTTGCAATTACTCCCAGTCTAAATCATAAAGAGGAACTGAGGCAGTGTTTCTTTGCCAAATCATTTATGCCGTTAAGTTGCTTCCACCAGTTGTGCAGCTATGAAACGAAATACTGAAATGAACATGTAGTTGAAATGCAGTGTATATGAGGTATATTAAAGTTAGACAGGCAGTGCATTTGAGTAACATTCATTCTATGATGAGTTGAATAACACTCACTCCATGGTGAGTGGAAAAACACTCACTCCATGGTGAGTTGAATAACACTCACTCCATGATGAGTTGAATAAAACTCACTCCATGGTGAGTTGAATAACACTCACTCCATGATGAGCCAGATTACATAGTGTACATAGTGTATGTAAGTGCAGAACTAATACCAGTGTTCTTGCAGGTATGTAACTCCCAGTTTCCAAATGCTTTTGTTTTCTGGTCAGATTTCAGGCTTTCCATAGAACATGTCAAACACTTTTCAGAGTTACTAGGTAATTATCTGGTGTTTCTTGTCTGTTGCCTTCGTAACTTAAGGCACAGGAGTAACTGTTGGTTAACAGACCCAACCCGTCAGAGCCAACTCATTTTAGCAAGGAGTAAGTTTAAGCCGTATATTCAGAATTATTGATACATTTGTAGCGAGATCTTGACTGTACTAGACATAACATTATTGATATTACCTGACTGTGAACATATCGCGAAGACATGATGATTTAGCCCAGTCACCACAAACTCATGTAACTGTATAATATACTTCTATATACCTCAGTAAGCCTTCCTGTTAAATTGGAAATTGATTTTGTTATTTTGTCCTAATTTAAGTTTCTATCATTGATTTTTGGATTGTAATTTTTTGTAATTCATTTGGGTTGTGATCACTGCTGATAAGGTTTAAAAAATTTTGTGTGGCAGCATTATGTCCTGTTCATGTTGTTTTCCTGATTGTTTTGTTACTTTTAACGATGAACTTTACGATTGACTTGTTAATTGAGTTGCACCCATGCACATATCTGTCAGAAGGCTATGTTTGAGAGACAACAAGCTACCTTAGCTTAAAAACAATGTAACGTTGCACAACACTTCAGTGGTAAAGGTACCCATTGTTGATAAATGTCAGTGCTTTATAGTGCTGTAAACCTGACACTTCATGGTCTAATGTTACCTTTGTGTTACCATACTTTTGTATGTTAAAATAAGTCTTATTGCATATTATTATTCCACAAACTGTCTAACCAAACACATTAATTATTAGATGTTATAAAGGCAAAGAATACCCAGAATTTTACTTCTCAGATCCCGTAGAGCCAAAATCATGCATTATGGTGCATAAACCCACTGCAGAAGGAGTTAATTTTACATAATTTTGTTGTTCATTGTAAATAAAGTATTCTGACATAGGTTTTAAATGATCTATAATGGGACAACTTAAAATTCTGATTTGGCTTAGCCTTTAAATGTACATGTATTAATGTATATATCGAGGTATAACAAACAACATTATATGTCTTTATTCACGTCCTTTCCTCAATTTGATTTTGTGCACACACTTGTTTGAAGGAGTCCATTGAAGCATCAATTATTCAGTTTTTAATGCTGACATCTTTTCTGAACAATTCACACAATTAGCATATCCATGTAAATTTACCTAGCGAAAAGGACTGGTGTTTTTGGTACATCAGTACTGAATAATTTATACAATGAACTTTTTTATGTGTGATTTGATGGCAAATTTAAAAAGAATGAATGTGACTGAAAATAATATGCAATATGTGATATTTATGAAAGTTGTTCTTATCAGTGTGACATCAAGTTTCTAAAACTAATAAATTATATCTTATTTACTTGTATTTTGATGATTGTTCTTGTTTTCACAGTATACATGTGTTATGAAGTTTTGACCCGGTAGCATGATCACATTCTATCCCAAGCAGTCCTGTTTGAAATTGTTGTCCTTAATGGCCAACAACATCTAGTTCAGCAACTTACGTTAAAGTCTGGCAGCCCTTGAATGAGGAGGGTCAGGGGTCCAAATATGGCTCTGGCTGTGTTTGCTGCAGCAAATTGGGGAGATTTTTCCATTTCTTGGTGAGTTGCTGTGCTCAGCAGACAATCTGTAGTGGATGTTACATTAGGCTTGTTGCACTGTGTTGCACCTTGAAGTGTATGGTTGTACCCATCAAAAGCAGTCGTTCTCTAAATTGCTTTAGTCTTATCCCTAATAGTCTCTTGGCTAAAATATCATCTGGCTTTTATTTCTCTGGCTAACTGTATTTTACGTGGCGATATTACATAACACAAATTATTACATTACACGTTGGGTTTTACATTTCTCGCGCATTATTACATAACACAGTGTAACAAGGCCAATCGACTTACCTGTATTCAGTTTCTGTTTTCTATTAAGAGTGTGTGGGTTGATTGGAATACTCCAGGGGTAATTATGTGTAGTTCACAACTTATCCTTAGTCCACCAACAAAACGGCTCTTTCTCTGACTTTCGCGTTGTTACCTAGGTGTAACATCCATCGTGCCTATTTTATACAACTGAAAAGCTATCAAGCAAATATCCTTGTCCAAGTACATTGGTAAAAGTGAAGTAGGGTAATTTCAGATTTTTACAGAAGTGATTTAATAATTATTGTATAAAACACATTGAAATTACTTTCTGTTTGTTAACATGCTCTTTGCCCACTTAACACTTCTGTCACTATATGCAGTTACCAGATCACACATCTGCATTAGTTTAACTTCTATTCAAAAACATTATAAGTGACTTCGGACATATGGTTGACATAAAATTACAGAAAACATTAACTGCAGTACACAGAATATGTTTATGTTATCAGAACATTCTGCAAATAACAAACTTTTGTCAAAATAACATCAAAAATTTGGTGTCACAGGTCCTTTTTGGACAGATGATCTTGATATTGGCTCGCATGAGAAATAAGTTGCCAGTTGGCCGTAAATGACAAAGGCAACTTGTCCTGCTTCCAAGAATGACATTTTTACTTCTTCATTTGTGAAACTCAGCATACAGTTCCTCAGCGTTGTTCTGGTTTGTTTATTGCGTACATGTAGGGGTATAGCTATTACATATTAATAAACACAAATGTCGGCGGGATTGATATGGTATAGTCAGACAGCAAGGAAGAGTCAGTTATTTACCCTACAACTATCAGTATTTCTGCATTTACTAATTCTACGCCCAGTTAATGCTATACAGACATCTGTTTTCAAAGTTTTTGTAATTTCCGACCCGTAGGTCTATGCATAGATTATTTCTTTCAATCCATATCACTTCCATGGTCCGATCGAGTTAATGTGGCTGTCCTTCAGGACATACCCACGGCTTGCCACGCTTACTTTGTACTGCCCGTTTGTCATATACAACAATCTGCAACACAAAGTACATCTAATGACAAAATCCACTTTATCGGACAATCTGCACAAAGAACAGCTTGACACAGGTTGTCGTTCATGACGTTTAGTTTTAGTTTATTATTGAAGAACTCGCTGCAACCTGAGCGGCGGAACGTACATTAGGAACTAATATATAGCTCTTCTGCGAGAGGAGGTGTAGAAAGTAGTAATAGCTCTGCTGTCAAGATGGCTGCTGTTTGGCAACAGGTCCTGGCGCTTGATGCTAGGTATAACGCATACAGAGCACCAAATAATCCTCAGTTTCGTGAGTGGGTTTTAATTTTCAAAACAAGATTGCTTTAGACATGATAGTTTGAAGAAAGAAAGCATTTGGAAATCGAAAGACGTGCTTATTGTTATAGGTATTTGGTGACGATAAGTGGCACTCTGGTCGTCATCTGTGGAAGTGCTCAATCTAGTCAGTCACCCTTCCTTAATCGTTTTCACAGTTTTCGTTTCTCGAGAAAGACATCAGACTGACCATTTCCAACAGTACACCCTTTAGCTAATCGCTGCTCGAACATGACGTTTACATTTTGACTTCAATGGGCACAGTCTGGTGGCCATGACGTTTCAGTATGTAGCGTGTGTTACCCTAGCCAGACCAGTGGGGCTCATGCAGCGGATGTAAAGACGCACTGACATGCTCAGCAGCACAATGACCGGTGACATTTGACAAAAAGGTCAAAACATCCATGCCGATCGGTGGCAAACTGTTTTATTTTTTTTAAGCAATGTTATTTTGTTTCAACTCGCTTTATTTGTTTACTTATTTATTTGTTTGATTGGTGTTTTACTCAAGAATATTTCACTTATACGATGGCGGCTAGGATTATGGTGAGAAGAAACCTTTCAGAGCCTGGGGGAAACCCAGAGCCATTCGCAGGTTGCTGGCAGACCTTCCAACATATGGCAGGAGAGGAAGCCAGCAAGAGCTGGACTTAAACTCACGACAGCATTGGTGGGAGGCTTCTGGGTCATTGTGCTGCACTAGCACGCAAACTGACTGAGCCAAGGAGGATCTCGCTTAAATTTAGTTCCTATGTAGCCAAGGATCTCGGATGTGATCTTTAATGTGGGGTTAGGCATAGATCACAGCCGAGGAGTTATGCAGGTTAAAAAAGCGGTTTGAAAAAATAGCTTAGCACCACGCAAATCTGTGCAAAATGAACCAAGACATGCATGAAGCAGATAAAACTGAGATAAACTATCTTCAGCAAGACATTCCCTGTTCTTCTGCCAATTTTTTTCACATTCTGTATCCTTTCTGACCAGTAAATCCAAGATAATTTACATTAGTGGCTTACGCTCATGTGCGTTGTTGACAACTTGACCTAGTAAACTGTGTTGTTGCTTCCTGCACATGCTCATTCGTGGTTGACCTTTATACAAATTGATTGAAGGCGTAGATTTGTTTAGTATAGATGTAAATTTCACAATATGATGTCACAGAAAGGTCAATCAATGTTGCGCATGAAGCCTTGTCGTCACATTTTAAAAACATGACAGCGCGTAGCAACCTGTCAAACATGACCCAATTTTCGATTTCGTCTAAGATTTATGGGAGAATGTTGATGTAAAGGTAAGTGGGAATTATGGCAAAATGAACGAGGAGGCAGCTCTTTACTAGCTTTATACCTAAATCGGGTCTGGATAGCCCTCGGGCTAAGAGTGACCAACGGTCCCTGCATATCAGTAAATAAAAGCCACCCTTAGACCGTGGTCTCCGGCTAGTTCCTGTGAACACATAACATGTTCAGAGATGTTTCCACAAACGCTCACTGATGGCTTTGGCACTTGAGTCACCTTCTTTGTTGTTCACTGGAACATGTCTTTCTTATGGATATACAACTTCTTGGTTTATTATCACATATGACAATGATGATAAACCAAGAAGTTGTATATCCATAAGAAAGACATGTTCCAGTGTACTTCCATCCCAACTTCTAAATGCCACTTAAACAAGTTATTCTTTGTTGTTTTTTTTGCTCATTTCTCTCTCTCATGTGATAGGGCATTTCTGGCTGGAAATGTCATATGTTGTCTGGCAATGTAAAGGTATTATCATTTCACATGACAGAAAATGCTTCGAACCGCCATTTACTGTGGCAGAATCTCAGAACGCTGTGTTCGGTGATTTTCACTCCAGGTTATTACAAATATTGGACTTGACTTTGAGGTAATTAAAAAAATGACACAAAGTAACTATATCTTATGTAAAGATGATGGTTCATGGTCATTACGTTAATTATGTTTCTGCAGGGTCGATGTTAAATTTTTGGCAAGAAAAACTGCTAAGGACATGTCCGAGTCAAGTCTGAATTTCTTTTTTTTTTCTAAAGCCCAGGCTGCTAATGTTCAGGTTATGGTTTTGATTGGTTTTAGTTTTAAATGGCGTAAAGCTCGGTGCTGTGTTTGTGACAGTTAGTGATGAGTTAATTTAATTCATCAGGTAAAATTAATGCTGTATGTTTCAAATTGAAGCCAGATAATGTTCTTTTTACACACAGCGGTGGATATTGACAAAGATATTGTCATTTTATCAATGTTATGAAACTTCCACGTGGTTCTCGGGGCTAAGTCGTCAAACCTTATATTGCCGGTCTACATGGCTGAAAAATAGCAGTGGAACGTTTGACTTGTAGGTATTTCGAGTCCATGCCTGGCAGAATTATACAGAAGCAAATATGCTCTCATCAAGATTTACTCTACATGTTGACCAAAACATAAAACTAAAGGCAAAGTGTAGGAAGTTGTAAGTTTCATATACACCATAACAGTTTGCAAAGTAGTGCTGAGGGCTGCACATTACAAAACTCTGAAGTCTGTGAAAAGTGCAGCTTTAACAAGATAAATGTCCTGAAAATAAGACTGAGCAACATGACAAGATGTGCAGAAATCTGTTTTAACACACTCTTCCTTTGCATCAACTCATACATGAAATTCAGGCTTCACATATTTATACTGAGATTTGCATCAATATATTTCTAGCCCCAACAGCAGTCTTAGCAGAACAGTGTCTCATTAACACAAAAGTTATAATGTCCATTATATTGTAGTCTTGTAACACAATCCAGGCAAGTTTGTGATTTTGAAACTATGTGTGAATGTTAATAGCCAAATAGAAAAATGGCATATGTGGACTTTTTTGGGCAATATTACATTCAGAGTAAATTTCCTTGAAATCGCTTTTTTCAACCTTTCAGGAACCTTGTATATAAAAAGACGGAGCCAGCTATTGAGAGAAAATGCCAAAACAGAGGTAAAACAGGGTTTTTTAAAATGCGTCTTCCTTTTTCAACTAACCAGATCTGATCTTAACCTCCTTTTCTAAAGACATTTGAATATAAGATCTTCATTAATTCACTTTCAGTTGCTGAGAACCAGTCCTGACATTTAGGCCTTCTTCATCATGACTATAAGACTGCTCTTTGTCTCGGTGTACTTATCATTTGTTTTGCTTGTTGTTGTTTGAAGAATTTTCCAAGTGGTTTACAAATAAGTTCCACTTACCAGGTAGGTCAGCTCAGAACAATATGCACCTACATGGTTTACACAGATTAATGCAGTGTCATGTGCGATTTTATCTATGTGACTTGTGTGCACTGCCTGTTTGCCAGCATGATCCATCTGTGAGGAGGGAGTACATGAAGATGAGGGCCCAACTACTCGCCGCCAGATATGGAAGTCTGCCATTCTCAGACCAAGGGTAAAACATAGCTTGTTTTTTGTTACAGAAGAGTAATGCAGTGGATGTAAAGATAAGGTGAAGACTTTGTTTGTTTTGGGTGGAGTAGTTGTAGCTTTTCACATGCCAGGTTCTTATACAAGTATATTTTCTCCATTATCTGCACACGTAAAGCTAATCCTGTTACCGGTACTCATATTTATGACTGTATTTTCCAGAGTATGTTTTTGCTTTATTGCTGACTGTTTTGTGACTTACAGGAGTATGAGAAGTAGAACAGTCAGCCTAAGAAGTGTGAGCAGGAACACTGAGGTGAGGGCACTGAGCTGAGGTAATCTGTGAGATTAGTAGAAGTGTGTCTTGCATGGTTGAGCACATTCACTTTGAAACTTGGGAATACCTATAACTGCATAAATCATAAAGTAAATTAAAATAAAAATAATTATTTACTCACTGTAATGTTTATGATCAAATAACTAACTCATTATGATGTTTGTGCATAGAGTTGGCTAACTGTAATGTTTATGGTCATAGATTTGACTCATTGATGTTTGTGAATAGAATTGTAATGTTTATGATCCAAGTGTTGACTCACTGTGATGCTATACTGTTGTAGAGTATGGACTCCCTGGGTGGTAATGAGGGGTGGCTGGGGAAGCATCACAGGAGACACCTGAGCAACAGCTCCATGAAGCATATCTATGATAGTATAGAGGTGGTGCCCACAAGTGTAGCAGAGGCCAGCAGGTAAATAAGACGGTATAGAGGTGGTGCCCACAAGTGTAGCAGAGGCCAGCAGGTAAATAAGACAGTATAGAGGTGGTGCCCACAAGTGTAGCAGAGGCCAGCAGGTAAATAAGACAGTATAGAAGTGGTGCCCACAAGTGTAGCAGAGGCCAGCAGGTAAATAAGACAGTATAGAGGTGGTGCCCACAAGTGTAGCAGAGGCCAGCAGGTAAATAAGACAGTATAGAGGTGGTGTCCACAAGTGTAGCAGAGGCCAGCAGGTAAATAAGACAGTATAGAGGTGGTGCCCACAAGTGTAGCAGAGGCCAGCAGGTAAATAAGACAGTATAGAGGTGGTGCCGACAAGTGTAGCAGAGGCCAGGAGGTAAATAAGACAGTATAGAGGTGGTGCCGACAAGTGTAGCAGAGGCCAGGAGGTAAATAAGACAGTATAGAGGTGGTGTCCACAAGTGTAGCAGAGGCCAGCAGGTAAATAAGACAGTATAGAGGTGGTGCCCACAAGTGTAGCAGAGGCCAGCAGGTAAATAAGACAGTATAGAGGTGGTGCCCACAAGTGTAGCAGAGGCCAGCAGGTAAATAAGAAGCAGTGCTTTCAACAGCATTGGAACTCTGTGAATATGTGGAATAAATTGTGTGCCTATGAGTAACACAGTTATTTCATGGCAAAGAAAAATGTTTGGAACCATTATAAACAAGGAGTTGGCACACAAGGAAATATTCTTTGTGGCAGGCTCAACGAAACACTGTTCATATGTCTGTGTTTGGTTTCATAAAACAGTGTTGGTGTCTGTGGTTTCATAAAACAGTGTTGGTGTCTGTGGTTTCATAAAACAGTGTTGGTGTTTGTGGTTTCATGAAACACTGTTGGTGTCTGTAGTTTAATAAAACATTGTTGGTGTCTGTAGTTTAATAAAACATTGTTGGTGTCTGTGGTTTTAGGAAACACTGTTGGTGTCTGTAGTTTAATAAAACATTTTTGGTGTCTGTGGTTTCATAAAATATTATTGTTGTCTGGTTTTAAAAATAAAAGCACTGTTTTACAGGTGTGTGGTTGAATGTAGTTGTCTGTGGTTACAGGGCCATGGCAGGGGGTAAGACGGTGTCTGAGAACTATGCCTTTGCTGGTATGCATCACATCTTTGATCAGCACTCAGCCTCAGGTAACTCAGTTCAATTATTGTTTTTGATGCAGACAGTTGACAGGTGAAAATACTTGAAGAAGGAGTTACTTTCCATTTTAAAGACTCCTATTCTTATTACTGAGAAAAACAGGAGATTATTTGCATTAAATATGCTATACTTAAGTAAAAAGCTTGAAGGACACTCATACCATTTATTTATTTATCTGACAGGTGTTTTTGACATACTCAAGAATATTTCACTTATGCGACGACAACCAGTGTTATGTTGGGAGGAAACCTGGCAGAGTCTGAGGGGAAACCCACTAACATCTGCAGGTTTACTTATTCGTAAAAGTATGGCTGATATACATGTATATCACATAGGGAACAGAATATTTTAATTTATATTATTGTGATTGTAATGATTTGTGGAGGAAATAGCACATATCATACTCCGTTCATGTTTAAGATTGATTTCTAGGTCAGCTAGCTATGAAACTTGTGTATTTGTATCTTTGGTGTCACTGAGGTGTATGTGGTCAGTACCTGTAGCTATGCTAAAGTCATACCTCTACTTTTTTGTGTTTCAGTGAGCAGTGTTAAGTTTGCCAATGATGACAAATCCCGAGTGGCTTGCTGTTCCATGGACAGCTCTCTATCCATCTGTCAGGTCATCCCTCCGCCAGCTACAGTTATCTGTATGCTGAAGGGCCACACCAGTGGGGTCATGGGTAAGATCATCTTCTCACAGGGATCATGTTGCTGTACATTTATTTGTGACATTGAAATAGTCTTCTGGCATATTGGGCTGGAATGGCATGACAGTATATCTCCATCCAGGGCAAACATCAATGGAGGATGTTCAAACCTCCCGAAACTGGAATCAGTCAGTTAAATATCCTCTGGTTTGACAGCAGGGTTTCTTATTAGGTGTTCCATCAACCTGGCTGTTATCATTATAGTTAATTAAAGCTGCCAGTGAACAGCATTACCAGGGTCTGTACTTTTAATTTGTTACTATTTCTAGAAATTTTATGGCTGTTGAGTTCAAGCTAAAGAAAAGAAAAGTGTTAAGAATGAAATGGAATCATCTGGATTTGAACCCCGAACTGCAAGGTGCGAAAAACCAATGAAAGAATACACTGCTTCTAGATAACATCACTCTTATATTGTGACTTGAGCTAATAGTCCTTGACAGAAGGAATACATTGACGCAAATTTGTTTATGTGTACACCACATCCATTTCAGTAAAGCTCTCATGCTAAGCACTTGGAGAAAGGAAATATGTCGTCTCTGTCGATGATAAGACTTTTATCCTGAAAGTGAATGTCAACTTTATTCAAATATGTACAGAAAAAGAAGAACCATTGTTCGGAGGTCTAATCTGCTAGGACAATCACAAAGTTCAGAGGTCACAATTTTTACAGGTCCCATCATTCTGGCTTTTATAGTTTTCATTTTTTAGGGCTAAATGTGTTTTGAATTGAAGATGCACGTGCAAACAAGGACAGAATTATAATGTTTTTTCTTTTTCATCCAAGAACCTGTGTTATCACTCTAAGTGATTTGTCATCTGTAATAACTAAACTATAGCTAGTATACATGTGTATATATATATCACTTTAACTTGTGTTAACTGATTGTTTTTCTCAGACTTTGTGTGGTCATTGTCGAATGATGTGATCCTATCGGTGTCACTAGATGGCACTGCTCGCCTGTGGGCTGTGGCTGCGGGGTCGTGTATGAGGGTCATCAGTAACCCCATGGAGTGTGAGATCATGAGCTGTGTATTCCAGCCCCTCAACAACAACATGTTTGTCGTATCCTTTCTTAAGTCCTCATAGTTATTACACACTCATCTGTTATACAGCTTGGTTTATTTGAACATGTTTAGACAGTGTTCTTGCATCTATTATGTGTTAGAGTATCTGTGGTTTAGATTGATGGTTTGATGTATTGGTAAGCGATATTAACAAACTACTGTCTACTGGTCTGAAAACACCAATTAGACGTGTTTCACAAAACCTGAACCATTAATTGTTAAACTGCTTAGTGTATGTTGAGCCACCTTAACTGGCCCCTGTAGATTGGAGACATTCGATGTAATGTTCAGGTGATGAACATGTCTACAGGTAAACCCTGTAAGGTAGGTAGACCAGGTGTAGAACCATGTAATAATCCTCTCAAGCAGTCGGTTATATGTGTACATGTGGAATGGACTCATCTCTAACCCCCATAAACGGAATGTCGTGTGGACCTATAGCTGTTGTTGGGTTTGATAGAGAATATACATTTTTAGTATACGCATTTAAAAGAAAAACACTTTCAGGCTCGGTTCTTGTTTTGAAATGATAAAGACATTAATGTTTGTTTAATATGTCATGACAAGCAGAAAAAGATGTAGGGTATAAAGAGATGTTTTCTTTTGAAATTAAATTATAGAATGTTTGTTATTGCAGGGTGGCAGCAGTAAAATAGCAGGGAGAGTGTTGTGTATGGCCTTTGACCCCAGTGGGCGAATATTATGGTCTGGAGATGACAAAGGATATATTCATTCTTTTACCTTTGATGTGGCATCTGGGAAGCTAAACAAAGCCAAAAGGTGATTTAACGACATTAAATGCTTTGCAGACAAATGGATAAGAAATGATACATCTATAGTACCTTATATAAAGGTGGTCTTCTTGGATTAACTCCATCAACTGATAAAATTTTGCATGCTTTTACATTCTCATTTGAGAAACAGTAATCTTTTTTGTGTTTTTGTTGATCAGGATTACTGTATGTGAGGGTCACGCTGTCACATGTATATCTGCTCGGTTGTGTTTTTGTTGATCAGAATTACAGTGTGTGAGGGTCAGGCTGTCACTTTTATATCTGCTCCGCTGTGTTTTTGTTAATCAGGATCGCCATATGTGAGGTTCATGCTGTTGCCTGTATATCTGCTCAATTGTGTTTTGTTGATCAGGATCACTGTATGTGAGGGTCACGCTGTCACCAGTTTATCTGCTCAGTTGTGTTTTTGTTGACCAGGATCACTGTATGTGAGGGTCATGCTGTCGGCAGTATATATGCTCATGCTTGGTTGTGTTTTTGTTGATCAGGATTACCGTATGTGAGGGTCATGCTGTTGCCTATATATCTGCTCGGTTGTGTTTTTGTTGATCAGGATTGCCGTATGTGAGGGCCATGCTGTTGCCAGTATATCTGCTCTGTTGTGTTTTTGTTGATCAGGATTACCGTATGTGAGGGCCATGCTGTTGCCAGTATATCTGCTCGGTTGTGTTTTTGTTGATCAGGATTACCGTATGTGAGGGCTATGCTGTTGCCAGTATATCTGCTCTGTTGTGTTTTTGTTGATCAGGATCATCGTATGTGAGGGCCATGCTGCCGCCTGTGTATCTGCTTGGTTGTGTTTTTGTTGACCAGGATCATCGTGTGTGAGGGCCACGCTGTCACTGGTACATCAGCTCATTTGTGTGTTTGGTGATCAGGATCACCATATGTGATGGCCATGCTGTCACTTTTATATCTGCTTGCTTGTGTTTTTGTTGATCAGGATCATCGTGTGTGAGGGTCACGCTGTCACTTGTATATCTGCACGGTTGTGTTTTTGTTGATCAGGATTACCGTATGTGAGGGCCACGCTGCTGCCTGTGTATCTGCTCAGTTGTGTTTTTGTTGACCAGGGTCACCATATGTGAGGGTCACGCCGTCGCCAGTATATATGCTCAGTTGTGTTTTTGTTGATCAGGATCACCATATGTGAGGGTCATGCTGTCACTTTTATATCTGCTTGCTTGTGTTTTTGTTGATCAGGATCATCGTGTGTGAGGGTCACGCTGTCACTTGTATATCTGCACGGTCATGGATAAGCCGGGAGGCACGGGACCCCTCTCTCCTTGTCAACTGCTGTGTTAACTCCCTCTGTCTGTTCAAGTAAGTACAGGATCAGCTGACATCTGGTAAATATAGAAACCTCAGGGACAGGCTTGTTACGCAAAGTTAGGAAAATAATAAAATTGTAAAGTAATCGTTAGGAATAGATTGTTTTAAATGTGTTTATAATGGATTGGACCAACACTGGGCATCTCTCATTCCATCCTTCTGTCTATCCATCTTTTACTGGGATCAGCCCATAAATATTGATGCAGATCCTCCAATTCATTGTAGATATTGTACATGTATTCAGGAGATTCAGCAGGGTATCAGTTCCTGGAATGTAATTTTGGGAGTTACATGTATGTTAATTGTGATTTGACAGAATTGTAACTGAAGATGGAGCTCTACAGCTGAAGAGGAAGTTCCCGATTAAGCAGAGATTGTCCACAATCCGCAGTGCCTTCTGTCCCCTCATGTCTTTCAGGCAGGGTGCCTGTGTCAGTAAGTCAGCAGTTTAGACTCTTCTTGATTTCAGTACAATAGAGGTTCCCTCTGATTGGTTTATCTGCCTTTAATAGGCTGCCGTATTGGCAAAACAGGCAAGAGGTACAGTGAAGTGCCTGTGGTATTTTTTCTGTATCACAGTCAGTGGCAAAGCATCCATGAAAATGCATCATTTTTTGTCAAAGTACAGGTATTAATTCAACAAAAGTCATCCGGCATTGCTCTTCATTGTGATAAATTTGTTGTACCAGGTGTTGCGTGAGTGTATAACCTGATATTTCGGGCTTGCGAAAATATTAATCATCTCGAAGAAATATCAGGCTGTATACCCATGCAATAGGCCAGTTTAACTTATAATATCATGTTCATCTACTGTAATAATTCAGTGGCTTAATGTATAATGTTAAACTTTTGCTGAATTGAAAGTGTGATGTTGTTAAAAGACACTTTCTTTTCGTTTAATACTTATTCTGATTGCTTTCAGTCTCGGGGAGCGAAGACATGTGTGTCTACTTCTTTGATATAACAAAGGAGAACAAGCCATGTGTGAACAAACTGTTAGGGCACTCTGCGCCCGTATTGGATGTGTGCTTCAACTGTGATGAGAGCTTACTGGCCTCATGCGATGCTCAAGGAATGGTCATCATTTGGAAGCGAGAAGGGAAACAAAACATGTTGTGATAGCTGGCAGAGGAAGATACTGTGCGTTAACAACCATTAACAAACCCACTGTTAGGGCACTGTGCGCCTGTATTGAATACGTGCTTCAGCTGTGATGAGAGTTCGCAGGCCTCATGCGACGCTCAAGGAATGGTCATCATTTGGAAGCGGGAAGGGAAACAAAACATGTTGTGATGGGAGGTAGAGGGAGATTTATGAGGCAGAGAATTTCGTGGCACGGTTATGATACTTGGTGTATAGATGTTTGTATTTGAGACGGCTGACATCCGGGCACTCAGGCATGTCGCCCATGATATTTATTTATTTATTTGATTGGTGTTTTACGCCATACTCAAGAATATTTTGCTTATATGATGGCGGCCAGCATTATGGTGGGAGGAAACCCACAGAGCCCAGGGGAAACCCAGGACCATCCGCAGGTTGCTGGCAGACCTTCTCACGTATGGCCTGAGAGGAAGCATGAGCTGGACTTGAACTCACAGCGACCAAATTTGTGTGAGGCTTTGGGTCATTGCGCTGCGCTATCGTGCTAACCGACTGAGCCACGGAGGCCTCTGGCCCATGATAAAGCTACTTGCTATAACACGGCAGTGAAAACAGATGTGGCCGCCATTTTGAATTTACTTTGCTAAACATAGACATCAACTATTTCTCCCTCTTAACGATACCCAAGTCTTGCGAAGTTGTGCGTACAAACTACAACATGAGCACAGATTGCAAGCTATTCTTCAAACTGAACTGGCGGCCATTTAAATGGCACCAGCTGGCAACCTGTAAAGACATTTTTCCAGTCCCACCGTATCCAGTTCAAGTTGGCATCTCTCTTTAGCAGCGCCTTGCCAAGAGTCCAAGTGTTCGGGTGACATCTCTGCTGTGACGGTCCAAAATTTGGAAAATAGCTTTACATCTGTATGGTTTACAAAGTAAATTGAAAATGACGGCCAGGTTTGTTTTCACCACTGTGTAATGCCTGAGTGCCCGAATGTCCATGATCTCAAATATGGCTTTTTTTTGTCCTTCTGGGAGCACAGGAGAGTCAGTACAGTCCTGTGCAACACCACGTTTGGGGTTAAAACCGCATTTCTTCTGGTTGTGGACTGTGATAAGCTTACGCTTCTTGAACAATAATTATTACACTTTAGCGGTTTCAGTTTCTAGGCGATAGATCTGGCGATGAGTGAGGAGGGTGCCATTTTATGTATATTAGATGTTAATTACATCATCATCAACTCATTCTGAACACACTGGTGAAACTCCAGTGTCAACTGTTGTTCCATTTGTGTCGGTGAAATATCTTTTGAGAGGTATGTTTGGCCGTTATTTTGTTATGTTTCTTCGTACAAAGTTGCCCGTTAAAAACAGCGCATTATATATATATATATATATATATAAATAATACACCTGGCATGGATGATATACATGTACTGGTTTGAAGGTGTGAAGGTCCCTGGATGCTCTTGGATTTTACAAAAAGTATAAGGTGCCATCTACACCCCATGTAGAGGGTCTCTAGGAAGAATAAATAGTACAATTTAACAAGAGTTACCCTCTTTCAATCATACATGACCCCTGCTCCCTTGTAGGCAATCTCCATGGTCAAGGGTGCGTTGTTTTCTTGGCTGATACAGGAAATGAGATAATGATCTCATATGTGAGCCAAGAACCTGCTGAAACTCCATTTCATCAAGCAGGTTTTCAAAACCACTAAGTGAGATCAACTTGAATAAAATTCAGGCTGATGACCTGAAAAGTTGTACAAATTCCACCCTGTAGGCTATGATATACTCCTACTGGCCTGCTGATATCACCCACTGTGAGTGTTCACAGAAGACTCCTTTGATGTTCTCCACGGTGTCCCAATTAGCAAGTGTCTGGAATTATCAAGAAATTATGGTAGTTACGTACACAAGTAGTGTTAGACGGTAAAGGGATACAGGTAGTTGTATTGTGACTTAGTATTTCGTCATTTACTATCATGATTCAGGAGTGATGATATGTGATGTAAATCTGATCAGGGGAAAGTATATGTACAAGTTTCCAGCTGTGTTTAGGTAAAAATTGCATACATATACTTGGTTTGTGCCATTCCTCAGAGCCAACATGTCCCAGTAGATTTTGTTCTCCAAGTCTGTGTAATCTAGAACGGTGGGACAGCTTTATTGTGCCAGCACAGAATTTAACAGGTAATATATACATCAACATACAAAGATGTAAGTTACAATTTCTTATGTGCAATAAATTTTTATCCAAACAAATTTGTGTTTACAAGTGCTTGTTTGACTTCTCCTTGCAGGGTACAGCAGACTACTGTTTGGCATGTATGTTTTTCATTATCTGCTCAGCAGCTACAGTTGAGTAACTTGCACAAGAACAAAATGTTCTGACAGAAATGACAGTAATCATAAGTCTGGGTTACTTTATTTGTCTCCTTTGTTACTTTCACCAAGTTTATTCTACAATATTTGGGATAGGCCCAATGGTCTAATGGTACGAGAGGGTTGAAGACAAATTGTCCAAGACTGTTTGTGCGAGATATATATATAGGTAAACCATGAAGTCAATTCCTCCATAATGGTAATATGGCTAGCTGACACTTTAAAGCGAAAACAATGTCAACATCTGCGTAGACCAAAGAGTTCTGTGCAGATATGCGATGTAGTAAAGTAAGGTAGAACAGTTTCCTACACTGGTACATATACCTTGAAAATGTGGTAGGGTTTGAAATGAAGTCTGGTTCAAGTCGTCAAATATTTGCATTTGAAATAGGAGTCCACCACCCTGTTAAAAGATAATCGACTTACATATAGCCGCTTATGTTCACTGCCTTAAGTAGCCTACAAGTAATGAAAATTATACACAGGCCCATACTAGTGCCAGTGCCACGCTATGAACTCCTGCAATTTATCTTCGAAGAGCATTTTTGTTTCTTACAAATACTTCAGATCAACTTCATTAGCAAGTAACCAATCAAAACGGTATCTTCAATTGTGAGGTAAAGTATCTCCACAGGCCAGGCTGTACCCTACGTTCCCTTCATTCAGAAATAGCCGCCCATCCCTTTGTGAAAACAGACAACCACTTAAATTTTAATCTCGAAAAGCATCTCTTGTCCATACTGTGCAAGACCGACTGAAGTCAAGCAACTGTTTTCGCGGCATTGACCTTTAAAGAAAACCGACAGGTGGTGGTTTTGTAAGACATTTCCATGACTATATCGCGTGGACAAGTGCTATGAATTCCTCCTTGCGCCGGTCGATTTCGTACAGCCATAAAACCTGATGGCCGCAATCGTAGTGTCATCGACTGCCAGGACATGAGTTGCTCCCCCTTGTGGATTCTTCTGCGCTCTCTAGGGTCTTTTTCTAGCTGGGTATCCATTTGGCGGGCGAAATTTCGCCGATTCATATCTCAGAAAAATCCATGTGAAACTCTCGTTGGAGGGTTAAGTCTCAAGATGTCATCGACTCTTAACCAAGTTTATGACTATGTTAATGAGCAGAAATACCCCGAGAAGATTAACGGATCTGAAAAGCGAACGCTCCGAAAGCGTGCAGAAAATTTTGTGATTAAAAATGGCGTCCTGTATTATTGTATGGGTTGGAAACAAATGTCGGAAGAGCAAAGAAGCAATGCAAAGTTAAGAGAAGCTATTGCATCAGAGGAAAGAAGGATCAAGCTTGTATCTACCATTCACATGAACGAATCAGGTGCTAAAGAGTGACTGAATGACTTATCTAGTAACTCTATGTAGGGCAATTTTTACATGGGTGGTGGTTTTGTATGGTCGTGTCTAATTTTACCCGGGTTGTTTCTCACAATGCTTTCCTCCAGTGATACAACATTTCTTTACATCTACCGTAAGGTTAAAGCTGGCATCATTGAAATAGAACTGTGTTTAACTGATTTTTATTTTATTTTTATGTTTTGTATTTTTAGTTTCTAACATACAATTCAATACCTTATTGCACGCATTTGTGGTAGTCCTACAAAATATTAAGGCAAAGGCCAATTCTGTAAAAAGAACGCTATCCTGGCGATTGTAGACTTATATAGCAGTGAGAACAGTCATGATATGATCATAATAATAGGCCAGTAAGACTTATAATTATACACAGATATGCAGACTATGTTCAGTTATAAGGTAGAAACAACATAAAATCAACTTCATCCTGGTGTAGCCTACACTGTCACTAGGTCTCCTGACCACAAAACCATGATCCTTTAGGCTGGTTAGATCTTTGATCCAACTTGATCAGTCTTTACATTCTAGTAGCCCTACATGATTCAGCCTTTATTCTGATATTTGGATGCGAATATCGGAGTTAAGGTGGAGTCATGTAGGGCTGACATTCTAGCTGAATCATGGTAAGTGAGATACTGGTGCCAGGTTCCTATATCCACAAGTTCTAAGTAATTGTCAAACCATATAGCTTTCTTTACAGTCACAGAACTTCAAAAGTGCTCCTTTAAAACACATACTGACAGCTGTAAAGATCTACAATTTATAATTGTGAGGAACTGTTGACAGGAGGCGGTGTACACCTGGGGCATGTCAAGGTACTGAAGAAGCTGGCCCAAGACTACTACTGGACTGGCATGCACCGTGATGTTCGCAATATACTGAAGATGTGTCACTCATGTGCGATGGGTAGGGCAATGGTGCGAGACAGTGACATCGTGGACTCTGGCGATGAGGATGCTAACACCAGTCTCACGGATACAGCTCTCCTGAACTATCAGGAGAGTGTTGATAGTGAACAGCTGATGAACCCAAATAAGACAACGGAGAGCATTTTTTACGCAGCAAATGACATGGAACCAGATGGCAAGCACTTCTGGGATGTGGTATGAATGGGATTGATTCCTTTTCTCAGCCTAAATTACATGTCGTCAGAGTGGCTGTCTGTCAGTTCGTCACAAAATAATTTTGGCGTTTACTCGTAATGGTTCGTCATACTGAATAAGAATTTAGTATGGGCTTCACCTTAACATTAGGTTTGTAGTGATCATTCTCAAGTTTCAGGCCATTTTTATCTGCCTGTATTTTTATTCTTTTTTTTTTTGACTATTATTTTTTTATTGTCCTGTTGTTTCAGCTACAGCCATTGTTATGAATGCCATTGTCCCAGGATGCTTATTGAGATTAATATGTCCGGATAAAAAATGTTGGTGGCAGATCATGAATATGGAATATGACAGTGATGATTTTGGAGAAAATATTCCATGTAAGCTTGTAAACTTCTAAAGTAAAAACATGGAAGGGAAGTGCTTTGTAAGATTGTACTTGATCTTTTTCTTTGTGATCTTTTTCTTCTTTTTCTTTCTTTGAGCTAAAGATCATTGGGCCAAATCCCTGTAAGGTTCTACTTGATCCTTTTGTCTGTAACAGGGTGAGCTGGACATCATTGGAAGTTCCCTGTAAGGCTCTATTTGATCCTTTTGTCTGTAACAGGGTGAGCTGGACATCATTGGGAGTTCCCTGTAAGATTGTACTTGATCCTTTTGTCTGTAACAGGGTGAGCTGGACATCATTGGGAGTTCCCTGTAAGATTGTACTTGATCCTTTTCTCTGTAACAGGGTGAGCTGGACATCTTTGGACCGTTTACTGTCACACTGTAGTTGGTCCTTTTCTCTGTGACAGGTTGAGCTGGAGATCACAGGGCTGTTCCCTGTCAAATTGTGCTTGATACTATTCTCTTTGACAGGTTGAGCTGGAGATCACAGGGCTGTTCCCTGTCAAATTGTACTTGATACTATTCTCTTTGACATGTTGAGCTGGAGATCACAGGGCTGTTCCCTGTCAAATTGTGCTTGATACTATTCTCTGTGACAAGTTGAGCTGGAGATCACAGGGATGTTCCCTGACAAATTGTAGTTGATACTATTCTCTGTGACAAGTTGAGCTGGAGATCACAGGGATGTTCCCTGACAAATTGTACTTGATACTATTCTCTGTGACAAGTTGAGCTGGAGATCACAGGGCTGTTCCCTGTCAAATTGTGCTTGATACTATTCTCTGTGACAAGTTGAGCTGGAGATCACAGGGCTGTTCCCTGTCAAATTGTGCTTGATACTATTCTCTGTGACAAGTTGAGCTGGAGATCACAGGGATGTTCCCTGTCAAATTGTGCTTGATACTATTCTCTGTGACAAGTTGAGCTGGAGATCACAGGGATGTTCCCTGACAAATTGTACTTGATACTATTCTCTGTGACAAGTTGAGCTGGAGATCACAGGGCTGTTCCCTGTCAAATTGTGCTTGATACTATTCTCTTTGACAGGTTGAGCTGGAGATCATTGGGCCCTTTCCCGTCTCCCCAGAATCTAAGCGCTATAACTATGTGGTTCTGTTCCTGGATGTGTTCTCTGGCTGGCCCGAGGCAGCAGTGGTGGAGAACACAGATCTTTCAACTCTAATGGCAGCAGTGTTTACAGTTATCTGCAGGTGAGTCCCCCAGGGAACACCGGTAATAAACCAGGCATGGGTGGCAGCTGAGTCAGCCTGAGTGTCAGAGATTGTTCTGCCAGATGCATGTAAGGCTTACCTCAGAAGGTTTAAAGACCTCATGAATTGAGATTTCACACTGGGAAAAGAGAGGAAAACAATGTAGCTGGCGTACAGACCTGTCAGGCTGGTATGGTTATGTATAGAGGTCCTCTCCAGTTCACGTGAAGGCTTATGTCAGTTATTACATACATGTATTATGTTTTGCGTTTGAATTCCAGGTATGGAGTTATGTCAGAACTCCGATACAAGCAAAGTGGATACTGCCGTGGCTTAAAGCGTGTGTTTGAGGAGTTTCTAGCTGTTGATTGTCCTGTCAGTGTGAAGCTTGCCGAGTTTTCATATCTAGGTAATTCTCAGCCTCAAAATAATGTTCTGTGGACAGTTAGAAACCTGCCTACATGCAACTGATTCCTTCTTTCTCAGCACCGTCCGCACGTCATATTACCCCCCACTCAGTATTTCATTTTCTTCCAGAAATTATTTCAAAAGATGACATTATCACAAAATCTAGCCAAGTAATGATAATGAAAATTGTTCCGCCACCTGTGCAATTATTTTGACAAGAAATAAGGAATCAAGTTTCATCCGCCTTATATACGGATCCAAATGTGTCAGTCACTGTTGTATTAGCTCTGTAAGTAACTCTATGGTGGACAGATGGATATCTGTTTACATGATTATTTACAAGAATCCAAACCCTGTGCTTCAGAGACTTGTGCATCATGTTATAAAGTAGAAAACATAATTTCTTATCAAGTTTTCTTTAAGTGGAAAGAAGGGACCTTCATAGACAAGAGGGTTAACATGCCAGCAAGGCATAATAACCCAGGTGCCTCCAGCCAGTGTGGTTGCTGTGAGTTCAAGTCCATCTCATGCTGGCTTCCTCTACAGATGTACATGGAATGGTTCACCAGCAACTTGCAGATGGTCATGGGTTTCCCCCGGCCCCTGCCCAGTTTCCTCCCACCATAATGCTGGCCACCATCGTATAAGTGAAATATTCTTGATTACAACATAAAACACCAATGAAATAAATAAATAAATTTAAATGGAAAGACAAGTAAAGAATTTTTGCCATTATGTACCTTGTCACAAAATGTGACCCCTACCCCCAGCACACATCTACACATACCACCAAAAAATTGGTGTCATATTTTGTGATAATTCATCAAAACTGTAACATAATGTGACAAAAAGCTAATGAAGGTAAGCATCATGATTTAAATCTATTAAGTTTTTATTAATAAATTGCATATGAAGTGAAATTAAAACTTAGTGCATACATAAATAAAGGGACTGCTATGATATCAGGTTTTTGAGCATGCTGTGACAAATTTCACAAATGTGAAAAAGTGGCTAAATGTTGTAAAAGCATAAAAATAATGTCATCAAGTAATAGATGTATATCTCATGACAAAATGTGACGCCCCCAGATTCTCTCCTTTTCTCGTGGTTGTAATACATGTCCAAAAGATGTCAGTCTATACATATTGCTGTATACATATGTTAGAAAATCCAAGTATGCGTCCATTGATTGTTAATCTTACCTGCGTCTTCTTCAGAAAGCCGATGGACAGAACTAAGGAAGTCTGTGGAGGAGTTTGTTGTAAATATGCCCATGGAATGGTTCAGATACATACAGCTATGTCTGCTGCCTTACAGAATATCACGTGCTGAAGGCTTAGATTACACTCCGTCCTACCTGTGTTTGTCCAGGTGAGCCAATATGATTTAGATTACACCCCGTCCTACCTGTGTTTGTCAAGGTGAGCCATTATGGTTTTCTCTCTGAATAATCATTTACTGATGACTTACTAATGCAGGATGACGTTTCAATTAATGGTCGTAGTGCTGCATGCACATATTACTACCTTGGCAACATTAAACCTTTAGTACTTGTGGCAGTTATGGTAATTTTGTGCAAGTGACGCTAGACCTGTGACTTCTATCGCAGTTCAGGTGTTATATACAGTGTGTCATGTTTATTGTGTTTATGATGTATGTAGCCAGTTTTGTGATGTTTTATGTGACCTTTTTAGCCATTGTGGTGTGTTACGTTAAGTCATTTTTAAGTGATGTTTTTAGCCATTGTTGTGTAATGTGTCTAGCCTCTGTGTTAAGCCATTTGGAGTGGCGTGTTTAGTTTAGGTTATTTGATGTGTTTAGTCCATACTATGAGATGTTTAACCATTGTGTGATGTGCTTATCCATTGTTGTGACATGTTTAACTGTTGTGTGATGTTTTTACCTATTGTGTGATGTTCATATAAATTGTATGATGTGCTTAGCCATTGTTGTGTGATGTATGTAGCCATTATTGGGTGATGTGTTTAACCATTCTTACCTCATGTTTTTGGCCATGATTGTGTGATGTTTAGCCATTGTTGTGTGATGTGTTTGTTGTGTGATGTGTTTAGCCATTGTTGTGTGATGTTTGTTGTGTGATGTGTTTAGTCATTGTTGTATGTGATGTGTTTAGACATTGTTGTCTATTTGTGTAACACCTGTGTGTATTTGTTACCTGTACAGGGAGCTGAGATTACCTGTGTGTGTCAACCACCAGACCTCACAGCAACATGTAGAGTTACACCTGACAGAGACCCAGGTGAACGAGTCCATGGCTAGGATAAAGGAGATCTTCCTGAATACGCTGAAGGCCAGTAAGTGGGTTTCAGGAGGAGAGGAGGAGGAGGAGGATGGGGATAGCTGGGACCCCCTCACACAGGAGGATGGGGAGGATGACCTGACTTCAGCCTCACCTCTGATCCCAGGCTCAACTCTGACCTCGGCCAAAGGCCGAGGGCGAATGCACAGGCAATCAAAGGTACGTCAGGGCACATTAGTATCAAGCCTCTGGGTTACTGTCTTGAGGTAAAAGTAAGCCATGAACTTAGGACTGGCAAGTCTTCGAGCAGTGGGCCATTGGCATATTCCCCAGCTGTATTGCTACATGGATGAAATAATTTGGTGTAATGTTCTGGCATCATCTGTTCCTTTATCATTATGAGTTTTAGTAGCTATGCATATATGTATACATGTACCTGAATGTCAGCAGTTACTATTCCCCTACAGGTATGTCTTCTGTTCCTTAATTCTTCTAATTTTTAAGATGGATATTAGAAGGGTTGAATGCAAAAAGTGCTTTCCTCTCCATGTTCATTCAGAAATGTTGCTCACTAGGTTGTATATTCCTGTTTCAGTTACTTTTATGTTGGTTGAAACATGAGGCACATGAGATGTCATGGTTGCCCAATTGGAATGTAAACAAAGGCATGTATTGCTGGTTGACCATTCAGTTCATGGGGTTTGTTACCTGGACACATCCTTGGGCCTTGGCTAGGTCAATTTTTAGCTCTTTCCGACAGGCTGAAAGTATGTTTACATTTCAAAGAGTGGCCTAGTTGATGATATAAGGCGACTCTGTAAACTTGAGTGTTAGAAGGACTATGGTACATGTACCACTGTATCTACCATTGGTTTGTCAGCAGGGCAGTAGTCTTAACAACTACGGCAACTTTTATGAAGCGATGAAGAACAATCTTCTGGGCCATGGCTATCCCCCAAACTATAGCCTCTGTATGAAGAGGAGTATGCGCAAAGTGAAAAGCTGTTTCCAGATTCTGGAGGACAAGCTCTACTACAAAGGTACCAAAGGGGTATTGAAGGAGGTGGTGATCTATGATGAGGATCGCTGGAAGGTTCTACAGCAGTGTCATGTGGACTCCTCAGGTGAGCTTAACTCATGTGTCACAAGGTTAGTTGAACTTGTATATGTGTTTGTTTTGCATTTTATACTTTGCCAAAGAATAGTTTCAAATATACCCTAAATGACCAAAAATTTTGCCCATGACAAAGTTGCTCGTTTTTCGTGATTTTGAGAGTTCTGTTGATTGTAGAAAGGTGATCTGAAATGTGCTTGGAAGCTAGAATGATGTGCTAATGGAAAATTGTACGTTTCAGCTCCAAAAGTAATTTTAAGGTACTTATTTGCCTCTGAAAATGCACTTCTTCAGTTGAAATTTTAGGTTATGTTTACTGTTAGCATGCTACACAAGGACTATGTTTATTGTTAGCATGCTACACAAGGACTATGTTTACTGTTAGCATTCTACACAAGGACTATGTTTACTGTTAGCATGCTACACTAGGACTATGTTACTGTTAGCATGCTACAGAAGGACTGTTTACTGTTAGCATGCTACACAAGAACTGTGTTTACTGTTAGCATGCTACACAAGGACTATGTTTATTGTTAGCATGCTACACAAGGACTATGTTTATTGTTAGCATGCTACACAAGGACTATGTTTACTGTTAGCATTCTACACAAGGACTATGTTTACTGTTAGCATGCTACACTAGGACTATGTTTACTGTTAGCATGCTACACAAGGACTGTTTACTGTTAGCATGCTACACAAGGACTGTGTTTACTGTTAGCATGCTACACAAGGACTATGTTTATTGTTAGCATGCTACACAAGGACTATGTTTACTGTTAGCATGCTACACAAGGACTGTGTTTACTGTTAGCATGCTACACAAGGACTATGTTTATTGTTAGCATGCTACACGAGGACTATGTTTACTGTTAGCATGCTACACTAGGACTATGTTTACTGTTAGCATGCTACACAAGGACTGTTTACTGTTAGCATGCTACACAGGGACTGTGTTTACTGTTAGCGTGCTACACAAGGACTATGTTTACTGTTAGCATGCTACACTAGGACTATGTTTACTGTTAGCATGCTACACAAGGACTATGTCTCTGTGATATTTGCCATGATGTATTTTGTTGTGATAAATATGACACATAGAAGCAGGAAAATCTCTGCTGTGCTCCCCCATGATTTGTAGTCTTTGTTTGGGTAGACACTTGTACATGGTAACAGCTGTACTGAGCGACATTTCGATTGGTCCACTGTTGAACGTTTCCAATCACATGTATGGGCAAAGCGATGATGCATTGTTTTAACCAGTTGTCTTATATTCGCAGCTGTGACAAATCGTTATATTAAGTAGGACATGGTTAGTTCATATGTTATTGGTTAATAAACTGATTGTTGAGTGGAACAAATTTGGAGCACAATTTGTGTGAGAGATTGAAGTTTGATCTGACATCAGGAATCTGTCCTGAGTCCACGTGTACATTGAGAAACCTTCACAACTTGACCAGTTACAATCTGTTCCTCCCGGGTCACCTCATTGTTGCTGCTGTTACTTTTGCAGGCAGACATTTACATGTGCGGGAGACCTATAGTAAGGTGTCAAAGCACTACTACTGGAAGGGGATCTCCTTGGATACTCAAGCCTTCACACGGGCATGCCCTCAGTGTGAAGAGAATGCGGCCAAACTGAAGCACACACCTGCATCCACTGTGGACAGGCCTTCTGGGGTGAGGTGCTTGTGTTTATCTTGTACACTTGATTGTATTCTGTACACTTGAATGTATCCTGTACCTGTGGATATGTCTGTACACATGAATATGTTCTGTACACATGAATGTGTCCTGTACATGTGATTGTGTCCAGTACATGACAGTATTCTGTACACATGAATATATCCTGTACACGTGACTGTATTCTGTACACTTGAATGTATCCTGTGCACATCACTGTATTCTGTACACATGATAGTCTTCTGTACAGTTGAATGTATTCTGTACATTTGAATGTATCCTGTACACTTGAATGTGTCCAGTACACGTGAGTGTATACTGTACACATGAATGTTACGTGCATTTACCCTGTAGCATGTGAATATATCCTGTGCATCGTGTGAATGCACATGGGTGTATCTTGTACCAAGTGAATGTATCCTGTAGTACATGTGGATGTGTCCTGTACATTTGAATGTTTACAGTACATGTGAAAGTATCCTTACACAGGAACGTATCCTGTACATGTGAATGTATCCTGTACATGTGAATGTGTCTTGTACATGTTAGTACACATGTTCTACCAGTAATTACAGATAGTCTTTCAGCCATCTATGAAGCGTCCATATTGCAACACCTCATTTTGTGACAAAATGCAGTTTGGAAGAAATTTTTGTGCAAAGCTAGATTCTAGTTCCCCTCTTGCTATTGTAGTTGATTTAGGGAATTTAACAACTTTCCTATCCGACCATGTACCCTGTGTTCATTTAACATTTTTGTTATGGTACAGTTTTACTCCATTTTTTTGACAAGCAATTGTTATTAAACAGTCAAGACGTAACATACATGGAGAGGAATATTGTGACTTTAGTAGATGTGACATCAAAAACCCTAATGAGGAGGTGTTGAAGGTGTTTTATTGTGATCTCTCACTTCTGCAAACATAACCAAATATCCAATGATGAAAATGTGGCAGATTCAGCAGATTTCTGGTAGTTTAATGAGCTGATCCAGTCCAGTCATGTTAAGCTTCCTTTATTGTGATCTACAATTAGTGTCCAAGTTGATGCACGGCACTAAAAGCTTGCAGACAGGGGATATCCTACATCAGCAGTTTAAGTAGAACTGCATTTGTAGTAACCTCTCATTGCCATATAATGTACTGGTTTCAGGAGACAGGTGGTAATGTTGGTGACTTCTATTCAGACTGTACTGAGGATTACATGACCCTGCTGGAGTACCTGAACAACAAAACCCTGCCCCCGGGCCTCTCCAACAAAAAAACCATCGCATTCAAGACAAGAGTCAATCAGTATTCCTTGGGAGACGATGGCATTCTATATTATAAAGACACCAATTATGTGGACAAATCAGGCAATAGATTAATGCGCAAAGTCATATTTACACCTGAGGAGAAGGAAAAGTGTGTCAAAGAGTGTCATATCATTGAAACTACAGGTAGGCCATTATTATTAGTATTTACATTATGTTACAGAAATCTGAAGTGAATCAACTGATCCAAGGATGTGTAATAAAACAATTCAAACCTGTGGTAAGAATGCTGTCTTGAAAATAGTATACATGTGTGAATTTTTTATGTATTACATCTCTTTACAACACGTGGATATACCTGTTCTTGGAGCTGATGGTTGTACCCCATTTATCATTGTGATAAAATATTATTCGTAATAAAATGAACCTATAGCTGGCATATACAACTGAAGATAAATCTTAGCTGCAGCAATATTTAGTGAGAGATGTGACTAAAAGTATCTATGTTTTTAGGACACTAAAGACACTTACTTTTATGAAATGTTTTATTTTTTGATCAGGTGAACACAAGACAAAAAGTACCACCCACAGCAGTGTTTCGCTGAAGTACTACTGGCCAAATATGTCACAGGAGGTGGCCAAATTCATCCAGAGATGTGAGGTGTGTACAGCACCTCCTTCAGGGGAGATAACTCTGGCAGCAGACCCTGTTACACCAGCTCCTGTGACACCAGCAAGAAGGGGCCGGCCACGCACACGAGCTATTTCTGCCGCAGAGGTAAAGACGGGCACTCCTAAGCAGGCAGTTAGTCAGAGCAAGCGGATCAAGTTAGAAGTAGACCAAGAAGAAAGGAAGGAGCGGTTTGCCAGGCTCTTCAAGGCAAATGTGAGTACAAGGTGTTGTACATGAAACCACAGAATACATTCAGTTACTACAGACCGTTAATAGAATTGTTGACAGCAGTTGAACAGATATAGAGGATCTCCAAAAGGTCATCCTTTAGTATCAAATTTATCAAATGGGAGTTAAAAATGCTCAAAACAAACAATTTTTTTGACTCGAGTTTAATAAATTTCAGATTACAGGATCACAAGTTGAAGAGTCTGTGTATTCCCTTTATGTAAAGTCGAGCAAAAGCACAATATTGGGCTTTAAATCATCTGGATTTCTCGCTGTTTATAAAAGAGCTTGCAGATGTGCGGATTAATTAAGCATGTGTCGTCAGTAATTCATCTGCAGACCTAAGTGCAACATTTATACTGGTACACAGAATAAAATATATTTATTGTTCAAATTTGGAACTGCCTTTTTGGCACAAGTTTGGCTGGAATTTTCACCTTATTACCTGTACACTTAAAACTAAGAAGCAGGTAATGGTTTTCAAACAGTTTATGAACATGTCTGTCAGAGGAAGACAACAAGAGGTCACAGGAGAAACAAGTGACGGGACACAAGTGCGTAGTGTGCACTTCATCTTACAAGCGTGAGAACACAGCTGAAATGCAGATACATGTATGCATACCCGACAAGAAAATTAAAGAACTTTTAACAGCAATGTCGTTCTTGCGCAACAAAAGATGAAACTGATCATGCAACCTCCAAATTATCTACAGCTACAGTCAACATATCTTCGGATATTCAACATTGTTGACAAAAGAGCATGTACAAAATTTATGCCACCTCCTTTTTATCACGCTCTGGGTCACATTTATGGGATAAGTGTAGATGTGTCTGCAGAAAACTACGACGACGACGACATCCAACATGGCCAACATACAAGTCATCTATAAATACAGTGTGTTGTATTTTAGCATACTACGCTCTGTGTTGTAGCTGGTGGCTAGTGGTAGTATTGAAGATGTCCAGTCAGATCACCGCTACAGCATCCAGTCTCCACACAAACATGCAGACACGACCTGTGACACTGTCGAGGAGAGCATGAGTGACATTGCTGGTAATGAGGTAGAGGTTCAGTCCGCTGGGGCAGCTTCCCAACAAGCAGACGTGGTGGGAGAGCTACTCCCCTTGAAGCCTTCTTCTGCACTGGAGCCATTAAGTGCTGCTGTGGAGCTAGCTCTGGTTGGGGAGAAGGTAGCGCAAGCCACTGGCAGAGCTAATAACAGCGAACAGTGCACAACTGTGAGGGAAGCCAGCACCCCAGGCATGGACTCTGTGCCATCAACTCCTGCTACAGAGGGCAGTACAGGGGGAAAAGGTAGCCGAAAGCTGAAGTGTCCTTACTGTCACATGGTGTTTAGAGGGCCAATCAAACTTCAGGGTGAGTAGATGATGTTACTGTCACATGGTGCATAGAGGGCCAATCAAACTTCAGGGTGAGTACATGATCTTACTGTCACATGGCGTGTAGAAGGCCAGTCAAACTTCAGGGTGAGTAGATGATGTTATTGTCACATGGTGCCTAGAGGGCCAATCAATCTTCAGGGTGAGTAGGTGATCTTACTCTCACATGGTGCGTAGAGGGCCAATCACACTTCAGGGTGATCTTATGGTCAGATGGTGTCTAGATGATCCTAGTGTGACGTGTTTTGACAGTCATTCAGACTTCAGGGACAGTATCATATGTTGCAAGTAACAGCAGCAGCAAGCCTTCTCGTCAGGAAAACTCTGGTGCCTAATATTCTGAACAGAGCAGCAGTTGATGGGAGTGGTTAGCATAGACTCTTACGTGTGATGTTTTGAGGTTGTCAGGTTACCATGTTGTGTATGTCAGAATGTGTCACAAGTGTTCTTCTGGCTTTGTTTCAGTTCACCTCAGTTCTCACACTGGAGAGAAACCATTCACCTGTAAAATCTGTGGTGCTAAGGTGCGGACCATTAAGAGTATCCGGCACCATGAGCAGCGGCACCGCGGGGAACTCATCGGCAGACGGTGAGCTGGGAGCTGAAGTCTAGTTGGTTGTTGTCTTATTGGGAATATCATGTACCTGGACGAACCAGATGACAAACTCTGACTGATGTGAAACATGTAGGCTGTGCATTGTAAGAAAAGTACTCCACAGAGTGTATATGACTTGTGTTTATTATTATTTAAATTTTTTGTCTGTTCTCAGATATTTGTGTGACGTTTGTGGCAAAGACTTCAAGTCCAAGGTCCGGTTGAGGAGTCATAAAAAGACCGCTCACAAGAAGATATGTACGTGTCCTTCGTGTAACAAGTCATTCATTTCTCAAGGTGGGTTTTCTGTTCTGCACTTCACCTGTCCCTCATTATAACAGACTTCGTTAAAACACACAATTCATTATAATATGGTCACAAATGTGACCCCCCAATTTTTTACTTATTGTAAAAGTTGTTTACATCTGTACATACTTTCAAATGTGTTTTGAAGAAAACCTTCAGATTTTTGCACTGAGAAACATGGTCTTGATCTAATTTTCCATGAAAACCACAATATTATGCTGCTCTGGCACCTGTATCACACTCTGGCAGTGTTTCTATATCATATATGTCACAGGCTAACAAACTTCATATAGCACTCTTCATTTAAAACATAGTAGGCAGGTTTGTTCCCGACAACAGAAGTGTAATGTCTTCATCATAATGGTGTTCAGTTAAATGATGCAGGGCCCTTCCTCACTCAGACAGCTGATCGCACCAACTGTCAGGCCTTTGACCTATGAGGTTGCGTGTTTAAATCCACCTGTGATTGCACAGGACACAGCCATAAGTGAGGAAGTATGTCACGTGACTGATGAAGGTACTCTTCAGACTTCCTTCTTCCCAGAAAGCAGACCACAGTCATGTATGTAACACATTCCAGAGCTTGGTGCTGTTCAAACACCTATCAAATAAATCAACGTTTGCCTCTGAAGAAATCAGTCCAGACACCTGACGAAATGGTGTCTGGTCAGTCGTACAATAACAGGTCATGTGAATTGTAACGAAAGCTTACATATCACATTTCTTTACACCTTTACCTATATCTGGATTTTGAATTTTGAATTTTAATTTATTGATAAAATATAATGCCTGCGTGAAGGTCAGATAGCCATTAATTAATGTTCGCAAATGTTCTAATTTGACCTGCCTCGACTTATGCCATGTAACCACGAGTTGTTTTATCTTGGCAGTCACCCTGGACAAACATAAACAGTCCTGCAGTACAGCAGAGGGTCTGGAGTGTAAGATATGTGACAGAGTGTGCTCTACCCCGTCTGAGTACCGATCTCATGTGCTAAGCCATGCGGGCCTGGAGGTGCGGCAGCGGTTAGAGCGAGTGGGCCCTGGGGAGCCGAGTGAGAGGGTGACAGTGGAGGAAACGATGACAGCAACCCCTGGGGTGGCAGAGCAGCAGGAAGGGGAAGGGGAGGAGGAAGGGCTGGTGCAGATCAAGATAGAGATCCCTGAGGGCATGGAGCTGGCCTCAGGGGACACTCAGTACCAGATCCAGGAGACTGTAGCTGGTCAGCACCAGGATATCATCGTCACACAGAGTGCAGACACCGTCGCTGACACAGTACTAACTGGCCAGAGTCATCTGGAGGCCTCGTTTGTACAGTTAGCTGACCAGGTGGCACAACCAGGCCTGGGGCAGAGGGAAATCAGGTACCAGATTCTGTACCCAGACAACACCAGTGAGATTGTCATCCTCCAGCATGATCCCACGAACAGTAGTGAGCAGTAGATCAATCCCACATACACCTCAGCTAGCACAGTCCTACATACACCTTAGCTATCACTGTCCCACTCACACCTCAGCTAATACATTCCCACACATACCTCAGCTATCACAGTCCCACACATATCTCAGCTATCACAGTCCCACACACACCTCAGCTAACACAGTCCCACATATACCTCAGCTATCAGTCCCACACACACCTCGTCTAGCCGATCAGGCTAGACGGCCAGGCCTGGGACAGAGAGAAATCAAGTACCAGATTGTGTTCCTAGACAGCTCCAGTGAGACTGTCAGTAGAACAGTCCCACACAGACCAGTCATACTTCATATGTAAAAGGAGAGTTTATCATCAGATGAAAATGGTATAACGTTTCTTAATTTATACTGAAATCCTTCAAACACTATTTTCATTGTTCAACTTGGAGTTGGTTTCTTTAAGGTGAGGAATGTTGTTTCACTGGAAGCTTTCTCTTGAAATTGAAATACGCTTGTTTACATTTTTGTTATATTAACTGAGTAATTAGGGGGAACAACTCTGTCAACAATCTTGTAAGCGTTTGAATGAAATAAACCCTTTGACAGTCTCCCATGTTAAGTTTTTGATTCCGTGGGGATACGTTATAGTCAATAACTTGACTACCGATATATAGTCAACAACAAGACCCAAACAATTTATTTATTTATTTCATTGGTGTTTTACGTACTAAAGAATATTTCACTTATATGACGGCAGCAGCATGGTGTGAGGAACCCACGACTATCCGCAGGTTGCTGGCAGGCCTTCCGATGGACGGTCGGAGAGGAAATCCAGAGCTGGACTTGACCTGACAGTGACGGCATTGATGAGAGGCACCTGGGTCATTGCGCCGTACTGGCACGCTAACCCCTGGGTCACGGAGGCCCCTAGCTCTGTTGAACTGCGATAACGTTTATGTCGTCATCCATAAACCTACCATAAACACCTCTGTACTTCTCGTGCAGTCATCAATTCGAGTCTGAGGTCGATAACAGGTGTTTGTCCATACTCATGAACGTCCTAGCTGTTATTTCAGTGTGCCATCACTGGTAAACCCACAAGAGTGTAAAACTGGTTGAAACTTGGACGAATTCCAAGTCTAACAGCAATGTTTTAAATGCACACTCCTCACAGCACGGTTAACTAAGAATACAAGGGAGATACCCAAGAGGCAATTTTCTGGTCTAGCTTTACTTGACTGCCACCTCTAGCATGATTTGTACAGAAATATTTTTATTTGTGAATGTTGTTTATAGATTCTGTCGAGGTCATTAGCCGTGAGACTGATCCCTAAAAATTAGGCAATTTGCCGCAAAAAGGTCAATCTTGTCAAGTAGTGGCAGTGGTGTCTTTCGTGATATGTATGGTGTCGGCGCTGTGAGGAGTATGCATTCAAACATGGCGGTTGGACCTGAAATTTTGCAAATTACAACCAGTTTTACGTTTGTGTGGCTTTACCAGTGGTGACACATCGGACACCTACCTGGAAATGACAGCTAAGACATCCATGAGTGTGGACAAACACTTTTTAACGGCCCCAGACTCGATGTATTGAGGACAGCAGCGGAAGTACAACGGTGTTCAAAGTAGGCTTATGAAAGACGACAAGGCTGTGATCGTATGTATGCTATCACAGCTGTACAGAGCCAGGAGGCTCTAAGACCTAAATAAGTGTTCTCGCGCTTAGTGGTGTACTTGGATGCACGCATTTGATATATTCGTTGTTACCATGAAGCCGTGACCACGAGACAAACATCACACCTCATCACACCAGTTCCTGGCATGGTTTATGTCTACACCAGGAGAAAGAAATGGACTAAAGTGTAAAGATGAAATTGATGAAACAAATTTGAAATTAGCCAGTGATTTGTAGTGAGCAAAGAAAGCATATCCAGTGAAAAAAATGACAGAGTTGTGTAGACAGAGGCAGTCAGCAGGTACTGGAAAGAGTTTTTAGGCCCACA
Organism: Acanthopleura granulata; assembly: GCA_016165875.1. Taxonomy (NCBI): domain Eukaryota; kingdom Metazoa; phylum Mollusca; class Polyplacophora; order Chitonida; family Chitonidae; genus Acanthopleura; species Acanthopleura granulata. The sequence continues at coordinate 44,763,394 of JABBOT010000002.1, forward strand.
CATTGAATCAATGCCCAACTATTATGCCAGTTCATTACCCGTGTGTTGATGAAAAATGCGTGTTTGACATATGCCTGTATGGTTTTTATGAAGATTTGATGGACGTACTTACCTCAGAGCTAAGGTATGCATCTCTAACCATGAGGCACATCTGTGTTATTGCCCTACTTTTATTGTACCGTGGTCACCAAAAGCTGTGGAAGGCGACAGTAAGGCTCTGGCGCACGGTTGCTCAATTAGACCATTAGCATGTCTCGTTTGCCTTGGAAGTCATTACACGTCATTCTAAAACAGGCATGTACCTTCTGCCTCCGGGATACCGTAGGATCACGTAGAAAGACACGTGATCTCGAATGCATTACACGTGGGAAAGTTCGTCAGGAAATAGCCTCAGGTTGACTGTTTATTGCGAGCACTCCGTCTATGAAGGTGAACGACTTCGTATAATTCTAGCTTTAAACAACAATAAAGTAAATAATTTCTGAAAAATCGTTGTAAGAAAGAGAATCAGAAGTGTTCGTCATGGCAATCCAGTGTAGAGTTGTGAGAAAGAAACAGGTTTTATATATGACGTCCATCTTATAATGCACGGTGTTTGTAGACAAAGATCCATCCCTGGGAAGGAACAAGTTCAGGTGTGTTTATATCATAGGCTTTTTAGGTAATGTCTCCTGTTCACGTTCCAGTGATAAAAATACCACTTCCGTTCTGAGTTTGTAAAAAGAGCATGCATTTGCGTGGTGAATGTGGATTTGTGGACCACTGTACTTGCTTCCATGTGGACGACATATGTCTGTCAGATGCGCAGTTGAGCATTGCCTTTGATGTGCGTGAGGAAACCATCGGTTAGATACCGGTATGTATTTATGGACTACAGGTGGTCACTGATAATGTGTGTGACAAAGTCGTCGGTTTGATATTTGCAGTTTTGCTGTGATGTAGCTAGTAACAGCAACTTCCAGATCATGGGGAGTAAAGTTACCTTTGTTTTGTTTGCTGGGAGTTTAACTGGGCTTCTACAATAGTTTGTTGTTTGTTTTTGTTTTACCGCACTTCTTCTTGACGTATAAAACACGAACCATGAGGGGGAATTAGTGGGTAATTCCTGTTACACCGTGTTATGTAACAATGCACGAGTAATGTAACAAACCTCGTGTAATGTAATAATAATTTCCGTGTTATGTAATATCGCCGCGTAAAGATCAGGCAGACATACAAATTAACGGCGGAGGTAACTGAAACCAAGAGACTATCGGACGGGAAAAGACTAAATAAGACTGACGTAATGGTGAAATAGAACGCGGCGTAAAACACCAATCAAATAAATAAAATAAATACTTGTGTATTATTATACAACACGGTGTAACAATCCCGGCTAAGATAGTCCTTAGAGTCCCGTGTATATTGTTATCACTGCATCTAGGCCTTTATAACTAGTAAGCCAGATGTATACTAACCCTGCCTCTACTCTCGGACACTGTTATAATAAGCAGCAGCTAGTGTATTCATTCCTCTGATCTCACTGTCCGTTAGAGCTTCAATGACAATAACCAGTCGTCGACGCTTGCCCGTGTTTTGCACAGCCTGTCTACACTTGTCATCCACTAGTCTGACGTGCTTATGTGTACGTCACATATGGGAATGTTGCCAAAGGTCGGTGGCACTCCCATTTCATCCTCCCATAAAAATGACCCCCGTCGTAGAAGTGAAAACGTCTTGACTGTCGTTAACAAGCATTCAAATAAATAAAAATCAAATCAAATATCGGCGTTTACTATATTTTGGTTTCGTTCAAGGGATAGTTTTCTTTGTATTTTACAATTTATCTCTGTGACCTGACCGAAATAAGCAGGATGTCGGATGGCCAATGTTGTTGATGGGTCTAGCGTCCGCGAGGTCACATAAGAGGCCATCACTTCTTGCCAAGTGGAACAAATGGAATCATTGGCCTTGGGTGTAGAGCGCCGGCTTCATACGGGCTGTTGTCTCGCTGCAGCGGCTGAGGGACTCCTATCATACCGACCATCTCCCGGTCAACACGATTAATGGCGTTTTCCAGAAGAAACTATGAATTTTTCCGGTTTTGGAGTTAATTTAGTGGAAATGAAGATGAAATATGTAACACTGTGGGGAAATAAATGGCTGACTGCACCCTGTCACGTATTGACCCAGAAGAAAATTGAATAAAGATCACAGCAGTGCTGGGATGGTCTACCGGGACTTCAGTCGGGATAGGTACCCAGTTGCTGGTTGCAGAATATCTTCTGCGTTTGAACCGTGCTTCAAGGGATGTATTTGTGTACAACCTCGCTATAACTGGGCGTTTCAGTAGGTGGACCAACACTAAATCCAGTTGTAATGTGACGATAATTGGGCACGCTGTGGATTCATATTGTTCGTGCGACTGTTGGGCTGCTCATGGGGCCTTTTGCGCTACCTTAAGTTTGGTGAGGATCACTTGCCTTTCATCAATGTCTGGCAAGTTTGAGGGACACGCGTGGAAATGTTTGGTCGCCAATTTATGAGATAATTGTTTTTTAACATTGCTTGAAATAAAAATCAAATAAAACCCATCAAATAGGTAATGCTCTTCTTGAGCCATCAGAAGTGTGTAGTTTATATAAAATACGAAACGCAGATGTCTGTTAATATTTGCCAGACGTACCGGCTGCTCCTGCATCAACTGAATTACTGCGGATATGCTACTTTTACAATAAACATGTAAACGCATCAATTAGCATCGATTCTAATGAGATGCATATTTTCGCCATGCTGACGCGATCACATTGATTACAAGGAACACTCCGAGGGATATCTGCAGGCCTACTTAACAGTGATAGCGATAAAAGCAGACAAATTCCCCGATTACTGCTAGTTGATTCACTATCTGAGTATGGAGCCATGCTCTTGAACATAACATGTTCCGATAACATGTTTTTATTAATGTGTTTTTGTCAATGTCTAGCCACATATATACACACATACATGGTGTAGTCACAATTTTTGTTTTCTCAACACCCATCTCATGGTATATAAGTTATCATTTTGGTTGTATCATTTTGGTCATTCGCTTGACAACGATGCTAGAATGTACATGGAAACGTTGCGGTGTAATAAATCAGAAGTTGTTATCCATACAAACTGTGATGTTACCGACAGTAAGTACTTTTTCAGAAGATTATTTCTCAGAGATTTGTATTGTTACGTAATGCTCACTTGCAGAACTCGGACGACAGTGAAAGCTTGAGAATAATCAGCTACTCTTGGCTCTGATTTTCCGGGAAGGAGTATCCACAGTCGGCGGCCAGAGCGATAGCTAGGCGTCTATGTCCTGAAAGACGGAGTGTCAGTTTGAATCCCCGGGCTGATTGAATAAAGTCCTGGTACGGGTGCCAGATAAGGGGTTTAATCACTTGTTATAAAACGGATTATAGTGATCGATATACACGACACGAGAAGTGGATCGATCTGTATCGAAGTAGATCTGGAGATCTCTGTGGCAGGCTGATTCTGTGCAGACTGACTGATGTCAAACGGTTTGGATATAATACCGGATCCAGCGCGGCTATACGCCGTCTGCTCTTAGCTCGACACCTCGCGCATGAAGTACCAGTCGGAGTTCTCTCCCACAGGCTCAGACCACAGTGCTTTTTTTCACTTGTTAATCTAGCTATTCCCGTTTTTCAAAAGTCTGTTTAGTGAACACCCCTTCATGGAAGTCAGACAGTTTTTATGAAGGATCCCAAGCTTTATTACCGGAGACATACTGGGCCTCAGAAACAATTGTTCTCAACTAACAGCGGTTTGACAAGAAAATCAGTTGTTTTGACCATATTGGGGTGTTTATTCATGATGATACTTTACTATACAACATAGACATCGCAGCTAGGGTTTTAGTCGAGGGTGTATCTCCACTGTACGCCAATCAGCCACCTGAACGTCAGCAGAAAGTGGAAATTTCGTCTTCCACACTAGCGAGACCGGGTGTAGAAAATACATCAATGTTTTTTTGTTTTTTTTTCTTATGACTTGTCGCAAGGTTGCTGTTCCTGTCTGTATGTTGTTACTTTTGTACCTACAAAATATATCATTGTAACTGACTGTGATTAGTGGCTTCTTCTGTGTTTTAATCTAAACAAAATGCATCATGGTTTGTGTGGCTTTTCGCGAGTTATGGTCACATCTCACATCTCGCACTTCAGCAATATCTGTGGCCATATCTTTTAGGCTAATCAGTACTGCATAGTTTGTAGTCGATATAAAAGATTTAAAGATTGGAGAACAGCTGACGTCTGAGTCATCTCCTGCCATTAACAACTGTCCAGACAACGTTAAACCCTCTGGTCACCTGTTGTCCGGTTCATTTCAGATGTCCACCACACAGCGAACTGACTGGCTTACAACCTGACAGTTGGTGCTGTTCATAAACTCTGGATTTAGATAAGTCTGTCTCCCTTAGCTGAAGTCCCAAGACAAACAGAACAACTTCGTCCATCCGTATTAAGACTTACCGGTTCCAAGCTAAAAGAGCTGTTATGAATGTGACCAGTTCATTGACCTTGGTGGAACCCTGACCGATATAATGATACTGCTTGTTTCAATTTTACACAATTTCCTCCACATTCCTCAGCCGCTGTCTGATTTATCTGTTCGATGACATTTCTAAGAAAAGTCTAATGTCAGGATTCTAATTTCAGGATTCTGTGAGCTAACAGACTGAGATAAGACGTTAATTAAAGTCCTGGCTCAAGTAGATTGACAATAGCTATCCAGGAAAACAAATGTGCCGTTCGTGTGTAAGAATACGACACAAATGACAAGTACAAGTAGGGGATTCTTGCGTTACTAGCTTGTCAGACTCGATACGGCCGAAGAAATGACCAATCCGCTGTTACAAATCACATACAGAAATCAGACTTGCGGAGCGTATGAGTGATCCTATGTAACAGTTAGGCCATTACATCTTCGGCCATTTCCTCCTAACGAGGCAAGTTAATCCGGACATCAATCCTAGTATTTGAGACTGCAGATGAATATTGTAACGGTCATTCTACACTGTTCCTTGAGACGAAACTACAGTTTACAATAATAAATTGTCACCGTTAGATTATTGGCTTAAATTGCTTGTATTTAGTAGACAGGAAAACAACAGCGGTTTCAGTAACCAATCCTCTTTTTACTGAGCTGATCATCGTCATGTGACAGGCAATTATCATGTGATCTAATCGTGTATCGTTAATTAACATGTAGGAAATATGGGCTTCATGAAATGTCTCCTGCGAGTTTCGGAGTGTCCGAAGTCGAAAATGGTCTCCAGGAGAGCCTTCGTAAACTTGTTTAGTTGTTACCGGTACTACTGCCTTGACGTACGTTGGTCAGAGCCTTTTGACAATCCTCTTAATGTCTCTGATCCACAGTTTGGCCTTGGGCCGATATTTAGGCTGTACCGGGATACATACCGGGCAATGTGGCAAATGGATTTAGAAAATAAGCCCTACACTTTGAAAAACTAAGTACTAAAGAATAAACAGGCGAAAATTGGTGTGATGTGGCTTGACCAGCGGCGTGAGGCTGGGTATTGCGCAGACATCGTCCTGCTTCTGAACATTACGGTCAGCCTGAGCCCACTTTCTCAAAAATTATATCTCTTATCGATTGGCCGACTTGACATTTCATTCGTCTAAGATAAGTTATTTTCCCCGGTTGAACTCTATGGCTGTACATACCTTGGAAGGATCATTAGATGAACTGACAAGACGTGGAATAGATCTTAACGTGTTCGTCTGCCAGGATACCAGAATTACCATTGGCTATAGACTCTATGTGTAAGTACGAAAACAATTATTAGAGATCTAAAGCTGGACACAGAAAATCTTTTCGCGTATAAATAGCCTTGAAGACTGGGAGGATGGAAACACCGCCGTTGATGGTACAGGGCGGCTACTGGTGACCTAAGGCTACTTGTTACTGTGGCATACGGCTACCGGTGACTGCTACATACGGCATCTGGTGACCATCACATACGGCTACTGGTGACTTCCACATATGGCTCCTGGTAATTATCAAATACGGCTACGGGTGACTGTCACTTACAGCTACTTGGGACTGTAACATACGACTACTGGTGACCATCACATGCGGCTACTAGGAACTGTCACATACGACTACTGTCGACTGTCACATATGGCTACTGGTAACTATCACATACGACTACTTCCGAGTGTCGCACACGACTACTGTCGACAGACAAATATGGCTACTGTTGACTGTCACATACGGCTACTTGAAACTGTCACATACGCTTACTGGATACAAGGTGATTAACAAGTTTTAGAGTACAGTTGTATTTTAGAGGTAATATAAATGAATAAAAAGTATCACAAACCAAGCTGGCTAGCACCAAATATTAAAAATGAAGATTTCAGACTTTCCATGAACACCTGTTAAAAGAATTGGTTTTGTACATTCAGACATGGCAGATTTGTTGCTCTGTATGTTTATGAAGACTTTATGAAGTGCCTAAACCGATACCACAATGCACGATATTATTATAGACACCTTGGTCTGACGAGGATTGAACTCTGACTGACTGTGAGAATTTTTCTCCTCCCGCTTATCGCCTCTCAGCGTTGTATGTCTTCTCCGAAGGGAAAAGTAACTGATAACTTATCCTGCCGTTAAGCGTGCCTTAAAAAATGTCGAGCTGCTAAAAAACTGCTCGATTCGCTAAGATTGACGAGACTACTACACGTCGCTGAATGCCGAGCTATCGTCTTCTGGTGCTTCCGCTCGTAACTCGTAATGCATACTATGTGATTCCTGGCTAACTAAAACCAACTTACACGGTGGCCAAGAGACCATGACCAACAGACTACAGACTGGACTCTGCCACGAGTATGGCCAATAGACTACAGATTGGACTCTGAAACGATTATGACCAATAGACGACAGGTTGGAGTGCCACGATTATGACCAACAGACTACAGACTGGACCCTGCCACGAGTATGGCCAATAGAGTACAGATTGGACTCTGCCTGGACTATGATCAAAAGACTGCAGATTGGACTCTGCCAGGATTATAACTAATAGAACATAAATGATTGGCTCCTGTCATTTAAACATACTACAGAGTACCATCATATTATTTGAAATGAAACCTCGCCATGAAGGTCGAGATCTAGTGGATATATGAAACATCATACGTGTTGATTAATTGAGTTTGTCAGTATTATTAACTTTAACATTGTTGTCGTTGTTCTGGTTTTACTTGCTGCCTTGCGCTCTTTAATATGGAGCTATGAAGGTTACTGCTTACTTCAAGAAACTCAATGTTGGGTCACCCTAACAGCCACACAAGCCTTGTCAACGACATAAGCCAATAAGGCTCCGAACGTTGGCGCGATGGAAAATCTCTTCATCCTTTCAAAGGATGTGAACAGGGCTGTCGTCAGGCAAACATAAGAATTAATTCTTTGTTCTGTCAGAACATTTTGGGTTACTTCTCCCCTCTCCACGAATTTGAGATGGCATTTGTCGATTATGTAAATTCTGTGGGGTAGAATGTATGTTTAAAGTCATACCATGGAATTCCCTTGAGGCCGTAATTTCATAAATTCGGCTGGCTGTGAGTGTAATGGTTAAAGGCTATAGCCCCACTGACAAGCGGAAGTGCCAAACTGTAATATACCGTGATGCTGAGGGAAATGAATATTCTGCTCCCAGCATTTGTGTAACTATCTCCCTTCGTTAAGAGAGTTGTGTCTGATAAAACACCAGGACAAAGACCATCCAAGACGGCCTCCTCCGATCATACGCTAAACACGCTGCACCTACCGGAAGTTTAGCAGACTTTGGTCAGCCTAAAAGGCTTGAAATTTGTCAGGAACCCGTCGAGATACGGTCGTTACTTAACGACTCGGTTCAGTCTCTTCATTCCAACATGAATCTAATCTCGTGCAGCCAAAGAAGTGAAAATATTCATGAGAAGGTCGTAAAACATCATTCCAATAAATAAACGAAACAAAATATGCTAATGTTCAACATGAATCTACTTTTATATGCTGAATCAAAAATCAAAGTAACTATCACAGTGGCCTTCGGTTCTTCCGGTGATCTCTATCTCCTTAGGTCGGCTTAAGCCACCATTTCTGTGAACATGCGTCTCTGACACTAAGCTTCCTTAACCTATGACGAGAGATTACCCGCATTTCTTGGACAAGTTAACTAGTTAAGTTGTAGCCCAGAGGGGGCATACCTTAAACACATGTTTAAACTGCCAAATATATTACGCGTCCTTAATAATAAACTATATTTTTAATTTTTGTACATCTTTTTTCCGGAATGTGCACTGGATGGTCACAAAGTCTACCCAGCTGTATTTAAACTTGTCAGCTGTTGACGTCACACGTGGGACACCGCTTTCATGGGGCTAGGCTTTCAAACCTAGTTAACACATGCGGCTATGAGGATATTAGTCCTGTTTTTACCCAACTGTAAATCTCATGACAATTCCAGTTTTTAGAACTCATCCAGTAACGACATTTCTGCCTGTGGACAGCTAAACTGCTTAACTGTCACCGCGAGAATGCTATAACTGTTAGATGCTCCCAGATAGGCCTAACTATTTTAGCAGCTTGTTACATTACGGCATGTGGTAAGATAACATTGGCGGCCTTACATCGGCTGTTCTGTTTCAAGCAGTTTCGTTAAATCAAGCAGTTTTATGACTGCTTTTACACATATGATTATACTGAAGTGCCACATTAATTTCAGAACAGACAGGTTGAATGAATGTTATAGAGCAGTGACGCATCTTCGCCATAAAACTCAACGCAGCACTTACTCTTGTGGAAAATAGTTTCAAGAGTATGGATGAGAAGATAAGGAAAAACAGCGTTTGAATATTTTATCTTGTTGCTGACTTGTTAAGTGTGGCGTAAAGTATTCTCGAGGCCTGGTGGTGAGGAATGGCCGGTGAAACATGCTCATCCCACCGACTATAGTTCCCCCCCATCTGTTCTACTGACACATGTACATGTAGTTATGACAATAATATCAAATTTCAAGATAGCTGATGGATGTAAAAAGTACCGGATATGCTTCATCAATTATACTCTTTAAGGCTAACACATCAACACCCGCACTGTAATTCGTTTTCTTCCACCTGCTGGATGTTTGAAGTCTGTGATAAAGAAAGAATCCCGTGGATTAGCGAGAAGTTCTCACAGTTGCTGTTTTGTATAAGGTACGTTGGGCAGCAGTCCGAATGTCTGCTTCAAAACGCTAGGCACGTGACCGAATGACTTAATTAATGGGCATTCTTTCGTGATCTTAAAGATCGCTCCCCTTAATTTTATTACGTATCTAAACACATCCCTTAATCTTTTCGTGCTGAGTTCAGCCGGAAGTGCCACGGGGTTTAAATAGAGGATTTGTCACCGTCTTATTAACACTCCTTGTAATAAACAGCTGTTTGGAATTGCGACACAGAAGAATTCTAAGGCTTACGCCTTTCAAGTTTTGGATGAAGAAGGGTAGATGACTTTAGGCTGCACTACCACAGAGTTATTAATAAGCTTGAGAGATGTGTCAAACGGAGGGCTACCTCGGGCACTTCTCCAAGCAGCAGACCTACGCTAGGTTTTGGTGTTACCTATAAATCTTAGCCCGGCCCCCGGGATAGCCTTTAGCTGTTAGATGTGTCACATGACCAAGTTCTGTCTTCAAAGGAAGTAAGTACCAGGGAACTCTAGCCTAATGAGACCTGCTCCTTCACGCTAACATTTTCGTCGCTTCGTGGCAACAGTTTAAACTTTATACAACCGTAGAAGAAATTGAGTTCAAAACATTTTGATGCTCTCTTCAAACGGTCAGACATGCATTTTTTGTTATTAGAGCACTTGGCTCTTTCCACTGATTTCCTGCCAAAATTAGTGGTTTTAATCCGCCTCACACCAGTGTAATATTAAAGGAAAGGACCTCAGAAATGTCATCCCTTTCAGACATCTCTGAAAAACGTATCCAAAACTAATTTTATGAATATTTTCTGAAACTTTCTGGAACATAATTAAATGTAGTTAAATATTTGTGTTACTTTGACAGTGGATATTGATGCTATGCCAATTTGTCAGTTCTCTACAGGTATCAACAAGTTAAGAAAGAATCTTACATAGTTTAAGATTTATTTGTTTACTTGATTGCTGCTTTATGATGTACTGCAGAATATTTTACTTATACGACGGAAACAAAATCAACATGGATCGCCCGGCTTATACGACGGGAAGAAAATCAACATGGGTCGCCCGGCTTCAAGGGCTACTTGTGAATCGTAGACGTCGTTAGCAGCTCTCGATGACGTTTTGCACGTGTAGTGCATTAAAGTTTACTGCTGGCATTCTGTAGTTTTTCGGTTTGTTATGACAGAGCAAGAGACGTTAACAAGAATAACTCATATCGTAATTCATCATTTGTAAATAAGCCGTGTAACTCCACGGAATGGTCTGATTTTAGTAAAACACCAACCAAATACGTGTAATCAAATAAATACATTTTTTTCTCATTCACACATTGAAATTAGAATTTTTTTTTCAAAAGTAAAAGATTGTTCTATATTTAAAACATGAATATTGCAACACTTGGTCTACAATAGAGTATGAAGTGTATGAATTTTGCACAGATGTTATGCATATAGTCTATGTAAGGAAGGCGGTTGCCTGCATGGGTCTAAATTCCTGATCATCCAGATCAGGACGTTTTAAACGGTTGATCGAATTGAATTGTATCAGTGGGCAGAACATGTCAGCAGTCAGTCTTGCGGAGTATATATGTTGTTTTTCGAGTTTTAACTGGGATTTGTTTCTTTCAACTTATTTTAAAAATATTTGTCGTTTTATTTCTTTTGAGGGTATCATTACATCGAAAACCATTCACTTGTTCTTGTTCTCGTCACGAAAAGCTGCTGATGTGGCGATAATCATTCATTCATTCATGCATTCATTCAACAGTCAATGCGTGCGTATAAACGCGTGGATTCTCCAGCTTAAATATATGTCAAGGGTCCAGGAAGGAAAACTTGGTCGTTTACCTATGATGTCTCCGAAGGTTTGTATTTGCGATTATCGTTTGGAGAATGAGACTAATGTGAAAGACGTCTCCTCGACTTCTCATTCGCTTGCGAGATCAGGATGTAACCGTACATCTCATCGTCCTTCTCAACCGTCTGCCGGTTCTATCGTGACGATATGTCTCCTTGCCGTTCTCCTCCCCCTGCAGGATATGATATGACAGTATATCTCCTCGCCGTCATCACCCACCTGCTCGATCTGATGTCATCGTATGTCACGTTGCCGTTTTCACCCGCCAGTTGGATCTTATGTGACCGTATGTCTCCTTGTCGTTCTCATTCGCCTGCGCTAGCACCTGGCTTTTCAGGTCGCCGATCTACTCCACCTTTTGGGTCTGACGTGACCGTACGCCTCCTCGCCTTTACCACCCACCTGCTCGATCTGATGTGGCTGTATGTCACGTCGCCCTTCTCATCCGCCTCTGGAATCTGATGTGACTGTGCGCCTCCTTGTCGTTTTCGCCCGCCAGTTGGATCTGATGTGACCGTACGTGGTTCTTATCCGCCTGCACCAATGCCTGGCTTTTAAGAACGACTTATCTGTAATATATCCGCAGGCTGCGGTGGTGTAGTGCGTATTCCAAGGTTACGAAACGGGTGATCCCTAAGACATAACACGGTATTGGTGGCACTTCCTGGCTTGACACTCAGTATTAGACCCGCTGTCAGAATAATGTGACCGAGAGCTTCATGTCTCGTGTCCAGGGTATGGCGATTCAGTGAGGCAGCAATATAAATTTGTCGGCATTGGATAGGATCTGCTTCAAGGAGTCACTGTCGCTCTATGAGCGTTATAATGTTAAAGGTGAGGTTAAACTTGAATCAAACCAAAGACAATGTATCGCCTTGAGCCAAGTTCACAACACAGAGCTGTGGTTTTGTGACGACTGTCTGTGTCATGTCTTTAACATGAAAGGACAGATATCACTCAGAGTCGGATGACTCAAATAGAGAGTTTTATTGACACCAGGAAATTGCCACCCACGTTATCAGGGCGGAAAAGGTGACATGTAGCCTGCGCATTAAGCTGAATAGGACATGACTCGCTGGGAGTAGATGTCAGTCAATCGAGATTTGGGGCAGGAGTCGGTGTGGTTGTCAACCAACGAGGACTTGCCGTAACATCCCTAGTTTCACCTTAATGACTTTAACGTTTTAGAACTGTAATGCAAGTTTAAAACGTTCGATGGAAAACAAGGATCGGTTTAAGCCTCTTAAAGATAGTGGCACTGATACATCCATAAAGCTATGCACACGCGCTGCTCGTATGTTTCTCTATCAACTGTCAAGAAGGGTGAAAAACAACCCGTAGCATGACAACTGCGAGGGAATTACTTCGCGTAATCTCACGTCAAGCATGTCAACCATCTCTTTATCACCGGATATATCCGGCACCCGCCATTGTTTATTGGAATCACCAGTTTGGATTAGGGCTCCTTTCCATTTTACTGTTCCTGTTTATTGCTTTTGGAAAGGTTTTGCCGGAAAGACAATGCACTAGTTTTATACATGTTATTGTTAAAACTGTTGTAGCAAAAGTTCAATCATACAATGGTTTCCTTACGGAAAATTATAAAGAATGTCAACCTCTCCTTTGTCACTTTTGTCGACATGGTTTATTGAGCTTTTTATTTTATTGCTACATAATATTACTTTTGGAAAGATCTATTCTGAGGAATAAAAAATTGACTAGTTTTAAAAATATCACGGTAAAAGCTGTTGGTGTAAATCAAGTCAGTCAATTACCGTTTCTTGCATGGAAGCATTGCAATTGTTTTGGCAAATTTACAGAGTTTTGCAAATTTACCTCAACTAGAAATGTATATTTCCATAGCAACGACTAAGAAAGATAACTTACAGCAGAACACTGCTGGTTTTGGAATAATGAAAGGATTATCAAACTAATTGGCTATCCCAGTGTACCTAACGGCGCAGTCACGGAGGTTTACCAGAAACCTTTCACTATATTACAGACAGAAATACAACATGCAGGTATGAGGGTTACACATGCGCAGTATCTATCTGCTAGTATAAACTCCTATATCGGTTTCTTGGGGTAATGAAGAATTTGATCAGTCGTTGGTATCATAATAATGTACTAATTCTCGGCTTTTCTAAATGTGAGGCAAGTTTCAATGAGCAAGACCAGTTTCCACCTCCTGGTTGTGATACTGTATGGCCTTGATCAGGGGATTATGTATAGCTGCTGGTGAATTTGGCTGCAACGGTTTCTAGAGACATGGGTGTCATCTGCATCGTTACAGAAGACTCACTTGAGGCTAAGTCAATGTTCTGTGAATAAAACGTGCGCCCTGTCAGCTCATTTACAATTTTTATGTTTAAATTTAATCCAATGACAGACGCACAGTTTGTGTACAGACAGGCAGATTTCTTGTTGCGTAAAGAACTGATATTCCACAGATGGGTTTTTCTGTGCAAATTTATTTGCATTTAACAGGGGAGACTTCGATCTTTCAATAAATTGCATTTTGCTGGACTGGAAAGTCAACTCGGGTACTTCGGTTTTAAATAGCAAGGCACTTTGCTTGCGCTTGAAATGCTTTGTGGGTGATTTGGCAATGGTTTTACACGCCATTACCTGTGTACGTTTTATGTCCCTTTATTGGTGTTGTGACAGGGGAAACCTTCGGTGCTCATTCATTTTTGCCAGTGATTGATTTCTCCCTGTTGAGGACAATGAGGTGATCAAAACTGGATAAGCATTTGTCATAGACTATTTAGTAGGTACTGTTAGACATGGTATTCCGATTCCGGTCTGATTGCAGATTATTCTCATGTTATACATTTTGTATGTCTATAAACAAAATATGGTGAAAATATTTATCCACTATTGAACGACACATGTAGAGAACAGTTATATTGATATCACTCCGTTCCACAGATTTGTGGAAAGAGTCTATTTCAGTGTTATATTAAAAATTGTCAAGAATCACCACAGTTACTGCAGTTACAGATTGCACCTGGGTTTTTTCTGTAGTCTCTGGCCTCCGATATATTTGTACTTTGTTACAGAAGATCCAGGGAAAGTAATACGTATTCAAAACCACCTGTCTGTCCATTGGTTAATGACTAAATGTAAGCTGTTTACACAAATCCGGACTAGCACTGAGAAGTGTTGGTCAGCTGATGGGTACACGCCAGTCCGGGGCACAGCGACGGTTCCCACCACCTGTGGACTGTCCCTAGGGCTACCACTCTACACTGAATCTGATGTTACGATGTAAATGGCAGTAGAGTAGGGCTGAGCATCAAGCTTTAAAGCCTTGCATACAGGACATATTGGTGAAGCACGCATACACTGAGAACGTTGTAATCTGATTTGGTAAGATAAATCCATTACGTGTATAGCATACAGTCGTACTGGGTCGTTAGTTTGTACTTCAGCCTCCTTGATTCTGTAGGGTCACTGTGATCATTGTGACGTACTAAATGTTAAATGTTTGGCTGTGTTACATATACTTGTTGTTTTAATAATAATGGAATGATGCTGACCTTGGCGAGCTTGGGTATGTACTGTCTACCTTCGCTAAGATTTTTGTTGGTGTGTGAAATTGATGAACATGACAGGGAAATTGCCACCTGACATTTATAAAAATTGAAGGAATTGTAGCTTTTTCTGGTACAAATGTCTGTGAACGATAAACATAAGTAGAAAGCTGTTCCTCACCAGTCTCCCAAGAGGGCAATATGCGCGTTAAATCCCTGGCTGTTGAGTTTTGTGAAACTCTCTGGGTAAATAGATGTACGGAAGCAGAAGTCAGTTATGAAAGACGACATATTGTTAAGTACGATGTTAAACCCCGAGAACTCACTCACTCACTCTCTCGCTCACTCACATAAAACCAGAATATGAATTCAGTATATTAGCAGAAGACAATACACAGTCATGTACAACTCAAGATGAACATAAGACAGCAACATTGTACATCTTTGATTCAGCGTAAAGTTATTGTCAACACCATTGCCCGCAAATCCTTGGTTGCTCTCGTCTAAAATATTACAAAAATACACAACTTCCTGGTAGTCCTCTCCATCAAGCGGACTCCTCCCTCATGGAGGCAGTTCGGCAGATCTTAAGGCCATCCGCCGCAACTTGCATATCCACACCCTGAGATCCAGGGCTGAACTTTTCCGATGACATCCCCATAAACTATGGGGTGGTCTAAATTAAAAAATATGTACAAAGAATTAGTATTTGTTAGGAGTCATGTAATAACCACAAGTGAGCGGTCCAGTGAACAAAAGCAATGTCAAAATGTTGTTAAATTCAGTTGCATAATGCAGGAGATATTTTGGCAGGCACACAACAGTCATTTAAAAATGGTTAGTAAATGGTCGAACTGACAGACGGGAAGGCTTCAAACCGTTACCTGTTTTAATATGCTTTAGAAGAAAGCTTAAAACCAAATATGATACAGTAATAGTTTCAGAAACAAACAGCAGACACAATAGCCAAACATGATCAAAGGGCAGCTGGTGAACATATTGCAAAATCTAACCAGTGATTAAGCCAGGTTCTCGAAACAAATCTTGGAACCCAATTTGGTTAAATCCTTGGTTAAATTCTATAAAGCAGAAGGCCTTCAAATATAATCTATACACCAAGCTACACTTACCGTTCAATTCATGGCTCTGAAAGCTTGTTTAACTTGTTTAAGTGGCATTTAGAAGTTGGGATGGAAGTACACTGGAACATGATATACAACTTCTTGGTTTATTATCAGGACGTTTCGATGTAGATACTAACTAACTAGATGTTGGTATCTACATCGAAACGTCGTGATAACAAACCAAGAAGTTGTATATCCATAAGAAAGACATGTTCCAGGCTCTGGAAGCGTTCAGTATATAGCCTATACACATAATTCCCCACCGTCTCGCACTGACCCGCCAGTGTAACACCTAGTCAAAACAAGATTTAGGAGCGTTGGGAGCAGGGTGGTGGGGAACAAGGTGTTGGTGGGAGGGGTGGTTGGAGGAACTAGGGGAGGCGTACTGCACATAAGCTCCTTATGATCAAGCTTCATGTAGGCATTTGGGCATTTCCACGTCTGAGTTATTCTAAACAATACAGAAACACAGTTGCTGCCACCTAAGTACAGAGTACTACAGCGTTAGGATAACGGCACGTCTTATGGTCATTTCTGCAAGCACCAAATAGTACCAATATTATGCTATCCCTCATAAAGGTAGATTCACAGTTATCAGATCATTACAAGCAGTACTTTCTCACACCTCTACCTTTTCTCTCTGTCCACTATGCGTATTAGCATAATGCAATCCGTGTTGAATATCTTTTATGTTGTCTTATGGCACATAAGCTGATAATGTTGGGAAAAAAATGCAAAAACTGCTATGCAAGCGTTGTGACTGGAGGTATTCCATGTATGTGAGTGCACATTTTCTACCACAACAGTGTATGTACAGGTATTATGCTGATAAGCTCCATGGTATATATATATATTTATCGACATTAAATACTCTTTGGAGTTAACATACAGCCGAGAAGGTCTGGGATGTACATGAAAGCTCTGCCGTCCCTCCAGTTCTCTGCGACTGAAAACAGTCACCCCACTGCTTGTGCTTTGATAGGAGATTACTGATTCTGAACATAATCCCAGACTCGTTAATCAGCCTGTGTTATAGACAGGACATACTATAAAACCACCTCTCACGACAGCAAAGACTGTCCCTCATTGTTGCATTTGAAAAATGACATACATATACATCAAATACATCAAATACATTAAATATAAACATGCAAGTGTTACTGTGAATACTTACAAGTGTAGTACTAAAGTATTTATTTATTGTGTCAATGTTAGAATCGGCAGAAATCTGCATATCTGTATATGTAATAATTCCACATTGAAAATATTTAGATTATATTTCTACACGTTAATATACACAAACATAATTACAAAATGTCGCAACTGTAGATATAATCCTATGGGTGTTATTACCAGTGAATAGTGAAGACAGCTTTCCATTGTGGTAAATTTTGACCCCCCTTTAGGATATCACTATTTGTCATCACCAATAAATGGCGATGAAATAACCCCATCACCAATAAATGACGATGGGATTGGTCATCAACATTTCTCCTCACCAATTATTGGTGATGACACATCTTAATTTTTCTGGATATGTAAATCTGTTTTCATGGGGGATTTGCGACAAACCCAGTCTCACACAACTTCGGAGTATATTTAATTCCTGACAACAAACAGGTGTACTGTCTCATTAAGAATATCAACCTTCTCTTTGTCACCGTTTGCGTTTAGAAATATCTCTTCTTGGGAATACTACTAATGTACTAAATTTTTAAATATCAATGTGAAAACTGTTACTGTGAGTCAATTCATACGTTTCCTGTATGGAAGCATTATGGTTGTTTTGGCATCTTCCAGAGTTTTGGATACATATATCGAATAGAATTTATATTCCATAGCGACCAATTAAGAATGCTAAGAGATTGAGAAACATTTCACTGTATATCAAACGGATGTAGAATATGTAGCCTTTATCGTTGAAGAGGATTCGTTTGAGCATGGAGGTGAAATAGGAGGCACAACGGCCCCGGAAGAGGACCAGACGCACCAGCTGTGACTTTGTACTCTGAATGGAACCTCCCGTGGCTGGGCAGCGTTTGATATACAATGTACCACGCCGCGTGTCAGAGCGAGTGCACGAGCGGGCCTTAGCGGGATCTACATGTCTCTATAGGAAACCCATCATGCGCACTTAGTTTCAGTAACAAAGCATAAACCCCAAATTCTGCGCACGAAACATATTTAATAAGGTCACATTGATGAGACAATGTGAGCATTCAAATCACATCGATAGGACTTTTTTTTTCGAAAGTAAAAAGCCCATTCAAAAGCATTGATTATTTACCTATTGGGGGTAGTTTCTGTTTATTTATCTTCAACATTTTCCGGTTAACATAGCTCTTTAAAATTATGTTTTTCAGAAATCACTAGTTAGTGGCATTTACCTGGCGCTGACCGGATAAGGGTACAGTGACTCAATTTTTTAAAATGACGATTGAAAATTGAGAAAATTGCCCATTTAAAATACATGGGCCTATTATAAAAACATCCCAAACTGGTTATGTTTGAGTTCTTTAAAATGACATTTCCGGTCAACTTACGATGCACTGTTTAGATAAATAAGATCGGGTAAATAGCAGAATATGCATTTGCGACAATTATGGGTACAGTAAACGGCTTCTTTGCAAGTTTGGTTTTTGCCAACACTGCATTCGTATATTTCTCAAAAAGTACAGCCGGTCGGCATAGTTACGCATGCGCGGTTGTCAGTGATTAGGGTATTACCTCACAAATGAGCATTACCAGCTGTGAATACTCACACCTCTCAGCTGTGCATAATGTTTATCAGCCAGCCCCTAATATTTGTCTGACATGTATACCACTAATTCTTGCGAAGGAATATATTGTCTTCTTTGAGGAAAAAAGACACACTAATAAATAATGGGATTCATCACATAGCAGATTTAGGCTACATAGTTACATATCCTGTCTATTTTATCAATATTCCTCCATCTATCTATCTCAATGGGTCAGTGATGATTTGAGGTTCTAAATTTCGTCAAACATTTTCTCAAGAGAGAAATGAGGTATCTCTCTAACTGTTGATTATTTTTGTACAGAGAGTAAATGACTGCTTTAAGGGACGAAGTTATCTGAGTACTCCGGGTTTGAAGGTAGGCTTATCGGTCAATTAATCTTTGTGCTGCTGCAGATTTAATTGTACGAAAATTTTCAAAGTTCTGTTGTAGCCATACATCATTCATGCCTAAATTTTGGAAAATATCTCGCATATACTATCCATCGCCTTGAGATAGTATCAGCTAGCATGATAGCATGATTTTATAAAATACTTAAATGAGCTTACATGTATCTTTTATTCAACTAGTAATAGCCGCCCCTCAAAAAGCAACCATTCCCTTTTTAATAATTATACTCAAGTGTTATCCATGTTTCTGTAGCTGAATCAAGGTGGTCTGGCAAGCATTCTGTCTTTCTTAATTTTTCGGCGCATAAACAAAGCGACTTCTGAGCGACACGTGACTCGGTGCTTTTCGTCGCGATAGCGCATGCGCGATGACCTAACCACAGACATGTTAATCCGCTATTAAACAAAAGCCCTGCTGTGTCGGTATCGTACATTGAACCCTTTGAAGGGCTCGAGTTGTGCCTCCGTCTGTGATACCGCCATGGCTATTGCTCTGTGAATTGAACGTACGTCCTTTCAGTTAATTTACAAGTGTCATGCTTAAATTTACACCAATGACAGACACAATCTTTATGTATAGACAGGTAGATTTCATTCTGCGTAAAGAACTGATTCGACTGTATCAATTACTGTGAGGCCCAAAATCTGCACAAATGCGTTTGCACCTGTCACTAAAAAAATCTGGCTTTCAATCGATTACATTTGATCTGACTGGAAGATCCATTTCAAAGCTTTGGTTTCCAATGGCCAGGCAATTTGTTTCCACATGAAATGTATTGAGGGTGATTTAGCGATGATTTTACACGCCACTACCGCTGTATGTTTTATATCCTTTTGTGATTGATTGTGACAGGGAAAATCTTTGGCGCTCACTCGAGTTTGACAATGAATGATTACATGTTGTTCAGTTAAGGACAATAAGATGGTCAAAACTCGATAAACATCTGTAATGGATTCGTCTGCAGCTGCTTCTGGACACGTGATATTCGACTTCCTGTCTGCTTCCAGTCCATGTACGTGTATGTCTAATCCGTTAAAACATATATGCAGAGAACTCTCATGTAGGTGTATTTCTCTTCCACAGGTTCGGTTTATAGAAACGGGCTTAGTTTACTGAAAATTGTCAAGAAGGAATAGAAAACAAGTGTTCTTCACTTCTCTATAACTTTAACTACAGTATCACTGTCCTTGGTAAATGTCTGAACCACTAAACAACACCGAAATTGTCGGAATAGCAATGCGTGTTTGCTGAAGAGCATCTAAAGTAGATGTGGCATGTTACTTCGATTTGGGGTTTAGATACACTGCTCAACAATTCCCTGCTTTGGAGATTTATCCCTGTACAGTGGTTCTAGCTAACAGACAAGAGCTGTTTTCCTGTAGTCGTACTGGGTGGTCATAAAACCTTCGATTCCGGGTGTATTGACTGGGTGGCTACCACATGAAAGGGCTTGCATTGGGGTTGTCTGTGTTTTCGGCATGACATTAATTGAAATGTTTTGTTATATACGGTGATCATATAGTAGTGTCAGACATGTCAAATAGTAGTGTCAGACATGCTATATAGTAGTGTTAGACAAGTCATATGTTAGTGTCACACTTGTCATGTAGTAGTGACAGACATGTCATGTAGTAGTGTCAGACATGTCATATAGTAATATCAGACATGCCATATAGTAGATTCAGACATGTCATATAGTAGTGTCAGACATGTCATATAGTAGTATCAGGCATGTCATATAGTAATGTCAGACATTTCATATAGTAGCGTCAGACATGTCATAAGGTAGTGTCAGACGTCACATAGTAGTGTCAGATATGTAACATTGTAGTAACAGACAAGTCATATAGTAGAGTCAGACAAGTCATATAGTAGTGTCAGACATGTAAGTTAGTGGTGTCAGACAAGTCATGTAGTAGTGACAGACATGTAATATTTATTTTCAAGGTACTACAAGGAAAGGAAGGTGAAACAAGTCATTCTAACGCTATAAAAATTATACAATGCAAGAGACATATATGTAACTCACAACATATGACTAAATCTAGAAAAGAATACAACAGGAGAGTTTCGAGTTCGAACTCCTTTGTCGCTAAACGTAAAAACAGTCCTATTGTATCATGTGACTGGTCAAAAATGTTAGGAAACGTTTTTGGATTTACGTGATACTGATCACCCATCTCATTGTATTCAGGAGGTACAGATGACGTTTCTTGTCTTCAGTAACTTCTGAAGTTCACAAACCTTCAGTTCCTCAATTTTCACTGCAGTTAGTATAGGTCTAAATAATTTTTTGTGACACTTTCTTAGACACTCATGTTACATTTTTGTCAAGTCACGTGGTACAGTAGCACTTTTCCTACCTTTAGCAATAAAAGATTTAGAGCTCGAGACTTCCCTATTGGTTTACAGAGGTGTTTCGTTACTGGCAAATACAATCATCGATAACAATAAGAACTATGAATAAAATAAAAAGGTAGACTTTTAATTTACTACAATACTACATTGAGGCCGCGTAACATGTTAAAATGGTATTTATGTACTCAACATCAGTGTGTCGAAGAATTCTTGTCAAAGCAAAGACAAAGTTGTTGTTTTAACCATGAAGAAAGTTTTTATCCCAAAACAATTTCTGGACAAAGGTTAAAAGTATTGAGATATCAAGTCCTGTGCAACTTTTGTTCTGAGACACAACTTCCTTCATCCCTAAATCAGCACTTGACGGGGTCCAAAACTACATCATATTGACCAAAATGAACATTGTAGCATTTTCAGTTGACTATAACATCATCTATTGATAACACTGCCAATATTTCCACACATTGCAAACATATGTATACTCGTATATTACATGTTTTAAAATTGTAAAAATAACAATTGTAGGAAAATACCGCGTCAATTCCTTTCAAAATTCACATACTCGCTGCTGGTGTGACTGGTTTGTATCTGTCGATTGATGATGTTGGGGAGTGGGGCAGTTTTCAAGATTGTAGGCGGGCTGATATATAGCCTTATGTTGAACAAGGTATGCTTTAAGCGGCTTGTGTAGAATTCTGTTGCCCAGGGGCGTTGCCGAATCTACGGATTGATTTCTCTATCGTAAGTGGCAGTAGAGTGGGGTTGATCACCAAGCTTTACGTTTTGTAGACAAGTCATATTTGTGAAGCACACATACATTAAGAATGCTGTAGACACGTTGTCATTTGATTCGGTAACATAAATACAATACGTGTATAGCATAGCATACAGTCGTATTGGGTTGTTAGTTTATACTTCAGCCTCCTTGATTCTGTGTTATCACAATTTGTGACATATACTGAATGTTAAATCTCTGGCTGTGTTACATGTGTTGCTTGTTTTAATAATAACATGAAGCTGACCTTGGCAACCTTGGGTATGTTATATACCTTCCTTCAGATGTATTGACAAGGTTCTTGTTGGTATAGGGAAATGAAAGGTGTGGGTGCGATATTACAAGATAAAACGTCACCCCCTTGGCGTTTATAAAATTTGAAGGAATTATAGGGTTTTTTTTGCGGCCAATGTCTATGAATGATAAACACAAGTAGAGAGCCGTTCCTCATGAATCTTCCAGGGGGTCAATTTGCCGTTTAAATCCCTGGCTGTTTAGCTTTGTGAAATTGTCTGGGTAAATGGATGTATGGAACCAGACCGTCGCTGATCCACCTTCCCAGGATAGGCGCAAAGCCCAGCTTGGCAGAGTTTTTTTTTCACTTGCCCTTAAATTCTTCGTTCTCATCTCCCTCTGAAGGTATTATAACGCCTCAGTTAGAACAATCAAACGTTTGGACTTTCATATGATAAGATTTACTGGAGGGTGCAGGGTTAAAGAAAATGTATCTGTAAAACGGAAGAGGGAAAATTGGTCCACAGAGGATTGTTCCTGTCGGTTGTAAGGCGTCTCATAAGTTGTTCAAGACAATCTTAACTAGAATGGCGGTGTTCAGTTGGGAGAGATGTATCATTACTTCGACACTGCCTATCGTCAGTGTTTTCTGCCTAAAAAATTACATTGTTAGTGTGGCGTGTCCTTGGTTACAGAGAGAAAGGATGTCTCATCCTGTCTGAAACATTGGACACGTTGACACGGTTAGCGGTCGGCATTAGAGATCTTTCTGCATTTTGTCTATCCACTGTCATTCGCAGAATTGCAAACTATTGAGCAGTTCATTTCGGAAATCTTTCGAAGCTGTTGAGAGGCACTGAAATTATTTACGATATCTGGTTTTAGAAGGTCATTCACTGCGCTCTGTTCAGACCGTTTAAGGGCAGAGTGACTTGGAGGGAAATTGTGACGGTTAATCTGTTATAGGTTTTGCCCGGAAAATACAGAATGTAGTCTCAAAGAAGAGAATCCATGAAATGGGAAAGTTCATTGAACTTCCGGAAGTTTTCGCCGACATTTTCTGGTAGTTATTGCCGACAGTAAGCTGCAAAGTAGGAAATGAGCTGTTGTGTGTATGATCCAGTATGCGATAGAATTTGTGTGCATGGGATGCGTGTCACCTGATTTGCACATAGCCACTGAATGATATCCATAATGGGGAGATAACGTTCACCGTTTTTCATTACCCAGATCTGCGATTTTTTCCTCGTTTTACTGTTGCTACGTATTTCTAGGAGCTTGGAGTCTGTTTATGTCGCTCAAAAGACGTAATATGTTTTGGATCGCGTGCTACGAATACCGAGACAAAAGAATAATTTCGAAACACATAGCAGCCTATAAAATTATTGACGATTGGATTAAAGTTTTCTGCGATGTTTTATAAAAAGAAACTGCTTACTTCTAATCAGCACTTCGCTTTGTATATCCAAACCAAATTAACAATTTCATGTCTAACGTTATTACGCACACAAGAAAATGAGAAAAGGCAACAGTTAGCAAAGAAAGGCGTCCTTTTAAAATGCTTCACGAATCAATAATTATGACCGGTATTTCAATCATTCCTTCGGGCTTTGCCATCTACAAATATCTTTTCCAAAATCATTTCTAGGTTACAATCAATTGCGTTTCACTGGGTAGAAATTCCGCGCCACTGCTTCCGCTTCACATTGCAAAAGAATTATTTCCGCTTAGAAAAAACTTGTTAGAGATATGTTCTTAGGTCATTAGCGCTTGACTGTATGATTTTCGTTTCTGACATTTCGTCCAAATAAAATGCATTAGCACCTTTGCATGTTTTCCAGTGACTGTTTCCATCTTATTAGTGGACAGTGAATTGATCAAAACTGTTCGATAGGTGTTTGTGGGCACTTGACGTTTTGCCAGTGCCTTGTCGGCTGTTTTTGAACAGGATATTTGTAATTGGTGTAGAGGTCTTTTTCTGTACAATTCCTCACTAACTGTCTGTAGAGTTGCTGATAAAGCTGGACATGCACAGCCAGAAAAATGGTGATCAGCTCATCACCAAAAAATAGTGATCACTTTAGACCCTCACAATTTACCGCCATCACCATTTGTGGTGCGTCCGGCGTGTCTCCGTGTTTTAACTTTCCACCTTCATATATGTGAAATAATTAAATCCCAGAGTAAACCACAATCAAATGAGTCATATTTGTTAGATTTTAGCAGCCCAGTGAATTGGTGATACACTAAAAACTCACAGAACACGGATCCATAGCAGTATATTAGCAGAAGACAATACAGGTATACAGGTACAACACATGATGAACATAAGACAGCAGCATGGCACTTCTTTGATTCAGTGCAAGATTATTATCCAGAATGCTGTCCACAATTCCCCATCTTGTTTAAAATACTGCAGAAATATACAACTTCCTGGTAGTCCTCTCTATCAACTCTGGACAGTCCACAAACTCCCTGTTCAGTATGCCTCACATGAACGTTGTACTGAATACCACAGTGCCGCCACCAGGTCATATTTGTCATATTTAAGTTCGTCATATCATAAGGCCATCAGCCGCAAATTGGATATCCTTTATGTCGTCCCATGAACCATACAGTAAGATCCATTACAGAACTCCTCCGATGACATCCCTGTAAAGTTTGTTGATAGTCAGGATGGTCTATATTAAAAGATATATACAAAAATATTAGTATTTGTTAGGAGTCGTGTAATCACCAAAACACACACGACCGAGGGGTTCAGTAAACAAGAAAGTGTCTAAATTTTGTTCAATTCAGTTGCTTAGTGCAAAAGATATCTTACAGGCAAGCAGCATTCACTTAGAAAAATGGTGAAAAAATGGTCAAACTTACAGACTGGAAGGCATCAAACTGTTATCTGTTTACGTAAGTGAAGTTAGTCGGCGGTTGGCAGTTAGCGGTTAGCTTTTTAAAAGGGACCAGTCATTATTTGCATAAAATATAATAGGGCATATATACGTTACTACTGCACGCATCCGTTTCATACTTGGTGTATTATTAGCCCTTTCGCCATAACAACTCCAGGGGCACCTATATGAATACCACACTGAATGCTTGTCTGCGCTATATATCCCTTACTACTGCAATTAGAGTCTTCCATCTTCCTGTATTAAGAATACTTCACGGGGGCTATCACTTGATCCAAATATCTCTAAAAAAAAACATCATGTTGACGCCTCTGTGAATACCAGACTGAATACTTGTCTGCACTATATATCCATTGTTTGCTGCACCCACAGACTTCTTACTTCGTGCAAAAATGATACTTAATGTGAGCTGTCACACGGCACCGATGTTGGTCCATTACCACACCAGGGGCGTCTCTGTGAATAGCAGACTTAATAACTATATATCCGTTACTAATGCACCTACAGATTTCATACTTGGAGTATTTATAATACTTAATTTGGGCTATCACATGATAGCAATACTGCTACATTACCACACCAGGGGTTGCCTCTGTAAATAGCAAACTGAATAGCTGTCTCAGCTATACATCCATTACTACTGTACCTACAGACTTCATACTTGGGATTACTAATACTTAATGGAGGTTTTGTCCATTACCCTGTTTTTTTTGCAAACTTTACGTGTGGTGCAGTCATCTTCATTTGGCTTATCATGGTGTGCAAACACCTCCCGATTATCGCACTAGGGGACGCCACAGAACAACAGACTGAATGGTTGTCTGATCAGTTTCTTCCGTGCAAAGGGCATGGACATATCATAATGAGGGGCTTCCGTGACCGAGTGGTACTGAAGAAGCTGAACTACCATATGTGTGATCAGGGGTAGCCGAGGCCACGGGAACTAGTGTTTTGGATGACGAGACGCCTTTTCGGCGACATTTCGTAGCTGAAATCAAGACAAGAAGTTGGGAGAAACTGTCCTTTCGATGGCATGATGTTGGGGTTTTGGGGGCAGTGAAAATACATTCCCAGCTAACTAGGTGAGGGTCCAAATGTCGCCTAGCCCCAGGAAGTGCAAGCGTTTCACATACCCGGAAACGCTGAGACGTTTTAGACAATTCCAGGAAGTATAAATTATATGGGATGCCGAATAAACTGCACATACGTGTCCTTTCTATTGTAAAGATTTATACGTTAACTTTCCTAAAATTTTATGCATATGTTTTTAACTTTTCTGTTCACATAGGTAGGTTTGGAAGCCTACAACGCAAATATGGAATACATCGTTTATTGGACAAAATGCACTTATAAGACCATACACGCCTTGTCACTAAACAATATAAGAGTGTTATATTCAAGATAATCGGATCTATGCGTCGAAACAGACGTATATGTAGCAGTTGCTCAGTCCGCTATTCACAAAGGCGCCTTTTTGTGTTGTAACGAAAAAGTTTTTATATCAAGTGATAGCAAGCATAAGGTTTATTTTTGAACCAAGTATGTTCAAGTATGTAGTTGCAATATTAATGGATATATAGCGCAGACAGTTATTCCGTCTGCTATTCACAAAGGCACCCCTCGGGGTGTTTTTGTATTACGTGATAACTCTCACTGAGTGTTATCCATGCACCAAGTATGAAGTCTGTAGGTGAAGCAGTAATGGATATGTGGCGCAGACAGTTATTCAGTCTGCTATTCGCAAAGGCGCCCCCTGGTGCGGTAATGGAGAAATTTCCAATCACGTGATAGCTGGCATTAAGTACTATTTATGCACAGTCTGAAGTTTGTAGGTGGAGCAGTAATGGATATTCAGTCGGCTATTCTGATTGGCGCACCGTGTTGAGATAATGGAGAAGTTTTCATATCACTTGATAGTCCGCATTAAGTATTACTAATGTACCAAGCATCAAGCCTGTAGGTGCAGTAGTAATGAATATATAGCACAGAGAGCTATTTAGTGTGCTATTCAGAGAGGCGCCCCCCTGGTGCGGTAAGGGAGAATAGTTGATATCACGTGATAGCCCGGGTTAAGTATTATCGATATGTCAAGTATGACGTCTGTAGGTACAGCTTTAATGGATGTGCAGCACGGACAGCTATTTAGTCTGCAATAGGCAGAGAGGTCCCGTGGTGTGGTAATGGAGACATACAGGTAGCATGTGATAGCGCGCGTTAAGTATTAGTAATACACCAATCATGAAGTCTGTAGATACAGTAATACTTGATATATAACTCAGAAAGCTATACAGTCTAGTATTCACAGAGGCGCCACCTGGTCTGATAAGGAAGAAGTATTGGTGTCATGTGATAGCCTGGGCTGAGTATTATTAATAGTTCAAGTATAAATTCTGTACGTGCAACACTAGCGGAGAGATACCCTCTTCTACTTTTTATGTAAATAATGACTGGTCCCTTTCGAATAGTTAACAGCTAATGGCTAATCTTGGACTAAGGTATTTAACGTTTTCTCGCCTGCTTCTCCTTGATACCTTTCTGTGCAGAAGGAAACATCCATTGTTTCACAGATTTACTTCACTGTTTGTCGAATTTGTGCTTTTAATGTTTTCTTCCGATGAACTCTCTGATCCTTCAGGTTTTTACTTCGTTCTTCGCCATTTGAATTCCATATCCGTTCTGGCTTCTCGCTTGCAGCTTCAGTGTTATGAAAATGTGGCGGAAAGCAAGTTTATAAGTCCATTTTTGGTTTTGCAATGTCCATTAAGAATTGTGAGAAATTCTTCAGAAAGACCAGAAAAGTGTCCATGCCACGGTGCAGAGGATACCAACGGCTGTAACTTCCGTTTAATAAATTTCTTCACAACACAAGATTCCTGCAAGGTGTTTTTGAGATTTTTTGCTCTTCGTGAAGTTGATTTTAAGACTTATACCACAGGACTTTGGGACATGGGACAATTTGTCAGAATTTAGCGCGTTTTGGCTACAAAAGATTGGGAATTGAGATTCAGAGATTTCTCTATTTAATATTTATATTATTCCTCTTCAGAATTATAAGGTACTTCATAAGCAAATCAGAAAGCTGCAAAAACAATTAGGATTTAATGGGCGGCACGAACTCCTTAGAAAACTGAGTGACACTCTACAGATCGCGGATTGCAATGGTTCTTATTTGTTGCAGTCAAAGTGGTGTTGCTTTCCTTGATAATGATGACCCATCTCTGCGTGTGAGGTCGGGAGATCTTCTGAATGATAAGAACATGACACATAAGCCCCTTGTATTTCTAAAGGTTGTTATTTGCGCGTGTTATTTACCCCCTGGGGAAGCTACACGGCTGAAGCTGTAAGGCTGCTCTTTTATTTCGGCACGAAGACATTAAGCAAGGACAGAGACTGGGTATTTAATAGAAATTGAAGGGGAAAGTAGCAAAACCCTTTTCATCTCGGTCCCATTGATAACTAAACGTTTCTGGGTAGCAATCACCATTACTTAGACAGTACATTACTGAGGCGCATCTACATACTAAGAATGAAAACACGCAAGCTCACGTAGTCGGCTCCAAAAAATGTGCGATTAGTGGATCTGTTTATTTTCATTATCAATATAAGCAAGTTGGCCAGAGTTTAAAGTCGCTGCCAAACACGGTAGACCACTGAATATCAATGAGAGTCCACTTCTCCCTATTTAAGTCGTATGATTAGAGACACAGACGGGTTGACCTGTTCTTAAGCCGAATTACCACTTATGTTCTTACAAAACAGAATGGAATTAGAATAAACAGCCACAGCTATCACAGTGAAAACATATAAAGTACATTGGGATGTTTGACATCTTGAAAAGGCGTGCTACAAATGTGTTCAGCGTTTTTTCAAGACACCGTAACAGCTTCGATGCTCGCAGATCAGTCAACAAAAAAGCATCTACATGAGTATAGCCTTACGTTCGAGTTCCGGAACGCCACCTCTTCTCATTCTCCTCATTCTCCTTGTTCTAGGTTCTACGGGTTATTGCTCCTAGTCGTAAAATATACTCTTCCTCAAAAACCTGTTAGGTTTCGGCCTTTATGGTGCACCATTGACGGATGTAGTTCTAGAGTAGAGAATAATCCCAAAGCATTTCGGGTCCACTATGACCACGTCTAGGGCATAATCACTCACAAGTCAGTCCCAATGACACTGCCGATCCCAAAAAGCATCTGAGCATTGTTGATAAATATGCACGCCGAACAACCATCTACACCGCCAAACACTCACACGGGCGTGGCGACTATAAAACACAATTGATGTAACGAATTAGAAGACTTATCCAATTTGTTTCAAAAGAAAACAATGCTTTAGAATGCTCATTTTTTGTGTAGGAAGTGGAAAATACAAATACAATTTAAAGTTATAACAACGTATAAAGGTTTATGATCTTACTAGATGTGCACCATTTAAAATCGACCTTGTCCCCGATTGGCTGGATAAGCCTGTTCGTTCTACGTCAGGAGAAAGGCCAAAGCACAGGTGAGTGGGCGGTTGCTTCACTGTTCTGGAAAATGTAAAATTTTCAATTATTACACACCTACTTCGGACAGAATCTTTTGTTTTGCTGAAAATAATGCATAATGTAATATTCGATAGTTATCTAGATTAGATCAGATTCCAGACTGAGGGTAATTCCCAGGACATTGAAAATGTTGATCTTCTCCAAATCTACCATAGACAAATGGTGAAATAATAAAAGATGAACAAATAATAATTTAAGACGGTCCAGGCAGTCACAGTCACCAGTTTTATATTTGTTTGTGTGATTGTTTGATTGGGGTTTAACGTCGCTTTCAACCTGATTTCGGTCATATTAACATATCTGCTTGTAGCAGATTTGACCAATACCAATATATGTATAGTGGTGTGCCGCTGGAACGCCATGCCCAGGACCCCAGCCTTACTGTTTTAAGTATGACTCGATTCGGGATTGAGCCCCGATTAATGAAGTTTACATATCTCGCATATTCACGTAGCATCACTGTTAGAAACATTACATTTATAAATTTTCTAAAATTGGCTTTTGCAAATTTCCGAATCTAATAAAGAGCATTTTCTATGTGCACCAAACATATAGACAGGCGCTACAAAAATGGCCATGTCAGTGTAGATGTAATACTGACACTGGAATGGCTGAACCAGTCTGGCAGATTTAGCTGATGTAAACTGGTATATACATCCTCTTGTTTTGGGGAAATGCATGGAGAACGGACAGAAAGGAATATGTGTAATTATTACCGCATTTATGATATCGACCGACGTCTTAACCTGCCTGTGGACCTTTGTGAACCTAAGGCAGGGGAAATCTTAGACATGTCATATCACATCAACAGCAAAAAAGCCAGAAGTATATTGCTATATTTTTGTGTTTTTATATCCACAAAAGTGTTTCACAACCAAGAACCAGAATAATTTATTGCAGATTTACTTCGCTCGTCTCAAAAAAAATTGCAATGTTTGGAAAGATATATGGCGGTTTATCCTCAAATAACAAAATGGAATAATTATTGTACAAAAAGTTCCGGTGCAAATAATCCACGGAGATAGGAAGGCTTTTCTCGCTGACGGAAACTAAATTATAGCATTTTGTTGGCCTGGTTGTGTCTGATAACATAACACCTTTACAGCAATACATCTTCCAGAAGTCTTACCCTCTACTTCGTAATACGTGATCAAAATGCATATACAGCGAAGCCGTAATATAACGTTATTCTTTGTAATTCAGTTGTAGGTAAAATGTAACATTGTTCTTTTTTACGTTATACAAGTGTAGGTCTCTGGGGCTTATGCTAACGAATGTGTCGGAGGATTTATGCTCATGCGTTATTTAGGCCCTTTGTGTTAGTGTGTGTGGAGGTCGATTAGATTTATTGTGATGGAGATTGCTTTTAATGTGTGCGCATAACCCACACAGGACACAAATAGGAGCGACACCGTAAGCAAACAATAGGTCTAGTCCAGGTTTACATAATGGCCGATGGGCCAGCGCGCCACTGTGGCTTATAATGACCCAGGTGCCTCTCCTCTTGGCTTCCTCTTGGGTTGTACGTGGGGAAGTCTGCCCGCAACCTGCGGATGGTCGTGGGTTACCCCCGGGCTCTGACGGTTTCCTCCCACCAATCAATCAAAATAAAATAATGTCTCTTGACTGCAGTTTAACACCGTACTCCAGTATTTTGTCACTTGTGTAACAGCGGTGTGGTTTATAGTGATGCAAACTGGAGTACCCGGAGTAAACCTGAAACCTTCACAACTAAAGTGAAGGAGACCAGAACCGGGCCAACGACCCCCTCAGTCTAAGGCTGATTATAGGATATGGCAGAGAAGGTTTCCTCGGCTGATCACTAAATGATACTCGATGGGTCCAGTCGGTCCTGTAATCTTACACTCCGCTTCTCTGCCCTGTTTCGTCCCATTATAATGCTAGTCGCCGTTGTAGAAAGTCATCTGCCTTTTCGTACGGCGTAAAACGCTAATAAATAAACAAATTTAGAGCTTTCCTTACACATTCAAGACTTAGCGTCTGATACAATTGTTTTATCAAAAAAATAAAAATAAAAATAAAAATTATCTGCAAATCTAACGCCAAAGGAAAATGTGGTCATGCACTTAAGCTTTTTGTTAAGTGAATATTAAGTGAATGTTAAGTGAAAGGATGGGAGGACTTTGACTCACCGACAGCCAGATAGACAGATTTATCTAGCTGCTGGTTGCAATTAAAACTGTGGTGTCGTATTTATATTCTTAGAAAGATTGCCGTCTTTGTTTAGTATTTATTATCACACAGTTGATATCATGGAAATGACATTTAAAAATGATCTACAAGATGGTAACTTAATTGTACGAACACACAGTGTAGATTTACAGCTCACAACACATGTAGCAAACCCTTTTCACTTAATGATATTCAGCCACTGTTCAGGTGGGTGGGAATATTACAATTTCTGTTTGCACATACAATGCTGAATGTTATTCACGAACACAGTTCTCTCTGAATTTTCCCTCTGAGGTAGATTACTTCGAGTGACAACGTAAATATTTGCCGTGAACTTGCTCCTGCACTACGGCTAAAATGTACCTATGTACCAGAATCGACTACTATGATGTAAACAAATGCACACGGTAAATTACAGGGCAGATAACACTGGAGGTAGTACTTACACACAATGAAAACTGTATCCCTGCTTGGAGCCGATGACCATACCTGACAGCCGAGACCTGTATTCCTGCTGGAAACAGATGGCCATACATGACAGCCGGGATCTGTATCGCAGTTGGGAGCGGTTGAACATACCTGACAGCCCAGAGGGGAATACATGTATGATGAAGATAATTGTACTATCTCGGCGATTTCCACTGTGAGTCTCATCTTTTTCCGGGAAGTTTTACAACAGCTTTAAATTAAAACAATTTAAAGCACTTTTTAATGTCTCTTGTCCCTCTAATTTAAATTGTTACATCTTAAATAGAATGTACAGCCTACATGTTTAACTCTACAGTATTATTGCCTGACATATTTTAATAAAATGCCAGTCTCTTCACTCCGCATATCACATGTCACTCTCTTTTAAAATCGAGGTGTACATTTTTGAGTCAGGCGTGATGAATAAATACTGAGGCAGGAGGCAGGCACGGTAGGGTGTAGGAAGTTCGTGGAGCTGATTTCCCCAGGTGTTCTTCAATGACATCAATATACTTCAAGGCATGATCTCTGTGGTAAGTCGCAATCTGTGTACGCTGGTTTCCTGACGGTACGCGGGCGGACTAAGAACGTGCACAGGTGGAAGAAGATTTCTACTTCGGTGCACGATATCAATTCCCTTGGCTGCCATAGTGGACAGAGCCATAACACAGTATGTACGTGTGGTGCAACCAGGCTTCGGGCCGTGAGATAGGTGTCTAGGAATAGTCTCAGGCTTTTCGTATTAGCTCCACATTTGTCAGACGCCAAATTACCATAGAAAGGCAATACAAATAGATTAGATTTGTTTTCATTATTTCGGACAATGGGGGATGTTCAAATGTGTAAGTTGTCTCATGTAAATCATTACATAAAGTAGAGTACAGCATTTTGAATACGATGAACTCCAATCGTTCCTCTATGCACAAACAATAACCACAGTGAGCCCACTAGAACAATGGGATGGCGTGTACTGTTGTTAAGTCTGGTCTCAAGGGTGTGCGGGTCATGCTGGAGTGTCATCGCCTGCATATCAACTAAGAAGTCGTACTTAATGGCATACTGGTCGTTTGGATCACAGTGCTGCAGGATATGTTTCCGCTGTGGCAGTGCACTATGGCGTGCGGTGCCTTCTACTGAGCACTGCATACACCATCATATCTTCACCATAAGTTGTCATACATGCAACCACACTCGTTGACAAGCAACGTGACAACAAGTTACATAGAAATGGTTGTTATTATCATGTACACACATTTATTCAAGTTCAAGTCCAGCTCATGCTGGCGTCCTCGCTGGCTGTACGTGGGAAGGTCTGCCAGCAACCTGAGGATGGTCGGGGCTTTCTCTCGGGCTCTGCCCGGTTTCCTTCCGCCACAATGCTGGACGCCGTCGTATAGGTGAAATATCCCTGAGTACGACGTAAAACATCACTGAAATAAATAAATAAATAAACATATATAAGAACAACAACCCGAGCTTTCAATGCTTAATAATACGTTGTATATTATTACAAAATGTATGTTATAACTGAAGGGTGTATATGTCCACAGGCTGTGTTATTAAAATGTGTTTCCATTCCTTTTATAACATGTAGATCTGCGCTTTTAGACGTCATCCCCTACAGATTAACCTTTAATTATCGGCTTTCCTAGCTTAGTCAGCTGACACCGGCTCTTGACAGTAATCCTACAGACCACACATTAACAGGATTAGCTTCCGGTCAGTCTAGAACAACGGCATTAGCGAGTAAAAGGTGGAGTCCTCTCCTAACCTCCCATGCAAAATACCTCAAAGAATTGTCAGAGAGAATGTAGAGGTAACTTTACAACCCAAAAGAGTTTCACCACAAGACTCCGTGAAATCACACCTCAACCAAACTCTTCCATAGAGCCTTATCATGACTGTTACAACAGTAACACTGGGAAAGAGCCAGTAATGAAGACAGAGAAGCAGTCTGAATCCTAATCGCTGTCGTCATGTAAAGCTTTTAAGTTGGCTTCAGAGAGGTATAGGGAAGAGTGAGGACAGCAGCAGGTAACTCGAGCGATTCTGTTCAGACCCATCAAGACGCCTGCTCGTGTCCGAAATCAAAAAGCCATACAGCGTGTATACCAGTGGTCACGGAGACACCGCCAGAAGCCCCTTTGTTCGTGAACTCTATGCGTGGTGAGATATCTATATGATATTGGGCTGATACAGGGTAGGTTTTGTCCAGGTAGTTGGTGTATATAATTGATTTTATAGACGATTAGAAGAGGAACCGGTAAGCACTGGCCCAGAAGGCTACATGTCCCACAGATGCAAATAGGAGCAACTCGACCTATTATTAAAAACAATTCGATGGTGTTGGGTGTATTGTCCGGCTGTGAAGTGATGTTTTTCTGTCACTAGACAGACCAGACAACTCGCGGTTTCACGTCCGTTTCTATTCGTTTAATTCTAGTTGTATATTCTCCACCACCGAAAACTAAATGTCTCTGTATATGCAATTTATAAGATCTGTAATATTTTGGGAATGCAGTGGCTGGTTCTCAGTATTAGTAGATATATATAACTTATACTAGTTGTTATGTATCGGGTTATCGGTTACCCGATATTACTGAAATATCTTGCACCAGGATAAACATGGTTTCAAGTCTGTCTGTATTTTTACTGAGTTTCTTTGTTTCTTTTCATATGACAAACAAGCGCCAATTGCAGAAAAGCTAACGAACCTCGAGGCCATCAAAACATCGTTGATATTACCTGCCTTTGGTTATGATTCCAGGGCTTTTTCTCCGTGGAGTTATACTCCTGTAATACGAGAATTACACCCTTGTAGGACAGGAGATACACCAGATAGACCGGCCTTGTACTTCCGTAACATCCACTTCCACGATTGTTCCAAAATAAAACAAATAGTCTAACAAATAGAACCGCTGTATTTACCTATGTCACAACTGGAGCTTTCTTCTTGGAACTTCTACCAGACTGGGAACAATGGGTATCCCTAAGGTGAACATAACCTTAGTTGTATCATCGAGGTTGACGGTAGCTCATGTTGTCATCTTCCTCGACATAGTCTGCTTTGTCCCGTATAAGCACAGCCGAAGGTAACTCATGTTATCAGTTTCCTCGATATACTCTGCTCTCTTCTTTCTAAACAGAGTTTATGGTAAGTCATGTTATCAGTTTCCTCGATATACTCTGCTCTCTTCTTTCTAAACAGAGCTTATGGTAAGTCATGTTTTCTGTTTCCTTGAGATACCCTGCTGTGCCCTGTATGAGAGCCATCCGAAGTAACTCATGCTGACAGCTTCCTCGATATACGCTGCTTAGTCCTGTATAAACATCTTAAAAAGAACGTTCAACTTACACGTTTTCCTCTACAGAATTATTGCCTGACATATTTTAATTGAGTCTCTTGAGTCAATAAATCACATGTGTTCTTCTCCTTTCAGATCGAGAGGTATTTTTTATGAGTCATGCGTGATGACTAAATATTGAATCTCCACACTGAGCAAGGTCGAGTGTTGCTAGGGGATGAGAACCGAAATGTGCGCTCGAAAATCAATGAACAATTGCAATGCAATTTGGCTATAATTATTGTCGTTTTCATGTCATTTTTGCTTTTTTTGGCCGAATCCTTGACACGGTATATTCCAGAAGTGTCAGAACACTCACCAGACTTGAGGACTGAGCCGAATAAATCGGCCACAGAGATAACGATTCTATTTTTGCTCATCATTGATTAACATCTGGACAAATAATTTCACAATTTGAAACATAGCAACAGTTTCAAGTGGCGCATTATGAGTTAAGGTTGAAATCCGTTTCAGCTATCCTCTTGTTAAGAACAATTCCACAGAGCATCTAAACAGCTCGTAATGTCTTTCGTTTCCTTTTTCTGTTGTTCTGTTTCATTTCCCCGAAACTGAGATCTGCATTAAACGAGGGTGAACCTTAGTGTGGCTTAATATCTTCATATAAGACATGGATATTAAAATTATTTAAAGTTTTTTTGAAAATCGGATTTCAACCTACAGTAAGAAATTAAAATTCTGCTACAACATGTACATTTGTTTGCATGCCTGACTGGTTGGCTGTCTGGTTGACAGATTGATGCGCTGGTTGATTTGTTACGAGGTTTTCAGGCTGATTGACAGATTGATGGATTGGTTGTTAGTTTGGTTGGATCGTTGGTAGATTAGTGGTCTGGTTTTTTGATTATTAGCTTGGTTGGTTGATAGATTGGTGTTCCTTGGTGTTTGTGTTGGTTTGTTGATATATTAGGCACTACTTTATGATTTGTGTGCACACAAAATGGATGCATGATGAAAGAATGACTTACTTCCCCTACTGAGTTTCCTCGGCTCCAATGCATGTAGTGACATGTAATATCCCTGAATTGAGAGTCGATATAGTCTGCAGGGAGAGGAGGTGGGCACGGCAGGGTGTAAGAAGTTCTTGGAGCTGATGTCCCCAGGCGCTCTTCAGTGACATCAAAATACTTCAAGGCATAATCTCTGTGGTAAGTCGCAATCGGCGTCCGCTGATTTCATGAGAGTGCGCTGGTGGACTGAGAAGTTGTGCTGGTGGCAGAAGATTTCCATTTGGGTGCACGATATCAATTCCCTCGACTCACCGTCAGGATATAATACAAATGCGCGCAGAGCAACAAGGCTTTAGGCTGACAGTTAGGTTTCTGAGAATGGTCCCAAATACACTGTCCACTGGTCTGACGTATTTCGTCCACATTTGTCGATGTCTACATGTAATTTCATTACTACCATGAAACCAAATCGTAGATCTGAAGATGTTCAGATTGTTCTCTGATCCGTATAAAATAGCGAACCATTGAGCATAACTTCTCAACATTTCATTAAATCCATCATTAATACTTTCCACATGAACTCATAATATTTAATTGTTCGATAAAGAAAACTCAGCAAGAATTAATTATTCCATGCATTGACAAAGTTAAACAAAATAAGGCCTTTTACTTCTTTTAGAATTTTACAAAAAACTCTCATAATCATCAAAGAGCCTATTCCAAATAGGGTCATCATGATTTCTTTACCATTTTACAGTGAATAAAATACGAACAAAGATTGAGTGTCTATGGTGAACTCCTCTTTTGCAGCGAAAAAATATACCTGTTATATTTCCAAATTAAATTCAGATATAGATGTAATAATACATCAAGAATGCATCGTAGAAACTATATTTGTTTGTTTATTCACTGTAAAAAATGTGAAAAAATCATGATGACCATATTTGGAATCAGCACGATATGACCCGATGATGTGTACATTATGTGTTCTGGTCTTTTAACACAGTAGTGCAACATACTTTTCCGCGCAAATGCCCTTCGCGTGTATATAAGGATATCTGTCCTTAACCTTTTAACACGCTATTCATTACAGACTGACTGAGGAGTGGACATTGACCGATGACAGCGCTCCACAGCTAGCCTGTCATAGTGTACGTAGGTACATGTATATAGATCCAGAAATATTGACTTAACAAGCATACATCTCGGAGAGGGAAAATAAATAATGATAGAAACTGTATTTAATGCGCAGTATATACGTGGGTAAACTCAAAGTTCTGACTAAGAAAATACGCTATGTGCGACAAAGGAGAGATTAAAATATCCAGCTTTTTGTGTTTCAGAAATTAGTCAAAATAAAAGTTCCAAGGCTGATTGGTGCATATCCAGACTACATGAGGTTATTTATTCATATCAATGGTTGACCGAGTTTATCCATCCTTTGTTTTTGTCGAATTTCTGGTTAACCCGGAAAATGACAATGTTTCCTGGGGTATCTACAAACCACTATCAGCAGAACAATGGAACAACCTTAAAACCTATCTGCTTCATATCCTGAGGGTTATCTGGAGCGTTGATAATACGGAGCACCAAGTGCTCATGTTAAAAGCGTATCCTGTAAAAAGGCGAAAAACAATTATCATTGTCCTCTCCTCCACCCACCCCGCCGTCCTAATTCCCATCCACTCCCCGCCCTTCTTCCACCACCATCACCACAAACGCACCCATGACAGGTACACATAACCCAAGGTAAGACGTTCGTGAATATCCTGATTATCTTCAAATCGATTGCGCACTGGCGTGTATTGCTA
This sequence comes from Acanthopleura granulata, assembly GCA_016165875.1. Taxonomy (NCBI): domain Eukaryota; kingdom Metazoa; phylum Mollusca; class Polyplacophora; order Chitonida; family Chitonidae; genus Acanthopleura; species Acanthopleura granulata. Next base: position 44,801,903 of record JABBOT010000002.1, read on the forward strand.
ACCGTGATTAGTCCCTGAAACATCCTGATAAGGCACACTACATTTATCTCCATTAAAGGTAAACGTCTTGAATATAGACGACGTCGATGCCCTTCAACTGCTTAGGTTAATTTGCAAGCTTCTTTCATATACGTTACTTTAAACTAGTCACGTTACTTTTTAGCTTTTTAAAAGTCTAATTATGTTCTCCATCCGCGACACATGCATCAGTGAGAAGGGCAACTGTCCAGAAGTCCACGTTACCCCGATTGGAGATCCTGATTACGTAGACTATCACGTGAGACGCACCAGTGTATCTCAAACACAGATTAACAGAAGCAAGACAATTGGATTATGTCCCATTGTAATATGTTGAAGTTGGCGACACACCACAATTAATTTCCCATTTACTTACATGTTAACGCTTGGGCTCACAGCACTGTCCCTAAATCTGCAAGCCCTAAACCCTCCCGGCATCATAGTCCTTGTCCCTTGAAAAAAGTCCAGTCAAATTCCGGATAAGGCATGACCGATGGAATTTTTTGTCAAATTTGACAAACAGCTGACAGGGCTCAAACCCACCCAATAATAGATCAGTGAGCCTAGATTTGTCACTAATTTTGTCTTGTGTGCATCCTCCTCCATTTCCTGAAAAACACTCACATTTATATCTGAAATGAAACTTTGAAGTCTGTCTTACAAAATGATATAGCCCATCAAGCAGAAAAAATTGTGAAAGGGCAGCTCTGGGGACCAAAAGAAAATATCACTAAAAATAGAAAGGAACTAGCTTCGTCCCTCGAGAGCCTTAATTGTGGTGTGCAGGCATTTAGCGACTAGATACTTATTCCCGGTTCCTTATTCTAAAATAGGTGAGGCTCCAGAGGATACACTCGCATGTCGACTATTCGCTGATTTTACAGGTGTGGACGCATTTTATTCTTGATAGCTCTTTATCTGACCATCTTCTTGTAGGAGTTTTGTCCATCAGTTAGTTGATTTGAGTAATGATGTAGAAATAGTGCTTCTGTTTGTCCATACAGACCCAAAACCATCAAACAGTAAGGCATAAACCGGGGATCTATAATACATGTTGGTGGGTTCCAAAGGGCTGATTGACATTTGGTGTTCAGTGGTGGTAAAGTCAGCATCCAAATGCTAGCCCATTGTTTTTTGCCAAGTGGCCTTTTTTTATACAAAAATTCAAATGTACAACGTAAGCCTTGGTAAAGACATTAGGCTTTGCATAGTTTTGACATAAAATTGTAAATAACGTCAATAACTTGAGAGTCATGCCAGTTTAGTGCAGTCTGTACAAGAATAACACCTGCCGCGAGCTGCATTATTATATCTCATAGAGTGAATCTTGATTTCCATTGATCAATACACGGTCAACTCATATTCAGCAAAACATGATGTACAACGACCGCGTGCTCACAAAATAACCCCACGTTCAGGATACAATATGCAACGATCATGCGCTAATAGCCAACGATTTTTTTGTTATATCCTATACAGTTATATCCCTTTGTTCGCTCTCTATCTTCCGCTAGTTTTTAAAGCAAGCGGTTTTATCCGCATCTCTTCTACAGAGTTACATCACTTTGCTCTCTATCTGCCTGTTTATAAAGTAAGAAGTCGGACGAAGGTTTGCTTAGCGGGAGACAACGTACAAGGTAGCAGGAAACACACAGGTAGCAGGAAATTCATCCTTAGAGAAAGAATTAGGCTGGATTAAAGCGTCATCGTCTTTAGAGTTGTAAATGTCGCCATTTTGTATTGGTGATCCTAACACGATAGCGAAAACTCAGGAACGTTAATCTACAACTAAAATTGAAACAGAAAAATCCAATTCTATATCCTGAATTCTCTCACAACTCTGTCTCTCTGCTCCATTTCTCTTCTTGTGCATGTTACACAAATGTATTTAGTTCACTTTTATTTATTTATTTATTTATTTGTTCATTTTATATTGGTGTTTTAGGCCGTACCCAAGAATATTTCACTTACACGACGGCGGCCAGCATCACGCTGGGTGGAAACCGGGCAGAGCACGGGGAAAACTCACGACCATCCGCAGTAATTCACTTTTAAGCTTTATCATTAACGTTACAGCAGGATGTTTGGCACTTTTCCGCAGACAGACATCCACTCCTACGACATTTAACATGCACCAAAATATCGGACATGACACAGGTGAAAAGTCAAGTGTCCAGAGGCATGCGTTGGGCATTCAAATATTACTGTTTCTTCAGTGTTCATCATCTTATTGTCCGTTAATGAGATGGAAGCAATCACTGGAAAAACAACAAAAATACCAATATATCTTCTTTTGCCGCATTGGCAGAAATAGAATTCAAACAGTAAACGCTAATGGCGTAACTTTTTCAAAATCACCTACACTTTCTTTTCAAGCGCAGACAAATTTCTTTGCAATGTGAGACCGAAGCAATGGCGCGAATTTTCCAATCCAGTGAAACACAACTGATTGTACCACAGAAATGATTCTGGAGAGGATTTTGTGGATGACAAAGCCCACAAGCATTACTGAAATGTTGGTCCTAATTACTCTGTTGTGAAGCAGCATAACTGTTGCCTTGTCTCCGAGGCTTCTGAGTGTAATCAACTTAAACATGAAGACGTTAAGTCGGTTTTGTTATATGCACAAAAGACTAGCGGGGATTGGTAGAAAGCAGACTCCTTTCATAAAACATGGTCCAAAACATCAAATCAAATATCCATAATTTAATGGCCGTTACGTGTTTCCAATGGACTCATTTCTCACGGTACTCAGAGCACTCGTTTCAAACCCAACTTCACCTTCTAACCTCCACCAATAGATAGGTTCACAGAAACGCGTCTACACTGAAAACTACCTGAAAGTATCTGAGACAATTTCCAGAAGTCCAACGACCTTCCTCATTACATGGATTTTTCCTCTTTAGACTATAATTTTTATTTCCCTCCCAAAGCAAGTATGTAAAGTATGTAAAGCCTTGAACAGATCAACCGTCACAGATATCTCTGCACAGTTCACAATCCCGTTAAACGGCTTGATCAGAGGGCATTGAATGACCAGACATACATGACAATTTCAGTGACTATCATCAATTACTCTGTTTGGAAGCTCTCCAAAATTAAGTGGTAAATACTTAGTCTTGAGTTTGGACTTTGGTCTACCAATGCTAGTGGATAAAAGTATTTGAGACAGATTACCATTACCGACGACTGAGCTTGTCAACACGCCCAATGTTCCAGACATCATGGGGTATCAGCCACTAGCAACAAATTGTTTTTTGGCAATGTCCAACCAATATTACATCTCAGCCCTGTTAACCCTTCACTCAGATTGCTATGTCTTGAATATCTTGGAAACGCCTTACCATCGACAAGAACGATCCCCTTTCTGCCAATTTTCCTTGTCAAATTTTACAGACAGAGTTTTTCAGGCCTGCGCGGCTCCTTGCAATAAATCTTACAATATAAATGCGAAAACTTTTAATTGTTTTAACTGAGGCGTTATTACCCCCTCACAGGATGATGATAATAACGGATTTAATGGCAGGTAAAAACATTGCTTTGAAAAGCTAGGCTTTGCGCCTATCCGGGAGAGGCGGATGAGCGACCGTCTGGTTCCGTACAGTTATTCACCCAGACAGTTTCACATAACTCAACAGCCAGGCATTTAACCAGAAAATTGATCTCCTGGGAAAATAATGAGGAATAACATTACTTTTCTACTTTCTTCTCGTTGAGAAAACCACATTTCCTTAATCTTTACAAACATCAAGTGTCATGTTTATCTTGTAATTCCCAATCATGTGATGCATTTCCGTCGACCAACAAAGACCTTGTTAATACCGGTACAACCTACGTTAGACAGTATAACCTAGACGTCGAAACCGACATTCTTAAACCAGACGTCAACCAAAATGGGCGTTCCATGTCAGTAATAATAAGACCAGTTTCAAAATACATAACTTAGATTGCTGTGGTCGGTTAACTCAGCCAAATATTTTAACACTCAATATATCTTAAAAATTGTGGTCACACACAACCACGACAGAGGAGGCATAAACTAACGGCACACTAAGATTGTATGCTACACACGTGATACATTCATCTTAGCAGATCAAATTACAACATGTCTAACGTAGTCTTTAGGTATACGTGTTTTGCAAATATGTCTTGTCTACAAGGCTTTAAAGCCTGATGTTCAGCCCTACTCAGCTGCCATTTACACTAGCCTATATTGTAACATCAGATTCATCGTAGACTGGCATTCCTAGGCACAAACCTCACGTTTGTGGTCACTTTGTCCACGACTGTCGTGTACCCATCAACAGACCACTCTTCTGATAACTAATCCTGATGATGTACAGAAACAACTTACCCATAGTGACTATACCATGGAAAGAGACATGGGCTGGATGTTTCTTAGTTTTCCTGAACCTTCTGTACGAAACACCAATGTATTGGAAACCAGAGACGGTAGACAGAACCCGGTATAATCTGTAACTAGCAATTCAAAAACGAGAACACCCGCACAAGAACATCAAACGTACACTGGTAATGACGTGTAAAAGTATATTCAGATTACCCACAATGCGTTTCAAGCGGAAACAAATTGCATGGCTATTTGAAACCGAAGCACCAGAGTGGAATTTTCAGTCAGTAAAATGCGATTGATTGAAAGCCAGAATTCTTTACTGGAAAGTGGAAAAAGCATTTCTGCGCAAAACCCAACCTTTGAAAACCCAATGCTTAAATACCGATAACAAGTACTCAGTCGTATCAAATCTTTATGCAACAAAAACTCCGCCAGTCATACATACACTCTGGGTCTGTAATATGTTTATATTGAAACAAAAAATTATGAATTTGCTGGTAGAGCGGACGTTCCATTCACAGAGCAATGACCTAACATCAAAAGATTCGCCTATAACAATAAAGATCCGCGTCTATGTCTCCAGAAACCGCTTCTGTCAAATTCACCAGCAGCTACCGGTATATACTACCCACTACTAACGGTCCATCCTGTGTCATATTTAGACCAGTGCCGCTGATATGTTCACCTGGAATTTACCTCGCATAATAAACGGAAAATTATTTCTTTCTGCACGAAAACATTTATTAATTGTGATCTGTTTTAGAGTTCACTTGTCACAACATACCTGGAGAACATTTTTTAAGAAAACCTACACATTTTATTGTCGGATCTCATTGTATAGCTTGGATCCGTCTTAAGCAGATTCTATCCCCCTTTGATAATTACATATATTACTTTTGAAGCCTAATACATGAACCTTTCTCCTTCAGTATGCAAAAGAGACACCAAGGAAGACACTTAACTACTATTACAAAGCCTAAAAAAAAAAGAAGGACGACTTCTATCAGTAATTATAGGCCGCCATGACTCTCCCAACTGTTGCCAGATTCGGACAGTAGAGGCTTCACACAAGCATCATTTCGTGACGTAATGAGCAGAAACTCCAGAAAAAACATGAAAGAAACAAAGTTCCAAAGAAAAAATTACATCTTTCCTTCTTCCTCCCACAAAAATGGCGGCCATGACACAGGCGAAAAGTCAAGTGTCCACAGCCATCTGCTGAACATTCAGTAATAATTGTTGATTCAGTTTTCATCATCTTATTATTCATTAATAAGATGGCAGCATACCATGTAAAATGAACATATATCAGTATATTTTGTTTTGGCGAATTTCTTGAAACGAAAACCAAATGATAAATGCGGTAATGAAATAACTTTTTTAGTCGCAAGTGTTTTTTCGACCGCAAGCAAATTTCTTTGCAACGTGAAGTTGATGCAATGGCTTGGAGATTTCCAATCCGTGCAGTAAAATGCAATTGATCGTAACCCAGAAATGATTCCTTTTGTGATGGAAAAAGCCTCATTCGTGAAGCATCTCGTTTCTCATTCGCTCGCGTGTAAGATAAAAATGCTAACTTAGTTCGACTATATAAAAACAAGTGATGATATAAAATTTAGCAGGCACCTTGCAGACAACATTAGCCAAAACCTCAAAGCAATCGTCTGAAAATTTAATAACTGTTATGTGTGTCTAAATGATTTCCTAGTGACGATAATCAGTGTACACGCTTCAAAGCCAGTGGCATTCTCTGAGCAACAAAGTAGTGATGTTCATAGAAATAAGTAGCTACTGCAAAAGGAGAAAAAACATCGATATGACCATGTGCAGATCCTGTGCCGAGTATCCCACCCACACACTGGATCATATACACAACAGGTCACATCCCACTATTCAGCTTCTTGTCAACAATATTTGTAGCTACTGCAAAGGAAAGGAAAAAAGCAGCAACCATTTCCGGCAGTCTAAAATTTCCATTATGGCTCAGGGATATCCCTCTTTTTACAATATAATCTGTGTTTTTGCTGGGAAAACCCTTAACAGATCATCCGTCACAAATATCTCTGGGCAGGTCTCTCTCCGGTTAAATGGTGAGATCAGAGCGTAATGAAAGACGTTCTGGAATCGGACATTGTGGACAATATTCGTGGCTTGGATCAATATTCTGTCTAGAAGGTTTGTGATGTAATCAGTTTCAGTAGTAGCTCGAGAGTTTCAAATGCTGTTTACAAAAGGTACGGGATAAACATAATGCAGACAGATCTCCATTGCCTTTCACCGAGCGCGTCAACTCGTCCAATGTTTCAAATAGGATGGTTTCTCAGCCTTTTTCTCTCCTTCACCCAGGTCACACCTCACTAACAATGAGACCTTTTTTGTAGTCAGTAAACAGGCATTGTGAAACTAATGATTGTGCTAGCCAGTGTTGAACGGAGAAAATCTTCAGCTGCGATTAGAGCCCTAATTGTCATATCTTGAACACTTTGAGACGCCTTACCATCGACAATAATAACCTCTTGTCGACCATTTGTGCAGACTGATTTTCTTCAGCCCTGTGCGGCTCCTGCAAGAAGTCTTGCCATATGACTGTCAAAAATTTTAATTGTTTCACTGAGGCGTTATTACACCTTCAGAGGATGATGATAATGACGGGTTTAACGGCTGGTTAAAAACGTTGCATCGGAAAGCTGAGATTTGCTTCTGTCTACAGGAGGCCAAGGACCAGTGAGTTAACCGAAAAATTCACTTCCTGAAAGAATAACGAGGAAAGAAATGGCTTTTCTGCCTGAGTTTGTCATTTACAAACATTTGTCGCGGAGAAATCTACATTTCTTTCATTTTTGTGAACCCCGGATATCACAAACATACTTTATCTGAAACACATTTGTCGGCTGGCAAGCATACAATATTGCTCACGACCATTAAAGCCACGTCCAGCTTTATCAGCAACATTACAGACAGTTATTGTGGAACTGTACAGAAAAAGATTTCTACACCCATTACGAATATCAAGTTCAAAAACAGCAGGCATGACACTGACAAAACGTCAAGTGTCGATACAAACACCTATCGAATGGCTTCATGTTATTGTCTACTAGTAAGATGGAAAAAGCAATTGGAAGACCTACAGAAGTGCTAATATATATATATGGACGAAATGTCAGACGGGAAAGTCATACATTAAAAGCTAATGACGTAAGAATATCTCTCTAACACAATTTTTTCTAAGCGAAAATAATTCTTTGGTAATGTGAATCCAAAGCAATGGCGTGGATTTTTCAATCCAGAGAAACACAATAAATTGTAAGTAGAAACGATTTTTAAAAAGTGTTGCAGATATCAAAATCCGAAGGAATTAAGGAAGCACCAGTCACAATTAATGATTCGTGAAGCATCTTAACACGACGCCGAGTGTGTGTAATTAAGTTAAACATGAAATTGTTAACTTGGTTTCGATACAAAAAGAGAAGTGGTCCCTAGTAGTAAGCAGATTCTTTTTTATAAAATATCACACAAAACTTTAAATCAATCGTCAATGATTTTAAAGGCTGTTATGTGCTTTTTTTTTGCTTACATTATTCCTTTGTCTCTGTTAAGTGGTCACTAGTAGTAAGCAGATTCTTTTTGATAAAATATCACACAAAACTTTAAATCAATCGTCAATGATTTTAAAGGCTGTTATGTGCTTTTTTTTGCTTACATTATTCCTTTGTCTCTGTTATCAGAGTACACGTTCCAAAATCAATTACATAAACAGACACGTTCCTAGAAATACGTCTTTAGATTTAACGGGAAATAATACAGATCTGTGTAAGGAGAAACAGTGAAAGATTTCTCCCCATTACGGACATCATTCAGTGGTTATGTGCACGTATCCCCCATACACAAATTCTGTCCCACACTGGATCTTACACACAGTAGTTCATTTCCTATTTTACTACCAGAAAATGTCAACCACAAAATCCGGAAGTCCATGAACCTTCCCCATTATATGGAATCTCCTCGTTCACTGTGTGTTTTCCTGCTAAAGCCTTGCACAGATCAACCTCTGCCCAGGTCAGACTCTGCTTAAACGTTCTGATCACACCGCCATGAAAGAACCAGACATCGTGGGCGATATTCAGTGACTCTCCCTAGTTATTCTTTCTGGAAGCTTACCTAAACGAACTGCTCAAAAGTTTCTCAAGAGTTCCTAATTCTGCGAAACATAGCGGATAGACTTAGATATAATGACGTACGTGTTTGAATAACACTGCAGTGTATTCCCAGACCATTGTGTTGTGCCGGGAATAAGTTTCTTGATCATTTTGTGTTATAAATTTACGTATATACTTCGGTTTCAACCAAAACCCTGGCATTTCATTACAGTCCCAGGTTACGCTTGGAAGAATTACGTCACAGCCCACACACAATGACTGCGTTTCATGCTAGTCGAGCGAGCATGGTCAGATGTCAGTTTCCACTGTTGCGGTAGCTGTTAGAAGAAATACTTTACCGAAATAAAATAATGCTGTCCAACCTTTTTGGCAAACTTAACTTTGAACATGACCTGTCTTTCACTTTAATAACGATTACACAGAGCGTATAAACAACTCGTATTTCATCTCGCAAAACCATGTGCTGCTGATCTACCCAGGTGTTCCTCTGGGGCACCTGTCCGCTTCAGTCCCTGAGGTGTGTGGTAAATCACAACCTGCGCACACCGACATGATGCACTGGGGCCACAAACAAAACTAATGGTTTTCTTTATATGTATAGTATAGAGAAAAAACGGATTGCAGACCATGGCGATACATACTCGTGTGCAGCCTAATCTCACAAGTGAGTCTTTACAGCAGAAAGGATGCAAGAGACTTCTACACAATTATCATGTCAAACACATCATAGTTACGATAACTAGCTGGCCTTGCGCTACAATAATTTCGAGGAATTGCACAGACCTAAGTTAACAGACTCTGAGAAGTTGCACATGTGACAGATTTCCATTTCGACCCACGATATCAATTCCCTCGGCTCCCCGTCTGGGTATAATACAAGTGCACGCAGAGCAAGAAGGCTTGAGACTGACAGTTAGGTGCCTGGGAATAGTCCCAAATACACTGTCCAGTGGTTTGGCGTATTTCCTCCACATTTGTCGACGCCTACATGCAATTATCATCACCATGAAACTAAATCATACATCTGAAAAGGATTGTTAAATAGGGAAGCACACAACATAACTTCTCAAGACTTCATTAAATCCATCATTAATAATTTCCACATGAACTCATAATATTTAATTGTTCGATAAACAATCAACACGAATGAATTATTCCATGCATGGCTTAAGTTAAACAGAATACAGCCCTTAGAGAACAGATCTTTTAGATCTTTGGACACGCTAATAATCATCAAAGAGCCTATTCCAAATAGGGTCATCATGATTTCTTTACCATTTTACAGTGAATAAAATACGAACAAAGACTGAGTGTCTATGGTGAACTCCTCTTTTGCAGCGAAAAAAATATACCTGTTATATTTCCAAATTAAATTCAGATATAGATGTAATAACACATCAAAAATGCATCGTAGAAAACTGTATTTGTTTGTTTATTCACAGTAAAAGAATTGTAAAAAAAATCATGATGACCATATTTGGAATCAGCACGATATGACCAGATGATGTGTATATTATATGTACTGAACTGGCCTTTGAACACAGCAATAGAACATACTTTACCGAGCAAATGTCCTTCGAGCATATAGAAGGATATCTAACCTTATTCTTATAACACGCTATTCATTACAGAGTGGACATTGACGGATGACAGCGCTCCACAGCTAGCCTGTCATACTGTACGTAGGTACATGTATATAGATCCAGAAATATTCACTTAACAAGATTACATCCTCGGAGAGGGAAAATAAATATAAGTATATACCTGGGTAAAGGCAAAGCTCTGACTGTGAAAATGCGCAATGTGAAACCAAGGCGAGATTAAAATACCCAGCTCTTGATGTTTCGGAAATTAGTCAAAATAAAAGTTCCAAGGCTGATTGGTGCATACCCAGATTAGATGAGGTTATTTATTCATGGCAAGGGTTGACCGAGTTTATCTATCTTTTGTATGTATATCATCTCTGGTCAACCCGGAAAATGACAATGTTTCCTGGATTATCTACAAACCTCTATCCTCTGTCTAACAACGAAACGAGATTAAGAAAAATCTGCTTCATATCCTGCAGCGATAGTAATAGGAGCAGCACGTGCTCAGATTGAGCCACATCCCCCGAATCCCCCCCCCCCCACGGCAGGTACACACAACCCAAGGTAAGACGTTCTGAATATCCTGATTATCTTCAAATCGATTGCGCACTGGCGTGTATTGCTAACCGTGATTAGTCCCTGAAAAATCCTGATAAGGCACACTACATTTATCTCCATTAAAGGTAAACATCTTGAATATAGACGACGTCGATGCCCTTCAACTGTTTAGGTTAATTTGCAAGCTTCTTTCATTGCATTTAACTTTTAAAAAAGACTAACTATAATCTCCATGGGAGCCACATACAGAGAAGGATAACTGTCCAGAAGTGGCAAGTCGTCGTCACTCTGATTAAAGCCATGAATCTTAATTAAGAGGACACAGTGAGATTGCCTCGTGTATCGCTCCCTAGAAACCCTGATCACGTGGACTATGACCAAGGACGGACCGGTGTATCTCAAACAGAGATCAACAGAAGCAACACAGCTGGGTTACGTCCCTTTGCAATGTATTTGTTGTGCGTTTGTCCAAAACGGCTGATTGCCACTTACCGTGCATTGTTGGTAAAGCTGACACCCAAGTGTCAAGTGATTATTACACAAAGATTCAAATGTTTAGCGTAAGTCTTGGTAGAGACCTTAGGCTATGAACAGTTTTCCCATAAAACTGTCAATAAGATAACACACCTACCAGTCTAGCCCAGTTTGAACCAGAATTACACCTGCACAAGTAGCATTATTATATCTCATAGAGTAATTCTTGACCTTCATTGGTCAATACACGGTCATATTATAGTCACCAAAAGGTGATGTACAACGACCAAGTGTTCACAAAGTACTACCTCACGTTCATCATGCAATATGCAACGATGACGCGCTAATATCCAACGAATTTCGCTGTTTTATCCTAAACAGTTATGTCCCTTTGTTCGCTCTCTATCTTCCGCTAGTTTGTGCAGCAAGCAGTTGGACGATGGCGTGCTCATCTAGAGAGAATGTACAAGGTAGCAGGAAACATACAAGAATCTCATCTCTGAGAAAGAATTATGGTGAAACGTGATCGTCTTGAAAGTGCCGCCATTTTGCGTGAGAACAGGCCGATAGGCTCTGTTGCTGGTGCAATGAAAACAATAAATTACTTATTCTCCGCTCCATTTGTCTTGGACTCATGGAATATTACACAAATCTATTAAACCCACTTTCAAGCTTTATCATCAACGTTATAAAAAGAGATATTGGGCAATTTTACGCAGATAGACATCCACACCTAGTTTTGACATGCATAAAATTAGCAGGCATGACACAGGTGAAAACTCAAGTGTCCAGACGCACCTATTCAACATTCAATCATAAATGTTTATTCAGTGTTCATCATCTTATTTTCCATTAATAGGATGGAAGCAATGGTTGGAAAAGCAAAAAAAAAATACCAATATGTCTTCTTTTGGCGAATTGTCAGAAATCGAATTCAAACAGTAAACGCTAATGGCGTAATTTTTTCAAAATCACCTACACTTTCTTTTCAAGCGCAAACAAATTCCTTTGCAATGTGAGACCGAAGCAATGGCGCGAATTTTCCAATCCAGTGAAACACAACTGATTGTACCACAGAAATGATTCTGGAGAGGATTTTGTGGATGACAAAGCCCACAAGCATTACTGAAATGTTGGTCCTAATTACTCTGTTGTGAAGCAGCTTAACACGACGCTTTTCTTTCTTATCCTGTTGCCTTGTCTAAGAGGCTTCTGAGTGTAATCAACTTAAACATGAAGACGTTAACTCGGTTTTGTTATGTGTACAAAGGCTAGTGGTGATTGGTAGAAAGCAGACTCTTTTCATGCTCCAAAATCTCAAATCAGCCACCTATAATTTAATGACCGTTACGTGTTTCCAAAGCGACACAAGTACATTCACAGAAATATTTATTGATTTATTTATTTATGTGATTGATGTTTTACGCCGTGCTCACGAATATTTCACTTATACGACGGCGGCCAGCATAATGGTGGAGGAAAGAGCCCGGGGGAAACCCACGACCATCCGCAGGTTGCTGACCTTGAGGTTTTCTGTCAAGTCCGAACTTCATTCAGTGGCTGTTGGATGATCACTTGACACGATCCCACCCTCACACATCATTCCCTCCCTTCTCCCCATCACAAGAAGATCATGCGTAAAAGAGGTTATTTCCTACTTTACAGGTTATCGCCAACAATCACCACCCGAAAATGTCAGCTACCATTTTCCGGAAATCCAATGAGCTTTCTCATTACATGGATTATCCTCTTTTGACATTATAATCTGTATATTCCTGATAAACCCTAGAACAGATCAACCCTCACAAATCACACTCAGGTTAAACGGTTTTATCAGAGTGCAATGGAAGGCCAGACATTTTTGACAAATTTCAGTGACTGTCATCAGTTATTCTCTTAAGAAGGTCTGAACTTTACTGCTAAACACTTGGTCGAGAGTTTGGAATTTGGTCTACAAGTGCTGGTGCTAATGATACAATCACTGGAGACAGATCTCTATTTCCGACGACGAAGCCCGTCAACACGCCCAATGTTTCAGACAGGATGAGTTCTCAGCCTCTAGCAACGAATGTTTTTTATAGAAAACACTAACGAAAGGCAATGTCCAACCAATGATGCATCATAGCCCTGCTACCCCTTCAGCTGTGATGAGCCCTCAGATTGCCATCCTCTCAGACGCCTTACCAACGACAAGAACAATCCCTTGTCGACCAGTTTTCCATGTCCAATTTTACGGACAGATTTTTTTTAGTCCTTCGCGGCTGCTGCAATAAATCTTGTCGTATGAATGCCAAAACGTTTTAATTGCTTTAACTGAGGGGTTATTGCGCCTTCACAGGATGATGATAATGACGGGTTTAACGGCATTCGTATACCAGATGTCAACCAAAATGGGCATTCCAGTTCAATAATTACAATACTAGTTCCCCAAAACATAACCTAGATTGCTGTGGTCGGTTAACACGAATAGTTTAACACTCAGTTTGTCTCACAAATTGTGTTAACGTAGACGGACGACTGCGGGGGCATAACCTAACGAGCCTCTAGGATTGTATGCTACACACGTAATCCATCTTACCAAATTAGATTACAACCCGTATAGCGTATTCTTTACGTGAGCGTGTTTTGCAAATATGTCTTGTCTGCACATCTTTGAACCTGCTGCACAGTTTCACTCTACTGCAACTTACACTAGCTTATATTGTAACATCAGATTCAGCGTAAACTGACGTACTTCAGGGGCAAACCACACGTGGTGGAAACGGTGGCTTTGTCTGGAACTGTGGTGTACCCATCAACCTACAACATTTCACAGAACTATTCCTGATGATGTGTATACGACAGCCTATTTATAGTGACTATACAATGGACAGAGAGACATGCGCTGGATGCTTTGGAAACCAGAGACTGTGGACAGAGCCAGATATATTCTGTAACAGCCGTCGTCTTTTCTATTAATTTAGAAACGAACACCCACGTAAGGGTAATGACGTGTTAAACTATCTCGAGATTACCCACAATGCGTTTCAAGCGCAAACAAATTGCATGGATATTTGAAACCGAAGCACCGGAGTGGAATTTTCAGTCCAGGAAAATGCAATTGATTGAAAGCCAGAATTCTTTACTAGCAGGTGCCAAACATTTCTGGAAATAGCTCAGTCTGTGGCATTTCGGTCTTATTAGTAGAGACTCCACACAGGCATCCTTTCGTAAAGTAATGAGGAGAAACTCCACAAAAGCATCAAGAAACAAAATTTCAAAGAAAAAAATACATCTTTCCCTATTCCTCCCACAAATACTTAAAGTTACAATTACTCATTCGTGAAGCATCTAAACACTACGCCTGTCTTTCTTTTCTCATTCGGTAGCGTGTATCATTTAAAAATTAACTTAGTTTGACTATTCAAAGCAAATCATGATATTAATGTTAGCACACACCTTACAGAAAACATCACCAGAAACCTCAAAGCAATGGTCTAAAAATGTAATAACTGTCATGAGTTTCTAATTAACGGTGTACACGTTTCAAAGCCAGTGGCATTGTGTGAGCAACACAGCAGACATGTTCATATAAATAAGTAACTACAGGAAAACCGGAAAAACCATAGATCTTGGTAATGTGAAGATTTCTGCCCATTATAACCACCATTCAGTGGCTATGTCCTGATCATGTGCCGAGTATCCCACCCACTCACTGACCATATACGCGACAGGTCATATCCCACTTTTTAGCTTCTTGTCAAAAATAACTGTAGACCCGAAAATAGCAGCAGCCATTTCTGGCTGTCCAAAATTTCCATAGTGGCTCAGGGATTTCCCTCTTTCTACATTATATTCTGTATTTTTATTGGTAAAACCCTAAACAGATCATCCATCATAAACATGTCTGTCAAGGTCACTCTCCCTTTAAATGGTCTGCTCAGAGCGGAATGAAAGACGTTCTCGAATAAGACTTTGTGGGCATTTTTAGTGGCCGTGACCAGTATTCTGTCTAAAAGGTTTATGATGTAATCAGCCCAAGGGTTTGATCTGATGTTTCCTGAAGGGATCAGTACAATGTGGAAAGATCTCTATTGTCGAAGGCTAAGCGCCTCGACACGTGTCGGTAGTTTTAGACAGGATGGGTTATCAGTCTTTGTTCTCTCCCTCACCCCTCGACACGTAAAGCTAACAATGATGTATTTTTGTAAACCGAAAACACTGACTTCAGGTAATGCCGAAGTAAGAATTGTCATATCATGAACACCTTGTGAGACACCTTTCCATAGACAATAACAATGCGCCGTCGACCCATTTTCTTTGAAATTTTGCAGACTAATTTTCTGCAGCCCTGTGCGGCTCCTGTATTAAATCTTGCCATATGACTGTCAAAGATTTTAATTGTTTTCACTGAGGCGTTATTACACCTTCAGAGGATGATGATAATGACGGGTTTAACGGCTGGTTAAAAACGTTGCACCAGCTGAGATTTGCGCCTGTCATGAGGAGGCCAATCAGCTACGACCTTCCAGTTTGCCCTCTGGTTCTCTACACTTATTCATGAAGACAGTTTTACATAACTCAACAGCCAGGGATTTAACCAAAAAATTCACTTCCTGAAAGAATAACGAGGAATGAAATTGCATTTCTACCTGTTTTTATCGTTTACAAACATTTGTCGCAAAGAAAGCTACATTTCTTTCATTTTCGTAAACCTCGGGTATCATAAACACACTTTAACTGGTGATGGGCGGCTGCCATCGTCAATAATTGCTGAAGACAAATATCAGTGATCAATCTCATCACCATTTATTGGTGATGGAGTTACGTCATCACCACTTATCGGTGATGAGAAATGGTGATGGCCTACCCCATCACCATTTATTGGTGATGAGAATTAGTGATGGCCTGAAGGATGGCCCAAATTTACCTCTTTGAAAAAATGTCGTCACTATTCATTGGCAATGATACAGATAGATCTATACCTATAGCTGCGATATTTGGTGAACGTGTACGTGTATATTCAAGTGTGAAGTGGTGTTCCAGTCTTGCTTCACTCCAAATCCGACCGGTCGTGTCAAAAATAAAAAGACATATTTCCCCACTTAAAACAATATCACATCGTCTACTCTCCTCCTGTAGACGTTTTTCGAAACATAACGGAAGGCGATGGATAAATGATGTCAAACTGGAAGGTTGTCATCGTTGCAACAATTGGTATTTACCAATGAGTAATTCCAGATAATCATCCTGAAACACAGTAAGGATATCGTCATTGCAGACATTGAAATACAGGACAATCCGGCAAAGACCACGCCTAATGCATCTCCCATTATGGAACTCCGGCCATAGGTGTGAAGGTCTGTCAGCAAACCTACAAAGGGTATGGTGGGTTTCCCTCGGGCTCTGCCAAGTTTCCTCCCACCATAAATGCTAAATGCTCTCCTACAAGTGAAATATTCTCGAATACGACGTAAAACGATGGTAGCCTATTAAGTAATGAGTTCCCCGCCTTTTATTGTGAGATCTGTCACTCCCATGCGTACAATCTTCTCGTCTCTTCCTTGTAAAACTGGGCTCGCCACAAGAAGATTAGCAATCTCGTCCTCTACTCTTCATCGTTTTAGAATTTTCCATTTCTCCCACTGAAATACTGGACATTCCTTCAAAGACCACGCCTAGTGCCTCTCCTATTATAAAACTCCGGCCTTCTCTGGGAAGGTCTGTCAGCAACTTGCGGAGGGTAGTGGTTTTACCCTGGGCTCTGCAAAGTTTCCTTCCACCATACATGCGGAATATTGTCGTATGAGTGAAATATTCTTGAGTACGACGTAAAACCCCTGTCAAGTACATAAGTAAATAAATAAATAAATAAATAAATAAATAAATAAATAAATAAATGAATAAATACTCTCATTCTAGAAGATGATAAGGTATCAACTTTGCCTGTTGTCTCCCATAATGCCATTAAGTCTTGAACACGTACCAGAGACTGTCCTGCATGTATGTCATTACACGAGCAATAACCGACACTGTTAATGTTAGCATATCAGTGAATGAGTTGCTCTTCCTTTGTTGTGCGATGTCGTATTCTTAAGACCTACTCGTCTCTCGAAGCACAAGAGGATTACCAATCTCATGCTCTACGCTTCATCATTTTAGAGTTTTCAATTAATATTAATACATTGTTGACAAGAATCCTAACTGACAGCCGTGATGCAAGCTCTGACAAAAAGAAGCTCATGCCAAAATGCCTTCACCCAGAAGGTCATTGTGGGTGCTTTAACGTGTATTTATGGTGACATACTAGAAAATAGCAATTTTCTAATATCGCTGAATGATCAAAAGAGCCTGCTACTTGGTAATTCGATATATATTCTCAGCATTATTAAGCTTGGTCTATCAAAGGCGTAGAAAGGGACGAAATGATGTAGAAATCGATGCATAAATTGCATTGATAAGAGCCAAGAAACGGTCGTGTGATCTGAGCACTGAACACACACTGAACCGAATCTCGTACCTTGCGACATTTCCATAGTCGACAAGGGTAGGAAACAGGAATGGTCATTGCCATTTCTAAAACTAGCATTTCAGACGAGATCTTTTACAAATAGATCTATATATGTAGGCTGAAATAAATGTGGTCATAGGTGTATGAAAATCAATCGCAAGTTTTTGGATATGCCGCTTGTCTTCCTATACAACCGTACAGGGAAAAAGAGAACTCCCAGGAGGACTTTATGAGGTTTGTACGGGAACTGTTAAACGACAGTCGTCGTCAGTGAAATTGGGCGAAATGTAATAAATCAGTAGAATTCTCTACGTTTTGTGACGCTCCCCATTTGTATGCTCTATTCTCAGATTTCAGCACACGGGGAGAGAGGGCATACTGTCAGTGTAATTCTATACGACTCACTTAATCACATGAAATTATTAATTGAAATCTCAGTAACTACCACCGTTATTGCTACAACATGAGCATAGATGAATAACGGCGTTAGATGAGATTGTTCTACACATATTGTTTTCTTTCTTAACATAAAGAAACTAAAAGAATGTTTCTGTTTACTTTAAGCTCTTTTCACTTCATTCTGTGAGAGGGAAAGTAAAGGATGGTTTGCAATCATGCTCGAATGAAGGTTTTGCTGAAGAACCGGATATTCGTCCTGTTTTCGATTAGCCGAGGAAATTGAGATATTCACAGCTCACTTATTTTTATAACGTGATTTTGCCTGATTTGTCTTCATGGCAATATTTTAGTTGCGTCAAATTCTTTGAAGGTAATACAAATCAAATTTTAATTAATTTGTTGTTTTGGGCTAGGTTTTTAAATGCACCCGACTATGGTAAGCAGCACAGGTGATTTTGTAGATATGGCCACTCAACATTGCGCTGTCAAATGAAATCTTATCTTACCATAATTCCAGTCTCTCTTTGTGAAGCAGCTTCAAATAAATGTAAGCCATTTCATGACTTTTGCAGTTCAGACTACATGTTTCTTCATCCGAAGAGATATTGTTTTTTTTAACATCGGTCCCTGGCTGTATCTCTGACACGGTGAGCACAGGTAATGGCCTTTGTGCAGTATCCAATCTTTTAAAGCTCTGGTCCCCTAAGCGTCCAGTACAAAGCACGTCGCCGTTGTCTCTGTACTTCAATAGTTAAGTTAATCAAATGAAGTTTTGGATGAAATGCGGATAATTTTGCATACATTTTAATAACAGGTCGATTATCTGACACCCCAAAAGGTTGGAATTCGTGCCGTTCTCTCTGTTCACATTGTTATCAATTGGCATCACTCCTTAGGGGATAGCAGTGTCTACCTCTTCAGAAAGCGCAGTCTTGTGTGCATATGAGTCGCTTAAGCTCATCTCCAGCCTGATCATGCATCAGTTATCACTCTCTACTTTAACTTCCGTTTTGCATTTATTGTCCCGGACACGATTCAGTACATACCTTGATGCTGCTGTTGTCCTGTTGTTGGGCCCTATAGTTGGCTGTATTGCACTTCGGCAAATACCTTGGTACTGCTGTTATTCTATGGGCTTCTAAAGTTGGCTGTATTGCACTTCTGCAAATACCTTGGTACTACTGTTGTACTATGGTCCCCTAAAGTTGGCTGTATTGTAGTTCGGCACATACCTTGGTGATGCTGTTGTACTACGGGCCTATGAGGTTGGCTGTACTGTATTTTGGCATATACTGTGGTGCTGTTGTACAATAAGGCACTAAGTTCTGCTGTATTGTACTTCCGTTCACACTCTGTACTGCTGTTGAACTATAGGCCTCTAAGTTTTGATGTTTTGTACTTCGGCATATACCTTTATACTCTTGTAGTATCATGAGCCTCTAAGGTTCCCTGAATTTTACTCAGGCATATACCTTGGTACTGCTGTTGCGCTATGGGCCCAGTTGGTTTGCTGTATTGTACTTCGGCATACACCATGGTGCTGCTGTTGTACCATAGGCCTCTAAGTTTTGATGTTTTGTACTTCGGCATATACCTTTATGATGTTGTTGTACTTTAGGACCCTAAGGTTTGCTGTATTGCACTTTGGCATATAGCTTGGTACTACTGATGTATTATAGACTACACTGTATCTTGGCATATGCTTTGGTATTACTGGTGAAAATATGCGCCCAACGTTTACTTTATTGTATTTGTAACATGAAGTGTGTGGTGAATTGCAGGCCCATTATGTTCCTTGTATGGTTTGGTATTATGCTATTATACTTCACCGTATAGCGTTGTGTTTTTTTTTTTGTACAATGGGCCCTAATGTTCCACCATACAGTACTTTGGCTTATAGGAGAGTGTCACTGATGTTGCCAGTATTGTACTTTGGCTTGTATCGTCTCGCTGTTTAGCACTATACGCCTCAAAGGTTCCCAATTTTTGCGCTTGGGCTTATTTCATAGTGTTGTATTATGGTATTAGTTCCTGATGTAGAAGCGTATTGTGTTGTGTTGTTCCGTAAGTTCCGTTTCTGTGTTTCCTCTAATACCACGGCATTTCCGGTAGATTATAGGCCCTTCTCTCCTTCACTGCGAAGTGTGCTGTGTTCAGGCATTGTTGTTATACGCACCAGAATACTATAGAATCCGAGCAGATTAGGAGCAGATATTTACGTGTTAGCATTTGTCATAGTCCACCGTTCTGTCACCATAGGATAGCTCATTGTTAAAGTGACACATGGAAGTCGTGCGAGGAGTAGTTTTTATCTAATCAACCTCAGTGGATAAAACGTAGACATACAATTAAGATGGATATCAATTCGCAGTCTTGTGGAAATCTCCTGTCAAGTGTATGGATTTTGCGACAATTTAGTATCCATGAGTGCTTTAGTACACATCTATAGAGGTCAGCACGTTATGAGGTAACTTATTTCGTCAGTTGTTTATTGTATATTTGTCGACCGGTTGACATTAGGAATTGGAAAACACTTTTAAGAACCTGGCCATCACCTTTAGTGTGGACTGTGATCAAATCTAGGTATCTTAGATATGTAATATTACATTGCGCATCATTCCTGGAGTAACCAAAGATTCTTTTTGAACCTCGTATGTAAATAGTCGAGAAATGTACTTTGAGCAGAAAATAGTGAAGCAGCTGCCCACTGGTGTGGATTGATCTTTCTCGTAGCATAGAACAAACAAGCTTGCCCAATAAACCAGGGGCAAAGTCAATTTTTAAATGGCACACAAACATCTAAGTCATGAACCTTGACCTTGTACTTTGATTGCCCACTTCACTGTACAACAAATAGTCAGCCCCAAGCATAATTTTGCCTTGAAAGAAATTGGTGAAGTCTTCTGGGGGCATACTTCATTACGTCATTGGTGTTTTATAGTCGCCACGCCCGTGTGAGTGTTTGTCGGTGTAGACAGTTGTTCGGAGTGCACATTTACCAGCAAAGCTTAGATGGTCTTTGAGATCGGGTAGTGTCACTAGAACTGACTTATGAGTGATTATTCCCCAGACCTGAAATGCTTTGGGATTATTTTCTACTCTGGAACTCCATCCGTCAATGGCACACCGTAAAGGCGGCAGCTTAAGCGGCTTTTGAGGAAGGGTATATTTTACGATTGGGAACAATAATCCGTAGAACCTAGAACAAGGAGAATGCGGAGAATGAGAAGAGGCGGCGTTCCGGAACTCGAACGTGAGGCTACACTAAAGTAGATGCTTTTTGCTGACTGATCTGCGAGCATCGAAGCTGTAACAGTATCCTATAAAAACGCTGAGAAGTTGTCATTTGTAACGTCTGTGTCATGGCAATGTACTTTGTATATTTTCACTGTGATCGTTGTGGCTGTTTAATCTAATACCTTTCTGTTTTGTAAGAACATAAGTGGTAATTCGGCTTAAAAACAGGCTAACCCGTCTGTGTCTCTAATCATACGACTTAAATAGGGAGAAGTGGACTCTAACTGATATTCAGTGGTCTACCGTGTTTGGCAGCGACTTCAAACGCTTACCAACTTGCTTATAATGATGATGAATATAAACAGATCTACTAGTTGCACACTTTTTCGGCGCCAACTTGCGTGTTTCCATTCTTATTATGCAGACGTGCCTCAATACTGTCTATGTGTTTGTGATTCCTACCCAGAAACGTTTAGCTGGGTGACGCTATGAATGTGAGTCATACTTGACAGAGATGTTTCTGCTATCTTCCCCTTTAATTTCCATTAAATATCTAATCCCTGCTCTCGCTTAATGTTTTCGTGCCGAAATAGAATAGCGGCCTTACAACTTCAGCCGTTTAGCTTCGCCATCGGCTAAATAACGCGCGGAAATAAGAAAGCCTTTAGAAATACAAGGGGCTTATGTGTCATGTTTTTATCATTCAGAAGATCTCCCGACCTCACACGCAGAGATGGGTCATCATTATCAAGGAAAGCAACACCACTTTGACAGTAACAAATAAGAGCCATTGCAATCCGTAATTTGTAGCGCGATACTCAATTTTGTAAGGAGTTCCTGTAGGCCATTCCATCCTAAATGCTTTCTTTCAAATATCTGAGTTGTTTATTACGTGTTCCATAATTCTGAGGAGAAAAAGTAGAAATATTAAATAGTGAAGTCTTTGAGTCTGAGTTCCCAATCTTTTATAGTCAAAAGGCGTTAAATTATGAGAAATTGTCCCATGTCCCAAAGTCCTGTGGCATAAGTCTTAAAATTAACTTCACGAAGAGCCGAAAAATCCCAAAACAGAAAATTTTTGTGTTGTGAAGGAATATATAAAATGTAAGATACAGCCGCTGGTATCCTCTGCACCGTGGCATGGCCACTTTTCTGATTTCTTTAAAGAATCTCTGACGTTTCCTAATGGACATTTTATGACAGATTTATAAAGTTGCTTTGCGCCTCACTTTCATAACCTTGAAGCTGCAAGACGAAATTCGAGAAGTAAGAAGCATATGGAATCCACATGGCGAAAGAACGAAGTGAAAAAATGAAGGATCAGAGACTTCATTGGAAGAAGAGGAATAAAATCACAAACTGGACGAAAAGTAAATCTCTGAAACAATGGAGAAGCAGATGAGAAAGTCTCTAGCCGTTTCTGATCTATTGACCGTATGTCAGGTATTTATGGGGTGAAGTGTCAAGTGGTCTTCGACTTTTGTCTCACTCATGAACACCAAATCCGACAGTTCCTGTCAAGAATGTAAAGACATATTTTCCCACTTAAACCAATATAACATCGTCTGCTCTCGTCGTCTACACATTTTTCGGAACGTAACAACGGAAGACGATGGACAACTGGTGTCAAACTTGAAGGTTGTCATCGTTACAACTATTGGTATTTTCCAATGAGTAACTCCAGATATTCTTCAGAGAACAGGATATCGTCATTGCAAACACTGAAATACAGGACAACCCGGCAAAGACCACGCCTAATGCATCTCCCATTATGGAACTCCGGCCGTAGGTGGTAAGGTCTGTCAGTAGACCTACAAAGGGTATGGTGGGTTTCCCTCGGGCTCTGCCAAGTTTCCTCCCACCATAAATGCTAAATGCTCTCCTACAAATGAAATATTCTCGAATACGACGTAAAACGATGATAGCCTATTAAGTAATGAGTTCCCCGCC
Source organism: Acanthopleura granulata (assembly GCA_016165875.1). Taxonomy (NCBI): domain Eukaryota; kingdom Metazoa; phylum Mollusca; class Polyplacophora; order Chitonida; family Chitonidae; genus Acanthopleura; species Acanthopleura granulata. The sequence continues at coordinate 44,825,126 of JABBOT010000002.1, forward strand.
TTTTATTGTGAGATCTGTCACTCCCATGCGTACAATCTACTCGTCTCTTCCTTGTAAAACTGGGCTCGTCACAAGAAGATTAGCAATCTCGTCCTCTACTCTTCATCATTTGAGTAACTCAAGATATTCTTCAGAGAACACTGTAAGGATATCGTCATTGCAGAAATTGGAATATAAACACATTTCTGCAAAGACCACGCTTATTGCCTCTCCCACCACAGAATTTCGTCCGTAGGTGGGAAGGTCTGCGGAGGGTATTGGGCTATGAAAACACCTATGAAATAAAAAAAAAAAAAAGAAAAAAAAAAAAAAATAATAAAAATTAAATAAATAAATAAAAATTAAATAAATAAATAAAGTGATCCTATTCTAAAACATGGTAAGGCATTATCTTTGTCTCTCGGTTACCCTAATATCCTTGAGCCTTTAACACGTGCCAGTGACTGCCTTATATGTTATTGCACGGGCATTAACCGACACTCTTACTGGTAGCATGTCAGTTAACGAGTTCCCCGTCTTTTATTGAGGGATCTATCCTTCCCATGTGTAAAACGTATTGGTCTCTCGAAGCACAAGTAGATTACCAATCTCGTGCTCTGCTCTTCATCATTTAGAGTTTTGCATTAATATCCGTACATTGTTAAACAAGAATGTTAACAGCCATAACTCACGCTCATACAAAACAGTCCGTGCCAAAATGATTTCACCTAAAAGGTCATCGGGGGGTAATTTCATGTGTTTTTATAATGACAAACTGGAAAATAGCAAGTTTCTGATATCACCCAGTGATCAAAATATCCTGCTACTTGTTCATTCTAGATATAATTCCAGCATTATCTAGCTTGGCCTGTCAAAGGCCTACAAAAGGACGAAATGATATAGAAATCGATCTATAAATTGTAAGCATAAGAGCCAAGTAACGTCCATGTGACCAGAGGAACGACGCACTGAACCGAATCTAATAATAACTTTTTCACATTCGACAACCGTAGAAAATAGCCGTTGCCGATTCTAAAACTACCTTTCCGGTCGAGATATTTTACAAATACATATGATATATATATAAGCTGAAAATGTGGTAATAGACAGCTGAAAATCAGTTGCCAGTGTTTGGATATTTCTGTTGTCGTCGCATGCATTGTGAAACGGTTGGTAATAAAGAACTCAATACACGTAGATGACATTTCATTTTTGTGACATTTACTTGATATATACTTTCTGGGTACATTCTGTCGGTACATGCGTTGCGTAAAGTAGGTGATTGACGTTCTTCCGTTTTCACCCTGTCTGTGATGGGGATTCGCCATGTTTGGGTCTAACATTCACAGGCTAAAACATACCTAAGTGACACCTAAGGGGATATCCTTCCTTAGAAAAGGATGATACGTGAAAACGCATGCGCGAAAGTAAAAACATAACATCTCAATTCAAAAAAACAAAAACGGCATTATGGCCGTTACACATTGTCATTGTAATTGTCAACAGTCAGCTGAAGATAACTAATCAGCCAGTTATCAATCACGTCTAAAATGCAAAGCATGTGAAAAAATGTAATTATAGTGACAAAGGCTAATTACAGATAGCTCTAAATGATGTTCCCAGTGCGTAATGCTAAAACTTTCATTGTTACAGCAGTGTCGGATTCAGCCACTCCGGTGTTATCAGACAGGAAAGGCGATATATACAGTTTGTGTGGGTTTATTAAATGCGCTACACGCTGTAGACTGTGAAATATAACACAGGAATGTTTACAGAAAGTCAGAAACCTAACAAAGAGGTGTCTGGTGTATCTCAGGATCTGCTCTAAAATGGCAAACCTAAAACAGAACAGAAAGTCATAATGACTCCCTAATGATACAAATAGGAATTCACTTCTGTAAAATAACAGGCGTCTTAAAAATAAACGAAGTATTCCGGTATGTACAGAGAAATAAAAGAGATCCTACTTGGACAGGCTTTATGAGATTTCTACAAGAGGAGTTAAATGGCGGTCGTCAAAAGTGAAATCGGGAGAAATGCAATAAATCAGTAGAATTCTCCATGTATTGTGACAGCAGGCAACCCCTTTGTATGCTCAGGCCTAGCATCTCAGCATATGTGGACACTGAGCATGTTACCAGTGTACAACATTAACACGGATGAATAGCTGCGTTACTCGAAATTGTGTTTCACACATTGTTTTCTTTCTTAGCATAAAAACTAAAAAGGATGCTTTGTTTATTTTAAACTCTAGTCACTTCATTTTGTGAACGGTGAAAGAAAACTTGATTTGCAATCAAGTTCAAATTAAGGTTTCGCTGAAGAACCGGATATTTGTCCTGTTTATCTGGGATTGAGACATTCGCAGCTCCCGTATTTTTGTAACGTGGTTTTGCCTGATTTGTGTTCGTGGTAATATTTTAGCTGCGTCAAATTCTTTTAAGGCAATGCAAGTCAAAATTTTAATCAACTTGTTGTTTTCAACAAGGCTTTTAAATTCGCCCGATTTTGGCACGCAGCATAGGCGATCTGTAGACGTTAACTCTGATCAATGCCTTGTCGCCTTGTGGTTGTGGCCATTCCACATTGCATTGCCATTTGAAATCTGAACTCACCATAATTCCATACTGTATTTCAGAAGCAGCTTCAGATATGTGCAAGACATTTCGTATAAATTTTACAATTTAGATTCCATGTTATCTCATCCGAGGTGAGAATTTGTCCCTCTATCTCAGTATTTACACTGAAGAAATTTGAAAAGGACGTTCTCTTCACAGAAGACGGTCAGCACCGGTGATGACCTTTGTACAGTATCCAAGAATTTAAACCACTGGTCCCGGAAGTCTTCCGTAGATCTCGCTGTGGGTTTCTGTAAATAAGTTAATCAAAAAAGGCTTTGGATCAATTGGTTTTGGGTAAAAGCGGATAATTTCCCATACATTTTAATAACAGATGGATTTTCTGAAACCGTTGGCGTTCGCCTGTTCTCTCAGATCACATTGAGTACACCAGGCATTATGGGATAGCGGTGCTTTCCTCTTCACAAATACTCAGCACAGACTTTTGTGTGTATGAGTCGCGTAAGCTCATCTCCAGCGTAACCATGTATTAATTATCACTCCCTACTTTAACTCCCATTGCGCACCCGTTGTCCTGGGCTTACATACCTTGGTGCTGTTGTTGTATTATAGGCCCCTAAGGGATGCTGTATTGTGCTTCGGCATATACCTTGGTGCTGGAATTACACTGTAGGCCCCTAAACCCGAGTGTGTTATACCTCGGTATATAGCTTGGTGCTGCTTTTGTAATATAATAGGTCCCCAGCGGAGGACTGCACTGTACTTTTGCATATACTTTGGTACTGCTTGTAAAAATATACCTTTAAAATTTGCTTTATTGTATTTCGGATTATAACGCGATGTTGTTGGAGAATTGTACGCACGTGATGTTGCTTGCATGGTACTTCGGCTTATATGATCGTGTTGTGTTGTACTATATCGCCTGACATTCATTGTATTGCAATTCGGCTTATGTCATCGTATTCTGTTCTACTTTGCGCCAATGACATTCCCTGCATTGCACTTCGATTTATATCATCGTGTTGTGTTGTACTATGCGCCCTTGACGTTCCCTGTATTGCACTTCGGCTTACATCATCGTGTTGTGTAGCTCTGTTTTATTCTGTTTTCGTGTTTCCGCAAATATCACTGTATTTCTGGTACGTTATAAGCCCTTCTCTCCTTCACTGTGAAGTCTGTTGTGTTCAGACAGTGTTATTGTCCCCTCCAGAGACACTATAAAGTCCGATGAAAGTTGCTGTTCTGATACAAAAGTCGACAAAAGCTTTTGTCTTGAGTGGTGCGCAGGTTTACATGTAACGAACATGCCGGATACAATGTTGAAGCTTTTCTGTCTGACTTTTGTACGTAATCCCGATAGGCATGTCATTGCCAGTGTGAGAGTGAGATTTCTTCTGTGGTGTATCACGTATCCAGATTTAATGAACACAACAGACTCACAGAACAGATGCATCACTATACAGTGAGTCCGTGTAATCCGTCAGCCTATACCCGGGTGTAATGATGCTAATCAAATCTTTGCTCATGCCCCATACCAACATGCCTGTAGATTGACAATACTCAGATTTCAGTCGTGATGGTGGCATGGCCATGGCAATGTGTTTGTAATTAATACATCGAAAAATGAAACGATCAAAAAACAACAAATCAATCAAGTAAATCTATCATGTGACCAAAAAAAGTAAATGAATATGGTCGAATGACAAGGCACTACACACGAGGCAATTGTTGGATTTAGGTGGGCAACCAGCTCATGTAGTAACTCCCGACACGGCTGTGCCATCGGTTTGTCAGGCGATATACAAGCCCTCATGTCGTCTTTGGAACTTAGCTTCAAGAATGTTGTTGATGACAGGCTTGAGTCGAGATGCCAATCTAAGTAGAACGTAAGAACATTTTTACCTCTATGTCTATAATCGCTTGATTCTCTTTGGAACTTGTAATTACTGATGCATTAGACATGCCATATAAAAACTGTCAGAAATCCTAATTCATCATCGCAATATGCGAAGATGCATCAGGCAGACATATACATCTTTTCTTATGGTTATGAATTTAGTAAAATTAGTTTTACATGCAGATTACTATTCTGTATTTACCGACACACAGAGTGGAAAACGTTGCATGAAAATGATATGTGAACTTTCATTCATGGAACGATCTTCTACTGTGCGGATGGTGAACTAGGCCGTCAGAAGGTGTACCAGCGATAAAAGGAAGTCATTTGTTTTCATACTATCAGTACCCAGCTAGTAGCGGATGGCCATTATGGGCCATAGCGGAATTAGTAGAGGTGCCGCTTCCCTAGCCCTCTGTGATGCTGGTGTACGATTCATGTCAGAGAAGTGTATGGGAGACAGACGAAATCATCGACAATATGCTTCTCAAGGTAACCCCGGCATTACACAGCCTTCATGTCCTGGATTCATACTAACACATTCAGACCTTGTCCGAGGGATCATACTTGGGAATGTTTGTCAAATCCCTCGTTGGCCTTTGCTTAAAGTTATGGACTAACTTACAATGAAGTCATAGATGTATACGTAGTCATGGAGATTACGCCACGCCTAAGGTTAAGAATGCTTTGAGATTCAATCCCACACCCACAGAGCTGTGACACGTGGTAGACATTTACGTGTTTCCATTTGTCATAGTCAAAGTAAGACATGGAACTCGTGCGATGAGTAGTTGATATCTAGTCAACCCCCTTGGATCAAAGGTAGACATTCAATCAATATGGTGTCATGGGATGTCTATATCAATTCGCCGTCTTGTGGAAATCTCCTGTCAAGTGTATCGATTTTGCGGCAATTTAGTATCCTTGGGTGCTTTAGTATCCTTTACACACCTATTGAGGTCAGCACGTGATGAGGTAAGGATATTAACATCTGATAATGCATTCATCAAAAATTCGTTGATTAACATGAATTGTCTGTTTTTGTTTTAATTCAAAGAGGAACTACCTTTTCACTGCCTCTGTGGGGGAATCATTGAACGATTTTATGCAGAATGACAGTCGTCATTAGGAGTTTCGTTGAGAATTGCGTACCACAGCATATTAACAAGTGTTAATTAATGGTGTACTGTGCATACGAGGACAGTTGAGAGAGAAGCATGTGGCATAGTGAGTGTGTACGTGAGCAGTTTACACACACGCAAGCGGCGTAGTGAGTGTGTACGTGAGCAGTTTACACACACGCAAGCGGCGTAGTGAGTGTGTACGTGAGCAGTTTACACACACGCAAGCGGCGTAGTGAGTGTGTACGTGAGCAGTTTACACACACGCAAGCGGCGTAGTGAGAGTGTACGTGAGCAGTTTACACACACGCAAGCGGCGTAGTGAGAGTGTACGTGAGCAGTTTACACACACGCAAGCGGCGTAGTGAGTGTGTACGTGAGCAGTTTACACACACGCAAGCGGCGTAGTGAGAGTGTACGAGGAGATTTTAGGCACATGCAAGCGGCGTAGTGAATGTGTACGTGAGCAGTTTACACACACGCAAGCGGCGTAGTGAGTGTGTACGTGAGCAGTTTACACACACGCAAGCGGCGTAGTGAGAGTGTACGAGGAGATTTTAGGCACATGCAAGCGGCGTAGTGAATGTGTATGATGAGATTTTCGACACAACCAAGTGGCGTTGTGAATGTGTACGAAAATAGGTCAGACACAACTGTAGTGTGTAGTGAGTGTTTACGAGAATTGCTTGAACACAACCAAGTGGTATAGTGAGATTGTAGGAGAGCGTCCTTGGCCTAGTGTTAGCGTGAGTACAATGATCTACTCACCAAGGTGGTCGCCGTGAGCTCAGGTCCACCTCTGACTGGCTTCGTCTCCGGTCGCTCGTGGGGAGACCTGCCAGCAACCTGCGCATGACCATGGTCTTTACCGCTCCCCGTCCCGTTTCCTCCCATCATAATGATGGCCGCCATCGCGGAGGTGAAATATTCTTGAGTATCGCCTAAGACAGTAATGAAATAAATAAATCAATAAACCATGAAATCAATACCACCCACGGGGGACCCGTTGAGAGTCAGAGACACATCTATCATGACTCCTAGGAAAAAGGTAAACTGCCTACTGAAATGGAGGACTCAAATCTCATCAAGGAAATATTAAGAGGAGTTTTCAATGGCTGATTGTCCCGAAGGACGCTTTTATGTGTCTCATATTCAATCTATCTGCTTTTAAATTTATATGAATTTGGAATTATAAGAAAGTGGGAAACAAAATGACAAAAAAGCCTACATTGCCCTGGGAATGTGACCAGAAGATGTGGATTAGGTGTGTGTGTGTGTGATAGAGGCCCTGGGGGAAACTCACCACTCCGCTCCCGGACATCTTCATGAGCTTATCAGTCTATAACCATGTTACCAGCCGCAGCTACACACAGACAAAATTAGAAAGCCTTCAATCTCAAGGGATTTCACCATTACCAAAAATGCGGATTTTTGTTACAGTAACAGGTGAAATTTACCGTGAACAAGTCTAGATTACTGGCAGTTTCGGATGTGTATTTAGCTTTATTGTGATATTTGACGGAGTAATGGCAGATCGGCCCCGCTAGTGTCTCTGGTTGACAGCTACTGTGCTTCATTAACAGATGCCGTGCAGCATCAGTGACAGTGGATTCCAAAAGTCGCTCATCTACTGAATCAACTCTCTCTCTGTCACCACATAAACATCTGTCACCACATAAACATCTGTCACCACATAGACATGAATTATAACCACAACCATTCCAACATTAATTATACCTCTTTGTTTCTTAATATCGTCTACTATCAGTTGGGACTTGAACTGATGGGGTTAAGGCAGAGTTGTCTCTTGCTTTGCAGAGTTTCCAGGTACACAGCTAACAAATTCAGCTGTGTTTCAATCATTATATTTCATCTGGCTTCGTTGTTATTCAATTCACTAGGAAATATGTACTGGTTATTGTGACATTGCTTAGGTGTTTTTTTTATTGGTGTCTAATCTTTCCGATGCCCCTAACACTTGGTTTTGAGAAAGGTGAAACCATAAACTACATGACCTTGACTTTAGTGCAGAAATGAATGCCCCTCATAGAGCCAGGTACGAATAACGATCCGTCTGAGTTCATTATTTTCTTGCACAGTTCTAAGAAGCACATTCCACTACAGAAAGATACCATTAAATATATGCATGTACGGAAATATGGTTGAAAGAGACTCTTGCAGGTGATGGGATTCAAATATGGATATTTGGTTCCCAAAGCGAAACGTTTCAAGTACATATATACAGATGAAGAAAAGGGCCTTTCCGAAGAAATGTGGAGGATTCAGGTAGACTCCAGTGGGAGAAGTAATCAAACACTACCGCTGCACTTGCCATTCATGGCCGCTAACAGAAGCCTGCCTGGCATTCTGTTTTAGTGCGTTTACTTTCCTCCTCGCAGAGCATTACACGTTGAACCGAAACTATCAGCACCAACATGGTTTACAACAGACGTTGTCAAGCGTGTCTCCTCTGAACATAGCGGACTTCCCTGATCGGGCATGATAAGCTTTTGGAGCCAGTGCGAGGAGATAAATGTTCATTATTTATTTGCCATTTTCATCTCGTTCCGGTATGTTTATATCATTATAAAATGCTGCTGCACGAAACCTGACGCACGCTTTGACTTTTGTTGAAGAAACTTGACCGGGAAAAGCGTGACAAATAAAGGACAAAAGTAAGCTAAAGCTTTTAGAGAGATTAATTCGCTTCCGTTTCCAGGAAGGAAGACCCCACCAGATGTGACATCTTTATTTATTTAGGTAGTGGTCAATCCAAGTCACGATCACCACTGCCCCACCTGAATGTTATTTAATTCCGTTGCTCAACACTTTCCGCAATTAAGCTATTTGACGGTCTCTGTCAGAAATCTCTATTTACTCCATTAGCTACAATGCTGAGCACCCTGCTATTCCTTGTCGATCGTTAGTCTGACACATTGACTCGCTCTCTTTGATGTCCTGTTCAAATTCAACAGATTCATAGGCACGCTTCATACTAATTCACTACTGTAGAAGTCATTAGTAGCCATACCACTGTTACTTCTTGAGGAGCCTTGTGGTTTGAGTCAGGAAGATTAAATCCAATGGTGAGCAAACGAGGAGTACACAGGAAGTGTCCTGCTTAAAATGGGCTTTGGGGTGAGTGAGTGCTTGGGGTTTAACGTCGTACCTAGCAGTGTTTCAGTCATATGACGAGGAGGAGTCCTTCTGGTGTGTACTTATAGTATGTCTTCTTGTGGCAGGGGAGTCCATGCCACCAAAGTGCTGCCGCCACTGGAACATCATGCCGAAGACACCAGACATGACATCCCATCCGGTCACATACTGACACCGGGCCGACCAGTCCTGTTCCCTCCCTCCAACCTCCCAATGCTGAGTGCCAAGCGAGGCAGCAACAAATGCCATATTTAAAGCCTTTGGTATGACTCGACCTACGCATGAGCCTGGAGCCCTCGAGGCGGACGCTCTAACCACCAGACCACCGAGGCGATCTAAAGGGGGTTTTTGAATCAGCACCTCAAAAAGTTAAAGGTTATAACCTAATTTAGTGTTATACAGCACCTTTTGTCATTACGGAAGAATGTTTTTCATGCAAATGACTGCCAAGTTAGAACCAAAGCTTTCTTTCAGGTATCCTACCTGAAAAACCTCTAGACTTATAGATCAAGTCTAACTAACAAGAGCTATATTTGACCTTGGGACCTGTTTTGCAGATGATACCAACAATTTAAACAAACTTGGTGGCGAAGACCACGGGTGGCGAACAGCACTCTGATAACTCTACCTTGGCTGTTAGAATCAAGATATCTGCCAAACAGATAAACCAGAACCCTTTGGACAATGCAAATTACACAAGGAGTTACCTCAAGCCCAGAATGTGACGAAAACAGGAGTTTAAATTAGATGTCTAAATGAATTTGAAAAAAGTACAACGTTTCAGACAGAAACTTCCAGCACACTGTTACCCTCTCTGATCGTGCATACCTATACCACTGACAGTTCGCAAAGTCAACAGACGAAAGCGGCAAAAAGATGTAACAATGTAGTGATCAGCATGGATGTAGGTCTGAGATGGGTTGGTCAAGTTTCCCACCTTAGCTTCCTTTAATCTGGGGAGATTTCACCATCGAAGTGTCTAGTGTGTTATCTTGAGGAGACTAAATACTATTAGGGGCACGCGGGTAGCGCCAGTTTACCTGTGCACGGACTGCATCAGAGACCCGAGATATCTGTTACTTTTTTGTACGTCTGTGGTTTTAGACATCGACTGAAATATATAGAATTCTCTAATCATGGGCTACAATATGACATTGTGGTACTTAGCGAGAGTAAGGCAGACATGCATAAAAATGTCCTTAACAAAATGGGTTAAAGAAGTAAGATCTGAGTGTAAATGTGCACAGTGGTTCATCATGCGTGATACAAAAAAGGGTCTACTCCTCCTGGGTAATGTTTCAATACCACCCATAGACGCTAACTGTTCAACTATAGACACATTTGTTATCTCGAAAAAGATATGCCGGAAATCTGTGGTGATAAGATCTTCATGTTAGGGGTGATTTAATTCACATACCTTAGACAAAGCTGATTGTGTTCAATTTGATATCTATTTGTAACACAAATGGCCTTGGTGAAGAGACCATTGATACTAGTGGAGGTGTTTCAGATCTTATAAAATATGATGTACCTATAAAGAGGGTCTCACAAGATAAGCATGAAGTTAATGTACGTGGTAACAAGCTACTGGATCTCTGTAAATCACTCGGCATATATATTGTAAATGGGACAGTAGGCAATGACAGAAATAGGAAAGCATATAGGAAAGCATACAACTACCAAACACCCAGTTGTCGATTATGTAATTGTATCGGCCGAATTGTTGTCCTATATTTCTATGTTTGAGGTCAATGAATTTAGTCCTCTGACATCCGTTGTTCACCTGACTTGTCATTTGCTCAGGCACTGCCTGCTAATGGCACTAAATTACCTCATGCTAATCATCAGCTATTACCTACAACAAAGTTTAAAAAGGAGATACCAGATCGGTTTTGCAAAGAATTCAGGGAAATGGTATCAATGAAATGAATTATGATTTAGACAATGACATAGTTGACGTAGAATTGTTATGTTTCAAGCTAGAAAGAATGTTTGAAACAAATTTTGAAAAAGTGTTTGTGGTCAGAAAAGTGGATGCCCATGGTCCTACTGATAAAAACAAAGTTTGGTTCAATGCAAAATGTCGAACTGCCAGGAAACAATTCAACAATGACCATGTAATTTATAGGCAGAGTAAAACTGTTGAAAAAAGGGAGAAAATGACCAAATCGGGTAACAGTTACAAGCAGATAAGTGCTATGCCAGTTAGAAAGTATAAAGACAAGCTAGCTGAAGAAATTATGGAATGTAAAATGGCTGACCACTTGACCAGTTGTTTATTTATTGCAATAAGTGGAAACTTACCGTGAATGTCTCAAAAACAAAGATTCTCATTGTAAGCTATCATCGTGTGAAGAATGTGCATTTCATCTACTCCACAAAACCTCTTGAAACTATTGACTTTTTCTTTAAACATCTTAGTATCGAATTTGCATATCACCGCAATTTCAATTAATGTTGCAAAGACCTGGCCGAACAGCGTCGTAGAGCCAGGTACGCGCTAGTTGGGAAATGCAGGGAGCACTCTTTGTCTGTTGAGCTCCAGTTTTATCTCTTCGACACCCTGGTACCACCTATTTTGCTATACAGTTGTTAGGTGTGGGGTCATGTTAGTAACAAAACCATTGAAAAGACACACTTATCTCTTTGTAAACATATATCTGGCATAAAAGATACCATTATGCCAGCCCTGCTTCATGGCGAGGCACAGACAGGTACCCCTTTCTATTACTATTAAGGTCAGAATGATCCGATTCTGGTCCAAGTTGTTCACTGATAAGGAAACCAAATTAAGGCACGTATCTATGAAATGAAATTTCCTCCTCTCCATGGATACATTGTATATAGGGTGTACTTGACGAATGTGGTATGTCAAATGTGTCGTATGATCAGAGGCATTTTAACCAACAATGAACTGAGAATAATGTACAATTAAGGCTTCGTGATCAATACCATAAGCATTGGAGGTCTGTGATACCAGAGAGCCCAAAATGCTACCTCGGTAAATTGTGCAAATTCTAAAAGTGAAGGTAGTCTGGAGTTATCCACGCGGGGACCTTGTGGGACTTTGGTTACGGGTCTCCACCAGGCACGCGTCGTGACAACATACGTAGCTCTGTGCCTATACTGAAGTACCTTATTCAATTGTGCTCGGCTAATGATTCCTGTCAAAAAGAATCACTAAAACTTCAATGAAATGGGGTGCACAGGAAAATTTGAAATTAAAGGTGAATGGGTACATGTTGTTTTCATCTGAGAAGAGGTCATGGATCAGGGAGAACTGCTTCACATGCAGATTAAGATTGCGCCCCTTGGGAATCTGCCGATGTGCAGAGTGATCAAGAATGGTAGATAATGGTCTGCGAGCATATATTCATGGAAGGGTTTCTCTTTCTGCCTCTAGCATAGCGGACTAGAGCTAGTTAAGGGTATATTTTGATGGCTCTTTTCTCCATTGTAGTTCTCTCGGCCATTCCTGCATGATCTGTGAATAATAAAGAAATATTAACTGAAAAAGAATGACCAAATAAAATTGACGTTTTTCAGAATCTGTGGATGCCCCTCATAGTTTTTTTATATCAAAAATGCTTACTGAAGTCACCTGAAGTGTAAAATTCAGTTTTGAGACCAATGTAAGGCCACTAGATTAAAAGAATAGAAAGCAAATAAAAAAATACGTCATGTGGACCAGATGACCTCCGCCAATAACAAAAGAAGCCCTCTTTGGATTCAAAGCATAGGTTTCTTCTGAACAACATTGGGGTCCTTGTTTAGAAAAGTATGTTACTGGCTGACAGCCATCGTGCGCTATAGGGTACTTGTGCATAACCTCTAATTAGAAGCGGTGCAGTGTCTGTCTCTTTCTTGCCAGGATGTCAGGGGAGTGTTTGGCACACAGACGGCATTACGGACAATACGCTTCTGAAAATAACCGAGCATTGCACAGTCCTCACGTCCTGGCCACATGTTGATAGATTCACATCTTATTGATGAGGGGATCAGCTAAGGTCCTGGGGTCGCTGGTCGAGCGTTTAGTTACGCCATTAACTCATAGTGACTATAGACTTACTTATAGCGGTTAGGCCACGTCTAACGTCATGACCGCTCTCAGAAGCGGCCCCAGACGAGTGGGAGTCTAACAGGCGGCAGGTATTCGCGTGTCGTCATTCATCATTACCCTCTGTTACGTTAACCGGAATACCGCTACTTAAATTTGCCAGGTGATCTTTCAGGTGTTGTCATAGTCAGACTGTCACAGTCAGACAGACATAAATAATTGATATCTAGTCAACACCGTGTGATCAATAACGCACGACATGCAATCTTATACGCTGTCAGGAAATGTTGATTTGATAGTTTGCCAGTAAAGTTGGCAGTTAGAATTTTTTTGACAGACATGTTTTTATACAAACCTTATTGAGTACTGTGGTATCATGTACTTACTGAGGTCAGTAAATTTTGAAGTATGGAGATGATTCATTTATCTGTCTCCTAAACTCATTTATTAACATAGATTTTGGTTTAATTTGCTGGCCAACTGAGGGATTTCGTGTGCAATGATCTTCTAGTGTGTCGTTGACAACCAGATACCAGAGCTTCTTTGGACGCCACCAAAGTCTTCGCAATCAGGCGGTATGGTGAGTGTGTTCGAGAACGCCTGAGGCGTCACCAGGCGGTATGGTGAATGTGTACGAGAACGCCTGAGGCGTCACCAGGCGGTATGGTGAGTGTGTAGGAGAACGCCTGAGGCGTCACCAGGCGGTATGGTGAATGTGTACGAGAACGCCTGAGGCGTCACCAGGCGGTATGGTGAGTGTGTTCGAGAACGCCTGAGGCGTCACCAGGCGGTATGGTGAGTGTGTTCGAGAACGCCTGAGGCGTCACCAGGCGGTATTGTGGGTGTGTAGGAGAACGCCTGAGGCGTCACCAGGCGGTATGGTGAGTGTGTAGGAGAACGCCTGAGGCGTCACCAGGCGGTATTGTGAGTGTGTAGGAGGAACATTTAAATAAACATTGTTTATGTTTATGCACTCAGACATGTGTATACTGCTGATTGGAGGCACTGGATTGACTTCGTGGAAACATCACACGACGCTGTATTAAGGAGACATCAGTCACAGATTGTGTTTAATATTCATTAAACAAATTGCTGTTTAAAAAATTTGTTAGTCTATGGCTGAAGAGTGAAAAGCGAAAACAGACTTACTACCAGTACTAGATTTCAGATGTAATGTTAGTTCAAACATTCAGCCTATAACATGTAAATATGTAGATGTGCCTGTGAATATTCTCGGAGTTGTATTTATGGGGAGTAGATGTATACCAGGATGATGTTTAGAAAGTGTACAGTTTAAAGAAACAGGGTACTTTACATGGAACAAGGTATACACATGTAATTTCAGTCTGCCCGTCACCCTGCTGTGTCGATACAGTGATAAACACTAGGTAATTATAAACATGACCTAATTCCAACACGTGGTTTTCGGACTGGAGTACGTGATACTCTGGCCATTTTTACTGATAAATTGACCTCTTTTAGGATAAATCAAAGTGAGGATAAGTCGTGGGTGACATTATGTAACCCTCATTGGAATATGCGTTTTGTCAGCACACCATATAGCAAAAACTATCAGAATGTTTTGACTCATTTGGCTCATCACGGTGGACTCAATTCAAGTGGACTCAATTTTGTTACTATATAGTACGCGCGGATTGATACATGGTGTTTTGGGTTGCCTTGCGGGATTACTTGTTACTCCTCCAGAAAACTTTCCCTATTATAACGAGCATATTCTTCTTATTGCGCCCCTTTTGTGTGGAGAATGTTTTGTTACTTCTCCTTTGGCCAAACTGGCGTGGATTCATTTCAGTACCATGTTGGCCCGCTCTCATTGGGACGAACGTTCTTTTCTTAGTCTCTCTCAGCGAACAGCGTACGGCCTAAATTGCCAGACACCCTGGTGATTCACTATGGAAAGAACGACTTATACAACTGTGTACATTTTCGTTCTCTGTATTTCTGAGCTTTCAAGGTAAATTGTCAAAGATGTGGCTTCACGTGGGGACAGTAGTACTTTGAAAGCTGTGGAATATAGAGAATGAACATGTATGCATATACAGTTGTGTTGGTCGTTATTTCCGGAGTGAATTTAGTGAAATCACCACATACAAGATTTGTCTACATTCGTTGTAATTTAAGGCTAGACATCCTGATTATTCACTACTGAAAGAACGACCAATACATTTTTTGGTCATACATATTGGTCGTCTATTCCATAGTGAATTTAGTGAAAACACTTCATACCAGAGTTTATACCCCGGTTATTGTTGATTTGCTTGCATATGTTGTTATATGTGTCCAATGTTTTAACTCACTTGACATTTGGTTGTGAGAAATTTGATACCACCAACTGCGTGACCTTGACTTTAGGGAGGATTTGAGTGCCCTGCATGGTAACAAAAGTGTGATTTAACGACCCGTCTGAGTTGTCTGTGCTTTAACACAGTACCATTAAGCACATTTCCATGTAGAAAGATACCAATGAATATATGCATGTGGCGTTGTGAGGCTAAACAGTGAGAATTGCTTGTGATGGAGAGCAAGTCTAAACGCTTGGTACCAAAACCTTTGGATTCAACAATACACATATTATGTAGATATACAGTCTTTAGAAATGGACTTTTCCAGTCTGTACTGAAGTAGATTATTAGGGCAGAAGCACTCAGACATGAGTTGCCATTCATGGCCGCAAACAAAAGCCTGGTGGTCTGTTTTAGCATGTTTCCGCCTCGCAGTACATTACACGTCAAGCCGAAACTCCTGGTACTAGCATGGTAGTCGACATCGTCAATCTTGTTTGCTTTGAAGATTGCGGACTTCCCTGATTGGACATGATATGCTTTTGGAGCCAATGCGAGGAGGCAAATGTTCATTATTTATTTGCCATTCACGTCTCGTTCCAGAATGTTTTTATTATAGCAAACTGCGAGTGCACGAAGTCCAGTGCACTCGTTGATTTTTCTTGATGATACTGTACCAGGCAAAGCCTGACAAATAAAAGACAAAGTAAGCTAAAACTTTCAGAGAGTTTCATTCACTTCCGTTAATTTTCAGCAAGGTCCTCCCCGCCGGATGTGACATCTTTTATCTGTTTACGTAGTGATCAGTCATAATCTACAGTGTTGCACCTAAATGGTATTTAATTCCGTTGCTCAACATTTTGCTCAATTTAAACTATTTAAACTTAAACTATTTGAACGATATTACTATTTACGTTGTAAGCCACTATTCTCTATTATTTTTGTCGATCGTTAGTCAGACACATTGATTTACCCTGTTTCATGCTCCCGCGAAATGTCACAGATTCATAGCCGCACCTCGTACAAAGTCACTGTTGTAGACGTCACAAGTGGCCAAGTGACTCTTACTTTTGCAGTTTGGGTCAGGGTGTGTGCTAGGTGCGACAAACACAGCCACCAGTAGCAAGGGCTGAACAGACATGTAAATCTAAGTAGAACTAATTGTGGTCATTTTGAAGTGTACTATTCTCTGACTGAAATTTCAGGTAGCCTGGGAATTGTATTAGCCTTGCCTGGACATTCTTGGGTTTTATAACCATATAGCGTAGTTGCAACATTCGTAGATCTGTGCGAATAAAGAAATGCGTGTGACGGTATGCTCAACTACTGATTCACTGCTATCCTGCCAGATCGTGCATTCATATACCAGTAACAGGGAAGTCCACAGACCAAAGCGGCTGCAGGAGGAAACATATAGTTGTAAGACCTGTGTGTACGGTGAATTACTACCACCGGACTGTCTCACGGTAATCTGGGCAAGTGTGTGCGCTAACAAGTCCTTTGTAGAATCAGCTTGAAAGAAACAAAACCAACTCACTGAAAATACCTTGCAGTTAAATACAGGTTTATTGATAGAAAGGAAAGAGAAGGAAGGAAGGGAACAGGTAGAAAGAATGCTCAATCTCCACACGCCAGTTTGAGTGACCTAAACTGTGGTAAGGGTCTTGCGTGCTGTGGACATCCGAGTCAACCTAAATGCAGAGGATAGTGGTTGGAATAAAGGCTGCTGTGGAAGTGCACTTCTTAACTCTTCGGGTGCCCAGGGAGAAAAAGCGCGCGGTTTTAAACGCGTGTAAAAATATTACAACAAAACAAACTTCAGAAGAGATGCATCATTTACAAAATCAAATAACATAAGTGGAAAATAACACAGTGAGCAATGCACATGGTTATCCCTATACTCACAAATAAAGTATAACCAGGCAAAGGATGATTGGATTTAACAACTGACCGACATTTGCTTTGTACTGGTAAACAACTGCGACAACACCAAATTGCAAACAGCCGAATTATACATGGCTGAACTGCAACGTCGCAAAACAACGGGCCCGCGTCACCCGGAACAAAAGCGGTATAAACAATTAGCATCAGCAACATTGGCCAGTGTTGCAAAACATATATGCTATTATACCAAGATTACAACCAAGAGATGGTTGCACAGTACTATTTGTCCCTGCATAGACAATTTAGGTAGCATATGTCAACAGCGCCTCGTCCAATCATGCACATAGTAAGTACATACATATACTTATAGAATATATACAATTGAGGATAGTCACCACACACAACATAACACACATGTATACCAGGGACATGCTATTGTATATTAATGTGGAACTTAAACCCTCAAAGAAACAACATGCATTTACACGAGGAGAATATCTATAAAAGTCATGTCCTACATGTGAATGACAAACAAATCCCTAACAGTATGTGATCAGTGAAGGCAAATGCAATGAATTTATGTCTCCGTCTTAAGTGTGTGAGTATGTATGAACAACTGAGCACATGTGGAACATGGCTACTACATACAACACTAGCGTGGACAAATACATATTGTGAATATGAAATAATCTCAAGATATATTGAACAGTGTGCATGACTAGAGCCATCATATATCATCTAAGGCAGCTTGGCCACATGGGATCAACATGCTAACAACTTAGAGAAATTGGACGAGACCAATTTCATCAAATCAAGGCAAAAAATCATTACAAAGGAATCAAGAATTTATCCGCATTACTGCCAATAATAAATCAGGGTATTAATATGTAAAGGCAAAACAATAAACTTCCAATGTGATAATGTAGACATTTGACAGCTGTTTGTTTACACTCAATGGGGGCAGCCATTTTGTCATGTGACCCAAACAGCTCAGAGAGAGGCTCTGAGCCAGGCCCTGTTCACAGTCCTAGAGTTAATTACTGCCAGATGTGGGACGGAAAATTACCCTTTGACCCATGCCCGAACTGAAGGTTAGATTATAGGCCTATATGACCACATGTAGCTGCACACAAAGACCTCATGGTTTTGCAACTAATTTCCGAAAGCACACTAAGGGCTACAGATTGCTTTACAACTGCAGTACATGTAAACTTCCACAAATAATACAAGGAGACCAGCTATGGAGTAACAGAGTAATACTCTCTGTTTTTCTAACAAATGTCCAAGCGCAAAGAATCCTAAACTGAGTCGGTTAAGTGAGCATCACTTGAACAGTATAAATAACTGCTAGGGCATTCATTTACACAAAAGATTTGGAGCAAAGGGGAGATGTATATATATATGTACCCACTTGCTGCACACAAATACTGAAAAACTAAAGAACTGCTAGGACATTCATTTACACAAGAGATTTGGAGCAAAGGGGAGATATATTTATATATGTACCCACTTGTTGCACACAAATACTCAAAATACACATATAGTGATCCCACATGGCTCAAGCTTTTCAACAAATAACATAAAATCTATCTTCCAGTCTGACTAACATTCTGAGGCCTCCAGGGCTAGTTCTTACCTAAATGCAGAGGATAGTGGTTGGAATAAAGGCTGCTGTGGAAGTGCACTTCTTAACTCGTCGGATGCCCAGGGAGAAAGAGGCAGACCTTTGTCTCTAACCCCTCAGGAAACCGGACCGTTAGGGCAATAAATCTCATCCCCCTTCTCTCTGGGTGGGGTGGGAGCAAGGAGTGTCCACCAGCGCAAAATTTATGACCTTAGTGAACATCCAGCCACTCTCACACACCGTCCCCACTGGGGTGTACAGTGGCCAGAGTTGGTACTGGGGTTTACATAGTGATCAGGATAGCCGTAGGTCTGAGGTCCGTCAGCCATGTTCCCAGCTTACTTTCATCTGTTCTTCACGACACGTCCCCTAAGGTTTCACCGTCCACTTGTCTGGTGATATACAATTCTCTAAGCGTTTTATGAGCTTAGATACTGCGTACCACCAAACATGATATTGATAACAAGGGTTGGACAGAGATGTTAGTCTATGTGGAACCGGTCCTGGCCATTTTAAAATGTACTAATCCGTCACTAAAGTGCTTTCTGTGAAAGAAGGTAGCCTGTAAGATGTATTATTCTCGCCGGCATCCCGTGGGGACTATATATATACGGGTCTCCACGTGGCACGCGTCGTGACAACATGCTTAGCTCTATGCCTTCAATGAAGAGCCTTTGAAGTTGTGCTCAATTATTCACGAAATAAAACTGATTACAGGAAAAGGATTAATAATACGGGAAAATTTAAGATTAAAGACAAATATGTACGTGTTTTTATTTTTCCTCAAGTGGTCATGGATCAGGGAGAACTGCTTTATTGTTTATTTACTTGTTTGGTTGGTGTTTTACGCCGTACTAAAGAATATTTCTCTCATAGGACGGCGGTCAGCAATATGGTGGGAGGAAACCGGGTACAGCCCGGGGTAAACCCTCGACGATGCGCAGGTTTGCTGACGGACCAGAGCTGCTTTGCATGTAGATTAAAATTCCGTCTCTTGGGAATCTGCCGATGTACAGAGTGACAAAGGGTGGAGGATAATGGTCTGCGAGCGAATGTTCATGCGACGGTTTATCTATCTGCCTTTGCGAGAGTAAGTGTATACGAGAATGGTTCAGACGCCATCAGGAGATAAAGTGAGTGTGCACGAGAATGACCGAGAAGCTACCAGACGATTCAGTGAGTGTGTACAAGATCGATTCAGACGCCATCAGACGGCATAGTAAATGTGTGCGAGAACGATTGAGACGCCACCAGGCGATATATTGGGTGTATACGAGAACGATTCAGAAGCTATCAGACAGTATAATGAGTGTGCACGAGAACGATTGAGACGCCATCAGACGGTATAGTGAGTGTGTAGGAGAAGGATTTAGGCTCCAGCAGGCGGTATAGTGGGCGTGTATGAGGACAATTCAGGCTCTACCAGGCGGTATAGTGACTGTAAGAGAACGCTTTAGATACCAAGGGCGGTAAAGTGAGTGTGCATTTGAAGGATTTAGACGCCATCAGGTGGTGTAGTGAGTGTATACGAGAAGGATTTAGACGCCAACAAAGGGTATAGTGAGATGGCCGAGAACGATTTAGACGCAAGTGTATCGATACATAGCCACACTTCGTACTTATTCTGTGTTGTAGAAGTGACAATTGGCCAAATTGACTTTGAGTAACCTTTTGAGGAGCTTTGCATTTTGGTTTGGGATACGTTTGGGCGGGGAGAAGCATCGTGTCTAATAACTTGTGTTCTCTCAGAAGTATCAGTCCCATAGTAGAACAAATCACATGGTATATTCGCAAATTCATACGGGCTTTCAAGGAGGTTTGTCAAGGCAAGTTGCAAAAGAAACTCAAGCCCAGAATGTTACGAAGACAGGATTATCAGATGTCTAAATCAATTCTAAGGAAGGTACAAAGTGTCAGCAGCTTCCATAAGTTCATCTCGAAACTTCCCGTAAGGTTCCACCATCGACTTTTCAAGTCATATACGAGCCAGTAAGGCTCTTATGAGCTTTGAGCGAGTTTTTGTTAAATGAGTCATCAGATGTTAATTTCCTTACCTCATAACGTGCTGACCTCAATAGGTGTGTAGAAGATACTAAAGCCCCCAAGGATACTTAACTCCCGCATAATCGATACGAGTGACAGGAGATTTCCACAAGACGGGGAATTAATATCAACATGTCATAACTCCATACTGATTGTATGTCTACTTTTGATCCAAGGAGGTTGACTAGATATCAACTACTCATCGCACGAGTTCCATGTCTTATTTTGACAATGAGTGTCCTGTGGGAACAGAAAAGAGGACTATGACAAATGGAAACACGTAAATGTCTACCACGTGTCACAGCTCTGCGGGTGTGGGATTGAATCTCAAAGCATTCTTAACCTTAGGCGTGGCGTAATCTCCATGACTACGTATACATCTATGACTTCATTGTAAGTTAGTCCATAACTTTAAGCAAAGGCCAACGAGGGATTTGACGAACAGTCCCTAGGGCCCCCAAGTATGATCCCTCGGACAAGGTCTGAATGTGTTAGTATGAATCCAGGACATGAAGGCTGTGTAATGCCGGGGTTACCTTGTCGATGATTTCGTCTGTCTCCCATACACTTCTCTGACATGAATCGTACACCAGCATCACAGAGGGCTGGGGAAGCGGCACCTCTACTAATTCCGCTATGGCCCATAATGGCCATCCGCTACTAGCTGGGTACTGATAGTATGAAAACAAATGACTTCTTTCTATCGCTGGTACACCTTCTGACGGCTCTAATAATTCACTATCCGCACTGTAGCAGAAAGTTCACATATCATTTTCATGCAACGTTTTCCATTCTGTGTCTCGGTAAATACAGACTAGTAATCTGCATGTAAAACTAATTGACCTAAATTCATAACCATAAGAAAAGATGTATATGTCTGCCTGATGTATCTTCGCATGTTCTGATGATGAATTAGGATTTTTGACAGTTTTTTTATATGATATGTCTAAACATCAATAAATGAGTACAGCTTCCAAAGAGATTCACACGATCATAGACATAGAGGTCAAAATGTGGTAACGACATGTGCCTGAGGTAGACCCGTAGCTATAGTCCCGCGTAGAGAAAGCCACTACCCAGGGATGTGCTCTTAGACAGCACTTCAGCCAGGAATTAATACAGATGAGAATGACTAGTTCTACTCAGACTAAGATCTCGGCTCAAGCCTTGTCATCGACAACATTCTTGAAGCTAAGTTTCAAAGACGATCAGAGGGCTTGTATATCGCCAGACAAACCGATGGTACAGCCGTATGGGAAGTACCTATCTAAATCCCACAATTGCTTCATGGGTGGTGACTTGTCAGTGACCAATTTTCATTTACTTTTTTGTTCGACGAATTTTCGGATCAACTAGTTGGTATTTGGTCGTTTTCTTTTTCATCAGAGCGACTGATGTATTATTAGGAACACACTTTACTTGATGATGGGGAAAGCCTTCCCCGAAAGTTGGTTGTATAGGATCATGTTGTACAAAGTGTGTTTCGTCGCAATATTTCTCACAAGATTTCATTAGCATCTCTATACCCGTGTACGGACTGACGCATTACATAAACTCCTGCACCTGTCCTGTTTCCCGTTCACTGTAGAATCACTGGCAACCACATGCCTCTTTGCGCCGTGATCCTATCGGGATTATCGCAAAAAGTAAACAGAAAATTTTCAACATTGTATCCGGCATGTTAATTACATATAAAAGTGTGCACCACTCAACACAAAAGCATTTGTCGACTTTTGCATCAGAACAACAATTCTCATTGGGCTCTCTAGTGTCTCTGGTGCGGACAACATCACCATCTGAACACAACACACTTTGGAGTGAAGGTCAGAAGGCCTAAATACCGTGGTTTTAGCTCCAAAACACAGATCAGAGACAGAACATAAGGAACATAACATATACGATACGAAACATATAAGATATAAGCCAAAGTACAATACAAGGAACGCCAGGGGCGTATAGCACAACACAACACGATGATATAAGCCGAAATAGAATAAAGCAAACTTTACTGGCATATTTTTCATCAGCAGTACCAAAGAATATGTAAAAGAAGAATGCAGTCCACATTATGGGGTCTATAAAAGCATAACAGCAGCACCAAGTTATATGCCGTAGTACAATACAGCAAACCTTACGGACCTATAGTACAACAGCAGCACTAAGGTAGATGCTGGGGTATAATACACTCAGATTTAAGGGCGTATAGTGTAACTGCAGCTCTAAAGGTAGATGCCAAAGTACATACAGCAAACCTTAGCGGCCTGTAATACAATAGCAGCACCAAGGTAGATGCTAAATCAAGCCCAGGCCAACAAACGCGCAATTTGATTTAAAGTAGAGAGTGGTAATTAATGTGAAGTGAGTTTTACGCACCTCATATACAGACAAAGCTGCACTGGGTATTTCGAAGAGGAAGGTACTGCCATCCCCTAATGACTGACGCACTCATTGATAACAATGTGATCAGAGAGAAGAGGAGAATACCAAGCTTCGTCAATGTAGAAAATCGATCTATTATGAAAAATGTATGGAAAATTATCCGTACGTACTCAAAGCCAATTGATTCAAAGCCTCTTTAACTTGGTTATCGAAGTGCAGGAAGCCACATCGACATGTTATCTACGTGAGATTTCCGACATCACTGGTTTAAACACTTGGATACTGTACAAGGATTATGACCCGTGCTGACCGTGTTCTGTGAAGAAGAGAACTTCCTGTTCAAATCTCATGTGTAAAATGCTGAGATAACAGGGAGAGTTGCTAAGAAAACTGTATTCCCTTTGGATTACACTTGTTTGAAGCTGTTTCTCAAAGACAATCTGGAATGATGTGAAGGCTGTGTACAGATCTCCTGTGCTGCCTACCAAAGTCGGGTGCATTTAATATTATTTACGTTGTTTTCACTTTTTATGCTAAGACAGAAAACAGTGTGTGAAAGATAATGTCGTCTAAGGCCGCTATTCATGTACATTTATGTTGTTGTAATGATGATGGTAATTACTCAGATTTCAGCTAATGATATGATTATGTAAGTTGTACAGAATTACAGTGACAACGTGCTCTCCCCTCCCCCACCCCATGTGCTCTTTGCTCTCAGCCCGATCTGAGATCTGAGCATACAAAGTCGTCGCATACCGCCACAATCCATGGAAAATTCGACTCATTTATTTATTTCGCCCAATTTCACTTCTGACGACTGTTATTTAACTGTTCCTGTAGAAACTTCATAAAGCCTATTCTAGTAGGATTTCTTTTATTTCTTTGTACAGACCGCATGCATTTTATACAATATTAAGACGCCTACTACAGAAATGAATCCCAATTTGTTTGATTAGAGAGTCATTATGACTTTCGACTCCAAGTTAGGTTTGCCACTTTACGGCAGTCTGAGATACACTAGACAACGCTTTGTTAGGCTTCTGACTTGCTGTAACCATGTCTGTGTTACATTTCACAGTCTGCAACGTGTTACGTAATTAATAAACTCACACAAACAGTAAATTTGTGTTTCTTTTCCTATCCGATCAACACGAACTCATTCAACCAGACATTGCTGCCACGGTGACAAAATAGGCATTACACAACATATTTTAGAATTCAGAACAACTTGAATGAGCCTGGATAATAGTCATTATAATTACATTTTGTCATATGTTTCTCCTAGCCTCAGCGGCTAAGAGGCAGTTTTTCAGTCTTGACAATGAGCAGAGGCCTACAGCATTTTATGTTTTGCTCTATCTCTGGACTGTGTTTAAATGTGAGATATTTTAGAGGATTGCATTTAGAGACCTGCATAGCATTTTAGCAAGACGACAAAGAGAGTAAATCAGTGTGTCTGACTATCGATTGACAGAAAACAGCAGAGGGCTCAGAACAGTGATTAATGGCGGAAACGGTATAGTTTTTCACAACGATCTTCGAGTAGTTTAATTGAGAAAAGTGTTGCGCAACGGAATTAAATAACATTCAGACGGAGCACTGTGGAACGTGACTTTGATTGACCACTGCCTAAATAAATAAAAATGTCACATCTGGCGGCTCCTCTTTGCTGGAAACGGAAGAGATTTAATTTCTCTAAACCTTTAGCTTACTTCGTGTTTTATTTGTCAAGATTTTCCCGTTAGAGCTTTTTAAACAAAACTCATAGCGTGCGTCATAATGATATCAACATTCCGGAACGAGGTGAGAATGGTAATAAATACTGAATATTTGTCTCCTCGTAATGGCTCCAAAGATTTATCATGTCCGATCAGGAAGTAGGCAGTCTTCAAGGGAAGCGAGATTGACGATTTCTATGATAAACCATGGTGATACCAAGAGTTTGGGCTCAAAGAGTAATGTGCTGCAAGGCGGAAAGTAAACACAATAGAACAGTGTATCAGGCTTCTGTTTGCAGCCATGAATGGCAAATGTAACGGTAGTGTCTGATTGCTTCTCCCACTGGAGTCTACCTAAATCTTCCACACTTCTCTGGAAATACCTTTTTCTTCCGCCCTATATATGTACCTAAAACGTGTCACTTTGGGAAGCAGATATCCAGATTTGAATTCCACCACCCACAAGTGTCTCTTTTCAACCACACATCCGCACATGTATGTATTTAATGGTACCTTTGTATATGGAAATGTGTCTTATGGCATTGTGTAAGAGCATAAACAACTCAGACGGATTGTTATTCACACCTGGCTATTCTCTCGCCCTGAAAGACACTCACTGGCTCCCTAAAGTCAAGGTCATGTCATGTATGGTTTCACCTTCCTCACAAGTTTCAGGGACGTCAGACACATCATACACCAACGAAAAACCACGTAAGTAATTTAGTAACCAGCACATATCTCCTAGGGATTTAAATAACAACGAAGATAGACGAAATACAATGATTAAAACACAGCTGAATTTGTTAATCAGTTATACACCGAGTGTGTTGAAATTCTGCCAAACAAAGACAGCTCTGTATCTTCACTGTATGAGTTCCAACGCCATGTACAGTAGACAATATTAAAAAACAAAGAGGTCTAATTAATATTGGATTGATTGTGGTAGTAATTCATGTCTATGTGGTGACAAATGTTTATATGGTGAGAGAGAGTGAGCTGATTTCACTCTGTAGATAAGCGACGTTTGGAATCCACTGCAATGAAGCACAGTGGCGATCAACCGGACACACTATCGGGAATGACCTGCCATTAATCTGTCAAATATTACAATAAAGCTGAATACACGTACACACTCACTATGCCGCTTGGTAGTGTCTAAGCAGCTCACGTACACACTCACTATGCCGCTTGGTAGTGTCTAAGCAGCTCACGTACACACTCACTATGCCACTTGGTAGTGTCTAAGCAGCTCACGTACACACTCACTATGCCGCTTGGTAGTGTCTAAGCAGCTCACGTACACGCTCACTATGCCACTTGGTAGTGTCTAAGCAGCTCACGTACACACTCACTATGCCGCTTGGTAGTGTCTAAGCAGCTCACGTACACACTCACTATGCCACTTGGTAGTGTCTAAGCAGCTCACGTACACGCTCACTATGCCGCTTGGTAGTGTCTAAGCAGCTCACGTACACACACTATACCGCTTTCTAATACCTTGCGGCATATAATTCCCAACCACACACCTACATCCCTCAATGAACTTCTCAAGGAGACAGTGAAAAAAATTCTCCATATGTATCATCACATGTGGGTTATTGTTGATTCTTTTAGTACCGAGTTTACACGGAGTACCTAATGCATCAATAATTGAGTAAAACTTATAAAGAGCCTCAGACGATCATAGACATGTAGGTAAGACTGTTGTCCCTCATGTGCCTGAGGTAGAGCATAGCCATACTCCCACGGAGTCCCCGCGCGGAGAAAGTCACTCCCCAGGATGTCCTCTTTGACAACACTTCAGTCAGGGATTGTTACACTGGAGAATGTCTAGGACAAATTCTACCTGAGGCTAACATCTTTACTCAAGCCTTCTCATCAACAGCGTACTGGTAGCTAAGTTCCAAAGACGATGCGAGGGCTAGTATATCACCAGACAAGCTATTAGCTGCGGCTCTTCGTTGCAAACATCACGTTGATAATAACGGTTGAACATAGACGTTACGCAGAACTTGTCATTTTGATGTGTAGTAATCTCTGACTGAAGTGGTATCTATAACTGGAAGTCGCCTGGGACTTGTATTATGCGCAACGTTACTTACTTTACATACAGATTAACATTCTGTCCATTTCGAGGAATGACAAAGAATGGTGGCAAATGGTGTGCGGGTACATACTTATATCTATCATCTACAGTTGCGAAAGTAGTAAAGTAGAACGATCAGAGGGTATATTTAAATCAGTGTAGAAACAAGGAACAAATGGATGATGACGACGCGATTTTTCTCCATTGTAGTGTGATAAGTATTCGTATTTGTATGTAGATAAAAATCCCTCAGCCATTACTGCATGCATGAACAATAAAGAAACATGGCTCGAAAAAGAATAACCACATGGGGAGAACTCTTTGAAGATCTTTATGGGCATTTCATGGTTTTTTGTTTGGAGAAGTGGTTATTAAAGCCACTAAAAGTGTAATCCGTGTAGTCCCTGTGGGCCTACATACAGGTCTCCACGATATCTCACTTGTTAAAACAAGAAAGATAGAATGATAGAATGGTTGACAGTAGATGCTGGATGAAGGCCTTAAAAAGCTGAATAGCTGTGTCTTAACCGTGGGCATTTCTGAGGGCATCAGAGACACATCTATCACGACTCCTGCGGAGAGGGTAAACTGTCAACTCATGTGGAAGACTCTGATCTAAATCTCATAGAGGAAATATTGTAGGGCTGATTCTGACGGATCAATGAGGCATAGACCGAGCAAGCGAGTCACGAATCACACGTTTAAGGCGCGTCTCCTCCCTCTGAGTTTGGAATTTTCTGGGTGGACGCTTTCATATGTTTTATATCCGATTTTTCGGCCTTTAAATCCATATAACCTAGGAACTGACAGAGAAAAGGGAACAAAATAACACAAAAGCCTACATCTTAATCTAATCCAAGATCGTAGTTATGGCCACATCGTGTAATTTTGATGTCTTTCCCCTGAACAGACGACCAGAAGATGCAACCTAGGCATGTGTGTGTGTGGTAACGGTTTAACTGAGTTCTGGTACCAAGAGGGACATTGGTGGAAAATTCCCCACCCCCCGGATCTAAGACTCCATGAACACATCAGCCTATAACCAAGTTACCAGCAGGGGCCAAGTTTGGTAAATCCTGAGTGGGAGAGTGGGGATATAAAATGTATTGATCCGATTATGAAGAAAAAAACAAAAAGGGTTGAATATCAAGGGATGTTACAATCGCCATCAGTCTAGATGTTTGGTACAAAGGCAGGTATAATCGAGATGAACTTCCGGCAAAGTTTCCTTTGAACAAGTCTTCAGTACTGACAGTTTCGGATGTTTACTTTGCTTTGAACAAGTCTTCAGTACTGGCAGTTTCGGATGTTTACTTTGCTTTGAACAAGTCTTCAGCACTGGCAGTTTTAGATGTGTATTCAACTTTATTGTAATATTTGACAGACTTGTGACAGGTAATTCCCGCTAATATATTCAGCTGACCGCCATTGTGCTCCATTAACCGTTGCTGCATACAGATGTGTGCCCCAACCGGGGCTGATTCAACCGACACTCTGTCACCAACATCTGGCACTGAACACTAGCCACAGGCAGTCCAGCTATGAAGATCTCTTTGTTTCTTAATAGGATCTACTGTACATATAGCTTGAACTCATGGAGATAAGGTTATCCTTTGTTTTGCAGAATTTTCACATACTTCGCTGAAGACTGGCTAACTAATTCAGAGAAGTTGTTTAAATAAGTATATTTGGGTTCTATTCGTTGTTGTTTAAATCACTCTGAAATACCTGCTGGTTATTGCTGATTTGCATAGGTGTGCTCTTATTGGTGTTTAATGTTCCGGATGCTCCTGCCATTGGTTGTGAGAAAGGTGATACCACAAAGCCTTTCATGGCTAGAAAATGTCAATACGATCTGTCTGGGTTGTTATGGTCTTACACACTACCATAAAACACATTTCTATACACAAAGATAACAACGAATTTGTGCATGTGGTGTTGTATACTTGTGAGAATAGCGTGTAGGGGAGAAAAGGTTTGAATGCCCGATTCCTAGCCTAATGAATTTTATTCCAGTGCAACATTAAACATATTATGTGTATATATAGACATAAGGCAGAGGTTTTTCCAAAGTCTGTATTTTGTAAGACTCCTCTGGCAGAAGCACTGATTAAGTATAAGTACATGATGTACCTTTTGGCTGCATTTAACTTTTTAAAATAATTTTTATTTAATTCATCGATGTCAACAAAAAATGTTTTAGAATGGTGTTCCTGGGCTAACCCAGAGCTTTGCTTTAAGCACCTGTCTGAGAAATCTCGGAAGGCTCAAAATGGCAGCCCCCTTGTACTGACAAGAGGTGGAATTGAGCTTGCGCCCTCATTGATCAGGGAACAGACGGTTTCACTGAGAGAAAGGCGACCTCATTGGCCAGGGACCCGACGGAATTACTGGAAGAAAGACGACTTCATTAGACAGGGAACAGACGGTTTTACTGAGAGAAAGGCGACCTCATTGGTCAATGACGGGACGACTTTACTGAAAGAAAGGCGACCTCATTGGCTAGGGATCAGACGGTTTTACTGGGGGAAAAGCGACATCATTAACCAGGGATCAGACGGCTATATCGAGAGAAAGGTGACCTCAGTACCCGCGGAGACGACGATCAAACGGACTTTACTGAAAGAAGGGCGACCTCACTGGACAGAGGTCGGGCGACTTTACTGAGAGAAAGGCGACCTCATTGGTCAGGCACCACTCGGTTGTGAGTACACATAGATTCGGACATATTTCTAACTAAAGACAACCTGATACTCACGATATAAAAATAACACAATTATCCGTCTTTAAACCGAAACGATTTAATGTTATAAATTAGTATTGATTAGTCTCAAACATTCGGCATTCCTCATGAGGCCTGGTCACAACTACTGGTGGACAACGTTCCTGTGTGGTCGTTTGGGTTGTTTCACTTGATGAAGACATGTTGACTTCCACCAATGTGGTGTGTATATCAGCACGCCACAAAGAGGAAACTTGCCAAAGGTTGGTGGCTTACAGCTGCAAACAATGAGGCACACGAAAACAAAAAAGAACGGAGTACAGTGGCTGAAGGTATCAATGCCGTAAATGCAGACGGTAACTAGCCAAAAGACTTAGCAGTCAGGGTGCGGATCCTAACGTTCTGCATACAGACGATGCAATTGCTAAATGTGTCCGCTTTCTGAGGGCATACTGTACAGAGGCTAACATTTAGCATAGTGAAGATAAAGAGGTTCAATGTCTCAACTTTCTGCATAATGGGTGTACAGTAACTAAGTGTCTCAGTCTTCTATCTGCAGACGACATAGAGGCTAAAGCCCTCAGCGTTCTGCTACGTGAGGGTAAAGTGGCTAAATGTCTCAGCGTTCTGCATAATGAGGGTAAAGTGGCTAAATGTCTCAGCGTTCTACATAGTGAGGGTACAGACGCTAAAGGCCTCAGCGTTCTACATAATGAGGGTACAGATGCTAAAGGCCTCAGCGTTCTGCATAGTAAGGGTAAAGTGGTTAAATGTTTTAGCTTTCTGGATAGTAAGGGTAAAGTGGTTAAATGTATTAGCGTTCTGCGTAGTGAGAGTAAAGGGGTTAAATGTCTTAGCGTTCTGGCTAGAGGTCTCAGCATTCTTTCTGCGGACGGTACAGAGTCTAAAGGCCTCAAAATTCTGCATAGTGAGGGTATAGTGGCTAAATGACTCAAAGTTTTGCATAGCGAAGTTATAGGGGCCAAATGGTGACAGCGTTCTGCACAGTGAGGTTAGAGTAGCGAAATGTGACAACGTTCTGCACAGTGAGGTTATAGTAGCGAAATGTTTCAGCGTCCCGCCTGTCCTAACAAAGGAGCTCTCCTTGCCGCACTCAGAGCACGATCTACCAGTCGACAATTTCATGCAGTGGTGGCTGTGGACTTTGTTAATACTCTGTATTAATTTTATTGATTGATTTCAAAAAAAAAAAAACAGATTGAGGAAGTCAACAGGTGCACTTGTTATGGGTGACTTGTACTACATTTTGAGCTAATGAGCAACTTGAAAGACATGTTGATTTGTAAAGGTGCTGTTCTGGGTCAGTAATGAGGTATCATGTCAGGCGGATAAAAGCGCACGAGGTTCAAACGACGACATCACAGAGGTAAACCTGTCAATACGCCAGCCAGTTGTACTCCAGACATTGGTGCAGGAAGGCCTGGTCTCTGACGGAGCTTGGGGAAGCTTCTGCAGTGGGCCTCTTCCGGAGAAGCACAGAAGCCCCACTGTTCATATTGATTCGCCAGAGGAGCTTGGGATTTAGCAAAGCCATGTTTTACTCTTTTGAACAGCCGATTTCGCTGAGTAGCCCATTGGACAGTTGTTAGGCTAGAATGGGTTTACCTTATTTCTTAAACTTCTACGCACAAGACTGGCTTTTCTGGTGACAACTGCTTAGAGATTACTACTCTGGAAGAGTCCATACCATTTCTATCAGGTGTCAAGACTGAGGTAAGGTGAATTATGGCCACCGTAGCGGCCCGCTGTAGAGTAAACCCTTGTAGTAATAGCTACCAAACAGTGCCATGCGTTCCCCTAAGCAAACAGGGATATCATCTAGTTTTATTACCACCCTTTCTATTTGTTATCTGGTTACACCTTATTGTTAAAAAATGGAGACTTCATAAGTTTCACTTATTCATTGTTCCCCTCGGATGCCTTTGTGCATTCCGGCAATCTGCCATTCTTGTACAGAGAATATCCGTAATGTGTATAATTTCTCTTTGTGCGGAAACACTACGTTGAATTTCAATGAAACTGAAGTCCGGTAAGATTACCGCCTTGTTACAGTTTGGGGTTTATCCTCTCTTCTTGATTTCTTATTTCGTTTTATTCCGATCATAAAAAAAACAGTTGCTGGAATTATGTCTTTCTTGTCATTTGAAACATGCCGTAATGAATCCGTCGTAACCCCCCTGGTGATACTTCACAGGCGGCAGAGGAAATCAGCTAAAGAATTGAATGTTCCTCCTTCCAGTGTAATTAATTGTTTCTTTGTAAATGAGTGAATCAGTGGGATTAGTATGTCCAGTATATTGAAATTCGTGATAATTAGCATTATTCTGCTTTGAGGCAGGCATGAAAATGTTTTCAGCATTTGTTCCGTTTCTGGTCGTTGAGGGGATACTGAGCTGAAAGTGCATGTCTTAGTGTCTTATGCCGAGTACCGAGTACTGCGGATTGATCCTTTTGTGGAATGGCTTTGCATCGGGAACACCGTGAAATGAGTCTTCATTCCAGGTTTTGCCAGGATGTGAGAGGTCTCTTTGTGCTTTGAAGACTCCATATTAACCTGAACGACAGGTGGTAGGCTTTCCGCTGGATAAAAGGAAAATGCATTTTTAGGCCTGTTTAACATATTTCCTTATTTTATAGGCAAGCGTTCACCCGATACATGGAAACAGTATTAAACTGCAGCTAATATGCGCGGATTTAATGGGCATCAATCTTATCCCCCAGCTATGCTAAAAACTACATCTTATTTATCTCTCCGGCTTCTAGTTGAATCACTAAGATCCGCATTAAGAAGCTAAATTTCTGACATCAATTTTCAGTTTTGGAAGTCGGTGTCAAGTCGAGGTCAGGAGAAACCGAACACTAATTTAGAATGTTTTATTCTTTTTAAAAATGATCCACCCACCTTGCCTTATGCTGTAACCTCTACTCCGAAGTGCTGTTCATTGGTCGTTTCGAAGACGAACATTGGAGCGCCCGTTTTGTGTGGAACAGAGTTGAAACTTAGAATAAAATTTGAACAGCAATTTGCATGGTACTCAGCAGGCCATAATAACACTGAAGCAATGATCAATCCCCACCACTTCATAACACGTTTATAATTGTCCCGTGATGCA
This sequence comes from Acanthopleura granulata, assembly GCA_016165875.1. NCBI lineage: Eukaryota > Metazoa > Mollusca > Polyplacophora > Chitonida > Chitonidae > Acanthopleura > Acanthopleura granulata. Next base: position 44,857,808 of record JABBOT010000002.1, read on the forward strand.
GCTTTGAAACCGCTCCGAAAATGCAGTCATGGGCTGGAAGAGAGTCTGCATAGGTGCCCGAGCATGAAGAAAACAACTCTCTCCCCCTCCAAAAAAAGACAAAAACAAATTCAGTGCTGAATCACGTTGATTTGCAAATCCAATATCCAATGTGCATTCATATATTTTAATTATTTAGCTGGTCTGTGATCAAATTAAGTCCATTCTACAACATTCCTCAGACTTCAAAATATGATTAAATTCAATATGAAATCCTGATAGTCATCCATTCATCAAAAATTCCATTCTCATATTTGTAACAAAAAGGCTTTGAGATATTGTTGTTTGCCAACAATTTGCTACATAGATTGAATTCACCACATCTGTAGGTAATATAACTGGAGCTCGTTTCTTGAGAACCAGATTTCCACACGAGCAGCGCATTAGATTCTGTATTGAGGAAACAAAGCGATAATTATTACTTTTTAGCACATTTACGCTAATTAATTTTATCCTTTTGGGATGTATGAAATCAGAACAAAGCCTCTTGGGGTTTGTGCATTATGAGATTGATCAATCTCTTTATATATTTTACCAGTTAGAGTAATTCTGTGTCATTTACCTTAGGCAAGGATAGGCAAAACAATAGAAAGGTAGACCAATGTCTAAAGGAAGCCCTGCGAGTGCTGCTCACTCCCTGTATGGTGGATTGGTGGACAGGCAGGTCAAGAAAAGGTAGACCCAGGGGAATTAATTCATTGTGACAGTCGCTGATTGTTATCAGACGTGGCTAATTCCCTTTCACCATCTTGTACTGGCTTTCGATTCCAATCACGTGTCGGTTGGGCAATCGAAGGATTAACGTGTGCCTTGTCCGAAAATTGATAGTGTCAAACTAAAGATCAAATCGAAGCTTAGTGGGGTCTCATCTGTGGCCGACCTAAAATTTGGAAAGGATCTTTGTAATTTCTATTCCTTTCTATAAAGTTAAAAAACATAGACCCATAACGTCAAGCTATCGTTCTCTCTACCACACGCTGTTTTGTTCTGTCATTCACAATAGTCTTTTTTATCGTGCCAAATTTTATCACAGGGCTAACATTAAACAAATGCTGTACGAATCCCTTGCCACCAGAAGATTGAAAATACAGAACAGAGTTTAATTAAAATAGAACAGTTTTGCGAGCTCTTGGACGTAGACGCTCGTTTGTCAAATCTCATAAATAATATAATAATTTTCAGGATTTCTGAAACTTTTGTGGATTTTTGGATGCTGCGTATAGGGACGCTGTACACAGTTTTACATACTTGTAATTAGCAATGTTACAATACGTGTACGGCATAACCTTAAGGTATTCTTAGGTCAAAGTAATGTATGTATGACAATGGCTTGATGCTTCGTCGACAATGTATCAGCCATATACTCTTTTCCAAGTGTAGCCTGTGTTTAAATCTGTATTCTAGCTTTCTTTAAGCAAAGTTATACTGTGTACAAACGAATAATTGAGAAACTGTTTTAAAGCTGACTAGTTTTCCTTGTTTTTTGTTGGAACAAATGACGGAATACTAATAACGTTGTGTGATATTTTCCGACTCACATAGGATTTATTTATCCCGGGATAGAAAGCTCAGGTACAAGAATTTGAAGTGACTGCACTTAATGTGGAAGGGAGGAAAATTCTCGACTGAAGTCGTCATCAAAGTGGTGCAATTAACCAGCCATTGGCAAGCTGTCGCCGACGGGATGAGCATATCACAAGCTATCATTGATTTTACAGGTCTCAAGTGTTCCCAGTGACAAACTGTTAATCGGATAGGCAATTTGCTACTGAAGTAGGTTGCAAGGACTTTCCACCGGCTGTCTGTAGATCGCCCTGTCTAATCCCAGTTTAATGACCGGCACGACGCTTGCTTGCCTATTCAGTATACATCTCCGTAATCCAATAGTGCTGATTTGACCAGTACATATTCAGTCCACGTACAAGCAGTTTCCAGGGAAGTGTAGTAATTCAGTTGATACACTCATGGCAACGCACACGATTAAGTGGACAGGGCTAGCATATAGATCCCCTTTTCAAATGACGATGACACGACAGGTTCACGCCAGGTAGTGACCTTCAGAGAAATGCACAAGCACGAGGTACATCACGTCACTGAACGTGCATAGCACACGGGGTGCCATAAACTCTCCACGTACAGGTTCATTCCGCCTGAACAGCAGTCTCGATATTCCCAACCAACCATCAGCTGATATGTTAGCAGAAATGAGATTACAGGATTCGCTCTGTGTAAATAGGGGTTTACATGGTTAAATGGTTGGTTTATCTTCTTGACAAAGGGCACATAACCTGATGGGGATCAATATTGCTGCTGCTCCCGAACGAGCCTGATAAGCTCAATCCCTCCCGGTCGACCAGAGGGGCAGGAGCGGCGAGTGGGAGTGGACAGGATCAACTGTCATCCCATCAATAGACAATTGTACAGTTTCACTCCTAACTCTATTATTTTCTCCCTCGTCAAATAGCGCCGAGGCTGGCAGACCTATATCGTGATCGTTTGTCACGTCTGATGACTGGCTGTCATCTTGAAAAACATTTGAGTATGTTGGCTCACGAGTCCGCACTTTGGTCTCAGTCAGATTTTGCCCTCAGCTAATGAAGGAAGATTAGAAGGTGTTCTCTCAAACCTGAGTGTCCAGCTCCATGAGTTCAACGCTTTTCTTACGTTATTGTTAGATCACACTGTAATACCTGCTACAGGCTGTAATATCTACCCGAGGCTGTAATACCTGCCACAGGCTGTAACATCTGCCAAAGGCTGTGATACTTACTTGTGGTATAAAGCAACTTAATGTTTTTTTTCCCAAACGTGCTAAATACATGTAAAACTAACGAATAATAGTATTTACACTTTACATGGAACTTCATATCCATAATCACAGTTTTACGTTACAGCCTCTACAAAATCACGCCATAAAATGCAATATCTTCATTAAAACGGTCAGATGATGTGTTGGTAGTGAGAACTGACGTCAGGCGCAGACCAGTCTGTTCTGAAGAGGCAGACGTTGAGGAAATCACTCAACCACAAGGCAGGAAAGAGCCTAATACACGGAAACCGTGAATCGAGGGCTGTCCATGCCGTGTTTGTATACTCTCTCTTCTTCACAGATATCTCCTGTCATGTAACCGCGTCTTTTAAGAGACATACGTGTGGAAGAAGAATGACTACAGTGAAGATCAGTTGTTATTTGAATTCTCAGATTCGCAGTGTAAGCCATACTGATTTTCTTGGTGCCACAGGAAGAGAGTTGTAAGCCCTGGTTTTTCTGGTTGAAAGCGAAAGCCAGCGTTCTCCTAAAGAATACATTATTTATTTACATGTGAATATGAATACACACAGACACTAAGGGCAGAGGATCCACTTCACAGCAACCTGTCATTTACTCAATGTACTACAACATGTAAGAAAGATGAATTTCTCGCAGGCTATATATTAATGAAACAAGACAGAAAGCGTTTCCCGATCGGCCAGTATTGAGGGCGAAAATGAGTTCTTTTGAGGTAGCATCATGTTCAGGCTGTTCATAAGAACAATCGGGGCTTTCTGTGTCGCCATATGTACGCCGATGGGCTGGATTGCTTTATTGTACCGTTGGTGGTCTGTGTGACACGTATTTAGCATTGCCCCCGAGGACATATATAAACGGGCACCCATGTATTAGATTAAGTTTCAAATTAAGTGGACTAAATTTGTAAGAACTTTATATTTCAGTCTAAGTGTTGAAGCAGTGTTGTTGGGACTTTGAAGCCAAACCGAAGCTCAGCCTCAGCCGTTTATATTTTAGCTGTCTTAAAGAACTCCAAGCCTAGTGAAAAAAATGATAAATTTAGGAATGTAAATAATCCTTTTGAGCGTTGAACTTGACAACAAAGAAATAACAGAAAGTGCAGATCACTGTAGACCTCGGGGACGGCCGTCTCGGTTAGCCGAGGCACACTACGGACTTGGCATTGAGGGCCATCTGGGTTAGCCGAGGCCCACAATGGGCTTGGCACAAGCGGCCATCTCGGTTAGCCGAGGCACACTACGGATTTGGCACGGACAGCCACATCCCACAGCTAAGCCAGCCATGCAAGATACTTTCTGCGGGCTTTCGCCTCTCTGTTGGTCCTACAGTGATACCGGAATCTGTGGCCTGACATTTGTGCTTGTCAACCTTCTATTAAGCCTTGAAACAAACCATGAAGTTTTGAAGTTATACACTACCAACACGATAAAGTAAGAATACATTCAATATACTTGCTTGACGTTAAGAGAATGAGATGTTGATTTATTACTTTATTGGGTACAAAGTCGATGATAATTACTTTATCGAAGACAAAAGTGCATCGTCTACTGCGTTACTCTCTATTTGAGCTGCCCTGGGCGTTTTTTACAGTTCACGTCAACACTGGTCCACTTGGATTTGTTTTATTAATACTATTAACTGGTAGATGTTTTGGGCACATTTGATTAGGGCAATTCATTGCCATTTCAGTTTAAAAGATTGCAGTGAATGGATTGTTTTCGGGTGACTTGGAACATATCTATTTACAGGTAAGCATGCGCAGTTTTCCATTAGGACTGATATAGCCCAGACGACACGTCATGTGTCCAGACTTAAGGTTTTTTCACATATGTGACAAGGGAAAACGGTCGATTTTGACATTATACAAATATATTATATATATTATATTTTCGTCTGACGTATATACAAATATATGCAATACACTTCTCATTTTTAGAGTATATTACTCAGAACGTTTATCTGGTCTGGTGTTCTGTTTTAATGGCTATAAAACTGTCTGTATGAAACTGCGGGGATCATAGAGAGACTGAGACACACCGTCAACTCTCTGTTTTGCTGGAACATCTGGCTGTAGATGTGGTAGTTAGTGGTCATCTGAGTACAGGAGTTCTCTTGTAATGGTCCGGAATGTGTTGACTCTCTCATCATTTTCTGGGACTGCCTATGAGCCCAGGCATTAGCACAATGTCGACTCCTCGTATATGTATCCATCTCAGAGCACCTATGTCCCAGCCGAAAGTCACCAATGGTCCTTGGATAATGGAGACGGGAAGTTAGAAAGTGAGAGATTAGCCTAGTTAGGTAACAATTTCAGGGCAGCCAAAAGAATGATTTGTGGCGCAAGTCTGCTACATGGAAGAAACACACAGTTCTCTGGGGAAAAGTCAGTCTCACCACAGTTGAAAGCAACTATTTTTACATGGTCTAGCCGTAGACCCTACAATTGTCATCTTAATAAACTGTTTTTCGACATGTAAAATACGGAGGTGTTAAACAAACTGGAGAGAAAACATCAGGTGTAGCAGTCAGGCCTGTAAGTTCTGGGGGCGGCCTTTACGCCGTATATTATGGTACAACAACAACAACAGGTGTACACAGGGAACGGTTCCTAGACGTGTTGTCGTAGAGCTTGATGGGGCACTCAACATACACTGTAGTAATTAAGGTGGCACGAACTGTGAATGTGTGTTGAAGGGATTACGCTTATTTTGCTTTCAAATTGCGAGAGAAATACTACAGAAGTACTCCACACCATGCTTCTCCTTTCACTCCAGCAATATTTCGCCCATCAGTCTGTGATTGGGAAGGTCGAGGCCTTGGGATGCTTCTCAACGCAATGTTGGACTGAACTGTCACGTGGTAATTAAGAGCAAATGCCCAATCTCGAAACAGACGTTCGTATACCAGTCGTCAACGAAAATAGGCGTTATATCATTATCTTGACAACTACGTCGATACACGCTAATAAACGAAAAAGTTGTACAACCATAAGAAGCATATCTAGTGCACTTCCGGCCGTCTTCTAAATGCCACTCTAAGAAGTTGTTAACTTCTTTGCTGTATTGCATCGGAATTTCGGCCGTTAGCATACGTCCATAATGTGAGCAGGTGTAACCCACTGTGCTCTTTGGACGTACCCTCAGATAAAGGTAGAGGCATTCCTATAACGTCAACCTGACGAATTCCCAGCGACATGAATATTTACAAGCTTCGTTAACCAATTGCAACCACACATACCGGATGTTGAAAGAAGAATGTTTACTTTGACGGTGTCAGTAAATTAACATATATGACTAAATACCTATCACACTTATTGCCGCAAACTCAGTGACAATACGTTTATCATCTTGTATGTTGGAGAGGCAGATTAGTAGGGATACTATAGCAACAGTCTCGCCTTCCAACATTTTGGACGAACTGGTTTTAGCCTTGAGTTGATCGAGTCAAGGCGAGCTCTTTGAAGCACAATGGCTTTCCCCTTTATGCCCATCCCTAGTGCACGCACAATCTATCTGATTTCAATGCCACCGTACTTGCCAGACCAGCTTCCTGAAAAACTCAATTTTAATGATGTCAATAATTTTAATCTTCATATATTGGTCTCTTGTCCAACTTACATGAACATTGAGTAGGTCACGTTGTTAAAGCTTTAAATCGGATCACCAATGATGCAAACCATCCCATAATATTTTTTGTATGTTTTTTGCTTGTCTCTGAGGCATGTCGGCCATTTAATTGGTTCTCTGATAGCTAGTTCACCAATCTGTTTTGATGAAGAAAGGCCCTGCCTTAGCAGCGTATAGCGAAAATCAAGCTGATGTTACGAGCACACCGTCTTCAGCGATTAATCGTATTCTAAAACAATGACTTATAGCCTATATCACACATACACGGGTCGAAAAGATTTGGGGTAAACGACGGAAGAAACTTTAGCTTCGACAAGCTGCCGAGAACACTTACATCTCACCTTCTTCCTCCCCTGAGGAAAATTACTTTGAAAACAGAGCCGACGTCATCAAAACATCCCGGTACAAAGGAGTATCACCTACATGTAAGTGACTAAAGTAAAAAATTCGCTAATTAGACCGCTATACTATTTGTAAGTGTCATTACACACAAGGGAGTGGTCCCAAAATAGCTTTAATTTTGCTCCTGAATGTATTTCAACGCAATTGCTATCCCATGTAGGGTAATACTTGGTCATGTTTACTGAGCGTAATAACCTGACCCACAGATAGGAATGGACCGTACAGGCTGCCACTAAGTAGACTGTGTAAGGGGCACCGGAATTACCTTCAGACGGAAGACTTGGAAGGGTGATTACGCTAACCCGAAGGAATACCTGGTGGAATTAGAGCCACTAAGAACCAATGCTGCCTAGGGTTATTTAAACTAGCTAGGATGATATATTTTTCTCTTTGCTATGTTCCCTGGATATAGGTGGTCGTCTCCACAATGAAACATGAGTGTCTCCACATACCACATACATGTAGTCATGGAACATTTTCTGTAGGCAAGCACAAGGCACAGCTTAAGGCAAATAGATTGCCCGGGCAATATTTGAAAATTCTTGAATATAAGATCCCATGCTTGCTCTTAATCCCGTGGTAAGGAATTTGAAGCATGTTGCTAACAGGAGAAATCGTTGTCTGAAGTTTAATACGTTATCAACATATAACATTGGACTCTACAATTATGGATCTTTGTTAACAAAGATCTGCTTGTTTACTCCTCTTCTGCTGAGAACCCAACCGACGAAGTGTCACGGCTGAGATCTACTACCACCCTTTAATGTCATTAAAGGGGATTGGGGTCTATGGTTATGTTTTTATACTTACAAAGGAGGTTGGGCTGTACAGTTTTGTGTTTATTGTTAACAAGGGGATTGGAGTCTACAGTTTGGTGTGTATATTTAGCAATGGTGGTTGAGGTCTTCAGTTTTGCATGTATGCTTAACAAGGGGATTTGGGCCTGCAGTTTTGTATGTATGCTTAACAAGGGGATTGGGGTCTAACACAGTTTTGTCTGTATACTTCTGCAGTCTTGGAAGCATGCTTAACAAAGGAGATTCAGATTGCCAAATGGAAAGTAATTAACATACCCTTGCGTTTCTTTTAAAGAAGGGTATAAGATCGTTTATATGACGAGATATGATTTGAATCTGTCTCTAGAAAACTCTAGATCTTCTGTTTTGATGTATGACTAGCTTTGATTATAGCGTAAGGGTATCCAGTTGCATTTTCTTCCTCCTGTGAATTATATGACCAGCCTGTCAAAAATACTCCTTCCCAGTGTCTTGCATTCAGTGTGAACTAAATATAAACATCACCCCCTATAAGATGTCTTGTTGCGCTGTGACACTAACAATGCTCTTGTATTGCATGACAGGAGAATAAGTCGTGCACGTCTCGGTTTCTTTGTGGGTAACTCATGAGCTGTATAATTCCGCTTGTGGACAAGGGTCTTCCCCAAAGTTTTCGGTCATGGTTCAGACTGCATTAACTCTCGGGTAAGCAGAATTTTTTTAACTTGCTCGATGTAGTCTTTTCAATAGCCTTCGCTCGCTAAAATCAACCGTACGATGTTAATGCTAAAGCTTTACTGTGCCCATTTGAAGTTTTGGGAATGAACTGTTTCTGATACCCGATCGCAGAAGCTAATTGTGTGTCTCGTTAAAGCCCTTCTTAAATGGCAATTTCCGAGGAGAAAGGTCTGGTGTTCACTTCATAAAAATATAAAGATTTCATTAAACCCGAAAAATCAACAAAACGGAAACGGAAGAAGGTGGCTAAGTCATCATAGAACATGATCAAGTCGATGTTGACAGGGTTGAAAAGACACCATCAGCGCTGTGCACACTACGATCGCTCACACAAAGCATGGTAGCAGATTGTGATGAATATGTCAAGTCGGGCTCCTTTGTTTGAAACGCTGAAGATCTAATAACTCAGATTTGCTGGATTATTTTGCCCCATCGCCTGAAGACGGCCGTTTTCGTCCTGAAAGGTTGCGTGAATAGTGCTCTACAAGCCGATCAGATACCATACACCAAACATTAGCAGTCGCCTCAACACTAACCCCTCTCAGTATACAAAGCTGATCGCCTTCGCTGGCCGATGTCCTCTGTCGGAAGTTCACATGCTAGAAACAGGTCAGGTACAAGTAATGATGGTTCCCTCATGGTTCGGCCAGGTCCCTCTCACCCTTGAACAGCCAGTGCATAACTGAGAGACTCCTCAGTAAGCTTTTAAACAACAGCAATACAAATATATATGACCCACTGGTTCAGGAACCAATTATCATTGAATCTTTAATGGTTATATGTGGTCACTTACCATCGTCACACTCTCACCTTGCTTTTCTGGTTATGTGTACTCAGGTACCAGTTACCATACTTTCAAGTGCTCGTGCTTTTCTGAATATGGTTGACCAGGTACCAATTATCACACTCTCAGGTGTCGGTGATTTGCTGGATATGCTACTAATTATCACATTGTCAAGTGTCCGTGCTTTTCTGGCAATGTGTGGCCACGTACCAATAATCACACTGTCAAGTGTCCGTGCTATTCTGGTTATGGTTAATCAGGTATCAATTATCACACTGTCAAGTGTCCTTGATTTTCTGGTTATGTGTGATGAGGTATCAATTATCACACTGTCAAATAGCGGCTCTTTTATGGGTATATCTAGCCAAGTACCAATAATGTTAAGAAGCCGCAGTTTTCTGGTTTTGTGTGTTCAGGTGCCAGTTATCACACTTGCAAGTAGCCGTACTTTTCTGGCTATTGGTAATCAGGTATCAGTTATCACACTGTCAAGTAGCCGTATTTTTTGGTGTGACACACTAATGACATTGCCTAGTGGCCGTGCTTTTGTGGTTATGTACTTTCAGGAACAACTTATGTGTTGCCACGTATCAATTATCCCAATGTCAAGTGGTCGCCCTTCACCAGTGATGAAAGCTGGCCTCTGTGTATTAAAAGTTAACAATTATTGTCACTGTTTTAGTTTGAATTGGGCGGCATGCAGCATGGCGTTTAGTGTGCTATAGGGCAGCACAAAGATCCAGGTGCCTTGCACCAATGGACCTTGGACCAATGCAGTCCCTGTGAGTGAGAGTCAAGTTCTGTCTGGCTTCCAGTCGTAGCCAGCGGTTGCCTACGGTTGGCCGTGGTTTTTCACCCTGGCTCTGCCTGGTTTCTTCTCACCATAATACTGTCCGCTATAGTATAAGTAAGACATTCCTTTATGGCTGTATGAGTATGGCTTTAAACAACAATCAAAAAAGTAAGAAGATTAAAAAAATCAGTTTGGATTATTTCGTTACATTTTTTAAAACCGGTAACGGGTGAACATTTGCCAACTGTCACACTGGCGTCGTTGCTCTGGTCTTATAATCTCTACACTGTGGTGTTTTGAATTTTTGTTTAATATTTTTATATTTGCCGTATCTGTGAAGAGAGTCTAAATAACCTTACAAATAAAACTCTACGTTTATGCCAGAAAAAGTATAACTCATATGTAACTGCGTTCCTGTGGCAGGCTGCTGGGTGACGTTGCGGATGTGACAGGGGAACCAATTTGCTCCTTGCTTCAATGCGATGTTTAGCTCATCGGAAACATGTCCCCGTGATTCATAAGCTGAATATAATAAATCCTATTTGTCTCCTGCTCGCCTTCATCAGAGGAAGACGATTAAGACCTTACGTGTCGACTGATGTCTCTCGCGCAGAGGAAACTTGCGCGCCTCCTGGTTGTGGACAAATTCTGACAGCAGTGCGTGAAGGTTTTGTAACTAGGACCACACTGAACGTATAACACATCAAACGAATATTTGTAAACAGAGCACGGAGGAAGGTCTGGCAGCAAGCTACTCATGGTCGTGGTTACACCCAGGCTCTGCCCAGTTTCCGCCCACCATAATCCGGGCCGCCGTTGTGAGTGTGAAATATTCTTGAGTATGGCGTAAAACACCAATCAAATAAATAGGTGAACAAAGTAACCGTGTGACATATAAAGAAATAATCAATCGCTTAAAATACGACGTAGTCACGGTTTGCTGAAATATCCTCTTCGGTTTAAATCTGGTCCTGTTCCGCCGACAGGCCAATAGGGTACATGATCACTGCCTTATAGGACCGCGACCTTGTGCCCGACCTACATCTTTACTGAGTGTTTCGACTTTTAGGTTCTCTTAAAAAAGAACTTGCGCTTTACCAATTGAACGATCGACGCTGTCAATCAAAATTATCTGACTGACACCAGTTTTCACTCAAAATTCAAGGCGCCGCCATTTTATCTATCAAGTTAATCCGTCAAGCGGACAAGCAAAGATATTTGAATGAGATCAGGTTGGCCCTGTGGCTACGGGTGCGTGAATTAGTCAGCGAAGTCGCATGTTCGAATCTAGCTTCGGCTGCGGATTTATGTCATTAGGTTTGGCGGGTACTTGATTAGTGTGGAGAGTGCCTGTTCCTCCACCCACAAACCTGATAGTGGAAGATTTCTTCACCCGCAGTAAATCGTAGATCTTCGTCGGGTACCTGCGATCCTCTTGACTGGACGTAGCATTCGAGCACTACTTCGCAAAAGCTAGCTTTATCTGCATCTGACCTAGCACACTAGAACGCATAATAGCAGGCTTTAGAAAGATACCCAAATTGTGTTGAGCTGCAAAACCATACAATGGCAAAAAGAAAAACGCAACCACAGTAAACTGAAAACAATCATGATTGAAAGAGCATAAGATGGTATCTTTAGCTGTGTATCAAGCTGTGCATTCCGGTTTCCTTCACTCACAAACTGATTGCAATCGCAGAAGTGTACATTTTTGAATCAGTCAATTAAGTTATTATATCTCTGTCTATAAACTGTTAATAACGATGCTTACGCAAGTTCCATCTGACAAATGGTGGGTTGCCTGTCCTTCAGCATGTATTAGTTCCAATAGTCAGCAACTCTTTGAAGCGTAATCAAGGTAATCAAGGCGTAGCACGGTGAATTGGTACTGTCGATTAAACCTCATGTCAAAGCGTTTGAGATGGACAGGGTATATTTTCTCAACCATTATCATACACTTAGAAGGTTGGTTGCAAATACATTAATTCTTGCATGAGTAGCTGACTCAGTGATACCCTTACCCCGTGTACAATTACCTGGCTGCAAATGAGGGTTGTCCTCAACCTACAGTATTTTAGCACAAGGAATTTCCAGACGATGGCGATAATTAATCAACGACACGTAACAGTTAAACACTTAGTTTTGGGAGAGAAAGGATGGAGTACTCCGTCCGTTTCTGTTCTGAGGCTGCAAATTAGTTGGTTTAGATGTATGGACCCAGCTTCTGATTACATGTCTTTTATCTCGGTGTGGCCATCTTTGTCGTCTTCAATTTTTCCAATCGGACCACAGGAGCTTTCGCCTGAACACACTTCCTGTGGCCTCCATATTCACCACTCTTCTGAAATCGTGCCGAGACATCTGGGAGAATACAAAGCATTTTAATTGTTAATATAGTTCTGCATAAGGCTTGTTAATTTTGTACGTCAAAATCTAAATTACACATCAATTCTAATTTTGATAAATTAATTCCTTGGTTATTTATATCTACTCTTTATACAATATCTTATAGTGTTGCAGTAACAGAAGTTGTCATTTTTGACTGCAGGAAGCCAATGTAACCCTCCTATTTCTGGAAAGTAACAGCAGCATGTACAGTCCCATTTGTGACACGAAGAGTAGGATCAGAGCAAATGACATTCTAGTAAAATACGAGTGGTCTTTAGTTGTGAATAAGCCACATACACAGTTCAACCCGGGTAGTTTATAAGGTATTGCTACCAAGGCCTCGGGAATAATTGCTTAAATGTACTGTAATCTATATGTACAGCTATGTGAAATCACCCCAACCCAGAACCTGGGGATGGTGGTGAGTTTCCCCCGGGCTCTGCCCGGTTTCCTCCAACCACAATGCTGTCCGCAATCGTGTAAGTGTAATATTCTTGAATACGGCATAAACATCTATCAAATAATTATTTTTTTAAAACTTAAATTAATTCATCAAATCATAACTGTTTCTGAGCTGGCCCGAATTGCTGATCATTTCTAACTTTTGTCTGTTCATGGGAGAAAAAAGTGTACCTGTATTTGTAAGAAAGTATTAATATATCTAATTTCATACCTTGACAAGCCTTTTTCTAGGTGCTGATGTGATTGGTTACCTGCCATTAAGGACCTTTAAATAGGTGCAAAGCCTGTGGCACATTGTGATAGGTGTCCTTTGGAACATCCTCAGTCTCGGGTGATGTCCGATAAGATGACATGGATAGCTTCTGTATCGCCAATCTGAAATTAGAAAAGAGAACATACAGTATGTTAATTAACTTTTCATAAGTCAGATATTACGGGAAAATCTTGCAGAGATATAACAGTTCTTCACAAATATCAATATACTTCTACTATAACAGGTTGGGTTTTAATTAATAGCTGCTCTTTTCTCATAAGTGATAACAACCATAAAGATATCTCGTACAAGAGAAAAAATCTGAACTCTCGTGACAAGTTGGATTTGGAGAGAAGGCAGTAAGGTTTTGAGTGCAAACAATGTACAGAGTTTGTTTTCAAACATATTTACACTTACTGGATTACACATTAAGCCATTAGGTTATATATACAATATAAAGTTTTCTTAAAAAACAAAAATATATTTTATCAATTATGAAATTATGCTAGTAATGAAGCAGCAGGAAATTATTATAGCGAGAGAGTAGAGGTGATAAAACACAGGATGTTAAATAGGCGAAATTCTGATTTTTGGAATTTTTTGAAAGTTCTACAGGGTATTGCAACCATAATATTTGAGGGCCAGACACATTGCGATTACTTTTCCAGAAAGAGTTTCTTACCTAAGAGCTTTACGTTACATTTCATTTCTTTTATTTCACTGGTAAAATCTTATTGAAAGCATATGTGCTTCACCTGGGTTAAACTGGCTCTGTTTACATATTCAACACTCTCCTCACGTGACCACAGAGAGCGCTGATGATTGGAATGAGAGCAAAGCCATGAACTATGAACTTTCATGGTTTCGCCGTGACGTCACGAGTTAGCGAAAACGAGGCTGGAGGTGAAGGTATAAAAACACTAAAAATAGCCTTACTATTTATGTAGTCATTTCACAGAGAACACCCTCCTAAAACTGTATTCCCTAATTTTCGTTGATCCAAATGACACATACTGTCAAATAACTAGATGCCTGGCCTCCACTATATCCAAATATCATCAGGGGTTGATCACCATTTTCTCAAAACAAATCAGTGGGAATGCAGGTGCTAGCGTCATATCGCCATAGAAACAGGGGGGGGGGCACTTGCTCATTAGATGGCATTTTTCTCTGTTTAATTGTAGCCACAAGTAATGGACTTTTCTTCAACCATTATTTGTCATATTTGTTTATACTCGCAAAATTACCTGGCAGTAATTCAACACACTTCAGAGATACAGCCAATCCCTACCCGACCCCAACATTTTCTGTGCGCCTGAATCTTGGATATAAAACCCAATTAGTGCTTTTATACCTGAAAACAAACCCTAGTGGTCGCCATTTTACATTTGAATAACATGTTGTCAACGTTGTCAGCACGCCTCGAAAGATAACACAAAAGGTTTAAAATCTCAAGGTCGATGTTGTTGTTGCACTATATGCTCCTACGAAATTTTCGTGGTTATGTAACATTTGTTCTGATAATAACTTATCATGATCAACTCCCCTCGGCGGCGATGACTGGCTACTACCTTTTGCTTCCGGATGTATGACGACTTGGGGATCTTAGGGACGGAAATTTCCGTAGTATTGCGATTCACTTGAACTTGTGTCCTTGTAGACGCAGCCTTTTTGCGAGTATCGTTGTGAAATTTTCACATAAGTATGACCTTTGTACAGCGTCACAGAATCGGTGACAGTAAGCAGATCATGATGACAGTTTGAAATGAACCCCAAATATAATCTGCCTGTGTTTAATATAGTAAACAAGATTGAACACATTGATTATGCCTATATCCTGGAGTAATCGAAATGGCCAATTGCCATGAAAACTTCTATCCTGCGGACGAGTTGACCTCGATGGCAAACTTGAAAATTCAGGTGTACAGCTTTTACAGGTGAATTGCACAACAACAACAAAAGTTCGTACATGTAAGAGGTTGGTTTCTGTGTCCTCTTAGGAATATGACGTAGCAAGATCTTCCTTATACCCAAAGGAAGATATGTCTTTTATTAGCATGTAGGTAAACATACACATACTAATTGAATTAAATGTCAAACATGTAACAGGCCCGGTAAAATTGTATCTAACTTTTTAAGGTTAACACAAGTACAGTGTTAAGACTAGCCCTAGAACGGTGCTAGGTGTACGCTAAACAGATAATTTTTAAGCTGAGGTTGGTGCCACATGGTCGAGTAACGTCAGGTCATTGCATGAAGAATCTCCTTTTTACAGTGAACATCTGAAAAGTAGGTCAGCCACTGTAAACAAAAGCATCAACCCAGTCTTTACAACTGCCTTTTTTCTTTGAAAATATTAAAGATTACACCATTTAACAACCAAAGGTTTGTAATGGTTTCCAGATAAACTTTGAAGGGTTGCTTTTACACCACTATTGCAAGAAATCCACAGAAATGTGGATCAATACTACAGTGCCCATTGGAGGGATATAAAAGGCTTAGTTTTTTAATTACCTTTCGTCAAATATCTAATTTAAAATTTACTGCATATTTTAGTTCATGTCATTGCCTTAAAAGACAATAAGGCATAATTAAAAATGATTTAATAAGGGATTAGTCTAGATATGTTCTGTATGTATATACATAGAGAACAGAAGTCCAGGCACAGATCTGCCCATTTTCTGCCAAATTTCAGATTAGGAACTCAACCTTTCACGCCAGTTGGCAGCTAGGATTCAAACACAACTGAATATATACAATCTAAATTGTTAACAATTATATGTACATCTTCATTTGATTGATGTTTTACGCCGTACTCAAGAATATTTCATATATACAAAGGCGGCCAGCATTGTGGTGGGAGTAAACCGTGCAGAGCCCAGGGGAAACCCACGATCATCCGTAGGTTGCTGGCAGACCTTCCATGGCATTGCCAGAGAGGGAGCCAGCAAGAGCTGGACTTGAACTCACAGTGACCGCATTCGTGACAGGCTCCTGAGTCATTACGCTGTTAAATATTCTACACTATAGCCTCTATATGTTGTTACTACAAGGTCTAACAAAGTTTTGCAGAAAACCATTATTTAAAGTTAAAAGTATAAAATTGAAAAAAAGTCTCACAAATTTCATGTATGGTTTTTTTGTATGAAAATAAAGAGACTATTTAGTGAGAAGTGAGTTTTGGTGTAACCATTAATGTGTGTTTGACGGTTGTAGGTTGATCTGTTTATTAGTTATATACTGTTTGGTAGCAAAACTGTTTTGATGTATGTGCTTACTTCTGTAATACATCGTCCGCTTCAGTGGTCCAGTCGTAATAGCGTCCACCTCCATTTTCAAGCCCAGGTCGGGTGATACCAAAGACTTTAAAAATGGTACTTCGTCGTCATATGACTGAAAATTTGTTAACGACGTTAAACCTAAGCACTCGCTCACGTCTGTAATACATCTAGAAACAACCTGGTTATGGACCAAATTGTCATTTTTTGTTGCTGTATTTAACAGTTCATTAGACCCATCCTTAAAACAACAGCGTAACCAGCCAGATGACCTACATGGATTCGAATCCATGGCCTCTCCGGTCAAACATCTGACACTCCTATGTTTCCAGTAGTTAGTTGATGTTGACCCAAAGAATTTGGGTGAGATTTCATGTCATGAGAAACTGGATTGGTTATTTTGAGGGAGTTCATATAAACAGGCTCTTGCACAAGCTAAAAATATTGACTCAATAAATCAACCCAAATTTTTTGGGTCGTAAAAAACTGACCCGGTTATTTTGGGTCGAGACCATGAAAGGAGGCACTTGTGCGACCGACATAATTTCGATCAAGAAATCTACCCAAACGTTTGGGTCAATTTCACTTGTCGACCCAAAAGACGAGTCCAGGTGCGACTCAAAATGTTTGAGTGTACTAAGCCGAGGTAAAAAATATGACTATGTTTTCTTGGGTAACAAGGCAGGTTACTTCATTTTTTGGGGGTCGGGGCGATCCAAACCTTGTAACACGTGCAGGGAGGTGCGTATGGATATAAAAAGAATGACAAGGATGGAACTATTAACGCGATTGAGCTAAAAAAATAACAACGCCTGGTTACAGCTTGTGCGCCGTAGACCAAAATCTGGGTGTTGTGTTTGAAGGACCGGATTACCTAGACGTGTCAGAGTTTTGCTCTCTCAAATCCACTTCAGGACTACTGCTGTCGTGAAATTCTTTAACATGGAAAAATGTTGGGTAAGTAGTGGCTCATGCAGACACATTAACAACTCTGAATGCACTGCCTACATCTTGTCTGTACTTTACTGCGCATGTAATCACGTCTAACAAAACAAATGCGTGAAGTTAGCATGCTTGAAGGAATCCCCTTGTCCTCGGCTGGAAGGCGTTGAATGTCCCGTCATTCCCCAAGATGGTCTGTAAGCCCACGCCATTGATCTGCTGCCTCCCGTTGTACCTACCTCACAGCATGTATAGAACAGGCGAAAGGCCGACATGCCGCCAATGGTGTTCAGATGATGGAAACACCAAAACCCACCGTACACCTCTGTAGTTAGATCAGTAAGACATCGTTTTGAAGACACACGGACTGCCTTTTAAGACATTGAAATGAAGAACAACCTGGTATGGCGTCAGCAGAGCCTAGGCTGGAAAAACTATCAGTTAAATTTAGTCAATGTTCTAAAAATTTCATTAAGGTGAACTTTATCACTATGTTACAATCATTAGAATTTCATTTAATTTGTACTAAAGTATTAACAACTCCAATCTGTGAAACCGCTTTTCCTGTGAATAAACCACATGATCTTATGTCAAGAAACGTCCACAAAATTGCAAGCGAAGGTAATGAAAACTCAACATTTGCTTTGAATCCCCAAATCCCTTAACAATCGTTAACACTGTTACTGTTACAATTGTTGTAACAGTAACAGTGGTATCAGGAAGATGAGCCTTGCAAACATAACGTTATGAATCAAGTGATGCAGACGATGTTGTATGCATGTTTTAACGTCACTGAAAATTCTTCTCTGCTTCCTCTTGTGAGTAATAAAAAAGAAAGATGCTAAAATAAACAACACAATATTAAACATTGCATTTTTATTGCAACAGGATGTAACATCACCTCTCTATCGAACATTTGTACTGCTGAACTTGATTTTTGAGATGGTCCCAAATTTTACAACTAATAACAACTGCCATGTTCAAAACTGCATGATATGAGGACATCAACAGCCATTCACACAAAGATTAGAATCAGAATTCACCATTCTCATTTTGCCTGTCTGCCTACCCATCCAACAGGATAACTTGGATTTACATCACCAAACATAAGGTGGTAGCGCATGGGCAGATTGATTTGAATAAATTACAGTTTGAGAAATGAGACACACAAGCACAAAATAGTTTACCTATAGTTTACTGAAATAAAGTTTACCATGACTTGTAGTTCCCCAGTGGTAACTTCCAAAACCTACGTCGGACTACTGATATAAGGCCGGATTTCACGTGTAACCTGTGACCATTTGCCAACTGTCACATTGTCATCGCTGCTCTGGCTTTCCTTTCTATGTTGTAATGTTTTATATGAATAAATGGACCTGTGAAATTGCTGAATGAAGGCGTAATGGGTTCTCATTCCGAGGACCAACTCACACAGTAATGGGTGCCACCTGGATTGGATATTTAGGGGAAAGCTAACGAGATATGACTTAATTGCGACGGAAATTTGGCTAAAGCTTCAAATATACAGTAGACAAACAAAGTAGAAAACGTCTACAACAAATTTGTACGCGCTCTGATAATTGTGATGACTTCAGCGATGCATTGCTTGAGATTCTCCGGAATTATGACTCACTCTCTTATGACGGAATGTTTTAAAGCTTCAGTTCTGGCATTTATCAAGTGAGTATATCAGAACGCACCAGACAAAAGTATTTGGCGGTGGAGAAGAGTGACATAGTCGAGCAGACATTGCCTGGCGCAGAAAGGTAAAGTAGAGGCATGGTCTATACACAGATCTAACTGGACATGAAGTTAGGCCACTTGCACACATGGTCACGTGGACCATAGTCCAGACAACTCTGTCATTTATTTAGAGTGTGACATGTCATAAAGTATTATATTCCGTCAGCATGTGATTATAACCTTGTGGTTACCGAACCAGAAGGCTAGAACGTGGCTATAAATACGTCTCAGACACACTTATCATTTTATCTTACATTTATCTGTCAGGCTTATCTTGTATAACAGTTTTCTTATTTGTAATTGTAGTTATGGTTTTTGTCTTCTTCCGATGTCTTGCTTTTTGAAAACTGAAGTAAAATATGTTCCATATTCCCTAATACTATCTATATCCACATGTAATGTGCTCACTAGTTTAATTGAATCTCCTGACGGAAATGTTGTGTGACATTTATGGAAGTAGATATTTAACCTGGTGGTATCCTCCGTTAAACAATTCAGAAGAATACAGGTAGAATGTGGCATAAACTTTATTAAAGACGTATGACTTCACATGTCTCCAACATGAAAGACCAAATAGTTTTTCTCGAGGTATTGCTAATAAATTATAATTTCAAGAAGACAGATGGGAAATTCGGAAGCAAAGCTCAGTACATTGTTGTGTAAAAGATAATACTGTTCAGAAAAGATGACCAATGACCTCATCACACGTTCTCTCGACGTTCCCCATTGCACTTTCACGCATGAGGTGCAACTCTTGTCATGGACCAGATTTCCCGTTCCCATAATTTCATCCCCATGAGACCTATTTAGGATAAGCTGGAAATTGCTTTGTCAGCATGAAGTTCGTGTTGGCTCTTCAAAGATTATAATGCAATTGTTTCCCAATCATTTATATGACTGTTCACTTTTTTGTATTGCTACCGGAATGTGCACGATAAATTGTCAGTGCTCTCAACACAATCGAAATTCAATCGTATCATCCATTAACGCAAGTGTCAAGTTTTTAATTTTGTTGAGTGTTTCCAGTCCAATGTGACATCCAGCCAGGATGCCATATTTAGATTCTTCAAGTGTCAACAATTTCCTGGGTCCATTATATCCCTGTATCCACATACCTATGACATAACAAATCACTTAGTGGTTACTTTACCTATAATGCACATTTATCTAAACATCTACATTCGATATCCTTAGCCATCTACTGCAAATATAAGGCTTTCATGGCTGATACTAATACTTAATTCTGGGGCCTCCATGGCCGAGAAGGTTAGCGTTCTACTACAACGTAATGACTCAGGTGCATTTCACCAATGCGTTTGCTGTGAGTCCACGCCCACCTCATGTTGGTATCCTTTCCGGTCGTACGTGTAAAGATCTGCCAGCAACCTGTGGATGGTCGTGGGGTTGCCCTTGGCTCTACCCGATTTCCTCCCACCATAATGCTGGCCGCCGTTGTATAAGTGAAATATTCTTGTGTACGGCGTGGAACATCAATCAGATAAATAAATACTTAATTCTGTGATGATCACAGGACTTAGTTTGATTTGTCAGGGTTAATGACGTTTCTGGGAAATTATCTGGAACTTTGGCTTTGACCTGTGAAGCAGTGACTGTTTTATTTTACTCTCTAGTGATTGCTCTTTTATTTTGTTTTGTTTTATTTTGGTTAACACTGTTATAGTGCTTATTGTGGAGAAAATTGCTTCAGCGTGTCTTCTGTCCACAAAAAATACCTGGCTGCAATAGACCGGAGCAGCGCCTCCGTAACCGCACGAATGTGCTGTTCTAGGAACCACAAGGGTGCACTCAGCTTGCGTAAGAAGAGTAATTCGATTGACTGGTGGAGGCGAACGGCCTGTGAGCATTATTCTACCAGAGCCTCTGGCATCTTTCCATCTAAGCAGTTATTTCCAGACACACGGAGAGTCGCTGATTGCTGGAGCTCTGCGAGAAAGGAATTGGAAATAAATCATAAGCTTTGGGTCTCTGGTTGAGATTTCTATCAGGAAGTCTCACGCTTGACCCACCTCGGCTATACAAAAGTGATAAAAGAGGTATTCATTAAGCTCCGGAGTTTGATGATCTGTGTGGCCTCTAGGTTTGAGACACCCGGGTTATCCCAGCAGTGTTGCGGGTCTTATTAACTCTCGTCTCTCAATCACTTAAATACATATTTATTTCTCACTTTAAATGCCTTTTGAGGACCTCGCGTGGTCACACGGTTATAAAGAGCTGGCTTGCTCAGACTGTCAAGTCGAGTGTTCGAATCGAACTCTCGCTGTTTCCGCCTCCGCTTTTTGTCGGGTGACCGGCAAAGATAGGTGGGTTACGCTAAGAAATCTGGGTTTCTTTATACATAAACCTGACTGCATAAAAGTGGAATATTATAATCATTAAATGCTAAAACAAAATAAATATATGCCTTATGTCATCTTTTTTGTGTATTCCTAATACATGGATATATCTTCTCAATGATCGTGAACAAGTAAACAAAGTTTACTCTCAGAACGGGAGGTCGAGAATTGGTGGACCTCGCCCCAGTATCATGGATTTTCCGAGAGACCGTACTGGAGAATCTCACACCAGTCACAAGGATTATCGGAGAATCCGGATTAGAGAGGCTCACACCACGAGAATTATCCAAGAGGCAGGTTTGGGGAACCTCATACCAATCACAAGGATTATCCGATAGGCCGGATTGTGGAACCTGACACTAGTTACGTGGATTATTCGAGGGGCTGGGTATGTATTCGCGAGACATTGAGGAACATGTCGTCACCCTCATTGGACATAAAGGAGATATAAATGGTTCATCTTACTTGGATCACTTTTACATAAAAACACTACAATAGTCGCCTTTGTAACATCAAGTATGACATGTTACGAGCATTCAGATGATACTACATGTATTATTAACCTCCAGAATGGTGCGTAAAGCAGTCAAAGAATTCGATTGTCCAAGACTCATTCACAACAAATTATCATTGTCAAGACTCTTTCACAACAAATTATCGCAGGTTGCTTAATTCTCCACAATTTTGAATGACATGAGAAATCAACTAATAAGCTCTTTTCGAGTTACAGGAAATCTGTCAACAGCATGTCGCTGTTACCCCGAACTCGCAAAATGCCGGGAATTTAAGATACGTAAAGTTCCTGAAATTTCAAAAGTGACGTGAATGATACCGTGGATTTCAGATAGAAAACAAGTATTCCGTAGAAGCCACAATTGTTGGTCCCTTCCCGGTTACCGACTTTAGTATGCATGATTTAATTTGGCCGTCACTAAGTGCTACTTACCGAGTGCTCAATTGTTCAACTCACTGGCTTTGCAACCATCAACATTTACTGTCTTCGAAGACTCCACTCTAGGGAATATCGACTAGTGTGGATTGCTTGGAACGAGTTGGTGGGGGGAGAGGGCCATTTACAGAAAATTAAAGTTAGTCGTTTGGGTCGCCACCCCCCGTTAAACAAAATCATCAAAATCTTGAGACTTGATAGCATTAAACTAAATCTGGTTATTTTAGAGTATGTTGGCGATACTTGTATGTGTAGGCGAGTAAGTGTGTGTAAATGGTTAAAAAGCATGCTGAATTTCAAATGCTTGTATCTTCCAACGAACACTGTTCACAGCCATTCTCTTTTGTAAAAAATAAAAAAGGAGCAATGCCATGAGAGACAAAAGCTTGAATTGCAATATATATGTTTTAAACTGACAACTTGTAAAAAGTAAGTCGGAAAAGATTGCGATCCCCGGTGCAAGGCGAAAGGCTTTATCGTTTTTTAAATCGGCGCCTCCTGAGACGCAATGAGTTATTTGAAGATGTTTTGTATTGCAAATTGTGCTTTCGGTTTTTATTGCATACATCAGCTCTGTAAGTTCTGCTGAAATCACATATAGAGAGGTCTTGTTAGTCACTGAAAATTTTTGAAACGATATTAAACTTAAAAATACAGAGTAAGTGCATGTTACTAGTACATTTCTCAGTGCTCCACTGAAGCAAAGACTAGTTGCTTCATGGCCGTGTTCCAGGCAATGTGTACGTGGGTGTCACCATTACCAGTATCACTCTGATCAGTATTACTCGAGTATACCTTCATTTTACTTTTGAATTTTTTTTACAATTACTCAATTTTCTTTATCAATTACTCTCAGAACATGTCAGTGTATGCCCAGTACACGGAAAGTCCATATGAATGATAACGTTGGTGATAATGAAAACAAATATGTGCTTTAACTCCGATATCGGTGTGTGACGCCATTACCCCCAAGGCTGTCCATCATCCGGGCTCTCATGTTAGGCTGATCGCTAGTTTTACATTTATATGAATATAAGTTAAACGTGAGAGAAATCTGGAAGCGTCTATTTCAAAGTTAGCGTGTAGTTATTGATTTCCTTGACAGTACTGTCCACTATAGTCTACAGGGAGACGCAGTCCACTTGGCATCGACTCGGGTTCATTAACATGTAGATTTGGGAAGAAAGAAAAAAAGGTGTGTGCATCTCGGAAGTCTCACGCTATGGCTGCTGAGTCGTTTCTCGCCTAAGCTGTTAGCTGAAACCTAGTTGAAGTAATTTGCTTAGGCGAGGAATTTATTGAAAGTAGAGTGAATGTTAACCTCAGCCCTAAAGCGTCTATCTTATTAACTTAATCAGGGGTCATTAGCCGAAGTCACTAACTAGTGTATAAATATTGTAAGGGAGTTTCTTATATCACCATTTTATACCACCGATACGCCATGTACACACTGTATATAGTTAAACACGTATGGAAAACGTTTTTTATTCAGTTTGAGGTGAGATGCTTCGTGTGAATCAGTCAATCTATGAGGGTGAACAATTCAAGCGGCTAATCAACTGTGAAGTTGACAGGTGTTTCGGTTTGCACAAAGAGAAACAATTTGACAGCGCACCCGTGGTGACGGCGAAGCGTTGATCTGGCACTTGTCGGTGGCCTGTTCCTGGTTGTAGATGACACTGCAACGATATCCTGGCCGATGTAGGCTTTATGACCCGAGACAGGTGTATACATGTATATAGCCATAATCCGTTAGATCCACTGATTAACTTCACATAGTAAAGGATGCATGTCACTCCAAGAAAAGACTTAAAAGGCATTGTTGGCAACCATCAATATTTACACCTTTATTTGGTCCTCATCGGGATTATTTTTGCACAGCCATGTTATGCAGATTTGCCACTCTGAAATATATTCTGTTTAGGTCTATATCTACGACAGGTGAAGAAACATCCATGTTCCCTTTATGGGATTCCAGTAAACGTTAGGCGCAGTAGATTCCGCGTACGTTCGTATACCCGCCATCCACCAAAATGAGCCGTTCCATGTTAATAGAAGCAAGATCAATTTCCAAACAATGCTTAATACAAACCACGAAAGAAGTAATAAAAGGTACAAAGGAGAGAAAAAAAAAGAAAAAAAAAAGAAGAAAAAAAAACAAAAAATAAACAACAAAAAAAAACAACAGGACGGATTATGGAAAGAAAAACAGTTCTCGTTGAAGATTCAAAGACTCAAGGAATGTTCTGGGCAGATGAATAAAATCAGTATCCAAACTGTCTCCCACGCTCGTTTATATGTTGTGGTTCATAGGCGAGTATCTCAGTTGTGCTTTGATTGTAACTGTTCACATATCCGTGGCGACCTTATTCAACACGATGAACATAGCGCTACTCCCAGAGGATCCTTTGAAATGTTTCATTTGAAGTTCCAGCTAGTTCTAACTTCCCCCAGATCTGGTCCCGGATGAAGCGGTGGTTGTTGATTAGCGTCCCGATCAGATTGTGGCCGGATTAGTCTTGAAGCAATGGGATTTTACTGCCAGTAAGGCGTATCATGCATGTTGATTGTCCTACAGGGACCCGTAACGGAATCGCGTTTTGCTGTCTTGCTCCGAAATTACCTGACTGAATCAAGAATTACAGCTAATGGCTTGAACTCGATTCGGGAAGCACGAGTACCAATATCGGACTTGAAGTCGGAGTTTAACGTTTGGACTGACCTCAAGTGTAGTGGGTGTGCCGTTGAATCCGGACTGTTGGCTCTTGTGGCCGATGAATTTCACGCTGGCATTGTTGTCAGTGTTCACTAATCCGGTCGTGCCATTGCCGTGCTGTCTAATGTGTCCACAGCGTGTTGTAACTGTAGCAGGAGTCGCTGTCTGCCTGTAGGGGCTGCACAGCTGGTCACTTAGAGAACACGTCAATACACGAGTTTGCCCAGAGCTTGAAACGAATGTATTTTATTTGCAACATGGAGCAGCGATAACTGCCTTTAGTCGGGAGGAGAATCACGGGATCCGCGAAGAGGTCTGTCAGTAGAGGTGAGTCTATTTTCTTATGACACTGAAGCCTGTTAATGAAGGACAGTTGTAGACAACTGCTTATACCCACAGATAGTCCAAATTATCCCCTATTTTTATGTACGGCGAGGAAATGAACAGGACGCCTTTTACATTTCTTGTCGGACGAACATGGCACATATGGTGTGTGACTTTTGCACTATAAATGAACCGACAAACTGCAGTTTTCCCAGTACATTATCATTTTCAGACTGCAGGCTGACTACCTCAACAGACATTTTGTTAACGCTCCGCTGGAAAACCTCTACCCAAATCTGCCCAAGTATCATGCTAATAAATAAGTTGTATTAAACACGGAATCATGTCCATGAAAACTCACTTGTATATGAACATACATGAAGGACGTCCCATTAGTCTTAAAGAACAAATCCACCACAGACATATATATCCGGAATTTATGTACTACTCCAAGTAGCTATCCCACAAACTTAATTGTTGCGTTAACATGGTCTGGTAGATTCACCCTGTTCCCCTCCTCCCCCTACTCGTCGACTGGTTCCAGTGGTCTTTTACCAGTAAGCTGCATCCTTATAGTTTAATTACTGCTGGAGGGGAATTCATCTTGAACTGATCCAAATATATTGTGCAACATCGACGTTAAAGCAGCAGAAGGCAACATTTAATGATGAGTGCCTGGGGTTATTCTCAGTTTTAGTGCTCCTATTTTCGGGTTATTCACGCTGAATACAGCAGCGTAGTTTCCATTTGCCTGTTTATCTTTGAATCCATGGATAAGTGATATTCTGATGCTCGCCATTTTGGGTATATCGCTGCATTACATGGAATTGCAATAAATCTGTACATCTCAATAGCTATACAAATCAAACAGGCATGCACTTTAAAAAATATGTAATAAGTTTTAGGTGCATTTGCTCAAAGAATCTAAATAAGTGATTGAAGTTATCCGTTAAACTCGACTTTTTCTGCCTCCGCCTCAGGAGAGCTGATCTGTGTGTGACCCGTATCAGCAGGACCGAATGGTCTTTAACATGGTATTCCCGTTACAACGTCATAATTATGGTCCATAAATGCCTCGGTTTGAAGTGTTTTCATATTCAGGAGATCAAGGATCGTTAAGACGCAGCTGCATAAATCTTTCACAAACCAGCATGGCCTTGTACCAATATTAACAGTGCAGATATTGCCCCATGAAACAAACGCTGCAATGCTCTTTAGGATGGGTACTTTACGCACTGCCGTAAGGAATTTTAACCCACTGGGCTACTGAACAAAGAAAGCCACTCGATGAACTCTTACAGCCTTTATCAACCAATACAACATGTATTATCGAATTTATTGCCCATGATTGCAAAAACTTCCTTCTTTAACCCTCCTGACGCAGTGTTTAATCCCGTCCAAATTTCTAGGACGCTTTTCACCAGTGAAATAGCAGATTTTGCCAGGAAACCCTCAGATGCACTGGCTGATTTGCATTAAAATACCGTACAAATTTATATTCCCTTCATATCCTGTACGCAATGTTAAACCATCACCCTAAACCATCATATATAGGCCGACACGAAATCAAACAATGGCTTCGAACATCTATTTACGTGGCGAAACCCGGATCGTGAAGCATTTACCTGTGATATTTTAGTATAGAAGTTTACCTGGCGAACACTCTTAACAACATTTTACCTGGGGAAAGCGTCGTGAAATGACGAAACCTCCGTACACGATTTTCCGGGCGAAACCCTCGTGAAGGATTTACCTTTGATACTTCTGTATGCATGGCATTTTTCTTGGCGAAACCTCCGTACAACAGTTCACCTGCGATAGGGACCTGGAACATTTATCGAGCGAGACCTCCGTACAACAGTTTACCTGCGATAGTGACCTCAAACATTTATCGAGCGAGACCTCCGTACAACAGTTTACCTGCGATAGTGACCTCAAACATTTACCAGGCGAAACCTCCGTAGAGCATTTTAACTGAATAAACTCTGGAATAGCATTTACTTGGTGACACCCTTTGTAAAACGTCATACATGCATGATGAAAATATCGTGATGATTTACTTCACACAAGTTTCGTACAACATTTTACCTGGTGAAACCCTGTGAAGCGGTTTCATGATGACACTGATGTACAATATTTTATCTGGTGAAACTCGCAGAGTTCTTACCTGGAAAACTTCCTCGGAAGATTTACATGGCGAAAACCTCCGTACAGCATTTTACCTTGGCTAACTCTCGTATAGAATTCTACAAGGTGAAATAGTACAATAATCAATCTGGTGAAGCCCTCGCACGGCATTAACCTAATGGCAACCATTCAGCATAGGTTTTTGTCTGCTTAAAAATTCGTACAGTATTTTTGACGCATTATTCCAGGTGAAACACTGCTATAGTATTTTATAGAGTGTGACTTAATTATGTCTTGGCCAGAGACCCGGTTTATGTGGGGGGGGGGGGTGTCTGGGGTAAAGTTGATAGCAGTGAAAGCATAGATCACTAAAATGTGCCTGACGTAACCTGGTGACAGCTGGGTTAAACTGTCCTGTTTTAAGGAACTTCGGACAACGTGAAGGCCCTTTAACCTTGCTCAGTATTAGCCTCCGTCAATTGTGTTATGTGAAAGCCTGTTTCAAGATTTTGCTTGTCAAGCACTCAATGAATTTGTGTTTTAATGTCAGATTCTCACACACACCTGTGTTTCCGCTCAGTTTCTCTTGTAAGATTGTACTCAGTCAAAATCTCTTGGAAATTGTTAACGACGTCAATGCGGTTTATCTCATGGGTGTATTGTGCAGAAGGTCACCCCTTAAAAAATTCGAGACGTTAGTAAATATTATTTCCCGGACATTTGCACCTCCCCAGCAATATTTCCTTAAAGCACATGCTTGTGGTTTTAGACCCATAGACCTTTGATGAAAACGTGTAGGGTTCCAGTCCTCAAGCCAAAGCACGAGATTTAATATCTAGTGAGAGACATGGCTATTAAATGGTTTAAATGTCATGGTTTGTTCAGTGAATATTCCATATGCAGCCCTTCCTGGTAATATGGCCACCTGGCGCGGTCATTGCGGTATGAGTACCCCAGTACATCATTTACAATGATACGTGTTCTCTTGCCTTCTTTTCTCTGATATGTTAACTCTCCATGTGATCGCTGGTACCTTACTTAGAAGAGGTACTACTTAATCTTTGAAGATACATACAGCGCAAGCGTGCAACTAAGTCCGTTAATCAGTGCCTATCATTTCGTTTTACCATATCAGAATGGGGGTAGCGCAGGCAAAAGTGTGGTGAACTGTTCAGAACCACCCGTTGTCTATTGTCTAATCTTGCTACATTGAAGTAGTCGTACACTGTATCGGAGAGTCCTTCAAGTAATCAGCAGAGAATTGTACCCGATTTACCCGGCAATGCTAATCACGCTATTATTTATTTGCCAGCTGAAAGCGTCTGGCACAGCCCACCCTTTGCTGGTTCCCTTAGATATGTTTTTGAACTGACCAAATTGTGATTAGCAGTGGGGAGGTGGGCCGTGTCAATTGTGGTCTCAGACAGTAGACTGATACAAGGGCCGAATTAGGCCGGGGAAAGGGGAACCCCCAGCGTGTAGGCCGACCATTTGTCACAGTTAACTGACTGGACCATGTTAATGATAGCAGCAGGGGCAGCTGGGAGTGGGGTATCCATCCTACGACATCCCCAGTAACCCCTGGGTGAGGCAGATAAGAGGAACTCTCTGACAGATCAGAAAACTTCACCAACCGCCAGTTACAAGGGAAACCTTGAGCACACTAAATGTGATTGGTTTCGCAGATCAACGATTAAAGGGTTCCTGTGTGGCTTGCCGCTAATTTGCCACCTAACCAAGTCCTGGAGTCTGCTAAACGATCCCGTCTGCCTTATTCGCATTATTTCACCCTGTTGAGCTAAATTTTAGCTAGTTTGCCACCCGGATTGGCCATCCATGTTTTGTCAAACATTTGTAAGGCGTACTTTCACATATGTCTGCTTTGTCAAAAATATGCCCAGGCGATGTCATATATTTTAGAGGGATAAATTTAATGCGGCAACTGGGGTTATTACAATCTCGGGTGTGCACACCTGTCACAGCGGCTAAACTGCTGACTATCACTCGACTTGGTGTCATTTACCCAGCTGTGTTGCCATTGTCAAATGCTCTTGTCACGGCACACAGTCGTGCCAAAATTGTCGTCAGTTTAATGTGGAACAATTAAGAATGTTTCTGTTGGTACACGTAGTATTGGCAATTGCCCGAGTTGCATTGATTAAGCCACACAGCGCTCGGATCGCGCCGATCAATAATAATCACACACCATATATAGTGAAACAGATGGAGCTAATGGCCTTCTGAAGGCTATAACGTTAGCCACAGTATCATACTTTGTGTCTGAAGACTCAGGAAGGAAGAGCCTTATATGGTGTTATTTCTTTACGGTCACATGCGTGACAATATAACGTTCTACTCTGCTCCTTGGGGCACCATTATACTTGGTCTGTTGCCTAGGAATCATTCGTGACTGCTTAGTTTGATTTCATAGCCACTTGACATGCACTAAATTAAAAGTCAAACATCAGTCTCTTTGGAAAAAAAATATACCTCTTGTTCAAACCGCTGAATTTGACTTCCACACATTCCCGCACTGACACATCTTTGTATAAAGAAAATTGCTTTGAGTTACAAGTTCATTTAACAAGCATTCGCTAGTAATCTGGACTGGTCCTTCACTCACCGGTTTAGATGTACAAACAAATCGAAGTGTATCTGAAAATGGCAGTTACCATCAGCTACATGTTAACGTGAGTGTGAAAGCTGTATCGTGAAAGCTACACGGGACCTGAGAAAAAAGCTGGTCGGACGCGTTGGTAAAGAAGTTAAAAAAGAAGGAAACAAAAAAGTAAAGATAATGAAAGAATTCGTCTGACTTTACATGTTGAATACTCACCAAGGCATGCAGAACAGTCTTCTGTTGTTTATTTAAAATTATGCCTATGTTAGTTTTTGTCCAGCAGAGGCAGGGGGATTTGGAGCGACGCATAATACCCTTTTTTTTGCACCAGTCACCTTGAATCCCTGATATCGTTTACATAATTTTGCATAATCATTTGTTCGCTGAAGGCAAGAGAAAGACAAACGAGGAAGTGGCCTCAAAGCGGTGTTGCCGTGAACACATCGCATTTGCCTCATGTATTTTAAAGTCAGCCGATGGCCTTGTGGGGGTTGTTTATGGCAACTGTTACGGTAATCTCAGCAATGTTAAATGTCCTGACTGAGTGACAAACTCATCTAGAGAGCATCAGCCTAGTTGGTCATGTTCTAATTCGCCATGAAGTTTATTACCTATCACAGAAATGAGGGTATAAGACACTTATAAGGATAGAGCTGACTTCGTGACTCCAAGATTCGATAAGTAGATGCAAAGATTTTGTTAAGTGGTGGGGACGCAAAGACACTGTCTTCCACAATACGTATTGTGGCTGGGGGGAATAAAGTCGACGAGATGACCGCGCCGCTGGTGGCGGTCATTAAGGGAAACAAGGAGATTTAGAGCTGGAGACTAATGGCTCTGTTTATGTCAATCTTGCACCTTTTCTTAAAATTTGACATTCGGATCAAGAGAACTAATTTCAGGATGTCTCCAGAGAGTGCCTTAATTTACGTCCATACGCCTAGGGATGTGTCTTTCAATCCACACAGCCGTGAATTGCATTTGAAGGTGGCCCAGTCTGGAATCCTCGCTCTTCCCGATTGTACGCTCTGTCGGCTAGGGAGTTCCCCAAGCACTGAGCCTTTACAAGTGACCTCACATAGCTATCACTTAGTGATCATATAACGCTTGTTTTATCAAATTGCCTCTGACAGGTCCATGGACAGAAACAAGTGTGAAGTTTTTTACCGAGTAAAATTGATACAGTTGATATGGAACTCTCCAGATGTTCTTTCACGCATTTAACATAGCTAACATACAATTTACAAGACGTAACATTTTCGTACGTATAGATTTTTTATGGATTAGAGGGTTCGTTCCAGTGTTCATACTCCACAGGACAAGGTAAAACAATTAGGTATGTATTTTGAGAAATGATAATAAATATATAAATGAACTTAATAGTAAATTACAAGGTAAAATGAATTAGGGTTGCCGGTGTTCAAGGTATAGTCTTATTGGCATTCTGGTTGTCTTCTGGTTAGTTCATGGTGAGGAAAAAAAGAAAAAGTGACAAATTCGAAAAAGAGTACTGCGGATTTGATGCTATGTACTCAGGGTCTGAGACCAAAGGCCAGTGTGGAGAGAAGGCACCTTTGATCGTTTGCTCATGGGCGATAATAAATGGCATAAAGAATAACTTGTACAGTGGGAATATGCCCTCAGTATATACAAATTCAACCTGATAGGCTCAGCGGTTTTTGAGAAAAAGATTTGTACAATGCTTTTTCATAAAATTCAAAATAGAAGGTAGAAGTAGTAGAAGCGGCGAATTAAATATCAGAAAATGTCAAAAGTTTTCTAACCATTGCAGTGTCTTGACTGTAAAGTTTGGCGTTTTATATGTTTGGCACATTTTTTAGATATTGGATATCGAAGTGTACAAACAGTAATAATGTATGGACCACTAAAAATGCTAACGATTTCAAGAGGTTTCAGGCAGGAACCTACGTGGACACCCAAAAAAAGCTGCTGGCGTGCGAGTGGCTCATCATGTCTGCCAGCCAAACAGATGCATCTTCTAACCTATCAGGATGTTGGTGGTAAGATTAGGTAGACCGACCGCACTTTCATAGCATTCAAGGTTAGCACCATAAAGCAGACTGTTGGTCAGCGTTCGCACAGAGATTAGCGAAAAAGAATACATGTTACAAGGACAAATGACTTTGTAAAGAGGCAGTTTTGGAGAAGTGGTGAGAGGTCATCAGGCGAAATCAGTTTCTAATACTCTGGGAGTAGTGTGTTTAATTTATAATCACGTTCGTATTATAAAAGACGTACATCACAGAGAATGAAAGCACACCAGTTACGACATTGTGATAGATGGGTAGATAGATCGGAAATGGTCACACGTTATCGGTGAAATCGGATCTCTTGTCAGTTTACCTAGGTTAGGGTTTTTGTTTTACACTGTTCGTGTGAGTGTGTCAGAAGTAACTTACACTCCCCCTAACACCATACATTTAGCATATTTATGATAAATGCAAGCTTCTGAACGCCCGAAGAGAAACACATTGGCTTACAAATGTATTGAATTTCCTTGTATGATCTATACATCAGATGCATGCTAAAAATGCTAGCAGGCTGGCTAAGAGATCTTGGACTTGACGCTGTGAAATAAGAACTGGCATAGTTAAAACTGGACCCCGTACAAAATCGCATCCAAAGATCATCGTGTAATTTCATTGCTCACGTATTTGCAATAGCAATGAATGAATAAATGAATGTTTAACGCCAAGTCGGCAACATTTCAACCATGTAGTGGCGAGAACATGTTAAAACCAGGAAGCCGTGAATGGTTTTCGATGAGACGAGAAACACTCAATACCTAACGAGACAGACGAACATTTTCAAAACCTGTTAAAGCAATCAAAACCTAACGAGACAGACGAACATTTTCAAAACCTGTTAAAGCAATCAAACATCAATTAAAATTGCATCACTATCAAAATGCGTATTCTGAAAAAAAGGCATGTAAATGTCTTTAGAATGTAGAGAACTATATCTTATGGTAGAGTTAAATGGATATTAACAATAGGTATTAACCTTGAAACCTATATAGTGTTTTAAAAGTCCAATCTGTGTCTCATGTCGCTCACCACGGATGTCTTACATTGCTGATGCCACTGGTGACTGAGGTAACCTATAACGAAGTTTGCTGACCACTAAGAAGCCCCCCCCTCCCCCACCCCGCAGCCTCTGACGTCACTGCATGCCGACCTTTCTTTCCACTTTCAAATATTCGACTAGTTCTCCAAATATCTGCTCCTACAATTATTTTTTCATTGACAACAAAATAATGCCACAGACTGATGAAACATTTAGACTGTTGCGAATGTGTGTACGAGGATGTTGTTGCATGAAAAGAAACTTGTGCGCTCAAAGTGTCTTGGGATGTTAATCGACGTACTGAACTTGACGGTTTGGATATCAGCGTGCCAAGAAAGGTGCCACTGCCATGGTACCACGGCCATTGTCTTGGGGGCGCTGTTGTCTGGATCTTGGGCCAGGAAACCTTGTCCAGCGATCTGCACACTGGCCTACACAAAGACAGCCAGTCGGGCTGATATAATTCGAAAGCCTTAGCCAACAAGGTCATTGTACTGGGTCTCATCTCAGTGGTTTTATCCGACGGTTTCGAAACAGCCCGGTGTCTGCGAGCGGGGGCACTATTAAACTTCCACACTTACTATCCTAGAGTTCGGTCCAATTTCACCTGCGGTGCTAAAATTGCTTCCCTGGAAAGTGAAAGTGCGTTTACAATTGAATACTGACCAGAGAAGGAATCACAGGTTCACGTTATTACCTCCATGATGAAGTAAACATGACTATATCTCAGTGAGCGATATGATAAGGGGCTGTGTAAGTGTGTTTTTCGAATTGAGTGAGAACAGCATAAATGTGTATATCTTACTTAATGAGGTGGTAATGAAAGGAATGGGGAGAGTTTATATTTGTAAATGAGATGATGAGGGGACAGTGTACATGCATGTATTAGTGAGTGAGGTTATGAATAGGTATTATTGTGGCATACCTTCAGATTTAGGTCGCACTAAGTGCCTGCCCCGCCTGACCGACGTGGTGCATAGTGGACAGGAAGATTAGGCGCTAAGTTACCCTCTGACGGGGAAAGCGTATCTGTGGAGACAAGAAGCCCTTGTTATGGAATCTCCTCAGTAACCATGTCAGTGTCCAGCTTACCTTCCCTCATCTGTCATGATCAGCACAGTAGCTATAGATTAAACAAATCGCGACTCATAGCCCATCCAGAAGGTCCCAGCCTTGCGCATCTTAAAAACATGCCTGTACGGCGAGTGGAATTACTTTGAGATAGCGTAGCTTGACCTCATCGCTGTCACTATGGTATTCCTTCTATCAAGTTGATGCGTGTATAAGGTTAAGTTGAATTCGCAAGAATCCACGCGCAACCAATCTGTGAAGGCAAAATATGTTGCTGCCGATTTAACAGTTTAGCACCAAAATGCTACTTAAGTTTTTCTTACAGTTTAAAGGTTTTACTGTGAACATCCACTTCACCGGGATAATGTAGTCTTGCCATTTTTGTTTTTAATTCACGTAATTGTTTTCTTTCTAGTCGATAAGACGCTCACGCGGTATCCCCTTCCCTTCCAGTTCTAAGCAGAAATCCTGCGGCAATGTGTAAGTTGTCCAACTTTATATGCCGCCTTAAAGTAAAGCAATTGCGGTGAAATTATGTAGAAAATGAACTTTTTTCAATCAAGTTTTCGCTCAAAATGCGTTCTCTCTAATTGGCGTAGCTTCAAGCAAGTTATTTTTTTTTCACTCAATGCTAATGTAATGGCACGTCCGCCATTTGTAACTGTCTTTGTGATGTATTTGTGACATATCGGCGGAGTTTCACAATATTTTGTACTAAAATTCAATTGTATATAGTATATAGCAAACACCATAAGATAATTGAAAATTTAGTTACTCCGCAACATAATGGAGAAAAAGTAATTAAAGATAGTATTTACAAAACGATAAAGCAGAGATGATGGTTGATTTCAATGCGTGATTATTGGACAGTCGTTTTAACACTGATATTGGTCACATTTACCAGATCTGCTCTCTGTCCCCTGCGTGCGTTAGCCCCCCTGGAAGAATTAATCGCTCAGTTCCTTTAAACCTGTCGATTCATTGAGAAACTGGTGGGTAATTCGAGTCTTTGGACTGTCGGAACTCTATACAAATCAGGTAGTAGAAGCAACATTTTGTATTCGTGGTAA
This sequence comes from Acanthopleura granulata, assembly GCA_016165875.1. Classification (NCBI taxonomy): domain Eukaryota; kingdom Metazoa; phylum Mollusca; class Polyplacophora; order Chitonida; family Chitonidae; genus Acanthopleura; species Acanthopleura granulata. The sequence continues at coordinate 44,893,141 of JABBOT010000002.1, forward strand.
TTGCCCCGAAAGGCATATTTTGACTTTTTATCAAATTGTGTTTGCAAATTCATCCAGTAAAGCTAATACTTTTCGTAGCATTAATATCCCAGCAAATTCAACTGCGGTCCCTGTTACTGGCGACCTAGGGAGCTCGGCTGACGTTGTTCTGTGACCGATGCTGAGGGCAACCCCCTGATAACAGCACACCTTGTCTTAATAGAGTCCAGTACTTCTCTCACCAAACACCCCAGGACGATCTTAATGGCCTAAAAAGCAGCTCTGGAGGCAAACCGCTATACCTCATACCCATGTCATTTGGCGTGCCAGAACCTTTATGCCATCAATTATGTATGGATTGATTCAATTGTAGAATCCTATAAACCTGATCTTTTTTATTTGGTGCTGAGGTGTAAATGCCAACGAAGTTAGATAAGCTATTGACTGCTGTACAGGCCATTTGGCTGTCGTTTATTTGATTACCCAATCAAAAAGGCAACGTTCCACTCTCATCGTGGACATTGACTGCGTCTGGATTAGGAATTTCTTAATAATTGATAGGACCGACGCTGAGGAGAAAGTTTAATAAATCATAACTATAAATGCCTTTGTTTGTAGGCATTTTTAAAAAATAAGTTCAGGTTGTAGGTCAAAGAGCAGTGCTTTCTAACGAAATGATTTGAAATGACTGCTGTTTAGCGCTTTCTCGCCACTTTTTGTAGAATTCTTTTTTGGATTAAAGATAGGAAGGCAAACAAGCACACACCATACAAAGACAAAAACGCGAACAGATTACGATACAATTGGCAGTTCTGTTGGCAATACAGGGATGTGACTGGCACAAAACTTAGACTCGGACTGAGGCTATCATTCATCATAAATGGCTCTGTAGCATCGCCAACTGGCGTAAATTACATCTCGGATATATTTAATTGCTGCCGCTACTTCCAGCAACCAGACGGGTTTTAACACAGGAGTAAACTTCTGTCATATTGCGCCGCCATTAAGAAGGGACTACAGTTTTACCGATAATTTACGTCCTATTTCTTCCAAGGAAAGTGATGTAACTTCAGATCAGTCTAATTATGATAATTGCTGTCACACAGTTTACCAATAGACAGGCTTTTGCCGTGGGCTGTATGTTTTCAAGCTACTGTGTATAACAAAAGTTATAGTTCAGTGGTAAAAGCCTTACTCAAAGAAAAGCCCTAGAGAAACCTGATGGGGTTTACAGGAGATAGTATTGATCTTATTGCTTCTGTGCATGTCGGTGTTGTCTGTTGCTGATGCTACACACGTGTGACTCTATAAAGCCCAGTAATGGCGTCAAGTGACGCTGTATCATTCTTCCACGGTGGATAGCAAACATATGCTATGTAAAACAGCCATTTATTCAAGCGCTTATCATAAAATTGTACACATAACTGATTGCACCAGAATAAAGCATATATTGATATTTCATAGACTTGCCTTCTTGATGCTCTGTAGGACTTTCTATTGACTCTCAACTTACACTGCAGGAATTTAAGAATGGCACTAACAATGGTTATGCAAGTGTTCTTTATTTTCTTGGCACGCGTGGATACCTCCGTCTTATACAGGCGTCTATAGGGAACTGTCAGGGCATGTAAATGTGCACAGCGTCAGGCTGTAACCTTTGTGGAGACAAAATAGCATTGTGTGTTGAGGGTTCGTGTTAGGTCGGCCTGTAATACAGGGCCGTGCAATGTCACCAGGCTTCTCGTGTATTCTGATCCCTTGTAATGTACTTCACTGGAGGTAAACGCCAGCTATCACACCCACCTGTGGTTTTTATCCTATTACTCTCTTATCTGGGGATAAGCTTGTCGGCGTTTTTCAAGCATCAAGTTTACTTTCAGATGCACGACAAGTTTATCACGAAGGGAATTGGTCCTTGCCTGTATAAAAATCTCCTAAACTATTGTTGCGTGGAAAAACTTTTATTCTATGTTACAGCGACGTTTACACTATTTACTGTCACTGATGTTTGCACCATTTACTCTGACTGGCGTTTTATAATATTTACTATGGCATTTACACCATTTACTATGACTGGCGTTTGCACGGCTTACTATGACGGGTCTTTACACTATTTACTATAAATGGCGTTTACACCATATTCTATGACTAGCATTACTTCATCAAATAACAAGTTCACACAAAAAAACAGATTCAATCAGAGGTTTAGAAATAGGCCCAAATGGCCTAAACGTTATCAAACCCTGGTCGTCCTTCACTCTATGTTCAACAAAGTATCCTTCTATGTGGATTATCTCTCTATTGAAAATAGATTAGTTTATGCTTTACCAGAGAAAAATGTTGTTTTTTTTATTATCCGTGACTAGATGTAGCAGCTGAAATGAGGACGGCATTGTTGTTCCTATTGGCAATTATTTTCTATTTCTTGTCCTTGGTCTTCCCGGTGTACGTAATAGTGTCAGTTCCTTATCCTAGTGTGCATTGTTGAAATGCGCACGCGCCGCAGATTCTTCCTTATATCACTGATATAAATTAACCTCCTCTCACTGACGAGCATATTACTTACGAAGGGTCTGGTGTAAGGAATACAGCTTTTATCAACATTTTACGACATTATTTGTATGCTTGGGTTTTCCATTATGGGACGACAAGGAGTCCGTGGAATGAATATATTCTGTGTCTTCTTGAGACAAGGCGAGGCCATACCGCCAAAGCGCTGCCGCCTCTGGAACATCATGCTAAAGACACCAGACATGACACCCCATCCAGTCACATTATACCTGTACCGAAACGACCACTCCCGTTTCCTTGGTTCTAGTGTTGTGCGCCGAGCGAGCAACAAATACCATACCTAAAGTGTTTGGTATGACAGGAACTTGAGGCGAACTCTCTAACCACTAAGCCACCGAGGCGGTCGTCAATATGGCATGAAGTGTGCGTGGAACTGTACCTATCCCTCCCCTCGTAGTTAATTCAATATTTCACAGTATATGTTCTTACTAAATAAACTGTTAAATACAGTATTTTTCTTATTCAAACATTTCACCGCTTCACGCACCAGTCCCTTTCTTCAAATAGGTTTGGCTAGACGCAAAATGACAAAGTCGCCGTGTACATCCGATAAACCTAGGACGTGCTCTTAGAAACAGGATTCCACCCCATGTCTCTTCCCAATGTGCAAGTCCGCCTACACAGCTCTAGAATCTAATTTTATCATGTGACTCATTGCCGAACGGTCGCCTGGATTTCTCTTCAACACAGCAGTTAGCAGAGCGGTGATGAGTTTATGAAATAGTCAGTCAGGGGAGCAAAACAGTCTTCTGTTGTTAACAAATGCATTACTAAAGGCTTAACACTCAAGAAACCACTACGGCATCATGATTAAAACTTTCCCTTTACATTAGCCAAAGATATGCATTAAAGAGCGAACGTATGTACTAAAGAGCGAACCCGATACACTCAAGAGCGAACCATATACACTCAAGAGCAAAAAGCTCTTCACAAAGGCGAGCCGATACTTCAGATTGAACCACAAATTGTTCAGCATATCTCATATGTAAACTCCGGCGTATGTCGTATTTCCCAAGAAAATGAAAAACTCTATTAGTTTCCGACCAATACCCGGCCGTCCCATCCCACTGCCAACCCGAGTGACCATAGACGGCTATACTACACTGCCGGGCAATTATGTTTGATATGGGTTTGGAGCGCGGTGTTAAGACAATAAGGTACACGGCACCACGGTTCCTGGTCATTGCAGTAGACAAGATACTCAGGCTGGAATTAGCCGGAAGGCGGCGGTGTCAGCGCCACCTGTCGGACTACCCTCATATAGCCCCGGGGAAATGTAGTTAATTAAGTATGACGTCTTCATTCGATAAATACCGTAGGAATTTCCCGTGGGGTCGTTGTTTCCCCACCGAAGTGGTTGACCAGAGATGGTATAGGGTTAGAATAACGCATGGTGTTAGATCGAAATAGATGTCATACGGTGTGCCCGGCCTTTTACGCAACTGGTGACATTTAACTTGGCATACCGATAGTCCTTACTGTGATTAACGGCTTTGTGTCCGGCGTTATTTTATCATCCTATACCACTTCACTGTCATCGTCCGCTTTGATTCTTTCCCATCCCGCCCTTTCTCTCACCCTACCCTTTGATATCCATTCTTTCTCCCCTCTTTCACGCTGCTCTGTGTTTTGATATCACCACTCCTCCCTTTGCCCAGTATCTCTGATATCCATTCTTTCTCCCACCGCCCTCCAGCCCTGTAACTCTGATATTCATCCTTTCTCACATCGTCCTTCCTCCTGTACCTCTGATAACCAATTTTTTTCACACTGGCCCACGCTCTGTCTGATATCCACCCTTTCTCTCCCCCCCACCCTGTATCTCTGATATCCACTCTTTGTCACACCACTCCTCCCTTTGCCCAATATCTCTGATATCCATCTTTTCTCACAACGCCCCCGCCCCTGCCCTGTATCTCAGATATCCATCCCTTTCCGCACACCTCCGTGGAAAAACAACACGCTGGCGTCATACTTTTGCCAAATTTGCCTTGTTTATCAACTCATTAGGGCAGCAATGCCTACATATATCTCTTTATTTTTCTCAAACACTGGAGCCTATCTAAAAATGAGACGACGGCTTTGCCGTTGATACCTTTGGTCATACTAGAAACCCTTCAAGGTAGTGAAAAAAAGACATGTACAAAGAACAGGTGGATTAGTTGATGTGATTTACAAACTGGTTTACTTATTTATTTGATTGGTGCTTTACGTGGTAATCAAGAATATTTCACTAGAAGGTGGTTTTTGACTATCATTTGAAGTATCATTGTTAACGCTATTTGGTGTTTACACTTTGTTGTGTAGAGTACAGATTCAACAGGTGAAAATTCTGTGTTATAACCTGAAGTGATTGTGGATATCGGTGCATAATGAAGGTCGTAAAACACTTTTATAAAATAGCGAGGAATAAGTGGACAGATCGGGCTTCGCTGTGAGGCTGAGGACATCAAAACAAGGCTGTATTTATATCTCGAGCAACTACATATATTGAGAAAGGCTTACTACGTATTCGCGGAAATTTAAAGCTTGAAACAATATTCCTGAATTATCGCCCTTCATCATGCTGGAAATCAACGAGCGTTTGTCATGTGCCTGGATCATAACTGATTTAAAATAGTCCATGGGCGCTTCACAGGCGATTATTTAAGTATCGGATGTGGCGTTCAACGGTTTTTCTGAGCTTTCCATTTTGATTTACACGTGACTAAATCCATATGGCCGACTGAGGAATCCCATGACGATACGTGTACAACGGCTAGCTGCAGAGTATTGTTTAACATCACTGAGCTATATATAGAACTATGACAAATGATATTAATACATCACTGCCTTGGCTGCTATTCCCCTCTAGTTCTCCCCAAACCGTAAACAAGCACGTGGCCTTAGGAGCACGCCCATGATAAGAACACTGGTAATCAAAACTTATTGTATTCCAGTGCCATATCAATGAATTGTTCTCTAGGCAAGATATCCCACGAGAGAGTAGATACGGCAAGCCAACTTAATGCTATGTTTGATTGAAGGAAACAAAAGCGTGACCTGCGCACAAATTGTCTTCCCAGCATGTACAGGTTTATTCCTCTTCTTCAGTAGATAGTAATCTTCTATAGACACAATAAGTCAGGAAGGCTGTGTTCCTCAGAGCCTAGGTAAACTCCGACACAGGAAGGCAGTGAAAATTATGATAACGAAGAAAGGACCTGTGGCAATGCCAGCAATTGGACCATTGGCATTTTGCCTCCAGCGCCTGATCTTTACCGGAAGTTTTTCTCCAAGATTTTGTTGCCCGGTGGCTATCTTGTTTAATCAAAAATATAACCCGGGAAAATTGTATTGTCAGCATATGTAATGAAGACGCTATAGGCCTGTGCAGGCCCATGTGCTGTTGTTGGTATGGCAGCCTTTTGTTCAAGCCGGTAGCTCTCATAAGGCTTGCTCCACAGGTTGCACGTTGTCGTTGAACATTACACATTACCCTTAACAGTTTTATCACTCACTGACAGTTTGACGATAAGTTTGCCTCTGAGTTATAACCCACGTATACCATCAATAAGTAACATGCACCAATCAGTGTTACCATGTCTGTTAGATTGCATTATAAAAACAAATAAATAAGTAATAATTACTTAGTGAATATATTCTTATTTCATGTCTATTTACTAGGTATTACTCTCGTTAATATGCGCGTAGTCACGTGACCTCTGTCGTTTGACCACTTGTTCTGTGCAGAACAGTCAATATCAAAAACTGGCTTTTGACCAGTATCCAAACAAAGCCCTGGGAAGTGTGATCAACGAAATCTGCACACGTTTTTCAATTTGTACCTTCCGGTGTTTATTTTACGCCCTTGAAGTGATTGTGGATTCTGTGGTTTTAGGATAAACTTAACCTGGTCATTTACAAGTAAAACCTTCTAACGTTTGTAGTTTATTTCTCTGCATCCAAATGTTCGCACAAATCAAAACAGATGCAGAGACAAGTTTGTGCACAATCCGTTTTTCATAACTCTATTTCTTTTCATGAAGTATCTATCGTTTGACGTATTTAAGTCCTGTTAAGAACAGCGCGCTATAAATCCGCCATGAAAAGTGGAATATCTTTTAGTGGGTCATTTTTTAAAAGCCTGCAAATCAAAGTGTAAGGTTGCGTCAACACGCAACAAAATATGCATTTGTAATATCAGCATTATTTTCAGAGAGAGAGAGAGAGAGAGAGAGAGAGAGAGAGAGAGAGAGCTCCATTACCGTTCTATGCGAAGGTAAGTTAATCTCTGCTTGTATGCACATCGAGGGCTTAACGGTGGCCAGGGGACAGCGGTCACTGAAACTGTCATTTCTGTTCCAGACAGTATTGTCACCATTCCAGTGAGAAACTTCCAATAAAATCCACAACACCTCCCCTGGGCATGATCCACACGGTGGCTGATGGCCGATGGTGTTATCCCTTGAATTTGAAACACAGAGGAATGAAAACGTTCATATATGCTTTTGTGCAATGTAGCTGTATCCCACTCAGTCAAACATTGACTCCCATGCGAAATATCGATAAATGAAAGGTTATCAAAGCCACCAAAGCAAATGAGCTTGCTATATGTTGACACGAGACCTGTATGGAGCACACTGGGAAATCATTGAGAGCTTAGATAAATGACATCACTGGTACCTTGCTTGTATCTCACACAATACAGGTAACATTGGGCAAAGCCATTAAAACATGCTCCTGTGGAGATACATTTAATGCAAAGTGTTCTCAATGCGTTAGGATGATCGTAAAATAAGTCATCAAATTTGCTGAATGGTTTGACGTGAACTGCGGTAGACCAATTATTTACATCGTCGAAACTGTCTTAGCGGCTTAAAATCAGCTTAATGCGATCAAGTGTCGCAGAAGAAAAGCCCTCCGTCAGCCATGGCGTACTGCTCAGCCAATGCCATGGAAGAAGCGTGATGGGTTCAAACAAAACCCATCGAAATTATTACCCGGTGATGACGTCATCATGGCAAACATTAAGCAACAGACGACATGTAAGTTTCTACAGGGCTAAACCTTTGGAGTTTATTCCAGAACGCCTCACGACACGAGGCGATCGCTTGACGAATTATGGCTACTGTAAAGGTAACATGATCCTGCTAATATTCGTCTGCTCTCCAGGTCAACTTTGAATGGTTTTCTAATGACCAACCAGTCAGTACCTGACTGGCCGTTTACATCAAACCTCTACACAAAATTGCTAATTTATTACCGCAATTGGCCTCCAGGGTTTGTGTAATTGAACATCTTATTCCTGTCAGTGGGCTTATGGGATTAACCTCACCGCTAAATACAGTATGGGCGTAATTCCGCCGCCACTGGCTGTACAGATAACTGCGTTGATTCCGTTGTATCTTGTAGACTTTAATACGGTCAACAGGCATTATTGTCTGAGTGAGACCTTCACAAAGGGCCATCTAGCGCTCCTCTGGGCTGGATAACATCGATTTAAACAGTTAACCTAGTATCCTTTAACGGTTCTTCCGCTTTCTCCCTGTTTTCCACTATTGTCAACCTACTTAGACAAGCTTTGTTGTAAGCGCCGTCTCTGTAGCCGGTTTGCATTACCTCGCCCGCTGATCAACAGGCAATGAGAGCGGCCCGAGAGACACCTGAAGAGAACTTAAAACTATCCTGTTTTTGTCTTTGCAGGTTACCTGAGCCTTAACAAGATAACTGGCAATCAATAGACAACATTAGTCCTGGCACATCCTAATACCGCCTAGGAGGGAATCGCCGGCGAGAGAACAGGCCGGGCTGGGGCGTTGATCTTACGTAGCAAATAGCAAGGTGCGACGGGCCAGCGTGGAAATCATTCTCAGAGTTCTGCTGCATGGGGATGTGATTCAAAGCCTTCTCTTATTCAGCGATATAATTTAGTGTTCTCACATATGTTGATGTGATTCGGATCGTTCTGGTATTAAAGGATGTGATTCAGAGTGGTCTGTCAGTTCTGTTGTGTGGAGAATAGATTCGCAGAGACCTGTCTTATGGAGTAAGGATTCAGGACGTTCTTGTGTATGATGAAGTGGTTTTGTAGCGATCTGGTATATGGGAAACGCCTAACTTGGTTCTGGTGAATACGGAACTTACTCATTGCACTTCAATGGGAAGAGGGATGACTCAATTAGGCCTGGTCTTGAGTGAAGTCATTTCAAACGTACCGTTACATAGTGAAGTCAGTCAATATATGTGGGTAATATATTACAGGGTGACATAAATCACTCTAGTGTATGGAACGGTGATACAAATATGTCGCGTGTATGGAGAGATGACTGGAACACATTAGCGGATCTCAGGGAGAGACATGGTTGAACCATTCCGGACCGAGCTGTGAAGGTGTGGACCGTACTGCTGGTATGACCATATGCCTCATCCCATGTCATAATAAGTACATAGTGTTCTAATGTGATACCAGCTCCAATCACCATTCCACACGTATTTTGGCGGCCCTACTTTCATCTCATTTGTGTACATCCAGAGAGAGCGTCAAGATGATATCAGGAAAAAAGAAAGTGTTTCAGATTTACCTGTTAAGTGTTCATTATTTTCACCTGTTCGAATGTATGACGAGGGGTGACATCCGCTTGGCTTACATCACCGCGTCCGAATATGGACCTGGGACAGTCAATAAAAACTTGCCAGGTGTACAGGTGTCCGGGGCGATTACGTACGCAGTGGAACAAATCAACAACGACACGTCCATACTTCCTAACCACACCTTAAGCTTCGAGATAGCGGAAACCTTCGGACTGGGCCTGGAGAGTGTTCGCTTGACCTCGGAGCTGGCTGTCTCCGGCCGCATAGATGCCTTCATCGGACCAGTATTCAATTGTAGCGACGAGGCTCGCATTGCTGCTGCCTTTAACCTACCCATGATCTCTTACGTGAGTGTCCTTTGTTGTTATCGCACAAACACTTCCAAAACTTACTTTGGTGTTACTGACTTACCTTGCGAGGACGAGTGATTTATTCATGGTTTTGAATGTATTAAACAACTGAGTGCGATGATATTACTCTCTAAAAGCAATTGTGTACTATATGTACACAAGATTTGTACCACAGGTACACATTAATTGTAACAAATTTGCACAAGACTGTTGATGTGTACCTTGCTCAGGATGTATCCAGTGTAACTCCACTTTCAATGTGTACCAAATTGTGTACCTGTGGTACAGACCTTGTTTACCTCACGAGCTACACAAACAGATGTGCACAAAACAACACACGTTTGCTTTAGCACATTCAGAATTTAAATAACAGTTCGTACACTCTTTAACTGGACTTTTGTAGCTCATGTGATGCCGTTAGCTAAATGACCATCATGCCCCTATTCAACCCGAGGTACAGTTATTCCTATGTATATTTAATATTAACAGTTTGTACTTCCTCACATGGTGCTCCACATCATATAATATGCCAAGTACTGGTTGACTCTATGGAAGTATGCTGTGGGCGGGTTGGGGGGATAGGGACGAGTGGGTGGTGTGGACGATATCGGGCGGGGGTGGTGGAGTCTGGCGGGTGGGTGAGGTGGATTGGAAATTGAGCGTTACGGTGTATCAGTGAAGCATTGTAAGGCCCATCAAAGCACGAATACTTTAAAAACCGAAAACGCAAAACCGCACAAAAATGTTAACTTCTCCGAAAATATGAATAGCTGACAGAATCCGTAAAAGCACTCGAATGTGCCAAAGGAGTACTGGTTACCGGGAAATGCAAAATTTTTGTTATCAGAATCTGTGAAAGATTTACCCGGGGTATGCGAAACCTAGTAAATCGTGCAAAACTTTACCAGAAAATATACGTAAATAAAACGATGTTCATGGTTCCTTGCCGGAAAATGAACTGAGATATAACAGAACATTTTCCACCATACATGCTGCTTTCATTGTGTGTCACACAGTCTGTTTTCAATCATCACAGAACGGCGAAACTGACAGCTGCCATATCACTTTTAAGAGAACTATTAATCAAGGTTAAATGTCGATATCTCACTACTGCACACTTGTCCTTGGCGATATACTACAGAGCGGTTGACAGACAAATTATTACCCTTTGGAAACCAGTTTTCTGCACTATAAATTCCTTACATATTGTTATACGCATAAAAACAACCATTTTATCTTTCAAATACCTTCCACCAAATTAAAAAGCAACAACAGCCGATTGTTGTTTTTAGAGTTTTTAAAGATATACTTCGGCTTAAACGGATCTAATGAACTCATATGCACATATCTGATATGGATTTTTTCCTTATTTACAAATAGCCTATAACGTATTGTATTGTGGCTGAAATTTGAACGTGTCTTGTGCTATATCCGGTTACACTCACAAATCATTTGACCGCTTGGTGTGTTTCAGCATTGCTCTGAGTACAGCGTGAGTAACAAGCGACTTTTCCCGACTTTTGTGCGCACCAAGCCGGCGGACTCGCAGATCTCCCAGAGCATCCTCAGTGTACTGAAGACCTACAACTGGTCCACTGTCACCTTCATCCACTCAGATCACAGCGACTTTCTGCATATCGCCAATGCCATATACGAGGTGCGTCACCTGCCTGTCTGATGAACATCATCATTAATACCTACACAAATGATTGTTACCTTTCCTACTACGGTCACGATAGGATTAAAATCCTGCCGACGTGGCATTATGCCAAAGTCATTTATTTATTCCCACCAATAACAACGTCTTTCAGTCGTCAGTATTATCCATAAGAATGTCCTTTCCTCTCTCCCTCTGACCACGACCAAACTCCGTGTAAAACTTCAAAAGTTACCAATGGTTTCCATTCACTCTTCTCGATTTATGGTGCCACTCCTACCGGGTAACTCTTCACAAAAATTCGTGTTATTCTTTGTAATTCTTAAGAGCATGTCATATTTAAGAACCTCACGAACCAATTCACAAATAACTATAAATGATACAAAGCTGTGCATAATATTTTATTGGATTTTATTTCAGAGAAACAAATATGGTAGATAATGAAAACGAGATAAATGTTTAAAAACGGTTTCGTATCATGCATGGTGATGTGATAAGTAAATACGAGGGGATATTTTAAACTAGGCTTGTTGTCCGAAAAATGAGTTGTATTTTTACTTCTATATTTCACTGAACCATGAATGTCTCCACTTGTATGAGAAGGTCTGCATTTTTTATCATAAAGTGTGTATTTGTATCAAGTATACACGACAAGCTTTACTTTTGTCTGACAAGGTTTAAATTTGTGATAGGCCTTGCATTCAAGTTTCCATTCTACATTTGTATGATAAGATCTACATTTATGTGATGAGGTCTGGTTCTTGCATCATAGATCAGATGGGAAAGAACGGCTTTCCGAGGCTGATAGTGACCTCTACATCTCTTGTACTCTCGACGGGTTACTTTTCCTGATCTCCTGAAGAGAAACACATTGGATGTTAATCTCCTTGATGGTTTAAGAAGAAATCAAAGGGGTTGCTGTCAGGGACCAGGCACGTACGTGCGGTGTTCTCCTCATCAAATGGTGTGTTAAGGCGGCTTTCAGATGACATTACAGTCGATTCCAGGGTTTCCTGACCAGGGCATATATGTGTGGACCAAAGTATTTTATTACACCATAGAGGCCATTGATGGCTGTCTACCCTTGAGTAATAACCTTTGGCAGGGCTTAATTATTTACCCTATGTGCTCAGATGAGCAAGTTTCATGTCTGCCAAATGAAAAATGGCGCAATTCTTACCAAATAGCGTTGCTTTGGTGGCGGAGTTTTAGATAAAGCAATTAGCTCAATAAATAGACTGTATCCTCGTAAAATATAGAATGACCCCCTCTTGATCTTGTTCTCAACAGCCTTACAAATCGTCACAGAAAGGACACATGGCTGCTTTCTGTTATCTCAAACTTGATCAAACATGCAGTTTACATATATTATGGCTGTTTAACCAACATGAACCGAATTAATAAAACCCCGTTATACTGGTGTGAAGCGAGTAAATATACTTAAAGGCATCATTTGCCGAAGCTTATCGTCATTTTACTCAGGATTGACTTTCGGTTTAAAACTCTTGTAAGTTTCGCTTCCCGGGCTTGAAAGACTGCATGCTGAGGCTAAATCATATCTCCAGGGCAAGTTGAGCTGTAAATGCCATGTTTATGGAGAGTTTCTATCACTTATCACTTCTTCACACTCAGGTTTGCAAAACAACCAGACGTCACTTGTACTTTAACATCTTGAGATATGAGAATATTCTCAGCAATTCTCGGCAATTAGCACTTCTTTTTTGAACTGGTCGAAATGAAATGAACACAGTTAGCATATACTAACATACACATATAGATGGGGCATTTAAGCAGGTAATTCAATACTGATAATTTGAGTTTTGCAGTAAATGTGTACTGCCATTTGTACCAAACAAATAACGATGATTGGAGGGAGGAATTGCTTAATATTTACTCATTCATTTAAGGATTAAGTAAATTATCAACAGTCTCACTTTCCGGTGGTGACTGTGTTTTAACCTTTCTTTTTGTCACGCAATTTATTGCGTAATGAAAACCATTCCACTCTACAAACTTGCCTATAAAAGTTCTTGTTAATAATTTGTCGTAAAGAAGAATCTTTTGCATTTTATAGAAATATTTTAAAGCTAACAATGTGCTACAGGTGAACTATACGCTGAAACGACAAGAGCTCACATAAAGTTTTTGTCATTAGATAATTGTGTTTTTCTGAAAATATCTCGCTTCATCGCCAGCATAGAACTCAGATTTAATGAGGACATGTACACGAAACCGCCCGTGGGTGCCACACATACATAACGAGGAGTGCAAGCGTAGACTCGACAAGACATGCCGTCTGGGAGTCTGCACTACAATAACACATTCCGAGAGGCACATATAAGGAAGCTATGCTGTGCAATTCCCCACATTTGTCTAAAGGCATGAGAATGGACTGCCGGCACTCTGTGCGTTATTGAGAACACACGATTTTCTTGACTGATGAGATTCTTGAATGACAGTGTCAAATATTACAGAATGGGTGTTATTCCAGAGAGACATGACCCTCCGGATCGTCACGAACGCTGAAAGCGATCGCCGTCTTTTTATGGCTGATTATGATAACTTAATGACATGCTATTTTCAGGAAATCCAAAGTAGAATATCCATCGATATTTCAGTGTTAGGTCAAAGGAATATATTATAAGGCATTCATTAAGTATTTACAATATCATCGTCTGGCAGTGAACTATTGGCAACACATTTAGAACAGAGATGCGTGGAGGAGTCTGTATCGAAGTCCTTACTTCTTGACCTCTTCCTTTTGCTTACTAAAGTCATCATGGACGATACGATAATACATGTACATTGAGAAGTACATTAGTCCTTTATGTGTTGATTATGTGAGATGTAAGCATTCTTCATTAATTATGTGTGTTGTGGTTTGCTGCTGATATGTTAGACGTAAGCATTTTTCACCCATCGGGTGTATGTGGTTCACGGCTGTGCACATTCTTCATTCATCAGGTGTTTTGTGGTTTACGGCTACCATGTGATGTGTAAGTGTTCTTCATCCATTCGATGTTATGTGGTGTACGGCTACTATGTGATGTGTAAGTGTTCTTCATCCATTCGATGCTATGTGGTTTACGGCTACCATGTCATATGTAAGTGTTCTTTATTCATTAGGTGTTTTGTGGTGTACGGCTACCATATCATATATAAGTGTTCATCCATTAGGTGTTTTGTGGTGTACGGCTGTAAGCATTCTCCATTCATTTAGCGTTGTGTTGTTTACAGCTAACGTGATAAATGCGCGTTTTTCATCCATTAGGTGTCAAATGGTGTACGGCTGTAAGAATTCTTCACTCACCAGGTGTTTGTGGTTTACGGTTACTTTGTGAAGTATAAGAATTCTTAAATGACTGGGTGTTTGCGCTTTGTAGTTGCTATGTGAGATCTAAGCATTCGTCACTCATCAGGTGTTTTTACGGGTAATACCTGAGGTCTAAGCATTCACTCATGAATTATTTTATGGGTTGCAGTTGTTGACAGAATCTCGGATAAATATAACATACAGAAAAACCTACAGCGGACCAATCTTTCTCCCTTATGACAACCCCTTCGTCAAGATAGTGGAGGAAACCTACGTCAAAACACGCAGTAAGTTGCTGCAAGTATTTATTTATTTGATTGGTGTTTAAGGCTGTTTGTCATATGTCGTATGTATGTATGCATCAATAGATCCCTAACTTTTGTGGACAGCCTCGGTGGCTTGGTGGTTAGAGCGTCGAGGCCGAGAGATCCGCTTTCAATTTCCGGTCGGGTCATATGAAAGACTTTTAAAACTGGTATTTGTTGCTGCCTCACTTGGCTCTCAGCATTGACAGGTTAGAGCAAGGCCCGGTGTCAGTATAATGTGACTGAGTGGGGTGTCATGTCATATGACTGAAAAAATGTTGAGTACGACGTAAAACCCAAGCATACATAAGTACATACATATATACGTTTATCCTTTACTACATGTGTACTTGATCTCAGCCTAAGCTGACTTCCATTGCCCTCTCAGTCACCATATTTATGCTTTTGAGTTGACAAATACATACATGCATAACTCGTGTACGTTTCAAGGTATTCGTCTGAGCCATGGCTAACCGGTTTTGGTGTTTTCTCTCTGCCAGTTTACATAGTGCTGGGACATAACGACGACCCCGTGGGGCTGGTGACACACCTGTACGACAGGAAGCTTCTACAGACGGGCGAGTACTTCGTGGTGGCGGCTTACAAAGGCATCTACCATGTCCACGACCCTCTCGTATACATTGAAGGTGGGTCTGGTCTTCATAATCGGCACATAGTCTGGCATGTCCCTGGAGTAATGTCATTTACCTCCCACCAGCATTATCTAATATCACATTTTACTCTTGTGAACAGCGGTAAGATCTGTCAAAATAGATATATTGGTATACAAGGCATCATGAATATTTTACCAAATGAGCCTTTTCTCTGATTAATTTTGAGGACAACACTTTTTCTTTAGAAATAAGAAAGAAATTTTATGATGAGATGAGAACAGTGAAGAAAACTGAAAATGTATATAGTGCATGTGTTTTGTGCAAGTGTTTTGCTTTCAGATATTCAGTGTCACTGCTGGCATGTTTGTGTGATGCATAGAAGCATATGGACTTGCACGATTCTGCATATTTATTTGTGATATGACGGAAATTAGACCTAATGGTTCGATTATTGCATTTTCGGGGTAATACCGCATAAATCAAAGGTGCTCATTGATTTTTAGCCTGCCTCAGAATGTTTGTGTGTACTATTTGCAAATGGGAGGTGTGAGGCGGCTAAATGCCCATCGGCAGTCTGTGGCCATGAACCGCCTTGTCGGTAAATTGCGCAGGACACGTTCCTTTGCGATATTGAACAGAGCACGTTTGGTTTCTGCCTTCTTTCAGGAATCAACGTGGACTCGTCGAAACCTGAGACTCTGAAAGCGTTCTTGTCTTACATTGGTGTGATCTCGACAACCTGCCCCGACGAATACACAGAATTCGCCAAGACGGTCAACAAATACCTCGAGGCACCGCCATTTAACTTCCCCAACGAAATGGGACGGCTTAAAATTGTAAGACATCGGGCGGTTTAAGATTGTAAGACAATGGGCGAATTAAGATCGTAAGATATAGGCGGCTAAAGATTGTAAGACGTGGGCGGCTTAATACTGTAAGACATGGGCGGCTTAATACTGTAAGACATGGCGGCTTATGGTTGTAAGGGATGATTGTGAAGACATGGGGCGACTAAAGATTGTAAGACATCGATGCATGGAGTATTCACATCCTACACATGATGAACATATAAACACAATACGTTTATCCAGAATCCAATATTGGAATTGCATATAAAACGTTTCAGAGACACACATTAACACCATCCCTGTCTGTTTATTATAGATTCTCCCTGAAGCTGCATATCTCTATGACGCCGTGTGGCTGTATGCACGTGCCGCGGATCAGCTTATTCGGGAGGGGAGGGATGTCAGAGACGGCAGAGCCATATTCTCAAAACTGCAAGGTGCAACCTATAAAAGTAAGCAACATTCAAAAAGCAGTCAATGTAAAAGCATCTTCTAATTAGTCTTGTCTAAGAACCATGTCATTCTGAGTTAATGCAAACGAGGCAAAGCTAGCCAAATTTATGTTTATTAGCCCTATTCCGTAATCTAGTTTCCAAGAGTAGTTTCGTGATAAGAGGATTTGAACAGCAAATTACTGCATTCATGTCGAATAAAAATCCTGTATACCCATGGGTGATGTTTGTAACAAATGAACTTTGGTCTTTCATTAACTAATGGCCTTTTAGGTGAATTCCTGGTGTGCGGACTTGATTCCCCCTTTCTGTCATAGGTGCCATTGGCTACACAAGCAGAATCAACACTAATGGGGATGCGGAAGGAAACTACACTTTGATTGGAATTAGAAAAATCAATTCCACATCGTACAGCAAAGCGCCAGTGCCCCTGGGCGTATTTCAACTGAGTCACAACCTGTCGGATTTACCGGTAAGATTTCTTCCTAGCCTCTTCAAAGATGACGACATCCGTGGGACCACTCGTGTCCTGATGACAGGTTCTGCGGTCTGAGTCAGGGGAATCGTGCGTCACCTCACATGTCGCCGAGACCACTCGAATCCTCAGGACTGGGGTCTGCGGTCTGTGTCAGGGGAATGGTGCGTCACCTCACATGTCGCTGGGACCACTCGAATCCTCAGGACTGGGGTCTGCGGTCTGTGTCAGGGGAATGGTGCGTCACCTCACATGTCGCTGGGACCATTGGTGTCCTGATGACAGGGTCTGCGGTCTGAGTCAGGGGAATGATACGTCACCTCACATGTCGCTGAGACCACTCGTATCCTTAGGACAGGTTCTGCGGTATGTGTCAGGGGAATGGTGCGTCACCTCACATGTCTCCGGGACCGTTGGTGTTCTGATGACAGGGTCTGCGGTATGTGTCAGGGCAATGGTGTGTCACCTCACATGTTGCACCACTTGTGCCATGATGACTGGCGTCTGCGGTCTATGTCAGCTGAATGGTGCGTCACCTCACATGTCGCTGGGACCACTGGCGTCCTGATGACTGAGGGGTGCGGGATGTGTCAGTAGAATGATGCGTCACCTCACTTGTTGCTTGGACCACTCGTGCACTGATGGTTGGGATTTTTGGAATAAGTTAGGGGAATGTTGTCTCACCTCACATGACACTGGGACCACTCTTGCCCTGATGACTGGGGTCTGTGGTCTGTGTCACCTGACATGTCGCTGGGACAACTCGTGTCCTGATGACTGGAGTCTGTGGTATGTGTTAGGGGAATGGTGAGTCACCTGACATGTCGCTGGGACAACTCGTGTCCTGATGACTGGAGTCTGTGGTATGTGTCAGGGGAATGGTGAGTCACCTGACATGTCGCTGGGACAACTCGTGTCCTGATGACTGGGGTCTATGGTATGTGTCAGGGGAATGGTGAGTCACCTCACATGTCGCTGAGACCACTCGTATCCTTAGGACAGGTTCTGCGGTATGTGTCAGGGGAATGGTGCGTCACCTCACATGTCTCCGGGACCGTTGGTGTTCTGATGACAGGGTCTGCGGTATGTGTCAGGGCAATGGTGTGTCACCTCACATGTTGCACCACTTGTGCCATGATGACTGGCGTCTGCGGTCTATGTCAGCTGAATGGTGCGTCACCTCACATGTCGCTGGGACCACTGGCGTCCTGATGACTGAGGGGTGCGGGATGTGTCAGTAGAATGATGCGTCACCTCACTTGTTGCTTGGACCACTCGTGCACTGATGGTTGGGATTTTTGGAATAAGTTAGGGGAATGTTGTCTCACCTCACATGACACTGGGACCACTCTTGCCCTGATGACTGGGGTCTGTGGTCTGTGTCACCTGACATGTCGCTGGGACAACTCGTGTCCTGATGACTGGAGTCTGTGGTATGTGTTAGGGGAATGGTGAGTCACCTGACATGTCGCTGGGACAACTCGTGTCCTGATGACTGGAGTCTGTGGTATGTGTCAGGGGAATGGTGAGTCACCTGACATGTCGCTGGGACAACTCGTGTCCTGATGACTGGGGTCTATGGTATGTGTCAGGGGAATGGTGAGTCACCTGACATGTCGCTAGGACAACTCGTGTCCTGATACCTGGAGTCTGTGGTATGTGTCAGGGAAATGGCGCGTCACCTCACATCAGTCATTGGGACCGCTCGTTCCTTGATTAGAGAGGTCTGCAGTATGTCTCAAGTAAATGGTGCTTCACCTAACAGGTCGCTTGGACCACTGCTGATGCCCTGATTAGAGAGATCCGCGGTAATTGTCAGGGGAATGGTGCGCCACTTCACATGTCGCTGGGACATCTTGTACCCTGATGACTGGCGTGTGCGCTGTGTGTCAGGGGAATCGTACTTCACCTGACATGTTGCTGGGACCACTCGTGCCCTGATGACTGGGGCCTGCTGTCTTTGTCAGGGGAATCGTGCGTCACCTCACATGTCGTTTTGACCCCTCGTGTCCTGATGGTTGACCATGACGGGTGTGCGGTCTGTGTCAGGGGAATGGTGCATCACCTCACATGTCGCTCGGACAACTAGTGCCCTGGTGACTGGGGTCTGAGGTTTTGCTTCAGGGGAATGGTGCGTCACCTCACATGTCGCCGAGAACACACGTGCCCTGATGACTGGGGTCTGAGGTTTGTGTCAGGGGTTTGGTGGGACATCTCACATGTCGCTGGGACCACCCGTGCCCTGATGACCACACATGTCGCTATGACCTCTCGTTTCCTTTTGTTTGTGATGTGTTTCAGGGGAATGGTTCGTCACCTCAAATGTCGCTGGGACCACTCGTGCCCTGATGGCTGGGGTCCGCGGTCTGTGTCAGGGGAATGGTTCGTCACCTCACATGTCGCTGGGACAACCCGTGCCCTGATGGCTGGAGTCTACGGTCTGTGTCAGGGGAATGGTGAGTCACCTGACATGTGGCTAGGACAACTCGTGCCCTGATTACTGGCGCCTGCGGTCCGTGTCAAGGGAATAGTGTTTCACCTGACATGTCGCTAGGACCACACGTGTCCTGATGGCTGAGGTCTGTGGTATGTTTGGGGGGCTGGGTGGGACACCTGACATGTCCCTGTTTACTGAGGTCTAAGGTCTGTGTCAGGGGAAGATTGCGTCATCTGATATGTTGCCGGGACCACTCGTGTCCTGATGACTGGAGTCTGCGATCTGTGTCAGGAGAATGGTGCGTCACCTCGCGTGTCTCTTTGACCTCTCGTGTCCTGATGACTGTTGTTTGTGGTGTGTGTCAGGGAATGGGTGGGAAACCTCACATGTCACTGGGACCACTCGTGCCCTGATGACCGGGGTCTACGGTATGTGTCAGGGGAAGGGTGCGTCATCTGACCTGTTGCTGGCGCCACTCGTGTCCTGATGACTGGGGTCTGCGGTCTATATCAGTGGCATAGTGCATCACCTCACATGTCGCTGGGACCACTCGTGCCATGATTACAGGGGTCTGCGGTCTGTGTCAGGGGAATGGTGCGTCAGCTCACCCGAGTCCCGCGGACCGCTCGTGATCTGATTAAAGGGTTCCTGTCTGTGTCAGGGGATTGGTACTGCACCTCGGCTTAGTCACTGAGAGCGCTGGTGATGTGATTAATGGGGTGTGCGGTCTGCGTAAGAGGAATGGTACTTCACACCAGTCACTGGAACCGCTCGTGCCCTGATTACTTGGGTCTGTGATCTGTGTTAGGGAATTGGTGCGCGACCTCACATCAGTCACTGGGGCCGTTCGTGCCCTGATTAGAGAGGTCTGCGGCCTGTGTCATCTAAATGGTGTGTCACCTCACATCAATCTCTGGGCCGCTCGTGCCCTGATTTGAGAGGTGTCATCTCACATGAGTGCTTTTTTTTTGTTGTTATTGCCTTATAATAAGTCCTATGTATTTTACAATGGCTAATACGAAGGTACATTGGAATTCGCGGGATATTTAGCACACGTGTTGGTAGATAGTTCCTCACAGTACATCAAGTGGAAACTGTTTGGCTGATCGTAATGTAATACAGAACAGGCAGAGGAATCTCTGAGATGCATTGATTTTAATGCAACATATAGACATATGTACTTATGGTAGCATCACACAGCCTAGAGAATGGCATCGCCTAGTGCACTGAGCTCAAAGTAAGAGAGCATGGAGACTGGTGTACTAATGGTTAGTACACTGGGCCTGCTTACCCGCTTGAAACTCTACAAATGACTTTACAATCGATTGTAAAATTAAGTTACGCCGCTTGCACAAAGGAAATGTAAGGTGATTGTAAATATTCGAAGTTACAATCGCGATCGTAGGCTAAACTTGACTCGTACATAAAGGTGATCTGTGTA
Organism: Acanthopleura granulata; assembly: GCA_016165875.1. Classification (NCBI taxonomy): domain Eukaryota; kingdom Metazoa; phylum Mollusca; class Polyplacophora; order Chitonida; family Chitonidae; genus Acanthopleura; species Acanthopleura granulata. Next base: position 44,914,156 of record JABBOT010000002.1, read on the forward strand.
AATGGGCAATGTATCAGTCAATAACTTTACTTGCCTTCATTTTCAAAAGAGTTCTACTTTATCGTGATTCAGCTGCTAACAACAACATTATGTGAAAAACTTCTCGGAAACCCTTTCGGAGACAATTAAATCCTCACCTTGGAAAACCGAGTCGAAAAATACGAACTAGTAGGCTACTTAAGACAAGTATTTATACTCATATTTAAATTTAGGGCGATTGTAAATATTTACGGTAACACCGATTGTAATTGTTCATTATAAGTTAGGACGATCGTAGCTTACAATGTCTTTGTCATGTTTGTGCAAGAGGCTAAGTAGAGGCTACGATCGAGATCGTAGTGTTTTACTATCAACTTAGGCTTATGATCGCTTTGTGCAAGGGGCCCCTGGTCTTAAAAGTAACAGAGCATAGAGACTGGTGTCACTTGGTGTACTAATGGCTACATCACACAGCATAGTTGGGGGCATCGCTGAGTGTACGGATTGGAGCATAACACAGCGCAGAGATGGGCATCTCTTGGTGTAGGGCTATTCAGTCTTACGACACCTTACATGTACCCACTGTAACTGTCTCTCAACATGCAGATTATTCTTATGTTGCAGGAGTTGTCTTTGAAGTATCCGATCACATGGGTGGGAGGCTTCCCACCGTTGGACGAGCCCGTCTGCGGATTCCTGGGCGAGAAATGTATCCAGGTGAAAAGTGAGTAACCGTTCAGCGCACTCTACCGATATGGAAACACCCACCCACCGGTCAAAGTTAATGCAATCTCTGCTTAATTCAACACCACTTACCTCAGGTATGAGGTACAAGCCAGTCGTTTTTACAAGTTCCATGTGGAAATGACATTAAATGTGCATGGTTTTCACTAAGCGCTGAATCGATACACTATGATCTCAATGAACAGTTTACATGCGCGGCCGCCTCTCCTTGTATCAGGTCAAGTGATAAACTTTCGACTGTGACAATACAGCTATGTGTACAGTTTACAAATCAGTTGAGCAGTATTTAGACAGCTGATTGACCAGAGTGTTAACAATAAAAGCCTTATCATGGAGGGGTGTGTCCAGTAGGGGACGAGCGGCCTGGACCCAGGCACAGCGATATCCGGTCGTCTAGCTCCATGTGCGTGTAAATAGTAAGGTAATTAATTACCTCTGAGATTACCATAAAGCTTACAGGGAAAACACGTTTGCCTCCTACATCACAAGAAACTTTTTTGTCAGTATTGATTATTCATCCTTCTCTTGATATGTTCTGATATACACATTTCTAAGGTACACTCATGCACAACGCCTCTGGCAAATACTCTTTAACGGTTTCTGAAAACACGAAGGTGTTGTGACTGGTTGTGAAAACATCATGATACTATAAGTGTTTTAAAGACATTATCGTCTTGTGAGTGTTTGTGTACACACCAAGTGCTTGTGAAAAGATCACGAAGCAACATAGTGGTCTGGATGTTTTCCGATACATTGTGGTGTGGCGAGTGTTTGTGAAGACACCATAGTGTGGCGAGTGTTTGTGAAGACATCATAGTGTGATGAGTGTTTGTGAAGACACCATAGTGTGATGAGTGTTTGTGAAGACATCATAGTGTGATGAGTGTTTTTGAAAACATCATAGTGTGATGAGTGTTTGTGAAGACATCGTAGTGTGAAGAGAGTTTGTGAAGACATCATAGTGTGATGAGTGTTTGCAAAGACATCAGAGTGTGATGAGTGTTTGTGAAGACATCAGAGTGTGATGAGTGTTTGTGAAGACACCATTGTGTGGCGAGTGTTTGTGAAGACATTACGGCGATGTGAGTGTTTGCGAGGAAATTACTGCGATGTGATGATCTACGAAGACATCGCGGTGATGTTTATGAAGACATCGCGGTACTGAGAGTGTTTGTGAAGACAATATTGTGTTGTGAGTGTTGATGACACCATCACACTACGAGTGCTTTGGAAGATATGGTGTTGGTCGGGTTTTTGAAGACATCATGGTGTTGTGACTATTCGTGAAGACATCATCGTGTTCTGTGTGTTTATGAAGATTTTATGGCGTTTGATGCGTATGTGAAGACATTACTCTGTTGTGAGTGTTTACAGTGGTTCTTTGAGTCTTTATGAAGGCATCATAGCGATGTCAGTTTTGGACATGGTAGTGTTATTGCGATGACACAATAGTGTTGTTACTTATGACGTTATTACATGCAATGTATGTATTACGGCCTACGTCCGCGAAATCGTCGGAGATGGTATTGGTGGTTTGTATATCAGGGTATTGTTTACTTTACAGCCTACATCCTTGAAATCGTCAAGGGTTGAATCGGCTGTTTGTAACTCATAATGTTGTTTACATTACAGCCTACGTCCGTGAAATTGTCGGCGGTTGTATCGGTGGCATCCTGGTTATCATCATTATCATATTGACAATAGCCTACAGGTTGGTAAAAATGTTCCATACTCCATGACTATTAAATAAAAGTGATTAACTCCAAGGGGCAGGATGATTTGCAAAATATACCAGAAGTTCATCGATAACGTAAAGCGTACCTGCCTCCATTATGGATGGATGATTATGGCTGAATCTATCTTCCGCAGTATTGTGGCCAGGTCGTGACTAACCCGTATCCGTGCCAGTCACACGCTACTGGACAATGACTTCGTGTCTTTACCGTCTTAGCAGTTGTTGAATGCTGGGCAATGTACTGATGGTCAAGTGCAAGAAAAGCCAATATATAGTATTTTTACGATGGGCCTTTGTCTTGGAAATCGCTCTCTTTATGCTTCAGAAACTGGAAGTATGAGCAGGATCTGGCCAGCCTGTTGTGGAAGATAGATGTGAAGGACATTGTGTTCCAGAACTCGCACGGGTGCCAGACGACGACTGGGCTCGCGACCTCTTTTGGTAGAATGGATTGGGTAGGATAATGATATGATTTTTCATGACTATATCTGTCGGTGGCAGTCTGTTGGTGGCCCGGAGGATACATACCTATTACAGGTCTCATTAACATATCGTCATTATCCTTGAAACTCCCAGAGGGCTTATTGAGTCTGCTCCGTTTCCCTATCGGATATACTTATTCAGGACATCATATGTCATAGGATCATAGGCAGCTGTTAGTCCTGTCGTTAACCAAATTTGAAAAGTCAGACAGAGAGACTCAGCCCTTGAGCAATTCTAGCAGAACTGGGTCTATAAGTGATTGCTCTGTAGAAGCCCGACTTTGACGCTCTAACGTACGGTTTATGTCCACAGATGAGCGCGACAATGAGGGGTAGTCAGATGTCCCTGGGCTCCCAGGTGGACATAGATCTGAGGCAAACCTTCACCGAAGTGGGAACTTACAAGGGCAGTATTGTGGCCATCAAGAAGATCAACAAGCGCCACGTCGATCTCACACGGAACGTCAGGAAAGAACTGAAAAATGTAATTACCCCTTGTTTCCAAATGATATACTCTGTGTTTGACTCCTGTAAGGCGTGTAAAATCACACCTTCGACTGCTCTCTACGTAATATCAATATTTTCTCTTAAAACATAATGAGAGCGGTTTGAGAGATATTGAAATTGAAAAATGAAGAGCATGAGTAAGTCATGCCCAGTCATCAATTTATAATACCATAAAATACCGTAAATTACAACATTTACACTTCAGGAACGTCTCGCTGCTTTTACAGTCATTTAGCCAGTTTTTGCCAGCGCGCCACCTTAATGTCTTGTTGGTGGAGTTGCAGCAACACATTTTGGAATTGCGCAACTCTGGCCGAAAGATCTAAAGTCGGTGACGTCAAGTCGGACAAAGTTTATGCAAAACATCCCCGTATGGAAATACCAAACCATGTGCAGTGTCATGTACTCAGGACATTCTGAAATTTTGGAGCGCCAATGTGAAAATAAGAGGTGTAGCTCCGACTCTTGGATTTATTCCCCGAACTAATTCTGTCAGCTGTACCGCCCAGTTACCAAGGATTGTGAGGTTCTACAGACAGAGATCGCCTACTCTTGAAAAACGACTCATTTAAATTTACACATCCACAGCGACATGTGCTTCGGTGGTACACAAATTGTATGCTACTGATACTCATGTCTTTGTAGATGTGTTATAGAAATTGCAGACCCTTTGTAGACCTACTGCTAATACACAGAATTATATGGATGTGCTTTTTGCCCCAAGGCTATGTACCACGCGAACACAACTGTTTTAAGAGGATAGCCCAGCGGGTCGGAAAGTAAATACAAATTGCGTTGTTTACAAAACTTACGAGCCTAATTAAATTTTCCCACTCTGTTCTCACTTTGCTCGTAGTAATACCGACTGCCCATCGGATATATTGAGCTTTAAACATTGGAGTCTATCAACATTGATGTGTTTGAGGATAACCTGTAATGAAGTGAAGGCATCTCTAACTGGTTTGCGAATAACATTTGTAACAATGAATTAGACAAAGAGATGTCCGACCTGAAATTTCAACCCAAATCTCCTTAAATTCTGCATGAAATTGAAATTTGACTCAAAATCTGAGTTTGGTATGGTTACACTTCTCCCCTTCATTATTATATAGCGAACCCGTCGACCAGATTGGATGTTCCTGGTCAGTAATCGCAAGGCAAGTTTCCAAAAACGACCAATAACGCAAACCACCAAGGAACTAAGAAAATTTGGAAACTATAAAAATTAGGATGGATTCATGCAAAGAAAAGCCAAGACAAGAGTTTTTTTAATGATGACTAAGATATGCTTTCATTTTACTGACCTCTGTAGGAAACAAACGACATGTAGAAATGTAAACCTAATTCTCGTTCATTTCTTAATGTTTGCAGATTCGCGATATACGGCATGATAACATCAACGCTTTCATTGGGGCGTGCATAGAGCCGCCCAACATTTTCATCGTCACAGAATACTGTTCGAAAGGCAGCCTACAAGTAGGTGTTACAGCTTAAAACTTTCCTCAACTCCACCTAACGTGTCATTCTTAATGGCAGCTAGAGTCGTTTTTCTGTCCATTATGCTTAAGTTTATATTTGGCATGATGTCCTCCAATCAGCTTGAGCGTCTACGGCAAATTGTCATTTTAAGCATTTGGTCATACTTTATTCTTGACAGGATGTTCTAGAAAACGAGGAGATTAAACTGGACTCGATGTTCATCGCCTCCCTAGTATTTGACATTTTAAGAGTAAGTGAATTGCTTTCAAATTAACTTAGTGATGTAAAAATCACGGGTGTAATGTTAAATGGCTATTGTGCAAAAACAAAAACCCACAACAGACTTCAGCAATTAGATAATGGTTCTCTCGTTTAAAGCTGTGTAATGAAATTAACATCAAGCTGAATTCTTACAGTCAAGCGTCGTTTTTCCAGTCACACCTGTTGTACCTGTTTTCGTCTTTTTAATTCAATTTGATGGCAAAACCAAATGACTGTTTCCACAGGGTATGATATATATCCATGACAGCATCATTAAGTCACATGGAAACCTCAAGTCGTCAAACTGCGTGGTTGACAGCCGCTGGGTGGTGAAAATCACGGACTTTGGTCTCCACGAGTTCTGCTCTGGCGTCGTACACGACAAGGGAGAATATGCTACCCAAAGAAGTGAGTTTGAAACATGATATTCCCAAATGAGAGGTTATGATCAATTTGTCTGAGACAGGATTCATGTTTGAGCCAGTAGGGAAGAGCCTGATCGATGGCGACTCATTAACGTGTCCTCTGTTGACAGAGAGAAAAATTTGACCTTTCACAGGTTCTCTCCGAGTCCCGAAGTGATTTACAACTCGCCAGAAATGGAGAAGAGAAAAAAACAAAGATTTCATGAACATAAGTGTATTCTGATTTCAGATAAACTGTGGACAGCCCCGGAGTTATTACGGAACCCATCCCCTCTACCGTATGGCACCCAGAAAGGGGACGTCTACTCCTTTGCCATCATCATGTATGAGGTTCAAGGACGACGGGGTCCTTACGGAGATCTAGACCTCTCCCCTAAAGGTACTCTCTAAAAATAGTTAACGTAGTAATAGCCGCGCATACATACACATGAATACAAAGTGCCCAATTCAATGGATAAATGCCTGAAATCCAAATTCAAGTGTGGTCAAATATCAGTGTATTGTCAAATATGCATGATGATGACAGGCTCAAATATAATGATACAAAAATGATCTTAACGTGCACGTAATATGTACTTGAATGCCATGTTTGATCCTCAGAGATTATAGAGCGGATAGTTAATTTGGACCCCGGGGACAGTCCATTCAGACCCCGGCTAGGGGCCCTTGACACGACCCCAAAGTTCATCACTGACTGCATCATGGAGTGCTGGGCAGAAAACCCCGATTGTAGGCCAGACTTCAAAACCATTCGCAACAAACTGAAACCCATGCAGAAAGGAATGTAAGTGAACAGGTACAAGCCGCTGGTTTTGTCTCCCTCTCTCTCTTGTCACGCTTGTTGGCTGGGTGTTTGACCGTTGCCCATGTGTTTGTGATTAGCCTCCTTATTGGCACTGTCAGTTGGTTTCTTTACTGGAATGTAAACCCACTTTCCACTTTGACGAGGTTGTAACCTCGTCCTGCTGGTGACTAAATAGCCCTGGTTGGCGTCGGGTCATGTAGAAGAAAATTAATTGGGTGAATAAGCACTTGTTGCTGTCCTATATCAGTGCGTATACGTTCTGGACACATCCATACAGCAGCGAGGCCATTCCGTCGCATATGATCCAAAACAGTGGGAGTGACAGAATTTCTTCACCTAAAGTGTGCTTATAACAGACATAAAGTCACACGCTTTTGAACAATTTGCGGCCATGTAGTTGCCTGCATGTTTTGTAGACCACGCATGTCAGTGTACATTCTGGATTTAGTTTTTGGCAGTTGTATGCATGGTTACCCACGGCCGCCTCTTTTTGGCAGTTGTATGCATGGTTACCCACGGCCGCGTCTTTTGGCAGTTGTATGCATGGTTACCCACGGCCGCGTCTTTTGGCAGTTGTATGCATGGTTACCCACGGCCGCGTCTTTTGGCAGTTGTATGCATGGTTACCCACGGCCGCCTCTTTTGGCAGTTGCATGCATGGTTACCCACGGCCGCGTCTTTTGGCAGTTGTATTCATGGTTACCCACGGCCGCGTCTTTTGGCAGTTGCATGCATGGTTACCCACGGCCGCCTCTTTTGGCAGTTGTATGCATGGTTACCCACGGCCGCCTCTTTTTGGCAGTTGTATGCATGGTTACCCACGGCCGCCTCTTTTTGGCAGTTGTATGCATGGTTACCCACGGCCGCGTCTTTTGGCAGTTGTATGCATGGTTACCCACGGCCGCGTCTTTTGGCAGTTGTATGCATGGTTACCCACGGCCGCGTCTTTTGGCAGTTGTATGCATGGTTACCCACGGCCGCCTCTTTTGGCAGTTGTATGCATGGTTACCCACGGCCGCCTCTTTTTCAGGAAACCGAACATTTTTGACAACATGATGACGATCATGGAAAAGTATGCGAGTAACCTGGAAGAGCTGGTGGAGGAGAGAACGGAACTGCTGATTGAAGAGAAACGGAAAATCGAAGACCTGCTACATCAGATGTTGCCTAGGTAATGCTTTGTTGACTGAAACTTCCCCCTTAAACACTTCCTTAGTCAGTAAGCGTTTTTGCTACATGCACTACAGCGGGTACAGGCATTTCTGTGAAAGCCATCTCATATCTGGTGTGACTGTCGAATGAGAAAGGTTCTTTTCTGATCTACTGAGCAGATACTCTCTCTTTCAGATAACGCAAGTGGGATTGTTCTGGTTTTGTACCATCAGTGAAAATTGAATTATATGGATTACTTTTAAAACGCCTCTGTGTTAAAAAGCGTGGCCCATTAGGTGTTCATTTTTGATGTGTGTTTCAGATCTGTGGCGGAGCAGTTGAAAAGAGGCAAACAGGTCGAGGCGGAAGCGTTCGACTCAGTGACGATCTACTTCAGTGATATATGTGGGTTTACGGCTATGTCTTCGGAGAGTTCACCAATGCAGGTACGTACGTGATGGTGCGTTAAGCTGTTGTGACGAAGCGTGGGAGGGCGGTACTTTCAAAGGCGGCAATCTGCTGATGGCTTTTGATAAGTTTATTAAGCACGTGTGCTTAATCTGTGTAGCATCTGAAACGCTTTCAGGCAATAATAGTGCTGTGACCGTTGTCATCGTTACGTATAAAATATGACAACATTGGTTACATGGGTGATAGGCAGTTGCCTTTGATTGTTCCCACCTTAGGATCAGTTTAATTACAGAACCAGCACAGCAATCAACTAACGAGTACATTAACGTCTGTTTTTCTCCACAGGTGGTCAGTCTCTTGAATGACCTCTATACATTGTTCGACTCCATCATTGAAAACTACGACGTGTACAAAGTAGAAACAATCGGGGATGCGTACATGGTGGTCAGCGGCCTCCCCAAGCCAAACGGCATAAAGCACGCAGGGGAGATAACCTCCATGTCGTTACATTTACTCGAGGCCATCAAGAAGTTCAAGATTCGCCACCGCCCAGATGATGTTCTCAAGCTTCGGATAGGAATCCATTCCGGGCCGTGTGTGGCCGGCGTCGTGGGCTTGAAAATGCCCCGATACTGTCTGTTTGGGGACACCGTTAACACCTCCTCTAGGATGGAGTCCAATGGATTACGTAAGAAACACGTACATTTCAAAAATGTCTTTAAATCGCTTATCCTATCCAGATTATAATAATTCTACTGCCACTTTAACGGAGGCAGCATTTACTCATGGCCCAGTGAATAAGTAGGAATGCTCGAAAATGTAGGTCTAGCTTCCAATACTGGCTATATTATGTCAGTCTAAAACTAATGAATAATAGACTGAATAAAATTTGATGAAGGTTAGGATGGCATGTAATAGTGTGATTTTTCACACAACAGTTGCGAACGTTATTACGCTAATTGAGCCCAGGTGATGCTGTCGAACTAACGACCCAAGACGTCCGAACAGATACAGCAATTGTAATTTCCTCTTACATTCTGTCATGTCCGGAACGTAAGTGCTCTGTAAACCAACTGTGTACAAATTTGCACATCCACAATGCATGTGTATCACTGATACACACGTCATTGTGGATGTATTACACAAATTACACAAACAGTAAAAATACACATCCACATAATTTCTTGTGTACCACTAGTACACAAGAAATTATGTGGATGTGCATTTTTGCTCCACTCGTACACAGATTTTAGAGAGTACCTGTCTTTGGCGAATAAGCATTCAAGGTAAATGCGCACTGGATTTCATTATTGACATTGGCGTCTGTGTTCTTGTGGTTAAAGACACTTGACTTTCAATAGCTAGGACACATGAGGCTGGAGCGCAAACCTGGCCTCGAACACCAAATTCGATGATTCCCCTCTCTCATTACCTGGTGACAATAAGCGCTGGGTGATACTCACGTAGACGTTTGCACAATCTAACGTTCATCAAAGGCCACCTGTCCTCTACCAATGTGATATACACACGTGGAAAATTCGTCAGCAACGTGCCAGAGGTCAGTGGCTTAAGTCGGCTCTCTGGTTTTCTTCACGTTTAAAACTGACGGCCATCGTGTAAACGAATTTTTTTTGAGTACATGTATGGCGTCAGATCAAATAAATGAATTTTTTTTGATTACATGTATGGCGTCAGATCAAATAAATTGTTGCTATCCTTGGTTATACATTCACGAAGCCCACTTTTATGGCTACTTTCAGCCTTGAAGATCCACTGTTCTCAGCAATGTAAGGATCTGCTCGATCAATTGGGAGGATATGATGTCACAGATCGAGGCCTGGTCTCCATGAAGGTTAGTTTACACAGCTTGTGTGCTAGACTTTCCGACGCTCTTGGCATTCTTGGATGTTTTCGTAATTTATCGCCATTATGTTTTGCGTCATTTCTATCTCTACTGATCGATTACCAGAAGAGGTTATCTATGAGCAAATTGTCCGGCGTCCGGCCGTTTTTCTGTCTGTCTGTCTGTCCGGCGTCTGTTAACTTTTCCTTCAAAACGCTATACCTCCTGCAGTTTTTGTCCGATTTCAAAGAAACTTAGATCAAGTGTAAACTACATCGAGATACATAATTCTTAGCCCCATTTCGATGATTGTTTGTCCGTCTGTCTGTTTATCCAGTATAAGTTAACATACATGTATCTTTCAAAATGCTACTGCTCCTACAGTTTTTGTCCGATTTCAACGAAACGTTGTTGAAGTATAGATTATATCAAGATGCATAATTTAGAATATCGGTTTTTCATTCCGATGATTGGTTGTCCATCTGTCGGTCTGTTTATACAGTATATGCTAACATACATGTATTTTTGAAAACCCCACTGCTCCTACAGTTCTTGACTTCAACGAATCTTGGTTGACTACATCAAGATACATACACTGTAGGACTGATTTTCCCTTTCCATGATCGGTTATCTGTCTGTTCATCCAGCATATGTTAACATTTCTGTCAAAATGCTACAGGTTACTGTTACAGTTTGTGTCCAGTTTCAACAAAGCTTGGCGCAAGTGAAAGTCCCAACCAGTTAAGCTATGGTCTCAAAAGAGACTCGGTTTTCCAACTGAATGAATTACCGGTAGCTTTTGTGTCAGTTATGCGAACGTCGATGGCAGGGAAACTATCAGGCATTGTTTGAAGTTGTACAGAAGTAGTGCCGAGCAGATTGCATTGTGGCTTATTCTACTGTCTATAATACCATCTATTTGCTTATATCTGTTATTCCGGGTTTTCATTTGTCTTAATGTTGTTTACTTTTCAGGGTAAGGGGTCTGTGCGGACATTTTGGGTGATGGGTGAGGACCCTGAGAAGCGTCGGAACAGAGAGTCCCAGCGAGGAGCGCCCAGAGCCTCCGAAAACGATTTCCTCTCCCCGTTCGACATCCTGAGGACCTACCATCGGAAGCGGAGTGGCTCGGTTCCCAGTCTGAGGAGAAGCTTCCGGAGAGCCATCGAGGCCCGCCTCGGTGTCCCGTCCCCCAGCGCCGACGAGGAAGCCCCGTCATCGGACGGGGAGAGGGAGGCCGAGGAGCTGCCCAACTCTGAGCTGGATTGCTTCAGTTCCCCTGTATCCGAGGAAGACAAGACGTACCCTTCTGCCTTACTGCAGCTTCCCAGCTCATGCTCAGCCGAGGGGCCGCTCCTGCGACAAGCCTCCGCCATGAACGGGCCCAATAATAACTCCATTCTGGTTATACAGAAGGAGAGTAAAGACGGTTGTGTGGAAGACGCCGTCGACACATCACCATTGCTGACCATTAGGTCGACCAATAAAAAGACAGTTAACATCACACCCAGTTTGTATGTGGAATCAGCTGCCTTGTAAAGTGACCCCCATTTGGGTGTGTTGGGGGACCACTCATTTGTTCACAGATTCTGGAATCCAATCTAGTTTTTATTGGCTCAGTTACTTTGTGAAGTGAGGGCTCAGTGGTTCGTATTAGTGGATCACCCATCTGACTTCAGTATCGTCTTCTCGTAGCGCTGATTAGCGGCGAGACCAGACGAGATGGGAGGGCGCTTACCGTAACTCCCGAAATTCGCGAACATTCCGGCTTACTCTTCAAAGAGGTACCCCCTCGGGATGGAGGCGTGCACTGTAGCTTATAATCTGGAGCACTATATTTACATGTTTATTCTGGTCTTCTTGGCTTTCTGTGTGTTAAACTGCTGCCCAGGAAGTGTTTGCGATGTTTGTAGCTCATGTGCTCTATTTCAAGACAATGCCGGTAGGAACTTTTGGCCGGAAAATGCTCTCCTCCGCTATAGATATTAATACAGCTGCAGATTCGCTAATGCCATGTTTTGTGCTGTTTTGAACATTAGGTGGATTTTATCTGTCTGGTTTTTTCATCTTTATCACTTAATTCCGACTTATAATCGGCGGGCAAATACCTACAACCAGATTGTACATGATTAATTTCGGCGCCTTTGTCACATCCCTTGAAGTACCTCTAGATGTTCCGATATGTGTTACATCTTAACATCTCTGCATGAGGACACAAAATGGCTGCTTTTATGTTATAAAACCACTCAATTTCTGAACCCCGTGTATTCTTTTGTCTCAGAAAGCTGTACTTTTTACAAAACAATAAATATATAAATGTTTAAATTGTTTAAATGTTGTATGTGTGTTGAATATTTGTCTTGGCTATGCATATTCCACCAAAACTGATGAACATCGATTTCATATCAGATCACTCCATATTTCTGCTACCAGCCACATTTTTTTTCCTTCAGTATTCTGCCTAAAAACAGTTGCGTATATACTTCAAAAATGCAAAATAACTGTATTCCACAGTTTTTCATATTTGTGTATCTCACACTGAACATTTACAATCAACATTTAACAGTTAGGCTTCATTAATCCTCAGTTTCATTCTGAACAGAGAAGTTTTCGTATTTAGAATCTAACGTTTCATTTTTAACCCATCGTTAGCATTAATTTCTGTTAGCCCGGAAAGTAGAAAATCCAAGTGTTTTGAAAGACAAAATAGGCCGATCGTTTAATATTATTCACTGTTTTGGTCCAAGGTATTGCATATGGTATCTCACAGAAACGCCTGTTACATCTATTATCCCTCAGAAACTTTTATTACATCTGATATCCGTAAACAATGTATTGTATCTGCTATTCCCCAGAAACTTTTATTATATCTTGTATCCTTCAAGAAGGTGGCACCATCTGGAGCGTCGATGCGATATGATCGTCAAGAGAAAAATTGGACCGAGTGTCCAATTTATGATAGATTCCTATTGGATGCGATGTCCATTTCAAATCGAATTCTGCAGGATACGGTGTCCAGTTCAAATGTAAACTTGCGGGATGGGGTATCCACTTCGAATAGAGTTCTGTAGAATGCGGTTCCCATATAATATCGAATCCTAATAGGCTGTGACACTCACTGTTCATCCTTCCAGAAAACCGGATCTTGGATCATCTCTACTTGCTTGAGAAATAAAGAAAGAGAAAAGAATGGGGACGCTTTTATTAAAAGACCAAGAATGGAAAATGAGACCTGCATCGAAAAAGGAAATGACTTGTGTTTCTCCACAAGTCCCAGAAAACTATCAGGGCAGTTTTGAACTACGAAGACAATGTTCCGAGGCGCCGGTGAACCAACTGAATTTGACTGCGAGACTTATAAATGTATAAATGTATGTTCATCAGCATACGTGCGTGACAGTACCTGTATCCCTGACCGCACCTACATATGTGGCTGTATAAGGACATCGTTTCCGTCTCGCTGGAACCATGTGTAAATAAGAGCTACCACAAACAAGCAAGGTTGAGTTCCCCGAGCGTAACAAAACATAGTCACTGAGTAGAGTAGGCCTATATAAGGATGTTTCAATCTAACTTAGGATCGACCTCCTGCCTCTGTGTTTCGGGACCATGGTCGGTAAGGGTAGAGAACTGCGATGTGTCAGTCGTATGACGCCGATCAATGGAGAAAGCAAAATGATCCTGAGGACATATCAACAAAATGGGTTAGAACAACAAAAGGGGCTGGAAGAACAAAATGATCTAGGAAAACAAAAGAGATTAGGATAACAATAGGGGTTTAAAACAGGACGACGAAATGGACAAGGACAACAAAATTGGGTTAGGACAACAAAATGGGCTAGGACAAAAAATGAGCTAGGACGCACAAAACGAGTGGGGCAATAGAATAGGTGAGGACAACAGGACGAGTTTGGAGGGCAATATGAGTGGGCCGACAGAATGGTTGGAATATGAGTACAACCCGACGCGTTAGGTACTCGATGCAGTACCACACATCCGTCCTCCGATTCACAACTTCCTATTCATCTGTCTGATGACTGTCTATATCTGCTGTTTTATCGACAGCACCTATCCACGGGCTGGTGCTTTGAAGATGAGGTTTACACATAGCTGTATGACCTCTCTGCTGACTTGTTAGCCCCGACTTACATCTGCTCATTGTACACACAGCTGTAGAGGCTCCTATACACGCCTGTCTCTCAGGCCGTGTCAGCATCAGGTAAGATAGAGTGATCCAGTAGTGCGTACATACTGATCGATCCTGCTTCAATCGTCCAGTAAGCAGCTTTTTAATATTACATGTTTAGCAATTTGTCCACCTGCCTCGCTGTTTCGGCACTTATGGATGCGAATGTTCATTTATGCAGACTGATCATACATGTTCGATAGTCAATCTGTAAAGTTCATAAGGCTCCCCTAAAGGACTGGCACGCCACTCTACTTATTATCAGAACTGCCACACAAAAGTGCTTTATTACCTTTTGTTGAATACGGCCGTACAATGGAGTACACGAGTGAAATGACGACGACTATGGGACAAGGTATAAGTTGGTCAACTCTGGGAGTCGTTGTCGCCATGTGTTGTCACTCTCTGCGTGGGGCAGCTGCCATCATAGGCTGTAACATCACCATCTCTGTCTTTATTCTTTTGCTGTTTTGGGACGACAACTCCATACACGACACAAAAAAGTCCTCAAAGAATAGGTGGCCTTTTTCAAATATAATTGTCCGTGAGGTCAACTGTTCAAAGTTAATAGCCGGGAATGCAGAAGAATCGGATTGGACTAACTCTATCATGGTTGACCACGCTGATTCGTTGATCCGGAAACCAACTGCTGTGTTCGCGGAAGTCAGTGAGAGCTGCGCCGAATTTGTCCGACGTAGATCTTACATCACTGATGCTCTAACGAGCGAGGAGCAGGACTTCCCGATCGCCTTCAGTGTACTGGTGTACAAGGATATTGTGCAAGTCGAGAGGCTACTCCGTGCTGTCTATCGCCCGCAAAACGTCTACTGCGTCCACGTTGACAAAACAGCCAACCCGGAATTTAGACGCCATCTTGAGGCGATTGTATTTTGTTTTGATAACGTCTTTATTGCACCGACGTCAGCTGACGTGAAATGGGGTGAATTCAGCGTCATCGAAGCTGAACTGATCTGCATGAAGGAATTACTGAAGTATAAATGGAAATATTTTATAAATCTGACTGGTCAGGAATTTCCGCTAAAAACCAACCTGCAGCTTGTTAAAATCCTCAAAAGCCTTGGGGGTCAAAACGATATTCAAGGCTCTCTGAAACGGTAAGATGATGAAATATTGCGCTGCATTGCTATCCAAAGGGTTAGGAACTTCAAATAACTTTACTGGCATATATATGTTAGAATAACATGATTTTGATTTCATTTGAATTGATTGGTGTTTCAGGCCGTAGGTCAACTGTGGAACTTATATGAATAATTTGAGGATCGGTGAGTCTTTCTCCATCTGTAGTATTTGTTTATTTACTTGATCGGTGTTTAATGCCCTCCTCAAGTTTTTTTTCCCCGGGAGTGTCCTGAGTAAACCACCCTCCTACGGTCCGTTCCCCTGTTCGAGGAAACAGCTGTAATTAACAGCTACCCGAAGGTTATGTAGCTGTGCTCTGTCCTGCAGAAGGAACATCCACCGCACACTGTCCTGGGAGCCCGCCCCTCATGGTATCACCCTGACTAAAGGCTCTGTCCACATAGCGGCAGTCCGTGGCTTTGTGGAGTTCGTCACCGATGATCAGCGAGCCCAGGACTTCCTTCGGTGGCTTAATGGAACTTTTGTCCCTGACGAGACCTTCTTTTCATCGCTCAACTACAGTCCCAGTCTGGTGGTTCCAGGCGGATATAGAGGTACGTCACTGTACATTAACAGCCTGGCAGTCCAGGGTGGATACAGGACAAGTCACTATACAGTCCGATTCTGGCAGGCGCGGAGCGGATACTGTAGTGTGGGTGTACGGCTTGATATTTCCAGAACATTAATATTTTCACTCGAATTACGGGTGGAATTGTTGATCATTAAGACGAAATATCAGATCGGGACGACTTTTCTTAAGGCTTTGCCTATGTGCGGCCGATACCGGCGCCACGGTTCACACCATGAGAAGAAGAGCGCAGGGCCCGGGTTGGCTTAATGACTGCACAGAGACAAAAAAAAAAAAAAAAAAAAAAAATGCCTTGGTGGACCTCTAGATATTATGCCGACCGATCACACATTATCAATGTTAGCTGCTGAATCATTAGAACTGTTTTGGAAATGAAATCTTGAAAAGTTACTGACTCCTACCTTGTATTCGTACCAAGCGTATTCAGAAAAACTATCAAACGCGCGAGACTGCATCCCTTGGCTGTTTGAAGGATACAGTAACTTATTCAAGGGGGGGGGGTTGACCAAAAATCTGATGCTTAGAATTTTCTCTGAATTGTGATATAGAGACTTGTCACAATTCAGAGAAAATTCTAGTCTTCTGATTGGTCCTTCCGCCTTAAATAAGCTAAGTACTGTATTCGCCAAACAGGCAATGGCTGAGAGCCTATGCTCTCCTTCCGGTCGTCTGAGTCGTGACGTTGGTCTCAGGAGCATGGTGCATGGTAAAGCCTCCGTGAAAATGATGGGTGTGTTTGCCGAAGTATCGATATTGATTCAAGAAATGCCGGTCGTAACGCTTTTCGTGATCATTTCGGTATATCAGCGTTACTTCCTGGGTATAGGTCTACGGCCTGACATTTTCTCTCAAAGATCAAATATTAATCTTCTCGACGAAACATCGGGTCACATATCCATGTAACGCGCTGGTATAACTTACGAAGTCATTTTGCCGTAGAGTCCCAGTCTGCGTGGTTCGGTACATTTCAACGACAGTGTTTCTCACGAATTTTGTATACTTTCAGCCATTTTCTCACCATTTTGCCGGGTTCGGAGAATGAGGAGGAACGTCAGATTGCGCTACAATGTGCTTGCTCAGAGGATAACATTCATCAATAGTATACCTCGTCGATGATATTATCTGTCATACTTCAAATGTTAATAAATAATAGACATTGATCAACACTAAATTCCAGTGGAATGATGTGCTTAAACAAGTATGTGTGGGTGGGGCATGAAATGACAATCTCCAGACTGCCTTATGAGTCTTTAAATGACATTATATTTGAAGTTCAATTTCACATTTATGAACGATCTCCAAATGGGATTGAAAAATGCAAAGCCCTTCTTCCTTTAAACTTTAAATTCAGTTTCAAACATTGGCTACATTAATTGATTCCGAATGTTTGACGATATTTACTGTTATGTTCCATTTGCAATAACCTTAATATGACAGGCTTTTAATTTTTTGTGGAAGTAAACTATTTTTTACACACAAGATTGTTTGGCGGAGTCAGGTTAAATTTCGAATGAATATTTTGACAGGAACCTTTGAGGAGATGGAAGACAGACCCAGCCTGTCCCGATACAAGCTCTGGTTTCCCTCACTTTGTCACGGCAAATGGCAAAGAGGCATCTGCATATTTAACGTGGGAGATCTTCACTACATGACACAGTCACGGCAACTTTTCGCAAACAAATTCGAACAAGATTACGGACAAATTGCCTTCAGCTGTTTGGAAGAATGGCATCGGAACCAAACAAGAGACGAGTATTGGGGGAGCTGTGACTTTGATTCAGAAATATACCGCACAGTTTTATAGTTTGCCATTCCTTGTTCATTATCCAATCTCAAAACGACACAGAATTACCGTTTTTTTTGTTTTTGTTTTTAAACAGAAATCCTTTGTTACTTGACATCGCCCAAACTGTACACATGGCATTTACAGCCTACAGCTAAAGGGCGTTATCCCATAATCACTCATTCGTTGCTGGACGGGAGGGATATGGCAGGGACACATCCATGAATGTAGCTAGAACCAGCTTGACAGCACGTGGACAGGAATTTTTTTTGATATGTTATGAGTGACGTTGGTGTTCAGTGTGCCACAGACTCTGGCGAGTTTCACTTGCCAGTTAACGTTCTGTTTTTTTTTTTTTTTTTTTTTTTTTTTTTTTTTATCTGTGAGTGGACTGTATCTGCCTTTCCGTCTCTTTAGGGTTTGTAGACGCCTTTAGCAACGTTTCGGTCATCTTCGATTATGTAGCAGGGAAACTGACATTCATTTTAACGCACTCTAGAGAGGAATACCAAGAGCATTTAATGAATAACCCTGAGGAAAATATTAAACTTCAAACTATACATAAAACAAGGAGTTGGGAAGAATTATTGCTCTTGATATGTTTGAAAGTTATAGTTCTGATGCCAATATGGAGTCGGGTGGAATACTCTGCAGTCGGATTTGATGTTCCGGAGTCAGTCTCGCTACCATGATGACAATAGGTGAAATGGACAAACGTGTAGGACGTGACACTCACAACAAATGCTGCTGACAGTCACGAACGTTTGGTGATGGTCTGTAGTGATCACCATGTTTTGGTGATACGTATCACCATTTTTCTCGCTGTGACACGTGCTTTACACGGCAGTGATTGTGCGACATTTTTTAAAGATTTATTCATTTACTTATTATTTACTACTTCATAATTATGTCGGCTTAGTTGGTTTGCGTGCTAGCCCAGCGCAATGGGATCACTGTGAGTTCAAGTCCAGGTCATGCTGGCTTCTTCTCCAGCCGCACGTGGGGAGGTCTGCCAGCAACCTGCTGATGGTCATGGGTTTTCTCGGGGCTCTGCCCGGTTTCCTGCCACAGAGATGCTATCCGCCGTCGTGTAAGTGAATTATTCTTGAATACGGCAGATAACATCAATGAAATAAATAAATAATATATATTAGCATATATTAAGTCGACCATTAATCGGTAAGCAGTTATACCGGTAATTCGAAATGCCGAGAAGTTGGTAAGGGCTTGTGCATGGTAGGCCTACTTTTTCATTTTCTGTACTGGCGTGTTTGGCACGTCCGCGAGAAAGAATCGATTTTTGTGAAAATAAAAGGGAAGTAAAAAAAATTCGAAGGAGTCGGTGATATAACTTCGATGCCAAACAGTTAAAATGTTTTTAAAATTCCCATAACCATATATGTAGTTACGCCTACTTGTTTTAAAGTTTGCCGGTAGGCTAGACCTACCGCAAAATCTGCACATAAATTATAGGCCTACTTGCCTATATAGACGGGATAGCTGCCTTTAACATAGGTGGCTGACGCTAATATGACTCACATGGTTCATGGGGAAAGAAGTCCTGGTAAAATTATCGCAAATATGTTAATCATTTTGAAAGACAAATTCTCTGTAATCTGACATGTGCTGTAGGCCAGCCTGCCTGATTATGATCACAGCCTATATAGGTCGAATACCCATGTGGTGTACTTGTTTGATGGATAGAATCAATAATGAAAAACTGACCAATGTTTCTGGGTGCATTGTGTTCTACACAATCTACTACAAATAAGTTTTGGCTTCACAACGTTCGCACACTGAAGAGTGGATGAAGGGAAATGACTCCTACCTCAACAGTGCATGTAGAAGTATTCTCCCCTGTGACTCATCAACAACGACAATACACTCGCTCAGAGTTGTGACGAGCACGTCATTGCTTATCACTTCTTTCCTTGACGGTATAAAATCAGTTTTGCAAATTCCCGAAGGACTTCGCTCAGGGAATAAATGCAACAATGATATCATGGCCTTACTCAGAGTCACATTTTGAATTCTAAAAAGCAAACGAGTGAAACTGAAAGGCCAGCCCGGTAATTTATATCATCTGATGCTCAGTTGTCGTTTCTGTATTCCCTGTAGTAGACAACGTCGTGGGAGCTAAAATTCAGATCAAGAATTATCGTCTCTATATCATTTCAGTGTGTTTGCCCAAATACAAACTAGATGTAATTTGTACAAGTAGAAGCTAACAGATGCTTGAACTGTTGAATGCCTTTATCTAGAAGGTATACACAAGTGATTTTATTCCAAGGACATAGGTATTTTTTTTTTACTTTAAATGTATTTGTTGTCGCCAGAAGAGTGAGCATTAAGTAACACTTGCTTCTTCTTCCTCTTCCTTTCATATGCACGCATTCAGTGGTAGTCAAGGTTTTATGTTAAAATTCTGACGTTCATGGCAACGTTGAATGTTAGAAGTTTAAAATAACACCCCGAGACCATATAGATGCCTTAATACTGTGGCTGAAATCTAGAAAGAGCATTTTTTCATTGACAGTATATGGCTGAAGTGGTTGATGTCAGCAAGGCTTTAGCGAGTGCATCGTTCAGAGTACATATATACAAATAATAAATGCTTATGCCAGTGGAAATTAAAATGTTTATTGAAATATGGAAGGTTATAACAGAGCACCACGTTATTGTTTTAAGTTATATTTTTGTTTTCTTCCTTTTTCAGGTGCAATCAGAATGGATGATATACAGAAACTGTACACAGAATTTCTTTACTTTCCGGAGTTGGAAGAGCCACAGTATGAGGTTTGTTATTATTCAATGATGGGTCGAGGAGAACGGATAAATTGCCCGATTCCAACTCTCCCTTCTTTTGCTTTGGAGATGAGTGTCAAAGCAAAGGAGGAGTGTGAGAGAGAAAGGCAAGTGATGGAGCAGAGACAATGTGAGAGATGGAAGCAGGACAGGGAATTAAGGGGAGATAACCCAGAAGAACAGTTCAGCTCTGATACCAGTGATTCTGGGAGAGGGGATGAAGACACGAGCAGCTCCGATGTACAAGTCAGGAAGGCTATCATGGCCGCTCAAGGTCGGAGTAGGGTGAGAACAGACACCTTCATGTAATAGTCATTCATTTATGTAAATTTTATGACAGACATTGTTGTTCCTGGCTGAGTTACAAAACCAACTCCTGTCAGCCTAGCTCCTCCTATCACAGTTGACATTAGCCGTACAAACCTGACTTAGGCATACAAAATTGCACAGGTGTGACCCAGAAAGAGGGTCTGTTAAAGAAAGCTCATCTTCGCCATACTGACTAGAATTGTATTAATACCTACTAACTAATTATTCAGAGTAGATATGGCTGGAATAAATTTGTATACTTATAAAAATCAGTCCTAAATATATACTGTATTAACTTCACAAGTCTGAAGATAGTTTTGCATTTTGTACAATTTCATTGTTTTATGACATAGGCTTTCCTAGATCACCATGACTTTTATAAATTGGTGTGACTTGACCCTAGAGATATCACAATGTAAGTGCATGACTTACACACATACCCACATGCAAGTTTTGTGTTGTTTATTCTAGCTGCCTTCGGGGAGGAGAGGTGTGGTGGGAAGATTGCGTGGCCGGGCACGGGGAATTTCCCTCTTCTCTGCTGACCTACCTGTACAGCATCCCAGGGGTCTGAACCAGCTGGATTTATCACAGGACAGGGTGGTGAGAATCTGTGTGTAGTGCTTTGAACAGTGTTTGTATACAAGTGTCATGAGAGCCACATTCCAGTGCTTACATACAGATGCTCTTGTCTGCAGATGTTTTGATTCACCTATTGTCCAGTTTCTCTGAACAAGTCTTCATAAAGGGTGTATAACATTGTTTAATATACATGAGTACATCTACACCTCCTGTCACTCACTGTAATTGATCAGTTTAAATCACAATGTGACTAGGATTCAGTGATTTATGATATGTATTGCAAAAGCAAATTCATCTGCATGTACAATAAGGATTCTATCTGTTTATATAGGAAACAGACATCCTCCTTTTCTACAGAATAGGCATGCTCCTTTTATACAGAACAGACATGCTCCTTTTATACAGAACAGACATGCTCCTTTTATACAGAACAGACATCCTCCTTTTTGTACAGAATAGGCATGCTCCTTTTATACAGAACAGACATGCTCCTTTTATACAGAACAGACATGCTCCTTTTATACAGAACAGACATCCTCCTTTTTGTACAGAACAGACATGCTCTTATACAGAACAGACATCCTCCTTTTTGTACAGAATAGGCATGCTCCTTTTATACAGAACAGACATGCTCCTTTTATACAGACATGCTCCTTTTATACAGAACAGACATCCTCCTTTTTGTACAGAATAGGCATGCTCCTTTTATACAGAACAGACATGCTCCTTTTATACAGAACAGACATGCTCCTTTTATACAGATAAGACGTGCTCCTTTCATACAGAACAGACATATTCGTTTCGGTTGAAAGTTACTCTAATATGTACATGGAATTGTTTTGTTTTTTCATCTGCAGGTACTTCCTGAAGCTAAGCCACACCTGATTAAGAAAAAGCCACTGTCAACCTCTAATCAAATCATGTCCTCAGACTGTTTTAGAGTAGGGATTGGGGAGGGGGAGGGAATGCCTCGTGCTGCTTCAGAACCATGTGTTATCTTCAACAACCTCACAGAGTTCCCTCCCTTAGTGAGATCAAGTCAAGCAAAGACACCAAAGCTTCCTCATTTTTCAGCTACCCTGGTTGGTTGGCAGAGGCGGCCTGGACGGCAAAAGCGGCGTCTGTATGCCAGAGAGAGACCTCGGAACACGGACCCTGGTGTGGACGATTCCGAGGATCAGTTCACGTCAGAAAACTCTGGACCCGATTACGTCAGCGAGACTGATGACAGAGTGGAGTCTACATCCTTGGAGTCGTCCGTGACCAGTATCAGTAGTGATATGAAGGGGATGTGGAGTTCCCATGCTGCTCATGATCTCCAGGGATCACGAGGCTCTCTGGCACCTGACTCCCGTGCAGGGGACGAGTGCCCTCAAGCTGTACAGGACGCTGGTCAGGCACATCCCCCTTGGGCAGGTGATACAGATGACTCCGGCAGCTTTGTGTACGTGTCAGACAATGACAGCATCTGTGCTTCTGACTTTGAAGACATCATAGAGATGGACAGTTTTGAGATGACGCCAGAGTTGAGCACAGAGCCGGGCATCTCACCACGGATGTTGAATCACAAAGAGAAATCAAGTCTGTTTTCTGAGAGTTCCATCCGGGCAGTTCAGTTCCATCTGAATGCTTCAAAGTTCAGTAGGGAAAGAATTCATCCTAGACTAAAGAGATCAGAGAGCACCAAGGCTGACTGTGCTATGCATTCTCAGCATGGAAAGGATGAAATCAGGAGGAATAACTCAGGTCTCAGTGAGACCTGTTCTGAGCAGGAAGTAGTTACTTCCCTTGGCAGTGACCAGCCCTTAAGCAATGCTTGGCCTTGGGATGGTGTGGATTCTCACCAGATTAGTGCACATTGTACGTCAGGTCCTTGTCAGTCTGTATCTACAAGCAGTCAATTATATTCATACCAAAAACGCAGCTCACACGGTAATCTGAAAGTCACCTGCTTAGATGAAAGCAATCCCTATGAAATCCAGTCTGAGGAAGCATCTAGTGAACATGGAATATGTGAAGGCAATGAATCTGTTGAACTCAAGAGAAGTGAAGCATCCTGGGGACATAGGAAGAAGGAATCAACATCAAAACATCAGGACAAGGAGAGAATCATTAAACATGTGAGAAAGAGAGAACCTGTTTTACGTGTGGAGATTCAAGGATGCATTGAACCTGTGAGAAAGGAAGAATCTATTGAACATATGAGAAGTGAAGGATCCATTGACTCTGTGGGAAGTGAAGGGTCCATTGTACACATGAGAAGTGAAGGATCCATTGACTCTGTGGGAAGCGAAGGGTCCATTGTACACATGAGAAGTGAAGGATCTGTTGACTCTGTGGGAAGTGAAGGGTCCATTGTACATATGAGAAGTGAACCATCCACTGAACATTTGAGAGGTGAAGGGTTCAATGTACATGTCAAAAGTGATGGATCCAGTGAAAATGTGGGATGCGAAGGACCTGTTGAACATGTGAGAAGTGAAAAGTCCAGTGAACATTTGAGAGGTGAAAAGTCTGATGTAAATGTGAGAAGTGAAGGATTCACTGAACATGTGGGAAGAAAAGGATCCATTGAACATTTGAGAGGTGAAAAGCCTGATGTAAATGTGAGAAGTGAAGGATTCACTGAACATGTGGGAAGAAAAGGATCCATTGAACATTTGAGAGGTGAAAAGTCTGATGTAAATGTGAGAAGTGAAGGATTCACTGAACATGTGGGAAGAATAGGATCCATTGAACATTTGAGAGGTGAAAAGCCTGATGTAAATGTGAGAAGTGAAGGATTCACTGAACATGTGGGAAGAAAAGGATCCATTGAACATTTGAGAGGTGAAAAGTCTGATGTAAATGTGAGAAGTGAAGGATTCACTGAACTTGTGGGAAGAAAATTATCCATAGAGCATATGAGAGGTGAAAAGTCCGATGTAAATGTGAGAAATGAAGGATTCACTGATCTTGTGGGAAGAAAAGGATCCATAGAGCATATGAAGAGTGAAAGGTCCAGTCAGCATGAAGCTAATGAAAGATCCAAAGAACATTTGAGAAAGGAAAAATCCAGTGAACATGTGAGAAATGAAGGATCCAATAAACATGTTGCATACGAAGGATACAGTGACAATTTGACATGTGGAGGAAGCTGTAAATACGAAACAAGTGAAGGATTGGATAAACACACAATGACTGAAGGATCAGTTAAACTCTTAAGAACTGTAGGTTTTGCTGAACAGGTGAAAGATATTGAATCCAGTGATTACTTGACAGTTGAAGGGTCCAGTCATTTAATAGGTGAAGTATCCCAGGAACATGCAGTATATAAAGAATGTAAAGGTGTTGATATGATTCAAGTAAGGATTAATGAGGGCAGTGGTGTGACAGAGAGTGAACTCTTGGAAGCAGATATTGGGATGTGTCAAGTAGGGATTGATGAGGGAAGTGGTATGACAAAGGATGAATGCACAGAAGCCGCTGTTGATATGGACCTCTGGCACAAGGAGATGTGTCAGACAGTGGGTAATTTAGCTAGTTACACCCCTGACATCTCTGGAGGAGGTGTCCCTCCAGTGCAGAGACAGAATACAAACCCAGACCCTTGTGTGAGCGAGATGAACTGGAGCTTGTGGGATGGACATCTGATCCAGCTAGAGGGGCTCCCCAACGGCGCAGATCTCCAGGTGCTTGAGGACTTGGTGGCATCCTATGGAAGAATCCTGAAGCGGGAGGTCTTACATGTCAAGGGACATCTCTCTTTGAGATACAGGTAAGATACATGGATCAGAAAAATGCAGAGGTTAGTCAGATGAAGGCATAGTTTGTCATAAACCTGCATGGGTTGTCAGATACAGGCAAGGGTCCTCATATACAGTCAAATGATTTGTCAAACACAGGCTTGATTTGTCAGGTACAGTCAGATGATTTGTCAGGCACAGGCTTGGTTTGTCAGGTACAGTGAGATGATTTGTCAGACACAGGCTTGATTTGTCAGACACAGGCTTGATTTGTCAGGTACAGTGAGATGATTTGTCAGACACAGGCTTGATTTGTCAGGTACAGTCAGATGATATGTCAGACACAGGCTTTGTTTGTCAGACACAGTTTTGATTTGTCAGACACAGGCTTGGTTTGTCAGATGCAGGCTTGGTTTGTCAGATACAGGAATGGTTTGTCAGATACAATCAGATGATTTGTCAGACACTGGCTTTGTCAGGTACAGTCAGATGATTTGTCAGACACAGGCTGTGTTTGTCAGATACAGGCATGATTTGTCAGATACAGGCCTGGTTTGTCAGATACAGGCAGATGATTTGTCATACTTAGGCTTGGTTTGTCAGATACAGGCCTGGTTTGTCAGATACAGTCAGATGATTTGTCAGACACAGGTTTTGTTTGTCAGACACAGGCTTGGTTTGTCAGATACAGACATGGTTTGTCAGATACAGTCAGATGATTTGTCAGACACCGGCTTGGTTTGTCAGATACAGGCCTGGTTTGTCAGATGCAGGCTTGGTTTGTCAGGTACAGTCATTTTTTGTCAGATACAATCCGATGATTTGTCAGACACTGGCTTTGTTTGTCAGATACAGGCCTGGTTTGTCAGACACAGGCATGGTTTGTCAGATACAATCAGACAATTTTGCAGACACTGGCTTTGTTTGTCAGCTGCAGGCTTGGTTTTTCAGATACAGGCATTGTTTGTCAGATACAGTGAGATGATTTGTCGGACACAGGCTTGGTTTGTCAGATACAGGCTTTGTTTGTCAGATACAGGCTTGGTTTGTCACATACAGTGAGATGATTTGTCAGACACAGGCTTGGTTTGTCAGGCACAGTCTTGGTTAGGGTGGTACAGGCATGGTGTGTGAGATACAGGCATGTTATTGTTAGACAGAGTAAGGTTTTATCAGATTCGTTATCCAGGCCTGTTTTCTTAGACACTGCATGGTTTGTGAGACACTTGCATTGTTTGTGAGACATTGGCATGTTTTCTGAAACATGGGCATGGTATGTGAGATATGAGCATGGATTGTTAGACAGGGGTCTGGTTTCTGTTTGTGAAATGTGTGCAAGATTTTTGAGACATGTGTGCAATGGTTTTTGAGACATGAACATGGTTTGTGAAACATAAGAATGGTTTGTGCGACAAGGGCATGGTTTGTGAAACATGGGCGTGGTTTGTGAAACAGGGGCGTGGTGTGCGAGGCGCTGGCATGTTTTGTGAGGCATTGGTATGGTTTTTCAGACACAGGTATGGTTTGTGAGACACTCGCAGGGTTTGTGAGAGAGGCATGATTTGTGAAACATGAGTATGGTTTGTGATACGTGATATGTGAGACATGGGATTGGTTTGTAAGACACGGGCATGGTTTGTGAGACACTGCCATGGTTTGTGAGACAGTCGTGCATTATCAAACATGGGCAGGGTTTTTGAGACATGGTGTGGTTTGTGAGTGAGTGAGTGAATGCTTGGGGTTTAATGTCATATTTAACAGTGTTTCAGTCATATGACCATGAGTGTGGTTTGTGAGACATGTTCATGGTTTGTGAGACATACACTTGGTTTGTGAAACATGGGCATGGTTTGATAGACACGGTTATGCTTTGTGAGTCACGGGCATGGTTTGTGAGACAGGTGCATGGTTTGTGAGCCATGATTTGTGAGACACTGGCATGGTTTGTGAGACACTGGCTTGATTTATGAGACAAGGGCATGGCTTGTGACACAAGGGCATGGTTTGTGGTATGAGCATGGTTTGCGAGACACAGGTTATACATTTGCTCTGATCTATATAAAGGAATGAAAATGTATACACATAAATGTACTTTGTTTGACATAGCTGTTGCTTGTTTAATATGGGTATTCATGTGGTTAGTTCATCAGATATGGGTGTTTTCAGGCCATGTAGTTGACTTATTGGCTTCTGACTTTTGATATATAGGCATTGGCTTATCAACATATGTATTGGCTTGTTAATATACATATAACCTGTCAAATATAGGAATTGGCTTGTCAGTATAGGTAGTAGTTTGTCAGGCATATGTGTTGGATTCTCCAATATATTCTGCTTCAGCCTGTAAGGCATGTGTTGACATCTCACATATGTGCTTGTTTGTCAGGCATGTATGTATATGTTGACTTCTCACATTTGTACTTGTTTATCAGGCATACATGTATATGTTGACTTCTCACATTTGTACTTGTTTGTCAGGCATACATTTATATGTTGACTTCTCACATTTGTACTTGTTTATCAGGCATACATTTATATGTTGACTTCTCACATTTGTACTTGTTTGCCAGGCATACATGTATATGTTGACTTCTCACATTTGTACTTGTTTGTCAGGCCTGCATGTATATGATGGCTTCTCACATATATGCTCTTTTGTCAGGTGTATGTGTTGGCTTCTCAAATATGTTGTGGTTCAGCCTGTCAGGCATGTGTTTTTGCTTCTCACATATGTGCTTGTTTGTCAGGCATACATTTATCGTATGTGGTGGCTTCTCACGTGCTGGTTTGTCAGGCACTGACGTGCAAGATGTGGGTATTGGCTTTGAGATGTACACATAGGTGTTGTTGTCAGACATCGCAGTAAGTTCATCAAACTTTGTGTTGATTCTTCATTCTAGTTATTGATCTTTATTACCATTTCTTTCGTTTTTATCTCATTTAAATTATGCTATTTCGTTTATGTAAAAGAAGTATATATGATTTTGGGAACTAAAATCTGTTGGTTGTGTTGTGTTGCAGGTTAGAGAGTGAAGAAGCGTGTGATTTTGCTGTGGAATGTCTTCATGACTCCGACTGCGTTTATCCAGGTGAGACTTCTTGGTTGTTTTCGGCATTCCCTACAATACATGTGTAAAATGACTGTGACTGTTCGTGGGACTGCTGTGTTCCTATCGTGCTTGCCGGTGTTGTCAGTTTACACCAGGAGGGATGTGATCGAACCAAAACATCACGAGAGCTGCTTTTGACAGTTTCATAAAAGAACAAATCATGTATGCAACAAGTATCTATGATGACTATCACACCTGGACTGAGTGAAGTATCTGATTTGATTAAGTTCATATTTAAATTTCTCATGAAAATACATTATCTCAGCCGATATTGACCAAGGGCTGTTGTTGCTGCAGGCAGTGTCTGCCCATATCCTTGTAAACAGTCTGTCTCTAGAGCTGTTTAGGCCAAGTTCACCAAACTTACACAACATTTACACTTTGGCATGAGTAAGAATCCTGTTTATTCTCAGTTAACTGGACATTTTTCATCAAGGTCTTTGGGGTTATTTCAGTTAAATTTCATAAACGGCTTGTGTAAACATGATACCTCTTGATGTTTGTAGTCAGAGTTAACAAAACTTACACGACATGTAAATCTGGGAATGTAGATATACCCTGTTTCATTTTAACTTTGTATGATCAGTTGATTGAATCTCTGGTTATCTGTCTGTTTGCTTGTCTGTCTGTCATGTCATTTCCTGGTATACTCTGTATTTGTTGAATAGATGAACTGAAATTCACCAGACTGCGCTTACACTTGAGGTAGAATTAATTAATTTATACTAGTCGTATTTTTTCCTGCTGTTCATCCCTTCTAATATCTGTCCGTTTCACTGTAAAATCTGTTGAAGAATTTGTCCCAAGTTCACCACACTTATACCACACCAACACTCCATTAATGCAAACCTCCGGTAAAATTGGATCTATTTGTTACATTGTACATGCGCTTAAAGTCAAAGGGTTTTAAGTGCATTGCACAGTGTTTTTAATCACAACGTTCAAGTTTGAAATTAATTAAGAACACAGCAGAGATATTTATCCTACTGGTTAGCGTATTTGCCAGGTGGGCAATAGACAGCTCCAAAATATTTACAACAGCAGTGTTTAATTTGAACGTGGACATCTTCAGTTGGCTCTTCATCTTTGTTTCAAACGTCCTCATGTTAAATACCGGCATGATTAGTCATAACTCTTCTATCTACAAAGATTAGTAAGCCCCCATTGTTCCTACTACTCCATTTTCTCTCAGGGTTATAGCTTCCTGCCTGTATCTTGTAGAGGTTTCCTGTAACCTAGTCTTGTCAATACTTTCAGAAAAGCCTGCAATGCTGAAATTGTGCTTCATTGAACTGAATAAGTGTAAAACCTTAGTGTCTGACCAGGCTTGTACTGCTCACATGACAGACATACAGCTGCTGTGGAATAGCGTAAAACCTTAGTGTTTCACCAGACTTGTAAGATTCGCGTGATTGACGGACAGACAATCGTGGAGAAGCAAAATACCTTAGAGTTTGACCAGGCTTGTAGCATTCACATGACAGACACAGAAACAGCTGTGATCAAGTTTATCCAACAAATAGACACATTTCAGGGTAGTAATTGGTTCCAGTTCAGATTAAATGGCTTCAGTCATGTATCATTATCATCGGTGTTACATTTAGTATAGTTCATGCTGTGTAGCTACGAAAGTTTAGGACCGTCTTCAGATACTGGTGATACTGGTGGTATGTGTAAGTGCATATGAGTAAGGTGACAAGGGAGACTTCATGAAAGGGAAGAAGAGAGAATGTATTTGGGAGTGGCGTGAGCTGAGGACGACAAGTAACACTCTACATGAACATAAACCATGATTTGATAACTCATCTTAGCGTGAATGATATTTGGCGATTTAAATAATATAAGATATAAAGGCGGATAAAGTCACCAGTCAGAGAGCTAGGAGATATCAGCTGTTTATTAGCTGTGACGAAAATCTTCTGAGTTGTCTGTCAATGTAATATTTAATAACGCAGGGACACACACTGTTTTAATGTTCTATGTTTTAATTTTAACAAGTACATGTGTGAACAGCACTGTAAAGTTTTTCCAGACCATTGTGTTGTGGAGAGAGTAAGTTCCTTGATAATTTCATGTTATAAATTTACATATGTACTTAAGTTTGAACCACAACCCGAGCAGCTCACTACAGTCTCAGGTGAAAAGAGTGTTCCGCACTTGGAAAAATTATGTCACAGCTCATACAGACAAAATGGCTGCGTTTCAAGCTAACCGACGGAGCAAGTTCAAATGTAGTAGCTGTTATCGAAATAAACATAATATTGTCCAACCTTTTCGGCAAACTCAACTTAGAGCATGCGCTGTCTTTCACTTTAAATTAGTGTCAGCTGTCCTCTTCAGTTATACACATGTACAAATAATGTATGGATTAAATGACAGCTTCTTGATAGCATATACTGAGTGGACCACATCGTTAGGTGAGAACATTAGGGGACCAAACTAGAAGCGTCCGTCGGCTAATAACAGGGATTTGTCATTACGGATATTTATCTACATATAAATGTAGCATGGTAAAAGGTGGATAATCCGATAATTACAGATCATACCAGAGGTGCACGTGCAGGTAGGCCGACATTAGTTCGTAGAGCAGCATGTGTTCACGCTGAAGTCAGGCTGTCTGAACCGGAGAGTTTTTAGAAGTCGTTCTTATAATCAAGAAAGCTTTTCTTTATAATGGTCAGTCGTAGTGAGTGTACAGCTCATGCAGGCTTCGTCTCTGGTGGTACATGGGAAGGTCAGCTAGCGACCTCTGGATAGGCATGGGGTTGTTCTTGTGTACACATGTCTCACACACTGGAAACCGCTTCTCTCAGAGTTAGGTCTCAGAGTTAGGTCTCATTTAGCATTTCGGGGAGTAAAGTTCATTTAGGGTTCAAAATATATAAGGGACTGATGCTCTGGATATTTTCTTGGACATGATTGATAATGAAAATGTCTTTAAAATTCCTGGCATATTTCTGTTTTTCTGTTATCTTTGTAGAAGCCACATCTGTGTTGATCTGTACTAGAGTGTGAAGATGGTTGCTATGGAAGAGTGGAACTTTGTCACCATGGAGCTGTGTAACTGTGAAACTTTGAATTTGTGGAAGCTGTCCACCATGGAACCTTGCCATAGTGGAAGCTTGCTACCATGAAATCTTGAAACATTGGAACTTTATCATCATGGAACCTTGTCATTGTGGAACTGCGTCCTTGTTTTACAGCACTGCCTGTCTGATGGATCTTGCCTGTAGCTACATCCGCTGTTGATTCTTCTATTCGTTTACTGAATAGATGTGAAAAC
Source organism: Acanthopleura granulata (assembly GCA_016165875.1). Taxonomy (NCBI): domain Eukaryota; kingdom Metazoa; phylum Mollusca; class Polyplacophora; order Chitonida; family Chitonidae; genus Acanthopleura; species Acanthopleura granulata. Next base: position 44,945,491 of record JABBOT010000002.1, read on the forward strand.
ACAGGAGAAGTACAGGAGAGCACATTACTGACCATACTATTTGAGTTATAGATGAATGCGTTTCAGGAAGAAATTATGCTATCCCTCAGGTAATTTATAAATTTCCACTCGTTTTGACGAAAAATGGATCACGTTTTCATTTAAAGAAATGCTTTCCAATGCTTGAATTGGATGGTTATTGAATGAAATGTGCTTCAAGTTGAAGACTTCAGAAAAAGTTAAAACACTTTTGAGCAATAAGACATAAAGGGATGTTCAAAGGGTTATCTTCGTTTATTCTACATAGTTGTCTGATCTTTCCAAGCGTCTCTATAAACTCCAGAAAGTGTTTTAGGTTTTAACTTGCTTTAACTTTTTAAAAAAATTTTCATGTAGCTCGTTAAGAGCTTGTGTGTTTTTTTCACGAGTAAAGATAAATACATCGTTCAGTTTTAGCAATTTTGGTTGTTAAGAGCTTGTCTATCTTGTACGAGGAAAAGTGGAAAGACAAGTGCATTGTTCCGTTTTAGCATGTTGTGTGACTCCAATTTTCATTGATTTTGGTTTCAACCTTTGTGATACATTTCTTTGTGCATGGGAGCAGAAACAGTGGGTCTATACTAAAGCAGAAACATTTGCTGGACAGTTGTTTGAGTATTCCAGTTACATGGTTAATGCATTTTTTCAAAACGTACAGTCTGGAATAGATATTCATTTTGTTAAAATATATTCACATTGCCTATGGTTGATCAGACTTGTACGTCGTGTGAATTTTCTGACCTCTGAAAGCAAGGTTATCAGTAGAATTGCTGTCTCAGGCACAAGCTTTAGTGTGACAAACTCAAACGGATTGCCACCCAATCGCGATTTTCTCACCGGCCAGGCCCTAATATTGGTTGTCAGCTATTGAGCACTCTTGTCGGTTGTCAAATGCAGTCCCAGTGGCTCGGTCTGAATGTTTGCCTGGTCAAGTGCTTCGGTTTCTCCAAGGCTCTACCTGCTTACCCACTTACTGAAGGATTACTGAGCGCTGGTGGAAAACTCCGATCACAAAACAAGTATCATGAACATCTATTTATTCATAGAATCCACAGATTTGTCACTCTCACTCACACAGCGAGTACCAATTCCTGGATAGGTGCCTTTCCGTGAAGCCTTTTAAAATAACCGCGTTATCCTGGAGCACGGTAATGCATGCCAGCTGCCGCTGTTTACCTGTCTGACATGGCACTCAGGTGTCGAGTGGTTGTCGTTCAGTCCTCCGGCGACAGCAAGGCTTAAACAACTTCGGATATTACCTCAGAGCTTTCAGTGCTACTTGTCGGCGTGCCTTTACCTTCCGTTTAACCATGCGTCATACGAAGAGATATCGGCCTCATCGAGTAATGCCTAGCACAGGGCTGTAGACACAAGAGAACACGCTTTACATTTTTCAGCCTACGATATACGTATTTCCTTTGACAGCGCACAATTAATAATGATTTATTGAGACACCCTTTCATAATATAACCTTAATCATGATCAACAGCAGAGTCATTAGAAGTTTGACAAGGGAATAACTGCACAAAAGTGTACCTATATTGGAATGCTACCTAGAGTCTACATCGAAGTTAAACTTTGAATTGGCATGCAAGGAATACCGACTGTCTTCCCTGCATCATTCAAAAGTGTTGACTCATATATTCCTTTGGTAACTGGTGTTATGGTTGTTTTGGAAGTGGGTCTTGTGATTATCGACTTGGAATGTCCCGTGGAATGTCAGATATAGCTCTTAGATTTCCAGTTGCACATGTGGCTTTAGAATCTGACACGAACTTGTGCATGTTTAAAGGCTTAGTTCTCCAAAGTGACGCCACAGGGTGATTCAGTGGTTCATTCCATCATCACAAAACCCTTCAGAAACAGCTCACAGTTGTCTTAAGGTTTGTGGATGAAATATCATTGGCGAAAATTGAAGTCGGCGTCTGATGATTGCGGTTGTATTTTACATTTAACCGACTCGTCATGTAGAAGACGCAGTTAAAAAACTCTGTCCTGAAATAAGAATGAACGGAATGGAGTAAATCCAATTTCTGCCGCCTTTGCAAGCTGTTGCTACGGTTTTATGTAAAAATTGATAAGAACGCCATGCACAGATTTACTTGCTCTATGAATACGTCAAATGAAAAAAATAATCCACATGTTTTTAAATCTGAATTGTTAGGCGATTGCCCGTAGTGTATGCTTTGCCCTTCACCCATGGTCTCACCCAAGTACAAATGTGAATAGAACAGTAAGGACAAAGCTGTGCTTCGACCGAATAACGGAGAGAAATTGGGACAACATCGTCACATGACCGAATAAGGGGAGTGGGGTGATTTATTTATTTATTTGATTGGTGTTTTACGCCGTACTCAAGAATATTTCACTTATATGATGACTGCAGGCATTATGGTGAGAGGAAACCGGGCAGAGCCCCGGGGGAAACCCACGACCATACGCAGGTTGCTGGCGGACCATCCCAGGTAGGGCAGGAGAAGATGCCGACGTAAGCTGGACTTGAATTCACACCGATCGCATTGGTGAGAGGCTCCTGGGTCATTACGCCGCACTAGCGCGCAAATTCCCTTGGCTACGGGTCCCTATGGTGTTTAATAGTATAAATGAATAACTACGTGGTATTAGTTACTGCAGGATTAGAGGAAACCTGTTTTTGAGGTATCAAGGGCAGCATTCTCTAAAGCTCCAGGTAAGTGAATAGAAGAGTACAGATCTGTATTTCTAAAATCCAGGTTAGAAGAAAAACCGATGTCAGTCTGAGACATGACCCATTGCAGTGGAAGCGGAATAGGCTCATGAGACATGTCCGAGTGCAGTGGAAGCGGAATAGGCTCATGAGACATGTCCGAGTGCAGTGGAAATGGAATACGTTCATGGGGCATGGCCGAGTGCAGTGGAAGTGGAATGCGTTCATGGGACATGACCGAGTGCAGTGGAAATGGAACAGGCCCGTGAGACATACAAGTGCAGTGGAAGTAGAATACGCTCATGTGACATGACCCAACTGAAATTAGAATGAAAGTTGGACGACGTCATCACATAACCACCCAATATCGCGGAAACAAATCTCGACAAAAGATTGAAAGGTTCATAATTCGTTTTGAAAACGTTAAGTGAAAGGTGACTTTTCCGTTTACTAATGTTGAAATTGGCTGATCGTTTCAGAAATCTGGCACTGCAGGCATGGCCGTCGTGGCGGTGTTCATCTTAATTACATCTCATAGTTATCCCTTGAATTTCATCTAAATCCCCTGGAGTCCAGCCAGATAATTGCCCGCTTGAAATCGACCGAGCGTCGAGTCTGACAGAGGGTTGGTTAAACAGATCTGTAGGGGTTCAGGCGAGGCTAAATCAACCATGCTCCGCTGTTAATTGACTTCTAGCTAAAGCCATGGTAACGGGCACCAACAGAGAGTCGCACAGGTAGACCATCAGTCTGCGACCGGTTCGACTTTACGAGTAGGCACCCAGGTGTCCCCCGCCGTTTGCGTCATGAGCTCTCACACACTTTTGGCCGTCTTCTCACTTCGATGAGCTCCGATCTGTGTTCGCCATCATATACCCGCCTTTAAGACAATCGGTTTGTTTATACTTTCGTAATTCGGTCAGTTTTCAACTTGTGGCTGCTCCAAAACAGAGACACTTGACCAGGACAAAACCCAGTGATTTCACGGGGTCAGTGTGACATGGTGACATGACACGACGTCATACGTGGGACAAACCTACCTATACCCTGACCCCAACCCAGACACCTGAGACATTCCGCCAGCTGAGATTTGATAATGGTGTTGTCGTTGCTGCTGGTATGATCATTTTGATGTGATGTGAATATGGAGTTACGTCGTCTTTCTTGCCTGATGTTATATCTGACTCTGTACACATATCTGGCCACAGGTGAGTTAGTTATCTTGAACTTTTGGCACAAACCTTAGCTTTCAGGGGAAACAAGAAGACCATGGAGCATACTCTAGAGTTATGTGTTTTTATTATGACTTAAACAAAGAAGTTTTGTTGTTTGTCACAGAAATCTGAAACTGTAGCGAAAGCTTTCGATGAGTGGAATCCGCAAAAAATAATACGGTCAGGGCCGAAACATTTGAATGTTTGTATTGAGGAGAGCAAAAGGGCTCTCTGACTAAACGCAGCATGCCATTATTACGTATACATGTATCTGATTCATTATTTCACTGCATGGGAGGTAGATTCTTTTGGCGCTAGCGGTATATAAATTTGCTTTACTGTTGTTAGTTCTATTTACTCTATATAACTATACGCATATAGTAGACATTTTCCAAATGCTGTCTAGTGTGGCAGCAGCATGTAGCACAGTGAAGTTGTGATTTTAATAATTTCAGAGTAATTTAGGTTGGATCGATCGAAATAGATGCTTTTACATAACTTACAGATTCCAAACTCTTTTTACGTTTTGTTTAGCCTACTTGATTGTCGCAGTCCCTCGTCGAGTTAGACGTTTAAACCGCTGGCCCCTTAGTCAATGGTTGGCGGGTTCGAATCCAGCTTTGGCTGCTTCCATTGTGGTTTTAATTCCTGAGTTTTGTCAGGTATCCGGCTATAGCTTACTCCGGTTTCTTCCGTTCACAACCTGACCGCCGTCACACATTAAATGGAAAGTCTTGATCACTTTGTTGTTGGTGTTTACGCCTCGGGGTCGGGAGATCGACTTTTTGTGTCGAGTTTTTGTAGGTTGAAAGTCCATTTTGATCTCGACATCGAGTTTAGAGGACGTCCAGGGTTTAGAGGATGGGCACAGTAGGTCTTCCGTTACACAAACAGATGATCAGACCAGTGTGTTTTTGGTGGCCGTGCCGTCTGTGTATATGTCCTCATGTCAAGCCGGCTGGGGTTTACCTCAGAGAAGTTTTCTCGTAGTTAAAAATTGAGTAATTTGTATATAAAGTCTCCTGCATATTTTTGTAATACATGATGCAATTTTGTTTATGCCAAAAACAAATTTTATTTTGGAACATGTCCAACAAGCACACAAATAAATTATTTATTTATTTATTTGATTGTTGTTTTACGCCGTACTCAAGAATTCACGTCAAGGAGGGCAGCCAGCACAATGATAGGAGGAAACCGCATAATTGCCGCAAAGTCTGTGAAGATGTCTTTTGATTTGAAATGACACAGTTTATTTATTTTGGGTTTGTGTGATACTATTCTATTTATCTCTTTATTTCATTTTTGTTTGCATATAATTATTTTTATTCATTTTGAACAGCAAATTCTAATGCGGACTTTCGTGCAAATAAAAAATAAATCAGCAAACATAAACTCCAGCCTTATGTGGCAATTTATGATGAAAATTCGTTTTAAAGCATGATTACATTGAATGATATTGATTCTGTTTTTGTGAAGTACTTTCTGGCGAGATTTGTCAATTATCCCAATTTATTTCATGTTTATTTCAGTGTTACTTGGGATGTTGACCAACAGTGTTTTGGGCCAAACCATTAACGCTACATGTAAGTGGACGATCAGACGTTATGTACGGCACACCTGTCTTACCGTGCTTTTCCTAATTCCCACTGAGCATTTCCATAGAACACGTCGATGTGTGGACGGGAAGTACACTTATCTCCGCTGTCACAAAGATGTATGTATGGATGCTGAGTACACATATCTAAGTCTCCTTGTTATAAGTAGGCATACCCCTCGTGCATTCATGATCAGAAAAGGCGTGGATCAAAGTGAACTTATAGATGGACAGCGTGTATTTTACCTGTGTACACTTAAGCAACTTTTGAGATCTGAAATCTCAGATTTATGTTTATGTTGAAAACAGTATGTTTATTTCATTGCTTCTCGAAGTTGTAATCAAGAATATTTAACTTAGTGGCTGTAGTGCATCAACCCCTAATCAAAGCAGTAAATAAACTGACGGCAGTGTATAGTAAGTTTATTATTGACCATGTCGTACAAAACATTGAAAATCCAACCTTAGTGACAGCCTTAAAGAAAAGAAAGTTGTGAACAAACTTGAAGATGTACCTATGGCCAGTGTTTTGGTGCAATACGGTAGGCTCGGATGTTTATTTCTTTTGGTTTTGAGCTCGAGACCACACAGTGTAGAGCCCCCGCTTTGCCTACCTGTGTCTCTGACGAGCATTGAGTTAGAGATCAGTCCGCCTCCACTGTCTCTCAACAATCCTCCTCACAACACACACCTGGTTCATTCAAAGTCCATTTACCTGTAATGAAAGGTGAGCGAGTCCAGGATTTAACTGGAAAATGCATCGATTCTGCCCAATCTGAATACAGGCTATTTACTGGCGTCGGTTCGGAGCCGCTAAACTCCCGCATCAATACTGATCACTCAGAATGAGATCGATCTTTTCCAATACTTCTGTTTGTCCGAAACTGCTACTTTAACCAACGTGAATGCCGGCACCGCCCTCGGTTAATTCTCCCTGTTTACTCTGCAACTGTACTCCACTCAGTTTTTCTTCCACCAATTAGAGTAATGGGCTGTATTGATTACAGACCTCACGCGGATATCGACACATATCACGGGCTCAATCTGATTGGCTTTTAATCGATTTTTTCGTGGAAATAAAACCCTTGCAGTCAAATAGCAAGTCTAGGCACAGTCTAGGCATTATTTGAAACAGTGCAGTAATGAATGAATAGAAGAAAGAATACATTTTTTAAACCGGATTAAACCAGTTTGAAGAAGACATAAGACCTCAACAACTCCATATGTAAAAGGGGTAGTTTTTTTATTTTTTTGTGCTGTGAATCCGGTAAAATAGCTGGGTGTTTATTTTTTTGTTTTGTTCTTTGTTTTGTTTTCTGCGATACTCTGAGCTGATAACGGTACACTGAGCTGTAATTCTGAGCTAGAACTTTGACCGCTGGATTGTATCTCATCCATGCGCCACTAACTGCCGCACGCTTGACTTTTTGACCCTGTTTGTCACCGAAGCGGTGGACAGATTCCGCTGTGAGTCCACATTCACTGCTAGACTCTTTGTGCTTACTTTGGAAGGCTTATATAGCAGAGGAGTTCAGAAAATATCCCGCCCTCTGATCGATAGGCCTATATGCTGTACGGTTGAGTGGCCAATGCCATGTTAGCTGTTGACTCATTGCGTTCTCCACGCACCGGCTCATTTCCAGGTGTGCTGCAGATCGGGTGTCTGAGGCAATGTAGGCCGGCGACCGGAAATTAAAATGTTATGTTCAGCCTTACATGTCACAAGCAAGTCAACACCTCCACCGACGTTATAACCAGTTCTGTGTGAAAAGTGACTTAGTTTGACAAAGCCTAGCTTTGAGCAGTGCACGGTCGGTCATAAACTAATTGGAGAATACAACTTGAGTTTTGCTCCGCTGATTTTGATTGGCTTGCTGCTGTGCAAGCTGATGTGGTTTTATTCTCTCGCCATTCTCCCAGCCTCCCCTTATGTTTTTATTTATTTATTTCTTTATTTTATTGGCGTTTTACGCCGTACTCCCATTATGTTTTTCAGCCTATTCCAATCTGTCGTGCTACCAGTGCATGGAGAGCTTCCATAAAAAGGTCTGGAACCCGTACACCAATTGTCAAAGGTTCCCTACCCGGCTGCATCTCAGGAGGTGCGGCTTTTCTGATCGCTATTGTAAGGTGAGTGGTAATGGTGGTATGATAACTACTGCAAGGTGAGCCGGAATGCCGGTTTAGTAACTACTGTAAGGCGAGTCGAAATGCCTGTGTGATAATCGCTGTAAGGTGAGTAGGAATTATGGTGTGACAACTGCTGTGAAGTGAGTCGGAATGCCGGTCTGATAACGACTGTAATGGGAGTCAAAATTCTGTGTGATAACTACAGTAAAGTAAGCCCGAATGGATAATTACTGTAAAGTACTTCGGAATGATGGTGCGATAATTAATGTACTACTCGGAATGTTGGTGATGTGATAACTGCTGTAATGTAAGTTGGATTGGAGGTGTGATAACGGCTGTGCAGGGGGTTTTAATGTTAGTGTAGGGCTGGAGCGATAACTGCCGTGTAAAAGCCGCTGCCGTGTAACCACACTGTACTATTCGCTGTAAAGTTACCCTCGACGCCGCGGGGATGATGCTGTGATGACCATCGTAAAGTGAATCTGAATGCCGTTTTAAGGCAGGTATAATAACTTCTGTAAAGTCGGTCTGAATGCCGATGTAAGGGAGGTGTCATAACTACTGTGAGGTGAATCAGAATGCCATTTTAAGACTGGTGTGACAACTACTGCCAGGTGAGTCTGAATGCTACGGTAAGACTGGTGTGACAACTACTGTCAGGTGAGTCTGAATGCTACGGTAAGACTGGTGCGATAACCGTTGTAAGGTGAGTCTGAATGCTGCTGTAAGACTGGTGTGACAACTACTGTCAGGTGAGTCTGAATGCTACGGTAAGACTGGTGTGATAACTGTTGTAAGGTGAGTCTGAATGCTGCTGTAAGACTGGTGTGACAACTACTGTCAGGTGAGTCTGAATGCTTCTGTAAGACTGGTGTGGTAACCACTATCAGGTGAGATAGAATGCTGCGGTAAGACTTGTTTTAGGTCTCCTACATTTAAAAGTGAATTAGAACGCCGGAGGCTGGTGGTGTAACGACGACAGGCTCAGGCTGAATGCCTTGGTAAAAATAAGAAAAAGCATTCTCAGGCACAGTTTTCAACGGTTTTTCTACTTAAGTTTTCTTCATTTCTATTTTTCCTTTCTCTTAAAGAGAGTTTTGTCGGAGGGTTAATGAAATGCGTGTGTGTGATAACACAGGGTAACTGGTCGGACAGCGACATTAGCGCGTATATGATAATTTAAGAGAGGTGGATCGAGCCGCTATAATAATAACTTAAGCAAGAAGGATCGGACAGTTACAACATTGCGTTTGTGATACTTAAAAGGATAGATAGTTACTATGATGCGTGAGTAATGACTTAAGAGACATAGGTCGTCAGTTACTATAATAGTTCGTGAGTGACGACTTATGAGACACAGGTCGTCAGTTACTATAATAGTTCGTGAGTGACGACTTATGAGACACAGGTCGTCAGTTACTATAATAGTTCGTGAGTGACGACTTAAGAGACACAGGTCGTCAGTTACTATAATAGTTCGTGAGTGACGACTTATGAGACACAGGTCGTCAGTTACTATAATAGTTCGTGAGTGACGACTTATGAGACACAGGTCGTCAGTTACTGTAATAGTGCGTGAGTCATGATTTAAGACACATAGGTCGCCAATTAATATAACAGTGCGTGAGTGATGACTTAAGAGACATAGGTTGTTCAGTTACCATAATAGTGCGTGAGCGATCATTTAAGACACATAGGTCGCCAATAACTATAAACGTGCGTGAGTGATGAATTAAGAGACATTGGTCGTCAGTTACTATAATAGTGCGTGAGTGATGACTTAAAAGCGATGTCGGAGAGTTACTGTAATGCTTGAGTGATAATGTAAGAGAAGTGGGTCAGACAGTTACCATAACAAATAATAGTGTGATAGCTCAAGGCGGATTGGTCGAACGGTTATAGCTAAAGAGAGATGAGTTGGACTGTCAATATGTTATAACTTAAATGGAAAGACCCCGTAAAAATGAACTTAGGGTGAGTGAAAAGGCCATGAAAGACTGTATCTGAAATTACCTTCACTTAATTTTTTAGATTTTTTTTCCACTAAAATAAACGCAGTGAAATGTTTTGATTGTATGTTGGATATTATGGACCATATTGATGATGTGGTTCACTAGTGGCGATATTATTATGTTGTTGTTTGGCAGGTGGAGCGGGTGGAGTGGAATGGGTATGTGGTGACGATGGAGAGAGGCTGTACCGATTTGTGTTACTGGGGCTGTCGGTATGAAGGCTTCGGCATAACACGGTTAAGGTGCACCTCCTGCTGTAACCAGGCTGACGGTTGTAACACGGACAACGGGGGCCAGAAATCTGTACTACCCGGCACAGGAAAGTTCATCCCGTGGGTAACTGCTATTCTGGCAATATCACTGTGACGGTAAACAGGGGAAACAGCTGAGGCCACTGTTCCGGTAATATTGCCCGTGGCGGTAAACAGCAAATATAGACAGCTGGGACCACTGTTCTGACAAGATTATTAATGTGGTGGACAGCAGAAACAGACAGCTGGGGGTCACTGTTCCGGTAATATTGCTGTGACGGTAAACATCAGACACAGACAGCTGTGGGCCACCGTTCCGGTAATATTGCTGTGACGGTAAACAGCAGACACAGACAGCTGTGGGCCACCGTTCCGGTAATATTGCTGTGACGGTAAACAGCAGACACAGACAGCTGTGGTCCACCGTTCCGGTAATATTGCTCTGGCGGTAAACGGCAGACACAGACAGCTGGGGGTCACTGTTCCGGTAACATGGCAATGGGGGTAAACAGTAGACACAGACAGCTGGTGTCACTGTTCTGAAAATATCGCTACGGTTTTAGACAGCAGACACGGACAACCCGGGTCACTATTCGGACAGTATTGCCGTGGTGGTAAACAGCAGACACAGACAACTGGGGTCCCTTTTCTGACGACATTGCCATGGTGATAGAGAGTAAAGACGGACATCTGTACATGCAATTTAGTTTCCCAGCCAAGGTGCACATGGCACTTTGATGGACAATGTGCGAGTGTCGTTTTCCCGTTTAACTATGCTAGGACCTAGTCCTTGATTTCAATATAATTTGCTACATTCATTGATATACATGTAAATAAAGAACGTCGTTATAATACATAAGAGTTTTATAGTTTATTAAAAAATAAAATCATTCAGTAAGTTACTGAGCTAGTCTTAGATCTTTTACGTGAGTGGTCAAAGGTTTCTGTGCGAAACTTTCTGTACGAATACATATTCTGCGTCACAGATATCGTCTAACAGAATCGTGGAAATGCCAGTATAAACAATGACTTATAATATATGCCATAATTTATTCTATGCCAGCTTAATAAATACATGTAGATCAAAAAGGAAATTAAGTGTAAACAGAGCACCAACGAACAAAGGGACAACCAGGTTATATCCAGGCGTTTGTAGCTCTAACGTGGATCCTATGCGTGCAACGGTGTCTTTATGGAGAGATTACATAAGTGAAATACTTCTCGGCCAATGTATTTTAAAAAGCGACTTTGAATACCCTTGTACTGCCTCAATATGAAGTGACTATTCCTACGCTACGATGTCCTATCTTTTGAAGCTTAAGGATGCATCTGCCACGGGGATACACTCAAGTCCTCAGAACTTACGTACAGTCTACATTGAATGGAACATCACAGTATCCTCTGAGGTCGAAGTACAAATTTGCGTTGCATCTTCTCTCGTAGCGTACTCCGGCCCAGCAGATGTAATAGGCTGAGCAGTCGTTTGGTTTACGAAGGTAGACGAGACCGGATGTGGGGCACGTGACCTCCGTTTCTGTGAAGGAAATCAATACAAACGTAGAGAAGCTGAATCCAGCAGTACATTATACACTGAGGTAGAACATAAGCTGAATACAGTGGTACATTATACACTGAGGTACAACATAAGCTGAATACAGGGGAACATTATACACTGAGGTAGAACATAAGCTGAATAAAGCCGTACATTTTACACTAAGGCAGAACATAAGCTGAGAACAGACATACATTATAAACAACGATGAAACATATGGAGAATAGGCCTACAGCCGTAGATTATTCACATTTCGTATAGTGAATACCACCATTCGTTATACACTGATGTGGAGCACAGCTGACTATAACCATGCGTTGTACACACGGCTGGAACACACGCTAAATTACGAATATCTGTTTCTATTGACGAAAAGAAGATTCATTTGACAATGCTGACTAACAAAGTGTAACCATAATCCAGCGTAAACATATTTGGCAACATTGCAGAAATAATTGTATATAATTGCAGACCGAAGATCTTTACTTTAACTCATCTTAATCAAATCGTGAATGTTTACAGAATGAGTTTAAGTACCAGTACAGTTATATGGCTCCGGTCAGCACGAGAACCTCACTAAAGGTTACACGGCCGTCGACCTTGGCGATATGTTAGGAGGTAGAGGGTTAAGTTGTAATAAACTTACCTGGAGTCGTTGCAACAGTTCTGCAAAGAAATAAAATATCACAGATAATTGTATAAACCAATAGTTTGTAAGTATCGTGATGTTTGTTATGAAGGAAATGGCTACATAGGTTTGACTTACACACACGAGCGACAGAGAAGTCGGACTTGCATTTAACCTACACCGAGGATGGACTTACACAGAGCTACATAGATGTTTGACTTGCACAGGCCTGTGACCCCTAACTTAGGTACAGTCTATTAGTCATGAGGTTCTTTTAAACTGCCAGTTATTATTTTGATTTCAGTCAATGTTTAATACCCGTTATTCGTAACAACTGACAAGAAGTAAGTCTCATTATTGACCGGGACGCCCTTTTGGGTTGAGGGTTGATATACGAATGTCGGTTTCGACGCCTAGGTTTATTCCCGTGTAGATTATCAGTCATATAGCTTACCCAGGGTTACACCTTGGAACCGCGTTCTCCCAGTCACAGAGGAGACCGTTAAAGGCCAGGTTGGCCGGACACCTACTTAAAATGCCTGCGGCCACGCCGTCTGGACACTGGACGAAGTAATGACAGTCCTCTTCGTATATGTACAGACCCACGGATTTCCCAACACAAAACTGATCCACTGTAAAGGAAGATATATGTACACGGTGTTAAAACGGACAACCGCTTCTGTCGAAAGTGCAGAATATTCAGTGTTAGAAAATCAAACAAATAACAGGCACGGAATCCTACGGGGAAGTTATGAGTTAATCCATAATAGTGCATGTATTTATACACAGAGTATTCGCTGCTCAAAAGACAAGAGACAACAACACTACCATCGTGCTATCCACCAGCCCTGCCCAGTTTTCAATGTCCCATCGCACCTCAATTTTTCTTATCCTAGACACGAACGTCCCAGCGTCATCGTGGTCCTTCCCTCTTCCTGTTTTTAATGTTCCAGACACTCGTGGAAACAGCGCTGTCACCCTCCCAGTTTTCACTGTCCTAGATACAAGTGGTAATACCGCTTTCATCATCGCCTCCACCCAGTTTTCAATGCCCCAGACACTAGTGGAAACAGCTCCTGCCATGGTACTAACAAATTTTCACTACTCTCAGATACTAGTGGAAACAGCTCCTGCACCCCGCTCCCAGTTTTCACTGCCCCTGACACAAGCAATAACAGCTCCTGCCACCCCGCTCCCAGTTTCCCCTCTCCCAGTCACTACAGGTAACAGTTCTTGCCATCCTACTCCCAATTTTCACTATTCTCAGACACTAGTAGAAACAGCTCCTGCCACCCTGCTCCCAGTGTCCACTGTCCCAGTCACCAGTGGAAACAGCTCCTGCCATCCTGCTCCCAGTGTCCACTGTCCCAGTCACAGGAAACAGCGCTCTCATCCCTCCTTCGAGATATTCTGTGCAACGTGGGCCTATTTGTGGACTTAATTTTCAGAAAAGAATACATTCAGAAGTTTAAAAAATATTTCATTACATTTAAACTTGTCTAACACACTAATAACAGCAATTTAGTTCAATGTAACTGGTTCCGTCCCCGTACTTACATGGCCCGTTGCCCTGTGTGGTAGTACTAAGTAGTTTGGTGGTTGCGGTGGTGGAGGCGGTTGTGGTTACTTCCTTGGTCGTTGTGGTAGGTTTTTGCTGTGAAGATGTGGTCGTTTCTGTACACAAAGCCGCTCTGAAATAAGAACAGAACAAAAACAGACACTGTCATCATTTAGTAGGCATGTTTTTCCAGTAATGTATCGCTGTAGACTAGGCTGTTAAGCCCGCTTGCCATGAAGACCAATGGAGATCAGATAACTAGTGGTAATGTGGTGCAGATGAGTGCGTAGACCAGACTCCTCTTGGTAATGGGGTGCAGATGAGTGCGTAGACCAGACTCTTCTTGGTAATGGGGTGCAGATGAGTGCGTAGACAAGACTCCTCTTGGTAATGGGGTGCAGATGAGTGCGTAGACCAGACTCTTCTTGGTAATGGGGTGCAGATGAATGCGTAGACCAGACTCCTCTTGGTAATGGGGTGCAGGGAAGCGTGAAGATGGAGATCAGATATCTAGTTGCAATGACTTGCAGAAGCGTGTGTTGACAAGACTTCTGATGGTACAGGGGTGCATGTGGGTGTGAAAACCAGACCAGGGGATAGCGCAGTTTGGTGCAGGTACATCTGGTGGTACCTGGTGGTGCTAGTGGGTATGTCGACGAGAATTTTGTTGGTAATAGGTAGTGACGGGGCCTGTGTGGACATTGATATATACATCAGATTCCTGGGTGCAATGGTGATAAAGTGTGGTAAAGGGTGCTGATGGTGTGTGTGTGGACCTACATGTACATATATACATCAGATTCCTGGGTGCAATGGTGATAAAATGTGGTAAAGGGTGCTGATGGTGCGTGTGTGGACAGACATGTACATATATACATCAGATTCCTGGGTGCAATGGTGATAAAATGTGGTAAAGGGTGCTGATGGTGCGTGTGTGGACAGACATGTACATATATACATCAGATTCCTGGGTGCAATGGTGATAAAGTGTGGTAAAGGGTGCTGATGGTGTGTGTGTGGACAGACACTGGTTGCTGAAGGGGACAAGTGCGGGTGGTGCTGGGGTGTGTGTTCGTCTTACTACTTACTCCTGACAGGCAGGGACATTCGCTATGTAATCACAGGCGTTGGCCTCCTCGTTAAAGGCTAGCCCAGCCGGACACGGCTGCAGACCTCGGTTTAGATTATCCAGGCATGTGAAGAACTGTCGGCAATTCAAAGGGTCCCGGTAATTCTTATCTCTGGCGCCAGGACGTGCGCAGAAAGCGTTATCTGAAGGGCAAAAAGTCATACACCACTTACAAAAAGAATGAAGGCCTCTTCACGTCATTATCTCAAACAATGGTACAAATTCCCGTAATTGCATAATAATGTTTCTAATAAGGATGTGATGTATGGATGTCTAATAAATTTATTTGAATGTAAATTTGTTGTTTATATCCAAACATATGCATTTAACATGATATATGATAACATCTGTGAACATATTAAAAATATAAATATCACCCAAATCCAGGTTGAACACATTTGTTAGCTCAAGAGGACAAATCCTAGTGCAAAAATATTTCTTAAACATGTGCTACATCCTCATTTATAATGGGGTGGTCCAAAAACTCAACATGCAAACTATATTTTTAAGTGTCCTTTTCTCCTTAAAGAAAAATCGAAAAAAATATTGACGACCACATTTAAAACTATATATTTTTGCGCACTTTTTCAACTGAGCTTTATATTATTTTTATCTTTTCTCCGCCTTTAAGAATGGTTATCGCGCAATTAACGGACATTTAACGTACCGCAAACGAGTTGGTCTGAGAGTAAAAGATACTTACAATCGAAAGTAGTAATACATGTAACGGTACCCTTTGTCGTTGGCAAGGTTGGCAGCGGAGATACCGATACAGTACTGGGTAAGGTAAAGTTTCCCGCCCTGTCAAGAGAAAGAATGTTTACTAAATTATCATGTAGAATAAACGGTAGATACTGATAAGCGACAAACCTATGTTTTCCATTGTACAGGTGTCCGTAATACTCACAGCATCTGGTTGATCCCTGTAAGCAAAGGGAAATTGCCGGTCTGACACAAGTTTCCAAAGTCGTCCAGATCCAATGACCACAGCATGGCTCCACCCAATTGTTGTGATTTTATATACGCTACCTGGAAGACAAGACCCGCATGTCAATATGTGAGGGGAGGAGCATGCAGCAAATCTGGGTACAGAAAGGCAGAAAAGTTACCATGGGTGGCGAGGACAGAGACAAGAGACAATGGATAAACGAGAAGGCGGTATAGTCACTGAGCATGGAGCAAATCTGAGTCCACTGATAGAGCATTACCAAAGTCACCACGTGTGGGGAGGACAGAAACAGGACACAGGGGATAAACGAGAAGGCGGTACAGTCACTGAGCATGGAGCAAATCTGGAATCATTGACAGAGCGGTAGCAAAGTTACCATGTGTGGCGAGGGCAGAAACAAAAGGCATGGGATTCACGAGAAGATGGTACAGTCACTGAGCATGGAGCAAATCTGGAATCATTGACAGAGCGGTAGCAAAGTTACCATGTGTGGCGAGAACAGAAACAAAAGGCATGGGATTCACGAGAAGGCGGTACAGTCACTGAGCATGGAGCAAATCTGGAATCATTGACAGAGCGGTAGCAAAGTTACCATGTGTGGCGAGAACAGAAACAAAAGGCATGGGATTCACGAGAAGGTGGTACAGTCACTGAGCATGGAACAAATCTGGAATCATTGACAGAGCGGTAGCAAAGTTACCATGTGTGGCGAGGACAGAAACAAAAGGCATGGGATTCACGAGAACGGGGTACAGTCACTGAGCATTGTGCAAATCCGGGACCACTGGCATAATAGTAGCAAAATTACCACGTGTGGAGAAGACTGAAACAGCAGACATGGGATAGACGAGAAGGCGGTACAGTCACTGAGCATGGAGCAAATCTGGGACAACTGACAGAGCAGTGGCAAAATTATTATGCGTAACGAGGACAGATTTGTACAATTGTAATTCTCTTCGTACTTCGATTTTCTATTATTAACACCAAATTGGTGCGTGTAAATGAAATACAGCAAGTACACGCTTTCTTGTATTGTATGAAACATTCACCGTTATGTTTAACTGCATACGATTTCTCGCCTGTTTTCAGATCCGCTAAATCCTACTAAACGTCTAGGAAATCGTCTTCAGCGTAGGAGTATTCGGTGCCTGATCTGCCCTTACCTTGTGTTGTAAGCTCTCCAGGTCGTCATAGCCCACAAACTGGGTGCCAGAATGGGCATATGGCGTGCTGGTCTCAGCCCACCACCGGCGCGTCCAGCCTTGGTTTCTGATGTTGTTACAAATCTGCAACAGACGAATGAGAGGGTGATGGAGTAGGCTGGGTAATAGGATATTCAGGTGTGGATACCGCAGAAGGGGTTATTGGTGACTCTGCTTTATGTGCGGATACTACTGAAGGGGCTTGTGTTGTGAAGGTGTTTAATAGTGGTGACTGTCTAACAAGGGATTTATGTACGGATACTACAGGAGGAGTGTCTGCGGTGAAGGTGTCAGTGGTTACTCTGCTTAACGAGTGTTATGTGTGGATGCTAGTGGAAGGGTTTCTGCAGTGAAGGTGTCAGTGGTTAGGTTACTCTGCTTAACGAGTGTTTTATGTGTGGATGCTAGTGGAGGGGTTTCTGCAGTGAAGGTGTCAGTGGTTAGGTTACTCTGCTTAACGAGTGTTTTATGTGTGGATGCTAGTGGAAGGGTTTCTGCAGTGAAGGTGTCAGTGGTTAGGTTACTCTGCTTAACGAGTGTTTTATGTGCGGATGCTACTGGAGGGGTTTCTGCAGTGAAAGCAGAATAGTGGCCTCTCCGGGTAATGAAAATATTTATGTGAGGATTCTACAGAAGGGGTTTTGCATTGGGGTAATAGCGGTTACTGAGTAATGACAGTTTTATGAGTGGATACTAAGGAAAGGGTTTTTGCTGTGGAGGTGTGAGTGGAGACTCTGCATAATACGGGGTTTTATACGGGAGAGGGTTCTGCAATGGACATGACTGAGGACTGAGGGAATACATTCAATATCGCACGAATACTTGTCGTATTTCAGAACATATAGATTCTCCGTTCCCGAAACAGCAGAAACTGTTATAATGTCAAGTGTGTCCTTTCACATGACCTGCATGAAGCGTACCTTCATCACTACGGATAACATTATGCCCGTGTTGTAGAACGGGCCGATGATATTATCCCACACACCTCTATACGGTTGAACTGATCCGGTGTTACTCTGAGGTCAGCTCCGCTATGGTGAAAGACGGGGACATGTATTTAAGGACAGTAATGCTTAGTTACCTCGTAGTAAGCTAGGAATCCTGCCTCGGCTGTGTACTGGCCGGGACTGCCGCTCCCGGCCGTCGGGCTGCCCGGGGTGAACTGACTGGGATTGGTGAGGAGAAAGGTGCGGCCGTAAGAGGCCAGGCCCAGGTGTAACTTGCTTCTGGGAACACCACCAGCTATGTACTCGTTCAATGAATTTATCTGAAACAAAACAGGAACACTCAGTACTCAAGGACCAGAGACTAATCTTTCAAAAATAATTTTACCAATTTAAATACTGTCATCCTGCAGAAAGTGGCACATCATGACTATATCGGTCCGTTCTTATATACATCAGTTTTATCTAAGTTGTCGAGTAATGATTAAAATTACAGAATTACACTCCCCAGTTGATACATCAAAATCATCGCCATGTATTACTACAGCCCCAGGGGCACGTCCATCACAGCTAGACCCTGTGCGTCTCTGTGGCTTGACCGTGTACCTTACTATCAGCCACAGAGACACTGCTTGGTTAAGTCAGATCAAGCATATTCTTTCGCTCGAAGTCAACAGCATTTTCTTCCAGACTCCAAACGTAACAAATTCCATGCACCTGTATTGTTACATATCTTGTCTAAACTCAGCCAACAAGGTCATGACCACAATTTGTAGGAAAAATTCAGCTGAAAACAGTATCTCCAGTGATACCGATATGTTTATAATCCTCCGTGCGCTACCGTTACGAAATTGCGATCCCTGAATACATCGGTTTGTTGCAAAGGGAGGCTACTGCGGTGATGTTCGCTACGAGGATTATGGCAGACGCAGCCTAATAATTTATCGCTAACGTTACTGTTTTGAGCTGGATTCTTCCTACACAGGGCAGTCAGGATCATGTGCTTGTGGCTGAGTCTAGACGAGATATGCATCAATACAAGTGAGTGGAATTTGTTAAGTTGGAAGGCTGGAAGAAAACGTTATGGACTTCGAGCGACAAAAATATGCTTGATTTGAGTTAACCAAGCAGTGTGTCGCAAATAGTAAAGTATAGGGTCAAGCTACACAGACGCGCAGGGTTTAACCAAAGCTAACCTCAAAAATTCATCGCTGCAGACCATAGGGCACACCCCGTTATGGTCTAACTTCATCAATTCATCACTACAGCCCAAATGAAACACCCGGTCTGGGACTAACTTCCTCAATTCATAACTACGGCACAAAGGACACACTTCATCAGTCCGTCTCTTTATGCTGTGAACAATTCTAAAAAACTGCACTGTTTACAAAAAGGCAGTTTTTACATTATGGTAGTGTAGTAACCGCACTTAGACTTCTCAGTTCACCTTCTTCTTGCAGTAATTTCGGTGCCATCTAAACGGTTTATACTGACCATGTATCAGTGAATTATCCTGCACTCACCACGTCAGGTAGGGGAGCATTAAAGCCAGCGAATCGATTCCATGATCCCTCTATGTCGTACGTCATTATGTAGATCTCATCCAAGTAACTGAAAGATCAGATCACAAGGCCACTCGTTAATCACGATTGCTTATGCCCACGTAACCACCAAATATAAGAGAAAAGATGTCTGCTCTATGATTGGGAACTGATACATTTTTGTAACTATACTGCTATAAGCCAGTTCATGTCGTCAGATTGCTCAAGGGATTCTGGGGAGGCTCCACGAAAATTCTACACAATTAAACCCATGTGGCATAGATGTTGTAGCAAACAGGCAGACGTTATCCGACGATTTTGACAGTTCGGCAGGCGTCAAGGACAGTCGAGTCAAGGATATATTTCAGGTCAATAGATGGCTACTTTTCCCGTCGAAGTTACCACTTACTCGCCGATTTTGTCCAGTTCGTATGCGTCGTAAGCTGAGGGAAAGGCGTACACGGCCGCCGATAGGATCAGGCGATCTTGTCCAACCTGTAAAGTCTCGCCTTGGAACGCCTGGTAGATGATCTGTGAGGAACAAACGACACGTAGACGATAAGTTCTGAGCATCATGTCAGTGTTACACAATCGATGGAGGTACTTATTACAAAGCAAAACTGTTCAGCCAAATCACAATGTAGTATATTTTCCATTTTGGAGCATTTGTCGGGGGTAAATCGGATGTAATATATCCCGAACTCCAGGCACGAAAGGAAAAACAGGGCAGCAAAATCTAACACTAAATATCTTTCAAAATATTTTATCTTCATCTCCGCATATAGTTAGCCACTAGCAAGCAATTTTCCTGTGTAACATTTGTAAACTTTGTTTGCTTTGATTTATCGAAATAAACATTACCAACTCTGTATAATCAGTCCTACCGATATATAAATAGCGTCCTAATTTGAATTGCTTATCCTGTAGCCAGAAGAGCCTGTCCCCTAAGTCGATAATTTACCCGTATAAAGTTGGTGAAATCTGTTTTGTCCCGGGCCACGCCCCCTCTATCGGCCCGCCCAGGGAATTCCCAGTCCAGATCCAGACCATCAAACCCATTGGTCCGCAAAAAGGTGATAGCGTTTTGGGCGAAGGCCTGAGTTCGGGCGGCTGATCGGGCGGTAGCCTGAAAGTCTGCAACCCCAGCGGTCCATCCACCCACGGCAACTAAGACCTTCGCCTGAGGGCGGCGGGTCTTGATAGCCACAAACTGATCATATCTGGAAAACGAAACCAAAAAAACGTTCACATGCTGACAGCCAACCAGGGGAGCATTTTCTGATGATTTTGGATACAGAGAAAGTACACGTTGGGTCTACCAAGTATAATCTGATTTTGAACGATTCACACAAGTCAAAGTACGTCTTTGGTTATGTGGCTACATTGACTTACTGTGGCATTAGATTAGTCGGTACTATGGCGTCGTTTCTCAGAAACACGAAGGAGTATATGAAATGTGTGCACAGCGAGGTGTCGATGTTGGCCGCGGTGAGTTGACCAGCGCCGGATCTCAGCCGAGCCCAGCTGGCGTAATAGCACACCACATTGTAGCTCTGGGCACCTGTGATCAATGGCAAATGGCAGACAGAGATTTGTACAGGTGGATGGCTGTGGCCCCTAGGCACATGACATTTACTCATTCAAACTTAATGTCATATGAAAACAATCATGCTGGAGATCCCTATATTATTACCTTGGTTCCCTTTTAAGATCCGCTTGTTTAGCTACCAAACGATTTTCAAAGATACAAGAGTCATTGAATGATGTCATCAACAATCATTGAAACAACAAATATTCATAAATTTTATGAAAAAACTAGGGAACAGGTAGGGGCCGAATGGTTAAGGTGCTTTCATTTCTGTGGTAAGGTCAACTCGGACGTGAGTTCCATTCCATTTTCGGACAGACATTTTCGGGATTTCCATGTTTTCATTGTTATCGAGACTTTGGCGACGATGGGTGGCTGTCGCTGTTCTCTTGTGGGATCTGGCAGAGAGACGGCTACAGGAGACCACTTGCCTTCTACCAGTAACTCCACAATTAAAACAAGCAGCCATCATTTTCAAGTGGCAAATTTTTCAGGAAGGTATTCAACACCAACGAGATAAATAAATAGGAATGCGGCAAACTGGTATGCACAGAATAGTGCCATGTACAGTGGCTGTGTCAAACGCTGACGTTGTTGAGGTTCTAAAAGTACAGGACCTGTGCTAAAAGGACAATACTCTTACCTATTACAGAGACCAGACCAGTGGTGACCAGAAAGAATAAAACTGTTCTCACAGACACAGGAGGCTGAAACAAGACGGGCGTTCGTTAGTTAGGGTCACCTTTAGTATAACGGGAAAACGGCGTGCATATGAGGAACTGGCGGAATGTTGATACTAAGCGGATAGTAGTGTCCACTTTCACCCGATACTAAAGTATACTCTTCTTGTTGACATAATGTAACCCATTATCAAACTAGAGGTTTAGATGAAGAGACAAAGACAGAGAATTTATTCGAAGTGTTAAAGCAAAGACAAATAGTTCATAATGGTACAAACAAACAGATAATAAAGACTGGAGATGAAATATGGTGTGCAGATGTCGGCAAATCAGCCATTGTAGGTGGCAATTCACGTTTCACGTGGTGTACCAGCTGATGGGTGAGTTCTGCAAACCATAACACACCACCAGGTACTTGCCAAACCTCCGGATGTAAGTGATAACAAACCACCGGGTGTTTGTAATACCTCCCAGTGTACACCATAATACACCACCAGGTACTTGCCAATCCTCCGAATGTAAACCATAACACACCATCCGGTGCTTGACAAAGCTTTTGATGTAGACCATAACACACCATCCGGTGCTTGACAAAGCTTTTGATGTAGACCATAACACACCATCCGGTGCTTGACAAAGCTTTTGATGTAGACCATAACACACCATCCGGTGCTTGACAAAGTTCTTCATGTAAACGGACACTTATTCCAACTTCTCGTAATAGAGAATAGGGGCTGGACTCCAAGGAGAAACTTAAGTGATGAAAGATTATTCATGTGAATAGGGAAATTTATATCGCTCTCACAGAGTTGGCCAACACACTATTTGTTTCTATTTGTCTCGCTTTCATTACATTACATTGTTTTGTGCGCCTTCCAAGAAAGGCAGTACTGTAAGACATCGGGTATTTCTATTCGGCAATAAATTATAGCCGTGTGTTTTGTTGATA
This sequence comes from Acanthopleura granulata, assembly GCA_016165875.1. Lineage (NCBI taxonomy): Eukaryota > Metazoa > Mollusca > Polyplacophora > Chitonida > Chitonidae > Acanthopleura > Acanthopleura granulata. The sequence goes on from JABBOT010000002.1 coordinate 44,968,119, forward strand.
TATCTCTACAAAGATGGAATTAGTACCTAATAAACTGACGCACAAACAGTTCACGACCACAATGTCACTTGTTAGGAATAATAAACCATTTTGTTGATTTAGGGTTTAGACATTTGTGCCGAGATCAGAGATTCCGCTTACAATGTGTATGGCGGTTATCAAACAGGTAAAGCCTTGCCCTGACACGCTGGGGACGCTCAGACGGGGAGGGGCCTGGGATAGGCGTGTTGTTCGTAGGCAGATTTATAGACGCGATCAAAGGGTTGTTCTGGCAGGTAACAGCTGAATGGTGGTCGTGATCAGAGGTGAATCCCGAACAATAGAACTGCCCGAGTGCCAGTCACGCAGCATATCTACCTCTCAGTTTTGTATACAAGTAAATCGACTAAATCCGGTCACGTGTAAAATGCCCCGAATTTTCGATTATATATGAGGGATTAAATAAGAATTTATCGTTTCACTTTAATGCCGAGCACAAAACGACTCGATCACTGAAGAACACAAGGCGTGACGTCACACATTCCAATCGTTATGGTGAATAGTCATAAGCCTGAGGGCAGTGGCACGAACGTAAACCTGTGGGGCTTGGTCTGGATTATTCGCACGGTTTTGGGGGTTACGCAACTTATCAGCGTTATCTAGTGAGGTGAAGCTAGTAATGTTAATGTTGTCAGGACCGGTTTTGTAAGTCTCTGGATATTGTTGGGAGAAACTCGTGATAGGCAAAGGACAGATCCTAATATCTCCATATGCGAGTTTGACATGCGTACAGAAATGTATACTTGGTTATGCGAGTTTGGACTCAATAGCGCGGAGAACTGAAAGGTAGCATATCATGACATTGTACCAACTGACCGCACTTACCCACCAATAACTCTCGGTTCGGTGTGAAAAGGCTGTGGTATAATAAAACATCACTGAATGTTTCCAACAATGAATTTGTATGAATCATTCCGGGTTTCCCGACCACATGGCCTCGGAGGATACATATCAAATTTGCCTGAAGATAAGCATCGGTATTTCTCTAGCAGGACAATAACAGCAAGGAACACTCATTGCGCCGTGAGGAGTAATGCTGAGATTCAGCTAGGCAGGTTAGTGAGCAGTAGCTATGTGAAAAGAGTTTACATACACAATGGCTGCGGCAGGTTTGTAAGAGGGCTGAATACTACGCTACAGTACGTATTTGTAGACACATTCACAACTACTGAATAGCCTATAGATATAATGCACTACGCGCTGCTTCCCTGTCCCAGAAGGTGCTGGATACATGTACTAAACACCCCCACAGCCTGTAGTCTGCCGTGGATGGGCACTGGCTATAATGCTGGTCACCTCCAGGGGCAGTCACAAGCACATGTTGCTGTTCATAACTAAAGGTCTGGGGTAATCACAGTGTTTACAAGGGCAGGTGTCAAAATCACAACTCAGTCCCTCAACCGGAATGAAAAGTGTCCGAAGTCCAACTGTTTAAAGCACCAGTTTTATTTATAGCACTATCATCAGAATGCCACACATTGCAATTTAAGCTAAAAGTGGTCATCTGAAAAACTGTTATCAACGTGCAGCAATAACAAACAGGCATTTGTGTCAAATCCCCTGCGTTTATTTCCTGACATTGTCCATAACACCACCTACCTGTAAACAGCGACGACACAGACCTTGCAAACATTCGTGCTTTGATTCTTACACAGACTCAAATGCCTGACTGTAGAGCAGGGTGTCTTGCAGCCTAACACAATTTTGATGTACATTGTAACTACTGATAAATATTTTATAAACTTTTAAGAGCAACAACGGATTGTGTATAGAGGCACATTTAACGACGCGCGGGGGACCTCCGTGGCTCGGTCGGTTGGCGCGCTAGCGTAGCGCAATGACCTATATACCTCACACCAAAGCGGTCGCTGTGAGTTCAAGACCAGCTCCTGCTGATTTCCTCTTCTGTCGTACATGGAAGGGTCTCCCAGCAACCTATGAATGGTCGTTGGTTTCCCCCCGGGCTCTACCCGCTTTCCTCTAACCATAATGCTGACCGCCGTCGTATAAGTGAAATATTCTTGAGTACGGCGTAAAACACCAATGACATTAATGTCATTAACCTAACAAACCTTCTAACACGAAAGGGCCAGTGATACAGCGGTAACACGATTTGAACTCGCAACTTCATTTCAATACAGGTGTGTCTGATGCAATGAATTACACTTATAAATTACTGGTATCCATTGTACAAACAAACAGAGGGCAACAGGATTAGCTCACATGACCATAGTGTGAAATGCTACCTTTATCCAAAATATTTGTAACAGCTGAAAAGAGTTTTAGCAAATGTCAACGTTCCTTTCATACAGAAACGTGAAGACTGACCACAATCATAACACCAGTATATACCATTATGTCCTGGTATTGCATTGCACTGTGGAACCAGGCTCCAGAGCGGTCGCACTTACCATGCTGTCGAGGTACTTCATGCGGAAGTCGCTGTAGCAGAAGCTAGACACGGTGTTCTGCAAGTCTCAGAGTAAGATGTACGGACTGTATTCGTCAACGGGTGCCAGCCATTGACAGTCTGGACTCCTAGCGTCAACCTTTATACAATCTGCTGTGAAGCGGATATGGTGACGTTGTCGTATTATTGAGAACAGTTTGTGAAGCGTCCAGTATAGTGGGTGGTTGGGGTGCTTGTTAGAGTGCAATGGGGCGTGGAGGTCAAAACAGACACACCATTCTCACCGCGCATTCATCCCACTCTCTTGACAAGAACTGTCTCACGGACACTCTCACGCATCTCGGCAACACAGATAAGTATTAACCGAATTTCGGAAATTTTTATACATGCAAAAAATTACTGACACCCATAGACTGCCTCTCAAGACGTAACTGGCCTTTGCTCTAGCTCTCCGACTTTGAGCGGAGTCCTTTCACGCTCTAATGATCATCAATCCCTGGCTGCATTAACATTATGCAATGTGTGTTTCAACTACCACTGAGTAAATGGATAACTTAAGCGACTATTGATCACAACACACGCCCCTCTCAAACCTGTTTGGGCAATCACCTTTCTGCTCTGGAGGTGAGATATTTAATCGGGTAACATATGCTATTGACTGCTATACTTCACTCTCTTCACCAAGTACACCAACACTCACGCCTTTGTTAACACTCTAGTTATGCGGACAGTACGCCTGAAGAAATTACTATATTCTGATTCAATGATCTCTCCAGTTTGTCTAACTGTCACTCAGTCATCAACAGATCTATGAAGAACACATATACCCATTTATCGTTCTCGTTTTTGTAGCTCTCCGCTCTCGTGTGCAGAGAGTACCGTATGGTTTAAGCAGCTGGGGAGGGATTATTAAGATCCAAGAATTGGCCTTAGTTTACCGAGTACACGGTTAACATCGCAGACGTTCATCTTAACAATAGAAGATCTGAATTGTTCGTTGGATGTCGGTTTAATCCATGGGATTTATTACCATATTAATACCGTGAAATCCGCCCTGTGAAGTACATACAATTCCATGTACCTGAATGACCCTCTCTTCATGTAGAACACGGCCGTACCGTCTATCTGTTGGGAAATGATGGCGTTGTGTTCGGCATACGTGTACAAATCTTCATCAAAACTAGGATTTTTCTTACACAAGTGCATATTGCAACATGTACCCTAGCGGTTTGTTTATTTAAAGGTGTGGTAAAATCATAAATAAAGACTTAGAAATCGTTTAGTTTGGCTATGAAAAGAAGAGATGCACTTTTGTCTTTGTGGTTGAAAAAAATAAAATTGAACATTGAGGATACCGAGGGGTGTCCAGTGAATGGCTTAGCAGCTATTTATACAACAGAAGTCAAGTAATATCTTATAATAATACTCTCTCTCAAACTGAATCTGTAATACATGATGTACCTCAAGGCTCTATTCTCGGTCCCATTCTTTTCCTTCTTTATATTAATGACATCTCTAACGTTAGTGGTATTCTCCATTTTATTTTATTTGCAGATGATATGAGTACTATATGTTCCACTAATGATGTCACAGCATAGTGAGACACTATCATAGCCCACGATTTTTTGTTATTTCTTCTCTCCTTTTCCTGTTTTTTTCTTTCTTGTGTTGCCCCGCTGTGTAAAACTTGTTTATTTACACCACCGCCTTACAAAAATCTTTCGTAAAATTCCGCCATCGTATAATTTTACTTTCCCCAATCAGCTAACAGGGATAGAACAAGCTCTCTGAATCTCTAATCACGCCAATGTGCCATATAATATTCATGGATATTATGTGTTGTCAATGTCCATAAAGTTTGTTCCTATTCTATTTTGTACTCCATTCGTGAATAAACAAATTAAAGATACCAACTGTCACTCGTGATGTCTCGGCTTTTAGCACACAATATCAAATTCTATAAAAATAAACTAAACAAGTTTTTAAAACATAAATGTCGCAATCTTTAATTAATATCACTTAGACAATTGTGCAATAGTTTCCCCATTAAATCCATATCTGGTGACATGAACTGAATTTCAAGTTTATTCTAAGCACACCATTGACAATGCAACGTTAAAATAAACGTTAAAATGTTCCATAACAGCTTGATATTTGTCCTCCCATTTGAATCGCCATTGTGTATGGCCTGTTGACCTATTTCGCCCTGCATGCCCGTTGTATAGCCGTCACCGGCGTAGTAACTTGGGACAACCCCTGTGACTTGCTGCTACACAAGTGACATCAAATCTGTGTAGCTAAGTGTCAGTCCCAGGTTACGAAATGAAGTAAACAGATGTGAAGCCTGTATTTTTATCGTATAGGGTCTAAGCACTAAATTTAAGACGAATGCTGTTTTTGAAGTTGAAGTGAAAATGTCACGTGAATCTAAATTTGCATTGTACTGTCTTATGTGTTGTGGTAAACACTCCGCTGGCCAAAGCACAGATGTGCAATCCAGACTATCTGTTCACACACAACAAAGTAATAACGAAAACCATCATTTTTCCCCGTTAGCTGTCATATAAGACGATGTTTCATTTCTTTCTCACCATCATTTACTCTCTTCCGTTTTTACAAGCTACCGGATTAAAATTCATCTTTAATGGGTGTAAAAGAAATAAAGAAATGTATTTATTGAAACACCCAAATTAAATGCCCATCACCACCTTTCATTCATCTTTAACATATACTACTGTGCGCTAGACTTATAATGACTGTTTTCCAGGCTGAACAGTCATGTTATTTATATGTCATTTTCCTGGTATTAATCTATGTGATCTCTCTGACGATGTGTTAAGCATAATGTGTTAAGGTCAATAAGACAATAAAGGTTGCTTCTTGTGTTATTAAGTACGATGTAACAATTGTTATCAGGTTAATGCTGGCCTTACTCTATGCAATCATTATCTAAAGTGAAAGACAGCTTATGATTGAGGCACTGTTCATTAAAAAGATTACAATATTCTCCGTTGAACACAAAAGACCAGTTTGAATTTAATTGAATGCTTTGATGAATTATCTTCGTTTGAAGTGTGGAGTATTTTGCTGGCGACTGATGTTACGAGCCCTGGTCTCAAAATATTGTATTATATATATTTTTTTATTTATTTTCGCGCTAACCGGGTCCATGTTTGAACTTCCCTGTTTCCCTCGTTCGTCCCTGTGTACGCAATAATCTGCACTGGATTTCAGTTACGTGTTCCCGAGGCTTCTGTGTTTATGACTTTCGTATCATTGTACATAGAAGATACATTCTGAACAGATGTACCCATGTTGCACGAGGACCATCATGAATTTTCTTTGCGTTAGTCTATAAATATGAGCAAGGTAGTAAAACTCGCAGTCATTTCACTTGAGAAGATATTTACTTGGAAGGAATTTGTTGGGATTGGAGAGGGTTTCACACCATTCGACATATGTCAATTTGTACTCCATTTTTCTCTACGTAGCACTTTGTGGGCTTGTGTTTCGCCACTTGCTATATTTCTGAGACGTCATTTTGGAGCTTGTAGCGCTCATTGCCTCGTTGTGCGATAATGTACATTTCATTCCAGTCTGCCCTGAAAATGACTATGTATATATTTCAGACAGTAAATTTCAGACATATAGTTCAGTATATATTTCGGGGCAGACACATACATCGAGGGGCCTGAGTGGCTCAGTTGGTTAGCACGCTAGCGCAGCGCAATGACCCCAGAAGCCTCCCACCAATGCGGTCGCGGTGAGTTCTCAGCGCATGCTGGCTTCCTCAGTGGCCGCACGTGGCCTGCCAGCAGCCTGCGGATGGTCATGGGTTTCCAGCGGGCTCTGTCCGGTTTCCTCCCACCATAATGCTGGCCGTCGGCGTATAAGTGGAATATTCTTGAGTACGGTGTAAAATGTCATTCAGATAAATAAATAAATGAAACATTCATCGCCAGGCCGGCATCACGGACGCTACTGTCAACCCGCCCGTCCTGGAGAGTTGAATCTTGCCAGGGTGTTGGATGTATACCATCATCGGCTTGCCGCGGCCACTGCTGTTTGTCACTATCAGGGCTGTCATCCCTCTATTTGAGAATTCTCCAACGACCGTGGATTCCATATTTACGTGGACTTACTCGCCTTTGGAAGCAGGAATATTCAATCCGGATTTGGACGCTGTCATCAATAAGAAAACTATATATATTCTTGTAATTATCTGTATTGTTTTGTATATTATTGTCAGTTGTACTATATGTATTTGTCTATTTTATTCAAGCATACGCATTGAACTTATGCAAGCGTCTTCGTGTTTCTTTGTTTGATCTTGTGTAAGGTCTATCGCCGAGAGTTGAGCAAGCCATTTGTTTATCATTTGTCCTTTCCGATAGTTTTACCCTTACAATAGGGATCTGAAGGCGCCCATGCTTAAGCTTATAAGAGACTGGCCAATCAGAGTGATAGGAGACATCAGCTGTTCATAAACTGTGACGTAAATGTTCTGAGTTGACTGTCAGTATAACAAGTAATAGCTTAGGGGCAGGACACTGTTGTAATATAATATATTTTAATTATAACAATTACATGAGTGAACAACCCTGCAAAGTATTTCCAGACCATTGTGTTATGGCAGGTGTAAGTTTCTTGATCATTTCATGTCATAAATTTACATATATACGTAAGTTTCAAGCACAACCCTGACAGCTTACAGTATCAGGTGACAAGGGTGCTTCGTGCTTTGAATAATTACGCAGCCCACACAAAATGACTGCGCTTTATGTTACCCGAAGGAGCACGGTCAATGGCCAATAGTAGAAAAAGTACTTTACCGAAATGAACATAATATTGTCTTTCCTGTTTGCCAAATTTATCTTTGAGCATGCGCTTGACTTTCACTTTAACACTGCTGGCTCTCTGATGAGAACAAGAGATGAAAACAACAGTTGGAATATAACGATGCAGAAAATTAAGAATTCTTATTTCCCCTAATAACTCTTCTCATCATATGATTGAATTCTTTACCCAGTTAAGGATCACACTCACCAGTCCGGAAAACCACACGTATTCGGATAACGTTACACTGACTTGCCTTACTTTGATTGAAAAGATAATTTTAATGGTCGCACAGGACAGTTCTTTTAATTGTGATAGAATAAATTGTCTCAGCATGAAACAACATGCAAAAAAACAACAACAAAAAAACAAAAAAAAAAACAAAAAACGGTGTGTCAGTTTCACGTGTTATTTGTCAGTCATCATTGTAATACTCATAAGCAGTAATCATTTAGGTTATTTTTCCTTTCAGAATGAAACATACACCAATGCATTAATCATAAATACAAAACTCTGTATCGCTTTGAAAACAAGAACTTTGTGTACATGTGTTCAACAACAAACAGTTGTACAGAGGAACTCCGATTCAACATAATACCGCAAATGGAGAGGAGAGCTGAATTATACCTATTTCAGTCGCCATAATAATTGCCTAATTGCTACTCAGAGGCTTTGTCACGCTATAGGCCTGGGTGGGACCTTGACCACTAGCGGCCACATGCTAGCCGTCACTGTCAGGCCGCCAGGAAGTACATAACGGTCTAGATGCCCCTGATGTACTCACAGATCCCTGACTATGGAAGACGATTAAGGTCTTCACCATCCCGTCGAAGGACTGACTTATGATGACACACAGCCAGTTCAGGCTGGCATAAGGCGGTGGTACAACGACAATCTTCGTGCTATCGCCCTCTGAACGTGACCAATGCCTTCATTATTTCTTCCGGTATTTGTGCTTTTTCAAAATGGATACTGACACACAGTACGATGAACTAGAAATAACGTATCATTATGCAACGTCATGATTGTCAAAAGACCGATAACACATAGCGATGATAGGATATACTACGATGAAGTGAGACGATGGCAGGCAGAATGCGATCGTGCCATGGTAAGTGGTATTGGTTTGTGCAATCATCCTGTTACTTTGTAGCATCGCCTGGCGATGCTACGTTCACGCCAGCTTTATGGCATTAGCCAGCCTTCATACTGTTAGTTGCATCACGGATCTATGTTTTGATATGTGTGCATATTATGAAAATTTTTGAATATGAATTTTTTTTCTTTTATGCGTACAGACTTTCAAAAGTTGGAAACAATTGGCTCTCCACTGTGGTGGACAAGCGGTTATTGCATCCGTCTACTATTTAAGTCTATATTTACAAAGAAAAAAAGAATTAAGCCACAGGTATCCCAGAAAAATATTTATAAATTTCAGTGAAGTTTTAAAAGCCGAGGAGATGGAATTCAGCACTGGGAATACGGCATTATCGGAAAAACCACTCCCAGTCGCCATGTTGTAGAAGCCAGGTAGGACCTGGCAAATCGCTAAGCTTGAAAACATCACGTGATATATTCATTGCGACATCACATCCCCTAAGCTCTTCATTATTAGAGTGGGGTTTCTTACATTGATTAGACAGACATAGGAGCTATAAATAGGAATTTGAAGATATTTTAAGGTTTAACTTGTGTCAGTGTGGTCAAATTAACCGGAACTGAGAACGGCTGCCTGTGTCACAATGCTTTGGACACTCCAGTAAGTTGGCTGGGCGAGTTGACAAGAAAATCCTACAGATTGAAAAGATGTCGTGCACAGGAACCCAGTAGGGAAATCAACCTTATGAATTAAATGTCTTCACAAGAATTTCCAGCTATCCTCCTGTGTTGGGGATGTCCTCAACCTGCTAATGCAGGCATCCGCGAAGGCGCAGACGAAGCTGCATGAAGGACCGCTCACACACAACCCCATTTCCACGAAGTTGCCCCACAGACAAACCGCCACAAAGTAACTCCGAAACTTTGAGAACAAAACAACTCCGAAACTTTGAGAACAAAACATACCTTTTGTCTTGAGTAATTGGTAGTTCCAAAGCACCTGCACTCATTTAGAGCACACAGGCACAGCGGCTGACATTGCAAAATGGTGTAGTAAGTCCAAAGTTCTTGCGCGCTGCCGTCTCGATACATGTAGCGGGCATGTAACGACAATTTGTGGTTTTCCAGTTGCCGTGAGTCAGAACTATCGCTACATGCCCGCTGTGTGTTTCGAGAATTCAGCGCGATAGAACTCTGGACTTACTACACGATTTTGTAATGTCAGCCACTGTAGCTGCGTGCTCTAAAGGTAAGGAGTGCAATTTCTTCGGAGCCACCTGAAGCTAAGCAATTGGTGGTTTGTATCCGTTGTATCCGTTGACTTGTGTCCTATCAAGTCTTTAAGTCAGATCACGTAGATTTACATGTAATTCTGGAATAGGGCAAGGTTATTACCGATGGTACAACAGAGCTCCGAGGTAATGTGACATCATTCTAGGTAGCTAACATGACAAAAAGACGTCACCAAATGAGTGTCTAGGTGACTACATATGACTGTGTAGAGCTTGTCATGTGTCACTAACTAAAGAAAATTTCTCTAGTGACTGTGAGTGATTTTACAAAGAGCTGGAATATTGGCGACACGTTAAACGAGACAATCTATAGTTTATCTGTAGGTAGGTCAGCTGGCATGCCAAGTGCATGGCGAAAAGACGTGCTCCACCCCTGGCACTCCGGTTTGCGCCATCAATTAACCATACCGCCTAAGTGTAAGTAAAACTTTTATGTGTGCAACATTAAACTATAAATAGATAAGTCAATATATAAAGAAATAAAGAAATCGTAAATAATTGGTTTGAGCCAAACGGATGTGTATTTGTGGCCTATGCATGGAGACACAGGATCTGAAATCAACTCTGACGACAATTCGTGGAGGCAGTAACGGATGTGTATTTGTGGCCTATGCATGGAGACACAGGATCTGAAATCAACTCTGACGACAATTCGTGGAGGCAGTAAATTATGAAGGAAAACAATGGATTAACTCACAAACATTTGACAACACGCTGTCTGATTATACTGCTCGTTTCACTCCTTTGCTCTATATAGGTCACCGAACATTCGGGGAGGCGACATATAAATAATTTTTTTTCATATATGCTTTAGCAGAAATCCACTTTATATTCAATTTTTTAACAAATTCAAAACTCAAACTAGTAAAACAAATACAATATTATATCTGTGCCCTCATTTATGCCATGTTAATAGCTCGACATACTGATGAGATGCTCGTAAATTGCCTTTAACCATATCATCCACACACAACTGAGAATGTATTCCGGGTCAGGAACTCTTTGTCCAGGTACCAGTTTGTGCTGAAGGCACTCCTAGTTCAGGTCTCACATGTATCCTGCCACGGACTCCTTGGTGAAGCCACGCCGCCACAGGGACACGCACCATTTCGTCAGTACATGGACCTTGTGCGGACTCATCTGTCCACCAATTTGTTACTTATGGACTACTAAATCGTATTTCATGCCTTCACAGGAGCCCCGGGGCGCAACCCTTAGTCCACAGCCAGGCGTACAGATTTCCACATTACAGACATTGGGGTAATGTCCCCACCAAGAATTCCTGGATTCTCAGGTCCAGGTCAGATGCGCACAAAATGTCATTGGAATCCCTGGATATTATTTTCTCGTAAAGTAACTGACAGACACGCATGCTCACGGACAAATACATAACCTACTGTCTAGAGATCATTAATAGGATGGTCATCCTTAACGCCTGGAGTCGCATCCTTGCAAGCATGGACAACCGGCGGCCCCGTCTCCCTAACAGTCCGGCCGTGTCACCAGGTGTTGCCAGTTACAGGCCGTGTAGGTGGGATCGTACACCAAATTCTCTGGGCACTGCTGGATATACTCGTTCTTCGAGACACAGCGAATGAAGCTGCCGCAATTGTAAGGGAATATGTAAAATCCATCAGGCGTGTTGGGGTCCGTGCAGTCGACACCTGGATAACAGAAATAAACTTTGTTAAAACAGAAACAGAAACTGATCGACTGATTAAGACAGTAACGGAACGACTGGATTAAAAGAGAAACAGAAAGACTGTGGATTAAAAGAGCAACAGAAAGACTGGGTTGAAAGATAAACAGAAAGACTGGATTAAAAGAGAAGCAGATAGATTGCGTTAAAACCGAGTAAGACACAGTGGATTAAAGCAAAAACAGATATACTGGGCTAAGGAGAAAGAGGCGGGCTGAGAAAGAAAGAAAGAAAAGCTGTATGAAAACAGTAACAGAATTACTGGGTTAAAACAATAGCTAGCAAAATTTGTACATAAATGATCCAGTGCAGCTTGATCTGACACAGTCGATTAGATTTTATGTTTAAATGTTATGTATAGCGAGTAAATGAGCTGTTGCTAACAGGGATATCTTGTGCTTTATTTCACCAGGTATATACGTTTGAGGAAATGAAAGTAGGAGTGGCGCGAAGATGCAGAGTGAAGAGTTGATTAAACCTGAGTTAATAGCTATACCACAGTTGATTCAATCGTGCAGCAAACCTAAGGTAAGAGTCACATCACAGCTCATTAAATCATGCAGCAAACCTAAGGTAAGGACTACACCACTGCTGATTAAATCATACAGCAACCCCAAGGTAATCACACTCAAGTAGATTAAATCACGCAGCAAACGTAATGCAAGAACAACACTGGGGCTGATTAAATTAATCATGGGCGCAAAAAATGATAAGAACAACACCGAGGCTGATTAAATCATGCAGAGTACCTTTGGTGAGAATCACACGCAGACACACTGATTTGAATTTGGCACTGCTCAAAACTATGTAGAACTATTACATTTTATACTGTACGTTGTATAAAATAGTCCAGCTTAAATTGTCCCAACAGTCCTAAGGTAATTCATTACCAATATGGATCGGTTAGTTAAACTCACGCCATAATGCCATGTTGTTGGGATCATTTAGTGGTGCTTTTGTGGTAGTCGTTGTTGTTGTAGTCGTTGTTGTTGTAGTCGTGTGTGTTTCTGGGTCATTTTCATGATCGGTGCTTATGACTGAACCATTCTTGTCACTGTAATGAGAAAAGTAGGAAATATTGCAAACCTCCCCAAATGACCGCCCAATGCTGTAATGACGTATGAATATTGGGAATGGATTTGAAGTGAGATTTATTTCTGACAGAGGGAATCTTTGAACGTTTCTTAAATATAAATACATCACGCATTTATTAATCCAAAAAGACCAGTGATATATGCTTCCTAAAAGAGAAGAATCGCTGTGGATGAAACAAAGGCGCACCTTGATAACAGGCTTTCCATGATCCCAATTAAGGGATACATGCCCTGGCCACATTGGTTCGAAAAATCATCGAAGTCCAACGTCCAGACCATAGCTCCGCCCAGACCTCTACTGATGACGTATTTCATCTGCGGATAAACCAATACAAACCATTCAGTTCACTTGTTGATGATGACATATATAAGGCAGTATCCTCGTTTTCCAATTGTTAGAGCACATTTGTGCGAAACAGAAACTTTGTACGTCACCGGCGACTTTTCATACGTGTACAGATACGCGCACCATATTGGCGGACCATTCCCACGTGTCGCACACAGATATGAGCACCACATAGGTCGACCTTTCTCACTTGGGACGCACAGATACGCGCACCATATTGGTAGACCTTTTTCACGTGTGACACACAAATATGCGCATCATATTGGTGGACCTTTCCCATGCGGGACGCACAGATATGCGGACCATATTAGTAGGCATTTCCCACGTGTGACGCATAGATACGGCCACCATATTGGTGGACCTTTAGCAGGTGTGATGCACAGATATGCTCGCTACATTGGTGAACCTTCCTACGTTTGACGCACATATATGCACACTATATTGGTGGACCTTTCCCACGTGTGACGCACAAATATGCACACCATATTTGTGGTCATTTCCCACGTATGACGCACAGATATGGGCACCATATTGTTGGGCATTCCCACGTGCGACACATAGATATGCGCATCATACTGGTGGGCCTTTCCCACGTGCGACGCACAGATATTGGTGGGCCTTTCAAACGTATGACGCACAGGTATGTGCACCATATTGGTAGGCCTTTCCCATGTGCGGCGCACAGATATGCCCGCTATATTGGTGAACTATTTCTACGTGCGTTGCACAGATATACGCACCATATTACTGGGCCTTTCCCACGTATAACGCACAGATAAGTGCACCTTATTGGTAGGCTTTTCCCACGTATGACGCACAGATATGCACACCATATTAGTGGAAGACAAGTGGTTCTGCTCGGCCGTCAAACTGTCCAAACGGCCGTGCGAGCGCCGTGGGCTGTTTTTGTCACCAATGAATGGACTGAGGGGTGAAGTGTAAATAGACTGAATAGATTGAAAGACGAGTTAGCGTCTTAACCCCTCAGTCACTGCGTGATGTATCCTTCCAACAGTGTTTGGTATAATATAATGTATGAGATAATCAAGAAATTAGACACACGCAAAATGGAAATGTAAATTTTCTGAAATTAAACGGTCAACAAGTTATTTAAATTAAAGGACATACCTTCATCTCAACACTGCGTTTATCATCGTATCCCACCCACTGGTTTCCCTTAAAGGCGTAAGGCACGTCGTTCACGCTGTCCCAGCGATTCGTCCAACCGTTGTTTTTAATCTTCAAGCAGATCTGAAACGAAAACCCCATCACTTCAATTTGTAGTCCCGTATATCATGAGAACGTCCCGCTATAGTATTTTTGAAAGAACTGTTATGCGTGTTGTCCAGTAAGGCGTGATATCTGATTCGCGTGAAAGGTGATAAGAGATGAGGGACCTAAGTGTAGTATACCTCCATGTAGGAGAGCACGCCTCTGGAGTTTGTGAACTGCCCTGGAAGACCCGCTCCTATCGCCGCTGAACCGGGCACTGTGGCAGCTTGGTTAGCCAGGGTGAACGATCGACCATATGTAGCTATACCGATGACCAGCTTGTTGGCAGGAAATCCATTCGATAGCCACAGGTTGACGGCATCGTCCTGAAATGTCACGTTTAAGGAATGGATAAACAAATTTGCCAGAAGGTACCAGAGGAGTAAGTCTGAGAGAATATACCTATACACATATATACATAATACATAATCTACACCGGAACTGACTTTTGAAAACATTTAACATGAGGTTTGATGGAAATCAAATAAAATAGCGACGGTGCCACTTACCGGAAAGGTTTTCATTGAGTTCTGTATACAGCGAAAACCATTTTGTACGTTTAAGCAACTATTGCATGTAATTTCAAATAGACTGAGTGAATGACTTGTGAAACCTGTACGTTGCCCAGTTCACCAAACATCGATCGCATTCACGCCCGTATGTACCAAGACTCCATCGCCCTAAGAACCACACACATCGATTAAATATTTCTTAACATGAAAATTCCCAACTTCAGGTATACTCACTGTCTCTGGGTAGAGGATTGAATGCTGGTTGATAGTTCGATCCCAGGCTCCGTAATAGTCATATGACATAATTCCAATGATATCCATATACCTAGTCAAAATAAAGAACAGATTAGCTGCACTGGTGGGAACCTGTATTGCGAATGCGGGATGATAAAGCACCCATCAAGAGGTCAGTGCAGTGAATATGTAGTGATAAATTTATTTATTTGATTGGTGTTTTACGTCGTACTGAAGAATACTTGTACTGATAAAGGCATGCAGGGGCATAAAAGTTCCGGTACACTGAATGTTTGGTGATAAAGGTATGCAGCAGGATAAAGAGGTCTGTCAACTGAATGGCGATAAAAGCATGCTGTGGGACAAAGAGGTCTGTCAACTTAATGGGGATAAAGGCATGCTGGGATGGTGATGGCATGCAGTGAGATGGAGATATGTACACTGTAATAAAGCCATGCAGTGTTCTCCAGATATCTGCATACAGAATGTATGGCCATCTAGTGCCATCAAGAGGTCGTGCAGTGAATGTGATAAAGGCATGAAAAGGGCATGTAGAGTTCTGTATACTGAAAGATGGTGATAAAGGCATGCTGGCTACGTATAGAGTTCTGTATGTTGGAAGTTCTGTGATAAAGACATGCTGGGTCATATAGACTTCTGCATATTGAAATATTGGTGATAAAGGCATGTTAGGAGCATATAGAGATCTGCGTACTTAAAGCCTGGTAATAAGGATATGTTGGGGGCATATAGATTTCTGTATACTAAAAGCTTGGTGATAAAGGCATGCTGGGGCATATAGAGTTCTGTATACTGAAAGTTTAGTGATAAAGACATGCTGGGGCATATGGAGTTATATATGCTGAATGTTTGGTGATAAAAACATGCTGGGGGCATATAGAGATTTGTGCACTTAAAGTTTGGTGATAAAGGCATGGGGTGTGGGGGTGGGTGGGTAATATATAGAGCTCTGTACACTAAAAGTTTTGTGATAAAGGCAGGCTGGGGCATATGGATTTCTGTATATTGAAAGACTGGTGATAAAGGCATGCTAAGGGCTTATAGAGTTCTGTGTACATAAAATCTGGTAATAGGGGCATATTGGGGGCATATAGAGCTCTGTGTACCGAATGTTTGTGATAATGGAATATTGGGGCATATAGAGATTTGTGTACTTAAAGTTTGGTAATAAAGGCATGCGGGGGGGGGGGTGATATAGAGTTCTGTATACTAAAAGTTTGGTGATAAAGGCATGCTGGGACAAAACTTTTAGTATACAGGGCTCTATATATTACCCCCCCCCCCACACACACACCTCATGCCTTTATCACCAAACTTTAAGTACACAGACCTCTATATACCCCCAGTATGTCATTATCACCAAACATTGAGTATACAGAACTCTATATGCGTCCAGCATGTCTTTATCACCAAACATTGAGTATACAGAACTCTATATGCGTCCAGCATGTCTTTATCACCAAACATTCAGCATATATAACTCCATATGCCCCAGCATGCCTTTATCACCAAACTTTAAGTACACAGATCTCTATATGCCCCTAGCATGTCTTTATCACCAAACTTTCTGTATACAGAACTCTATATGCCACAGCATGCCTTTATCACCAAACATTCAGTATACAGAACTCTGTATGCCCCCAGCATACCTTTATCACCACATTTTTAGTATACAGAACTCTATATGCCCCCAATATGCCCCTATTACCAGATTTTAAGTACACAGAACTTTATGAGCCCTTAGCATGCCTTTATCACCAGTCTTTCAATATACAGAACTCCATATGCCCCGGCATGCCTTCATCACCAAACTTTTATTATACAGAAATCTGTATGCCCCCAGTATGTCATTATCACCAAACATTCAATATACAGAACTCTATTTGGACCCAGCATGTCTTTATCACCAAACTTTAAGTACACAGATCTCTATATGCCCCTAGCATGTCTTTATCACCAAACTTTCAGTATAAAGAACTCTATGCCTTTATCGCCAAACTGACAGAATTCTATGTCACCCCCCCCCCTCATGTACTTTAAGTACACAGACCTCTATATGCCCCCAATATGCCATTATCACCAAACATTCAATACACAGAACTCTGTATGCCCCCAGCATACCTTTATCCCCAAACTTTTAGAATACAGAGCTGGGGAATATAGAGTTCTGTATACTAAAATGTGGTGATAAAGGTATGCTGGGGGCATATAGAGTTCTGTATACTGAATGTTTGGTGATAAAGGCATGCTAGGGGCATATAGAGATTTGTATACTTAAAGTTTAGTGATAAAGGCGTGCTGGGTCAAAATAGAGTTCTGTATACAGAAAGTTTAGTGATATAGGCATGCGGGCGACAAATATAATTCTGTATACTGAAAGGTTGGTGATGCAGGCATGCTGGGGGTAAAAACGTTCTGTATACTGAAAGTTTGGTGATAAAGGCATGCTGTGGGCATATAGAGATCTGTGTACTTAGCTTTGGTGATGCAGGCTGGGGAGATATAGAGCTCTGTATACTGAATGTTTGGTGATACAGGCTGGCACTGGGAACCAGGTGTCATCGTACTTAAGGTGTGGTGACGAAGGTATTCAGTGGTGTTGCTGGATCTGCATGCTGAATATATGGTGATGCGGGATGGGCTTATTGAGCAATGGAATTTAGTTTGCTGTGTCGATCAAGCGTTATACTAAGAGATCAGATTATATGACTTACCGTCCTAACTGCGCCGTCTTGTAACGCGCTCCGCTCAGCTGGGCGTTGCCCCACACAGCTGCAGCCAACTGGAGAGGATTTCGTTGCGTCCTCTGACCTTCGGCGTCAAATGCCTCTCGTAGTTCCTGTATCATGCGGATAAGTAAACCGTAGTTAGTACAATTGTCACTGACATGTTTAACACACCGAGATTTGCAAATGTATTCCATGTGAGTCATCATGCCCTTTGTCAAACCCTGAGCGTCGACGTCCAATAACAGAGAAAGCCATGTTTAACAAAATGTTACGGGTGGTATCTTAAAAAATGTTGCATGCATTGAACTCAAGGTTTGCACACTTGTAGAGCACAATAACACCATGGGGGAAATTTCATCGCTGATTCTGTGTGTGTGTGTGCATATTAAATGCCGTCAACTGCCGAATTCCTGACTTTAGTGTACTGTGTATTGGAACCCATGTTCAAGAAAATGGTAGGGGTGGTATCTGAAAAAACACTGGATGTTCTCCAGGGTTTGCACACATGTAGAGAACAGTGGGGGTATTCCATCGTTGACCCTGTGTGTGCATATTAAATACAGTAAAATACCGAATTCCTGACTTAGTGTACTGCATATTAGAATCTGTGCCTTACAGGCGAGCTATTTGGTAGCCTTGCTACCACATCTGAGTTCTTTCTAATCTCATTATTCCCACTGTTGCAGGTATATTCCATTTGTGAAACCGGTATTAAGCTTTCCTAAATGGATAGCTGCAATGTGTTACCTTCATCAGCTGAAGATGCGAGTCCTCGGGACGCGGGTACTCCCAGTCAATATCCAGACCGTCCAGGTTGCGATCTCGGATGTACTTAATGGCATTCTGGATGAAAGTCGCCCTGTTTGCTGCTGAGTTGGCGGTCAAGCGAAACTCCCTGGTTCTTGTTGGTTCGTCTTCGCTTATCCAGCCACCAATAGACACAAGGACTTTGAGCTCTGGGTTTTGAGACTTGAGGGAGTTGATTCTGTCATACCTTGCAACATGAATGGGTAGCTGTTGCATCATGGATTTCCCAACTTAGACTATGTAACTACTAGAAAATAATCGCCGGGAAGAAAGACTGCTGTGGAATTTGTCTATTTATATGGACCTCATTTTAAGGTTTGTCCAGATTTATAAAAGTTTTGCTACGTGCTCAGTGATCTGGTGTATTCTGAAATTAAAATCACAAGTAACATCATTCTAAGTGAAGACCATTGGGTAACGAATACCAACATATGCCATGGAACAAAACTTATAGCATTCCATTTAGCAAGGGGCAATGTGTAGGCAGATACTTACATGCCCTGGGACCAAGCAGTCGAATCGTCATTCCATTCACGGCTGACTATGTTATTGTTGGATAGTGTGGCAAAGGCATAGAATATATGCGTGCACAAGTTAGCGGGGATATTCCTGGGAAAGAATTTTGCCCCATAACGGTACTGAGCCCAGTTGGTGTAGTAACAGATCCTCTTGTACCCAACGCACACTACAAAGCGTGGAGAATGTGTTATTTACTGTACAATTCACACTTTTGTAAACTGTCACTATGTGAAAACTGAAAATGGTTCTCATCTAGGAACAGCACCTGGACTGAACTCACCTCTCTCTTTGCGATGCATTTTTCCAGGAATTTCTGGTATAAATATTTAGTCGGTACTTAATCAACAATTTATCAAGCTTCCAATAATTATGATATTCCATAGTTTCCATTTTATGTGAAAAGATCTTCGTGGAACGAGAGTGTCCTTCTCAGTCTTTTAAATTAAGTCACATTATAATACTTGTCTATAAACGCAAAAAGATAAAAAAATAATACTTTAATAAGTCCTAGCGGATTTGATTTTCGTCACAACATAACTTCATAATTTGATAAGCTGTTTGTAATTTATTTGTCTATCTGGTGAATAAATCAAACTGAAATATTTACATAGTTTACATACTTTACAAAGTTTAAAGCGTTTACCGGTCTATTGTGGCTCATACGTGTACCTTGTATTGAGACAAGCAGAAGTAGCGTCTTCAAAATCCCATAATAAAGATCCATCTTCGCTCTGAAAGAAAAGTAAATATTTGATTTGTGCTATATTGTGAAATTTGCTGCATTTCGTGCACATGACTCTCTGCGAGTGCCAGGCCGTGAGCAAGGAGAGCCCTCACTGGCTCAGATGGTTCAATCCTGGCCTTCTGCGACTATCAGGCCGTGAGCAAAGAGGGCCGTCACTGGCTTAGATGGTTATGTCACCTTCTGCGACTGTCGTTCCGTGACCAAGGAGGGTCTTGATTTGTGCTATGTTGTGAAATTTGCTCCATTTCTTGCACAAGACCCTCTGTGACTGCCAGACTGTGAGCAAGGAGGGCCGTCATTGGCTCAGATAATTCAATCCTGGCCATCTGCAAATGCCAGGCCGTCACCAAGGAGGGTCTCGACTGATTCAGATGGTTTAATCCTCGCCATCTGAGACTGCCAGACTCTAAGCAAGAACGGCCCTCACTGGCTCAGATGGCTCAATGCTGGCCCTGTTCGACTGCCAGTCTCTGAGCAAGGAGGGCCTCACTGGCTCAGATGGCTCAATGCTGGCCCTGTTCGACTGCCAGTCTCTGAGCAAGGAGGGTCTCACTGGCTCACATGGTTGTGTGTCCCTCCTCGACTGTCGTTCTGTGACCAAGGAGGGCCCTCACTAGCTTAGATAGTTCAATCTTGGCCCTATACCACTGCCAGGCTGTGAGTAAGGAATGTCCTGACTGGCTCAGACGGCTCAGTGCTGGGCCTCTGCGACTGCCAAGCGGTGAGCAAGGAAGGCCCTCAATGGCTCACATGGTTTTGTGACCCTGTACGCATTGAAATAAATCACACCAAATTAATTTAAATGAAGGTAAATAAATATATTACGAGATAATACTGGCATTAATTATATGCTATTAGATTTTAAAACCATCTCAGATGATATACTTGATTAACGCCTGGTGTGACATTTGTCTCCAAGTTACATTGTCTTTTGAATGTCAACGCCAATGCTCCTTTTGGCGGCCAACATTTTGTTGGTCAGTACTTACGATGTTAAAGAAGAAACACACAGAAAAATATTAACAATCAATCTTATAATCTGCTCTTAACACTCGTACCCTATAGCATCCTCTGTTTCCATGGCTCAGTATAACGGCTATGCAGTGATGTCACTCCTAAGAAGACAGCCTACCGTGACGGCCAACGGCCTAATGATTACGCGAACGCATTTTCCTTACCATTTATGTAGTAAATTTGTCAACCTCAACCCTGGTCATGGGGTATCAGTTCTCCGGACAAAAACAGGATGAAGCACTGGCGAGTTACGGCTGTCTGTGTTAAGCGACCAGTGACGGACACCAGACGTCTGTCTTTATGAAGGAATTAATGATGCACATAAGTATAACCGTCTTTATGACTCGGATAATGATCAACACAACTGAGAATGTGTTTAGGAACTAACCAATGTCGAACATGAGTCTGACCGTCCATATGATGTTACCAAAGATCTACACAATTACGACTGTTTTTATGAAGAGATCAGTGGTGGAGATAATTGTAACTTCCTTTATGAACTGACCAAACATTGACATAATCACGACTATCTGTATAACCTGAGTGGTCATCAATACAATTAGGATTCTCTTCGTGAACTTACCAAAATTGGACATAATTACGACTGTTTTCATGAAGGGTCCAGTGATGGGCGTTCTTTCGACTATTTTTATGAACTGAGTAGTGATCAACACAGTTAAGACTTGATGAACTTCCCAATGTTGGATATAATAACCACTGTCGTTATAAAGTTACCAAAGATGGACATAATTTGGAGTGTCTTTATGAAAAGACAAATGATGGACATCATTACGACTAGCCTATTTTTATAAAGTTACTAATGATGGACATAACTTTATGACTATCTTTATAAAGGGTTGAATGAGCGTCGAGCTAAGTAAGATAAGACTAACTAAGACAAACGGTCTGGAGAGGATTCGTGAAATCTGTCTGTCTTGTTGCTTAACTTTTGATCAGAGGCAAATGTATCCGGTCTGACTTGTCCGAACAAATTCATTCATTCAGTAATTCATTCACTCATTCATTCGTTCTTGCATTTTTATGTTCACATTACAGTTGCCATCCTCCAAATACGTGAGTACTTCGGTCAAGTGAACGAGTGCCTCCCACAGTCAGTTATCCTCAGAGGGTGCTCACCTCCGCAGGTTAACCCGGTCCGCTATGTGATCAACCAGTACACACAGACTCAATCTGAATGCAGCTAAGCCTTGTAAACACCAGTCGTTTTACAATCCCTCTATAAAGAGACTTATGAGTTACTGGTAGGAACATACGCCCGCATTGTGTACATATATACAGCTTACTGTATCCAGAGACGATTAAACACTGGCGTGTTTTGGCTAAGTACCTGCCTGGTTAGCGCACATTCATAAACTAGTTTCTGATTTTACACTTAACTTTTTCGACCGACAATTCATCCCAAATTTAGTTTACGACACGGAGAAGAAACTTTAAAAATCAAGAACCCCGAAATGATTTTAAATGGGAAAGAAATTGCTAACGAAGAAATTGTTGTTTCGAAGAAAAGAGAAAATACTGCGAAAGTGATGCTTGTTAAATGAGACAATTGCTGGCCCGAAGTTTTAAAATCGGTCCTTATCTTTCCGTTCTGTTGCTGCTTACCTTTGTACGACAGTTCAGTGTCTTTACATTCTATATATGTGTAGTGTGTTCCATTTTGCACATATCATTAAAAAGAATGAGATACCGTGGAAGTATGACATTTGAGATGCTTGTTTTCAACTCTTAAGCCAGACTGGACGCGTTGGCGATATCGTTATATTGGCAAACATGTGCACAGTCACTAAGACTTTCATACTGTCGAAGTCTCTGTAACGATTGACACCTACAGAATTCTTGATGGTTTAGAATTTCCGAAAAATGTTGATTTTGATTTTAAAGCAAATAAGACACAAATAGCTGCTTGTTTTCACCATGCCATTGCTCATACAATTTACTGAGATAGCTGCTTGTTTTCACCATGTCATTGCTCATAGAATGTACTGAGATAGCTGCTTGTTTTCACCATGTCATTGCTCATAGAATGTACTGAGATAGCTGCTTGTTTTCACCATGTCATTGCTCATACAATTTACTGAGATAACTGCTTGTTTTCACCATATCATTTCTCATAGAATGTACTGAGATAGCTGCTTATTTTCACCATATCATTGCTCATAGAATTAACTGAGCTAGCTGCTTGTTTTCACGGTGTCGTTCCTCATATAATTTACTGCTCAAGCAGGTCTTTACCAGTGTTTAGGCAACCAAAGCTCCAAATGACGTTCAGATGTATTATAATATGTGAAAGTTATAATTGTTACATACGAGAAATCCCGAAAAGCCTTGTTGTCCATGATGCTTATGTTAAGTCTGTAATATATATCGACGATTTCTTACATTTTACCTGCAGTTTTATTATGTATAATTTTCACTCTTACTTAACGTTAGGGTTATTTTGTGTAAAAACCTGAAAACTTTATCTAGTTGAAATAAAGAGATCTAAATCATAAAACCTATAAAGTAGAATAACGTTGCCCTACCTTGACACAGTGACACACGCGGTTCCAACTAAGCGCTAGGATTTTCCTGATGACTTCGCCTTCTGACCGTGGCACTGCAATACAACGGTCTGCAGCCTATACGCTTTATATACTGGTAATCTTCCTCGATATTTGGAAATCACGTGATCACGTCATAGTCGTGTTCATATTGACGGAAGGATTGAAATAGAATTGTGAATTGTGCGTGCCTCAACGACATGCAGAAACCTATATCATGTAGCACCAGATAAACAAAGCACGCGCGAGATTTACTGAGGTGTGTCATCAGCCACAGTTTTGAAAACCCCGTTTCAATCCTTAATGGACGATTGGAAATAAACGTTTCTATACCTGACAATGAAACCGTGATCCATAACAACTCATAAATCATAAAGTGGTCTGACATATTAAGCTGGTTGTAAGTAAAATCCGACTGGTGATATAATAAAGGGAATGCAGAGCTCATACTATACACTATGTACTCCTGACCATGTTAAGCTTGTATTATATCATCGTCAGGTTTATTGACATAAACCTTAAGGAGCCCTTCACCATTAGGCAAGCACACTGTCCAATACAGTACAAATACGTCACCCTTCCTGAACTGGCTCTGGTTAAAATAAACGCCACTGGGTTTACAATGTGGTCAATATAAGCGACATGCTTCCATACACTGTAATGGTAAACAAAGTACAGATAAAAAGCAAATCGCCAGCACATTTTAAACGTTAGAAACGTAACCAACGTGTCACACTCGTTGCCCTATAAATATGTCTTTCAAAAATCGAATATACCCATTACGGTAATCCAGACTCACATAAAGATTTTAAAACCCAAGTGGCAGGAACGATGGATGGACTTCATCGTAAACACGGCCAAGAGGCAGCGTGCCTTGCAGTCAAGCGTGTTTGGCCATCTTCAATATTTTTCTCTGTACATTAAAGGCACTAAAACTAACCTTATTATTTATGTATTAATTTCACAAAGGACATCCCCCTAAAACTGTATTCCCTAATTTTTGTTGGCCCAAATGACACATACTGTCAAATAATTAGATGCTTGACCTACAACATATCCAAATATCATCAGGGGTTTACCACATTTTTCGCAAAATAAATCACCTGGAATGCAGCTACTAGGATCCTATCGTCATAGAAACAAGGTGTAGGGGGCACTTGTACATTGGATAATATTTTTTTCTGTTTAATTGTAGCCACAGGTAGAGATACAGTCAATCCCTACCCGTCCCTACCGTTTTCTGTGCGCCTGAATCTTGGATACAAAGTCGAATTACTGTATTTATACCTTAAATCTCAGTGTTTGAAGACCAAGATATTTATCTATTTATTTATTTTATTGGTGCTGTACGCAGTACTCAAGAATATTTCACCCATCCGACATCGGTCAGCATTATGTGGTGAGGTAAAACCGGACAGAGCCCTGGGGAAGCCCACAACCATCCGCAGGTTGCTGGCAGACCTGAAATTTATTAGTTGAAAGGACACATGTTTCTGGTCAACTACGTTTAGCATCAAAATGGAAATTCGTTCCCCCGTCACTACATGTGTAGCGGATGAAATAGGCCAGCCGTCAGATCTATAAGAAGCTGGTTTTTGTAACCAGTTTCGTTTCGAGAATTCTATCCTGAATCTATGACTGCATTTGCTGGATATTTATTGGAAAAGTTTGACTGATAAACACTTGTAGTTGCCTGTTTTCCCATGCAATTGTGCGAGGTGCTGTCACCTGACAGGTGAACAGTATAATATGTATAATATATGAACTTTGGGAACATATATTATACATGGCTTGGTAAAGTAGTAAAGACTGAAACTTGGCAAAATATGAACCAAGACGAAAAAAATAAATGAGTGTCACGTATGGAGGTTTCGACTTCATATGCCAGTCGTACTGAGTTGAAAACAATAAATTGCTAGGCATAATATGTAGATCCAAAAACATTAGAAAAAATTTAACTTTTTTAGATTTATATAAGTATCATTTCGTGAGCGAAGATGAAACATTCTACAAGCTGATGTCCTGTATGCACGTAGTCATAGTTTTATTGTGATGGGATTTCCGCCCAGGAAATAAAAACATTAAACTTGCAACTTCTGCTTTTGAGCTTATCTTTTTTTTCCTGTAAAACACAAAGTATAAACCAGAGCTTTCCAGGTTTTTCACAGGTATCTTCCTTATTAGATATGCTTCAGACTCATGTAAAAGTTTCACATTTTTCTCAATGAAAACATAAATTACAACTCACTACTGCACTACCTTGGGGCGATTTCCGATCTTGTTCTTATCATGAAGCGGCTGTTGACTAGCCCCGGGACGGGACACCCAAGTCACACACCCGTTTCATACACTACTGTTACCTTAAGGGGTGTGAGCTATGAAGACTTGTGGAAAAAAGAACGATTACCGAAGTTTGCCATGGAGAAAAAACCGCTGTTCACGTTTACCTTGGACAAACGCTGCCTACCATGTCGGCAACCCAAGTTCACCACAGAGAAAACACCTGTTGCTCCAATTCAACTTGGAGAAATTCACCATGGAGAAAACACCGGTTACCCCCAATTCACCATGGAGAAAACACTGGTTACCCAACTCACCACCATGCAGAAAGCATAAGCTACCTCAATTCACCATGGCGAAAGCTCCACTTACATGAGTTCACCGTTGAGAAAACACGCGTTAGCCGAGTTCAATGCAATCTAAATGCAAAAGAACGAGATAGGCCTATATCATACTGCCCTAACAATCCATAAAATGTCCTGTTACATACAAATTTATCAGAAAACACAAAGTTTATTTCCATCGTTATTAGAGAGTACAAAATAGAAAGTAAGAAGATAAAGGAAAAAAGCCTATGTGTATTTTTGTCATTTTGCAAAGTGTAATAATATCTTTGCTGGTGTGTGATCAAGTATGAAGATTCAGTTCACATGCACTTTACGACGGGGAAAATCGATCTGCATGCATATGGTGCTGTTGCTATACCGGCCTAAGCTGTTTATTTGAAGTTGCAGATGGTGGTCGAATATTGAATAGGGGAGTGGTGATGAACAGTAGAGGCAAATATGAATATCATCTCGGAAGACCTTGAACAGATTTCAGGAGGCTGCATCAGATCGATCCTAGTGTTCCCTGAACTAGTTTCCACTGTTGTCCCGCCTCCACCGTGCCCAACAGAAGCGCCGTAAACAAAATCACACAAACATCTGTGTGCCTCAGATGTAAGAATTATGTCATTTTGAATGACGTGTGTTACGTTTGTGTTTTTTATTTATTCACTGTCTGTTTGGCAGGCACAGGGGCGTTGGATTTGTGACTGGCAGGGCCCGAGTGTCATCGTGTGTTGGATGGCAGTCTCATTAACCCTTGTCTCGTCTTTCAACAACACGTGAGCAATGGTTAAACCCGTCATTATGTATTACAGGGACAGGATTCTGCTGTATTAACCTGACCCGAATGTGCCCGTTGTTTGCAGTATGGCCAGCTGGCGAGAAGGTCCGCTTTGTCAAAATCAGGCCACGCTTTCAGCTCCTTTCAAAATGACCACTATCAAAAGCACGAGCCTTGATTGAAATTTATTTCAATAAATCCCGTTCATTTGTATCTAGATATAAAAGCGACTCATGAAAACAGCACCTCGAAAGTATGAATATTTGAGACATTGTGATGGAATTAAAACAAACCGCCGCCATGTGGCTACACATTGGTGTGGATACAGCTGATTGTTGGTTTTGACGCCTCATTGTAATAGATGACTTGTATTATTGTAGTGTACGGTTATAACGTGAACTTCGTGTCCAGTGAATTTGTAAGCCTGAATCAGCCGGTATTTCCACTCAAGTTACAGGTTATTCTGTCGTGTTATGAATTGTTCCATGTTATGAATTGTTACAATTCAATTAAGGCATAAATAATTGTGGAAATGAACCCCACAATCACTTTAATAAGGCATGAAAACAATTTCGGGAGTGGAACTGCATTAATTGTGGAATCATTTGCCTCACTGTTACTTTAAACATGACAGATATTACTTGATTGTAAACACGCTATTCCTTAAGGCATTATTACAATGATTTAGATTTGCAACCTGAACACTACCAGTTCAGTTGTCAAATGACACGGGTTGATTGAGTAATGATAATGTTTTGCTCCTAATGTTCATCATTGTAGCGATGCCTTTATTTTAGCTTCTGTCACTGTACATACCTTTGGAACAATCTTTTTATTTTATTTTTATGTATAATTCTTTCTAGAAGAATATAAAATCTATAAACATGGCCAGGTATCAATGGTAAATATCTTCCTGACATGATCATTCCACACACGTGACATCTATGTTCCGCTGTGGACGGGAAACAAGATGTATACAGTGCAAGTAATATGGGAAACGATTTAAATCAAATAGCTCTATTAATATTGTATGGATGCATGCCTAGGGACTTGTAGAATTTCTGCCTTGTCTTCTAGATTTACATATATTCTAAATATGATTGCCCATTTTCCTGTTTCAAGCTACATCACGAAGAATCAATTGGTACATTTTAAAACGCTTATGTGCGTGTACAGTATGCTTATAAATATAGTAGCATTGCCATGATTGCCACGAGCTGACGCTGAAAATAACTTTTTGGGAAATAAACAAAGCACTGGTGGCAGTTTTTGTGCAACATAAGTTCACAATGTTTTTCATACACACCAGGAAGTTTTAATTTATTGATGTGGGAAATACTACGGATTCACCTATGTGTAACACTAGGCAAGAGTTCACGCGTTACTCAGCTATGAATGTGTTTTCACTTTAGCCGCA
Source organism: Acanthopleura granulata (assembly GCA_016165875.1). Lineage (NCBI taxonomy): Eukaryota > Metazoa > Mollusca > Polyplacophora > Chitonida > Chitonidae > Acanthopleura > Acanthopleura granulata. Next base: position 44,996,154 of record JABBOT010000002.1, read on the forward strand.
CGAGCGATAACGGGGTCGTGTCAAGGAATAAAAGATGTGAGGCTGGTGAATGGCCGGCCTTGATTGCTTCAGCCCTCCTGTAGTGGTAGTGTAAAAGATTTCGGTGCCTGCTTAGTCTGTTGACCACGTATCTGCTGCTATATCCTACGTCATCGGCTTATCTATGGACACAGCTGAGGACTCATGTCTCATACAGTACTTACCTGCCAAATACGTGTTTGCTTGTTACAAGATAAACAAGACTTGTCAATTTTTCGTTGCAAGCAAATCTGTTGCAATAAACGAATGTATCCCCAGTGTTTAGGCTATGAGTATTGTATATCGAATCGAGTTGTGCCAAACGAATGGAGTGTTTATTCTGTGTGTATCGTATGTTGGGCTGCTTTGACTCAATCCCCAGTGGGTCAGGATACTATTCCGTTTAACTGCCTACTTGATATCAGTTCTATATGACATGTGTATGGGCGGTGTTCAGGATATCATCAGATCTGTAAATGTCAGTCTGATATCAGTTCTATATGACATGTGTATGGGCGGTGTTCAGGATATCATCAGATCTGTAAATGTCAGTCTGATATCAGTTCTATATGACATGTGTATGGGCGGTGTTCAGGATATCATCAGATCTGTAAATGTCAGTCTGATATCAGTTCTATATGACATGTGTATGGGCGGTGTTCAGGGTATCATTAGATGTATAAATATCAGTCTAATAACAGTTCTATATGACATGTGTATTGGCGGTGTTCGGACTAGCATCAGGTCTGTAAATGTCAGTCTGATATCAGTTCTATATGACATGTGTATAGGCGCTGTTCAGGTCACCATCACAGTTGTAAATATCTGCTTGATATGAATCGTCTATGATATGTGCATTTTGAATGTTAAATCTATAGTCAGGTATAGGAAAAGTATTGAACATGACCTTCAACAACAAATAAATGAATAAAAAAACCAAAAACACATGGTGTAAATTGACAAGACCGATATATATATATATATATATATATATATATATATATATATATAGGATTCTGTGACTAACTGCTGATCAACATTACAGACCATATACCAGTCGCCCAGAGGTTTGTATACTGTGATGGTTAGGGTGTGGCAGGGGCATTGTTACATATAAGTTAGGCGTTCATTCACTACTCTATCTCCCGTTATGACGCCTTTTATTGTCATTATTAAGCCTCAATGAAGTCCTCATTGACACATAACCTTTTCAAATTTACGTCATTTATTGACCCTCTAACACTCTAGCGAGGAGGAGTTTAGGGGCCCAAGTTCAGTAGTACCGTGAGAACATAGCGGTAGTATGCACTTAACGTAGTTGCTCTTCAGCGGCGTTTAACAAGGAGACATCCATGTACACTGCTTACTATTATCTGTTAAACTCGGTCAAGTAAACGCAAATAGACAGTAGTGATGGCAAACGTTTACTTTGAATCCCTGCTGGGTAGAGTGGATCATGCCTGTCCGATTTCTTGTTCTAATATTTTCTCACAATATTAAACATTGCTCTGTTATAATCTGAATGCGGTGAGATAATTCAGCTATGATTCGGAGTTGAAACGGCCCGAACTACTTCAGCGTCGCTCACCAAATGTTTCTTTAGATCTTCCCTGAATAGGCCTGTCTGGTACTGAAACTTGTACAGAGGACGTAGTACGGCGAGGTAGCGAAGAAATGTGACGATGTACTGAGGTAGAGAGGTGAGGTGTCTGTCTACCTCACTACCTCGATGTCACGTTACATCGCTTCCTCGCCACCTCGCTACCTCGCTTCCTCGACCTTTGGATTAGAGTGCCAGATAGCGGGGCAGAGCGGTAGGGAGTTAGCGAATAGTGCTCTATCGGCTACCATAGACTTTCTTGAGCCTAAAATTACGAGAATTCCTTTTCTTTCACCATGTTATCTCATTTCCAAATATGTATACGCCAGCACTGAAACCACCTCATACATATAAAAGATTGTTGTCAGAGAAACAGTGAGCCAATTATCGCCAGTTTTTAGCTGAACAGCATTAAGCACTGGCCACGACATGTTTCTGGCGTACCATTGGTTAACCTTACTCCCCGCCAACTCACCATGCTCACACTCCGCTTACCCCTCACCCTTTACCACCTTTACAGGTCACATTTGTGAGGAAACCAATATGTAGTGCAAACCCTCAGACAAAAGGAAACGCCAGGCTTTGATTCCTTGATGCTTTACTCTTAGTTTACTGGAGAAGCAGTAAATATTTTACAACTGTTGTGATGAGATAGGATTGCACTGGGATGGCGAACGAGCATTTTACAGGCAATTATGCTCCATACGCCTTTCTTTAACTGTTTGTAAAAATTATAGTTGATAACTGAAGAGCCTAAAATCTGGCCACAAAAGTGTTGATGCCCCCACATCCACGTATTAACATGCCAACATTATAAACGGGCTTTTTGTCTCATTCACTGAACATCAAGTCGCTCAATTCTGGTATTTGCAAAGTGTTATGTGGGCGGGTTTGAGCACATGTGGCATAATCAGTTTTTCACTTCGGTATATATATAAAACAATTTGATTTTATCACAGTTTGAACAGTCACAACCATTATTTTTGATGAACGACTACATGTAGCTCGAACAGAATTAGGTTACGCAGGATACAGTATTCAGAATTCGCGTTTATACAGCTCAAAAGACAGAACATGTACATCCGGAGAGAGAGAGTGACATAGGCCTACTGATATCTGAAGCTTTAACAGTTTTTAAAGTTTACGATATTCTGACAGGGTTAGCTACAGAATGAGGTTAAGTGTTCTGACAGGGTTAGCTACAGAATGAGGTTAAGTGACCACAAAGCGACTTTGGTGCTCTTATGTCTCTTGTGCTGTATTCTCAGCCCAAGCCAGAACTTTTACCACAGCTATTCACGTTATGAACTAGCTGGTGTTTACCGTAAAAATCTCCAGAATCGTCTGACTCATAACAGTTTTGAAATATTCAGTGAATAGTTATATGTTTGACGTTATGTGACCACAGGGACTGGTTTTCCGCCTTTTCGTCTCTAAGCTGGTCGTCCCGGTTAAGGATCTATTCAATTGCCATACAAAGACACCATGTGTGTGTTTTAACCTAACCAGGATGTGACCCAAAGAACACTGTTCTGATAGCATACATAGCTGATGAAATGTAGTCAGTGAAGCATTTGGCGGCCTTATCACATCGTACACAGCGAAACTGGTAATGTGACGTGGCTAGCTAGCAGGCTGACAAAGCTTGATCTTGTTAACAGAAAAGAACACATTTATGCAACCTATACCTTAAAAGAAGGAGCTTTACTTAAGGTTAAATAAAAAATCTCAATTTCCATTCCGGAAGTGCTTGTTATTTGAGTATTTAATAATGAAACGTCCAAGACTGAGAAGCGTTTTTAGGCCGCCATTTTAACAGATTGCTTACGCCATCGTGCTTAGCTTTGCAAAGTAGCTTTTCTGTCTTTCAAGGTAAAGTCATGTAGATAACGTTAAGGAGGGCTTCAGTGGGGACTTCAGCTCTGGTTCTGATAATAGTGAATGTAACTTCGGCTTACAAGGCTACCAGTTTTAATCGCAGAGGAGTGAGGCTGGGAGTAGTAGTTCGACCGACCACCTATCAAGGTCAAGTGAGTGGGAACCGGCATTTCTGGCTTTGACAGGGGCAATCTGTGAAAAGACAGGTTGCACTCTCTGCCTTCAGGACATCGCAATTCAGACACATTTTGGCAGCCTACAGCCACGCACGTAGGCATGATGTGGCCCTCTAGTACATCTCAAACTCTTCCTTTTTAGAGTTGGCTTTTAGAGAACTTAAAATCCTCGATTATCACGATGTACGAACATATTTAGCTGATATTGGAAATGCACGTTAATTAAATGGTAGGAATAAAACCTTAAGCGCAGTGACGTCACAATGAATATTCAAGCGGAGGAAAAGAGGATTTTCATTGAACAAGCCTAAAACATGGCGGGACATTCTACGTTCCACGAATAGGTGGATTTTGCAAATAATGACGATGTTAAAAACAGTTTGCCTCTTTTACAAAACCTTTAAAAAATGTAAAAAAAAAATAGTTTTCCCACAGTTTGTATAGCTCTTTCATTTAAGGTGTACGTTGTATAAATGTGTTCTTTTCTTTCAAACACGACTGTAAATTCCTCAAACCTTGACGTCATGAAGAAAAGAACGGACAAGTTAGGAATCGTGCTCAGGATTCAGACGAATGGGGTTAGAGCGGGGTTCGTACCGGAAACTGGAACACTGAGTTGCCCCATACCTATTTTGCTTCATAAGGATAACAGCCTATGTGTCAAATTTGTCATAAGAAGAGCAGCTTAGGTGTCATTTGTCATAAAAAATACAGCCTAGATGTCACACTGGTCATAAAAAAAGCAGCCTTGGTGTGAAATTGGTCATGAAAACAGCAGCCTAGGTGTCACATTGGTCATAAAAACAGCAGTCTAGATGTCATATTGGGAATAAAGAACAGCAGTCTAAGTGTAACATTGGTCATAAAAAACTGCAGCATAAGTGTCATATTGGTCATGGAAACAGCAGCCTAGGTGTCAGACTGGTCATAAGAAGAGGCGCGTAGCTGTTATATTGTTCATAAAAAAGCAGCCTAGGTGTCGTATTGGTGATAAAAAAACAGCAGCCTCGGTGTCATGCTGGTCATAAAAACAGCAGCCTAGGTGTCATATGGGTCATAAAAACAGCAGCCTAGGTATGATATTGGTCACGTGAAGATCAGCCTAGGTGTGATATTGGTCGTAAGAGAGGCAGTCTACGTGTCAAATTGGTCATAAGAATAGCAGCCTATGTGCCATTTTGATAATGAAAACAGCAGCCTAGCTGTCATATTGGTCATAAGAACAGCAGTCTAGGTGTCTTTACAATACTTTACATTTTACGTGCCGTTTTTGCCTCAACACTTCGCTATTGCGCGTTGCGGTTTTGTCAGCAACACTTCACTTCATCACTTAACGTTTGTCGTGGTGTTTTGTCTGTAGCACTTCACCTTTGTCTTGCCTTTTTGCCCTCAACATTTCACGTTTATGTTGTCGTTTTGCAGGCAACACTTCACGTTTATCATGTCGTTTTGCCAGCAACGCCTCACTTCTATGCTCCTGTTTGCCAGCAACACGTTACGTTTGTCGTGCCGTTTTGTCTTCAACACTTCACGTTCGTTGGGCTATTTTGTCAACAACACTTTACTTTACGTCTACCTGTTTGCCCCTAGCACTCCACGCTTAACATGCATCTATACAACAGTACAACGTCCATGTTGAAAAGAGACGTGATTTCTCAGATGGAGACATTAAAAATGCTAAATGGGCGAGAATAAATTTCTTTATTTCAGTGTGTGTCTAGGTTCAGTCACAGATTTCAGATTTCAGTCAGGCATTGTGGCAAAAATAAATTATTCATTTTACGTGTTGATGATTCACAATTTTTTGAAAGATGAAAGCTCTGGAGCATGAGTAAGGGATATCTGACAGTCAGCTGTCTGTTGTAAGGCGAGCTAACCTAAAAATACCTCCAACCTTATCACCTGACCATCTATATATCGTTTTGATAATAAAGGAGGAAATGGATTTATTGTTCAAGAGATTTAAATGTATTCCCAAAAGTGTAACCTATTTCAAAACATGTATAGACATGTATGTGTATATTTATCATCAGCTTACCAGCATCTCACTGTATCTATCGTCGAGGAGGTGTATGGGGGAAAAGGCAGCCTTAATAGTGTGATGTGAATTAGAGCTGGTTATTATTCATAGTTATGCGGAAGATACCTGCCCTCTGAACACCAAGAGAGACGCCTCATCTCACTGCGTGCCCAGAAAATTATCAATATATGGACTACAATGAACAAATGAGCGTCGTCGATAACTGGCTATGAAAAACGCTTATGCCTTGCATATTTTACGCGATTTCCTCCTCACATTACATTGCTCCTTACACAGAGATATTAATTACCGGTACTGATGCTGATAGTGAGGTCGCGCCGTGTACATAACACGTGTATGCTGCTGGAGGCATATTTTGATTGAGGTGAAACCTGGCACACCAGTTCTCATCGCAACAATGGCATTGCGCTAATATTTGTTGATTTCATTCTTTTACCCGCACAGTTAATGTGAGAATGGTTGTTCAGTTTAAAGAAATGACTTGTAATTTGCGTTACAAGAGATGCCACATCAAACCTATTTATCATGACCTCAGTATGAATTCTCACAGCAAGAGTGAAAGGTATTAGCTGTTCTCATGTCCAGTGATTCATAGACACTCGAACTTATAGGAAAATATGATAACACGGAGCAAACTATATTTTTATCTGACAGGTGGAAATCCTGTTAGACAGAGATCTTGTACGTGTGAATACTACAATAGCTTATCGGTTTATTATTATATCGGTGCCGATATTTACTTATTTGTCTCATTGGTATTGTACGCCACACACAAGAATTTGTCACTTATACGACGGCGGCAAACATTATGGTGGGAGGAAACTGGGCAGAGCCCTGGGGAAACCTACGACCATTGGCAGCTTGCTTGCAAACATTCTCACTTGTGGCCGAAGAGGGAGTCAGCATGAGGTGGATTTGAACTCACATTGGTGAGAGGTTCCTGGGCCATTACTCTGCATTAGCCCGCTGACCACCCCGGCCACTGAGGTGCCCGCTTCAGTATCACATTTGGCAATCTCAGTGCATGCACACATATGGGAATGAATCAAGCACTGGTTGCATGCCCGCTGTCAGTACTTGGACAGGCGTCAGTCAGAATGTCTTAGACACAGCGTTCCACTAAACCACAGCTTGGAGTTCAATACTACGTTGTCATTTACCTAACTCTTCTACTCAGCAAGTGAGTTTGTTTAATAAGTCAACAGTACTATAATAATTGCTTGCACGGCAAGGTATGCAAGGTATTGAGTGGGTTTATGGTAGACTTTACACAAGCAACCCATGGTAGTTCGAGTTGTCGCCCTTTTATTAGTGCATTGCTGGAACACATATCAGTTTGGAATATGTTAGTTCTATTTCACACAAAACGCCGAGAACAAAATGATATGGGTAAGATTTGGTAGTATTGCCAAATGTCTAAGAATTTGACATGTCTTCTTGTATGATACATGTAACCATGTTTAGTGTATTATATTTTTTCTCTGACTTTTCTATACATGTGTTGGAGGAGGCTGAATTTCTCGAGGCTTAGGTTCAGACGTCCGCGGTTAACGCCTGGTACTCCGGTGTCCTTCAGTGTAACATTATTTAGTATGATGTTAAGCATCAATGAAATAAATAAATTATATTCATTTGCATATCACGAATGTTACTATATTATATTTTTATCCTTGTAAATAATGATCACCAAGTTATATTTTCATCCCTGCCAGGAATGGTTACTGTTTTATATTTTCCCCTAGTTAAGTATTTACTTAATTTATTGTAAGATGCTACTTTTTAAGCATTTATATGAACAGTTAGAATAAAATCTCAACTGAGATGAATTAACTAGAGGCCTCTGTTACGTGTGACCATTTGTCAGTAATCAAGCTTTTATCGCTGTTCTGAGTTTACTCTCTATGTTCACAGGTCCTCGCCTGGATACAGCAGGTCCAGTCGTAGTACTGCGTGTGTAGGCCTGCTATATGGATAGACAAAGACAAGGGCGGAAACAAAGTTTCAACGATTTTAGAAATAGAGCTTTCAACCTATTCTTAAACTCCTGGCGTCCCATGATTCTCACGCCTCCCGTGATTCTCACGCCTCCCATGATTTGTCGGAAATATCCACAATGTGGATAAACCCATTAAAACATCGCCATCGTTTTTTGACTGTTCCATTTTACTTTCTGAGCCCACGTGCACTTAGACGTGTGACGTAATCCAAGAAAGAACAAAGGAACCCTTTTGAACCCTTTATTAAATCGGGAAGGGATTTTTTGAGTCTCCAGTTGTGATGATAACGCAGCATTTTTAGTAATTCTAGACGAGTGACATCTAATGAACTGTAATAAACATCACCAGCTGCATTTTTTGGCCTATTTCTGTTTAAACCAGGTTTGTAGAGGGCGTATAAATTGCAATTGTTCCTGAAGAGCTAAAATAAAACCCTAACTGATGAAAACAAAAGGCTGGTTTGCTCGTTTGGTAACGTGTGACCATTTGCCAACAACTACACTGTCGTCGACTGCTCTGATTTTACTCTATAATATGCATTGTATCATTGTCACGAATGGCGACTAAATCATGTTTTTACCTTGTCATGTGTTATGGGATATTTTTAACTCTGTCACGAATGGTCACCAGATTATATTTTCATCCTTGCCACAACAGGTTATCTTACGTAACGTAACATTTCCAAGTGAACGAAGTCTCTTAGCTATGTGGCATGATATTGTCACCTGGCAACATCGCTTCTGTTAATCGACTGGGTTGGTTTCACATGGCGTGGCTTCAGCCTTTCAGATGGCATCACCTGTAGCATCGCGTCTATCAACTACCAGGGTTTATTTTCAGGTTTATTAAATTGCTTGCTTTTTGCTGAGTTAGTCCGTTCTAGGAGAGCAGGTTCCGCCGACAATCTCCTACCGATCCTAATTTCATCAGTGACTCAGGGTGGGAAGGATGTTAACAGTCTACCGGTACAATACCAGGTTTGTTGGCCCAGTCCTCTCTTACATTGCGGCTAGCCTCATTAGTATTCCACCGACACACAGTTAGTGGTGAGCTCAGGTAGGATACGTTGTCGTACCTTGCACTAATTTAATTGAAGAAGTTACTTAAATAGCCATCTATCCCAGTACAAAGAGATAAAATTAGCACCGTAAACCATCTCCGAGCAGAGAATCTCTTTGAACTAAGGTTTGCACAAGGCTGCTTTAAATGAACTAGGTTAACTGCGCATTATCAATTTGATTTTGTCCTATCCGATAACACCGTTAGCACATTTACCTACACCTGTTCCAGCTCTCCCGGTTTCCCTTTATTTTTGTCTGCTTCAGTTTAGTGGATGCACATTGGGTGGGTACAGAGAAGGCATAGTGACGTAAACTCCACCGTGCGCGTGTTCTTTCTCTGTCAACGTTAAGGCATGCGAACTTAGCGCCGTCGTGGCCTGTACAATATGGTAGCTCAACCTGGGGTCTGACTTGATATTAAATTGGAGCCCTGTATTCTTGCAAACCGATTCGTATGAAAATGTAGATCGAGAGAAGGCCTGTATAGTAGCTGGGTATGAACTATCTATTTAGGCCACCTTATCGCTTTTTACTGGCACAGAAAGAAACAGACAAACCAGCGAATCACAGTCCAGTCAATACCTGTAGAATCATAACAAAATACTATAGAGAAACTTAATACTTATTGTAATGGAAAACTGTTGCAGATCTTTTGCTGAATCAAGAGGTAGGTTAACAGTCAGTTAACACAGTCATGGTTTTACCAAAGACGCTTTGACACTCTATCGGGAGACATGCACCATTTATTTTTCCCATACACAGTATAGACCCAAATCGGCACGTGCTTGGAATAATATTATATCCTTATATTGGCGTGTGTAATCACCGGGTAGAATTGTGCCTCCCAGTAAATATGACACGGCAAAGTCCTTTTTTTTTCACCATGCTCCGTTCCAAAGTCTCCGGTTTTAGTCCTTCATAGGTACGGCAGCCTCAGCTGGCTAGCAGCTCACTTTGCTGGGATAATCACATACCTTCAGAGTGGGATTGTACCTCAACTTAGAGCCACAACTGAGTCGGAAGTCGCGGCCACCGACACACACGTGGAAAATGGAGCAGTCAGTAGGGTCGGGATACTGACCATTGATGGCACGTGGGCACCGGAACGCCACTGAAATAAAACAGGACGCCTGTACATAGTGCGCAAGACAAGTGGTCTAATTCTGAATAATACTGACATATAGCAAGGTGTAGACGAAAGCGTTATGAAGCGTTTTATACATGTTTGTAACGATATTAATAGTTTTGTTCTTCGATAAGACTAGCAACACTAAAATTGAATCTGACATTCAGATTCCAAAGGGACAAAATCCTGAACTTAAAATCCAGCAAATTCGGAATAATACTTACCATAGGTTACAATAGTTACAATAGTTACATTTGGTACCTTAATCAAAGTAGACAGTTAAATGGTGCTTATCGCTTGAATATGTATAATTGGTCAGAAAAAGTAAGCGAATAAGAAAAAACAAAAACCCGGAGAATTGGAATTACATTTTGATATGGATGGGTGTGTATTCGTCCTGGAAACGTTGGGCATAAAGGAAGACCTTAACTACAAGTATAACAGTATGGTGATTAATGAAGAGAGACTGATTCCTCTTATAACCACCCGGCGTAGTTTAGTCCTGTGCTCCTGACATGCCAGTATACGTTTCTTATTTCACCTGCTACAATTATAGAATGGAAAATACGGCAAATCCAGCCATTCACATCAATATTGGTGATGGAAATGGATAAATGATTTTCTGTTATCAGACAGTGTATGGTATCGGTGTTCTGTTTGAACGCTTAGTGGGCCGCTTAGTGGATGAAAATGAATTAATTTATGATATTGATGTTCTGTGTGACTTACCGCTGGGGGGCCGCTTGGTTGTGGTGACCATCCGGCGGGTGGTGGGGCGAGTCGTTGGGCGGGTTGTCCGTGCCACGGTGCTCTTGGAGCACCACCACATACACCTCCTTGGCGTCACTGTTGTCACAGCCCTTGCTCTGAAGATAGCAACAAATTATCAGCTCCTGTGTGTTTGTGTTGTAACGCCAATAATGCCTTTTCGTGTTTCGTGTCTGTTTACTAAAGTATCTGATGAGCGATGAAACGTTTCTAAAATATTGATATTTACACTTTATATTTTTGTATTTCCGGCCAAGTAGAATGAAACTATTTTCTGCATGTAATTGATTTGTATAAAACATATATTCTAGGATGCATATAATCGTCTTTGTTGTGTCATTTGCAAGTGTTATTGATAGGGCCTGTAAGAATTTAACACAACTATGGCAAATCCTTGTTAATGACGTTTAAGCGCCAGGAACTTTGTAAGGGTGGAGGGGGCTTTCTTCACCTACAAACTTAACCGCCCTTATATGTGACAAGAACAGAATCGTGGTAAATGTGGGCTGTTACCTGGCGGTAGTGGTTGGCGGGGGTCGCGGGGGTGAATACGTGTTTAGGTAGCGGGTGATGGTGCTTAGCAGAGGGTACCTCCCTCCGCCGCATTCATTACTAAAGTCGTCTTCATCAATTGCCCAGATCATTCCTCCGGCAAAGCCTTGACTCTTGATCCACTGGGTCTGTCAAATTGAACGATGAAATCATACAGGTCCAGGAAATATTGTACAGGTACCATTTGGAGCACTCCGGTTTTTTCTGCATGGATATGCCCGAAAACGAATTGTTTATCATGGAGTGCTGCTCTGCCAGTTATGGTCCTTATTTTTAACCTTTAAGATTTTTTCAAGAATTATTCATTCATAATATTAGGAACTCTTTTCAGAGGAAATGAAATCATTAATTGATTTCAAAATTAAATCATTATACATTTAACATTTATATTAATATTTTTGAAAGTCGTGACAGGGGTGTATTTATTATGCTGCAAGCATAGGAGGTAAGAATACTGCCTGTGTAATACAATCTGATGCCTGAAATGTCCCAGTTCAAGACTAACGTTTCTCGTACAGCACCATTGTTAATCGTTATTTAAAATCTTCTATTACAAAGACTCCTTGTGATGTTGGGAATCACTGATAATAATAATTGAGAAACACTGCGATTAATGAAATATATTACAAGATTCCAAACAGATATAGTGAGACATAAGTAGGCGAAAAAGTTTAGAAAATGGTTTTTGAAACTTAAGAAAAGTCGAAACGTTATAAGTAGAAGAACCACTGTGAAAAAAAGCAAAAGCTGGAGGTACCTTGATGGTGATACTCTCCACATCGTCATAGCCGACCCACTCTCGGTCCTGAACAGCGTATGGGACTTTGTGCTCGTTATGCCAGTAACGCCTCCAACCCCTACGGAGAAAGCTGCAAACCTGTTTCAGGGAAAGACGGAAGAATGGAACATTCTAGCGTTTAAACATACCATTTCTCATAAACTGAGAAATCACGATTGACTTTCTTTCCACATCTTCAAATTCCCTAAACAACTCTACTATTATCATCAACTGCATTATTCAAACAATTCGATTTGGTTATCGTGATGGTTGATATTAAAGCCACTCTGAGGGACAAATGGACATAGCACCTAAGGCGTCGCCAAGATTTTTGGGAAACGGGTCCACTATCCTATACTCGAACAGATGGCCCAGGAGCTGGCTGGTCCTCGAAAATCATTTATTTCTGATAGTTCGAGAATCTTTGTACGCGATTTCTGCTCATTAAGTTTTGACAGGAATCAGGAATAATCCGTAACAAGTTAGTCCTTCATTTGTCTGTTGTAATCATGAAGATCCGTAACGTTTGTTATACCTGAGGCAGTTGAGCAACTATCCCAGCCCCCTTGACAAGGTTCCAGAGGTCCCGGAAACTCTTGTGTTTCAATAGCCTGAGATGTGCTTTTGGCGGTTTCTTGTGAACAACATTATGTCTTTTGCTGACTGAAGCAGTAGAACAAATATCCCAGTCCAGTAGGACCTCGGAAGCTCTGGTATTTCTGATAGCCAAAGATGCGTTTTATGCCACTTGTGCTGACCAAAGTGTGACGAAAATGTGAGAAAGTGTTGATTTTGATCTTAATTATGACGAGTGATAACTTTTCCTTGTGTTTTTTTCCCGTGGTGATAAGATTTTCCAGACATCGGCTAAGCTTCTTTTCAGAGAATCTGAGACGTTCGCTTTCAACATTATTGCAGTAATAACGACCAGAGCCAGTCTTCATATATGTATGTATACAAGCTGCATTTAGGTCCACCATATGATCTGTTTCTTTTACCTTGTCAGTTACATTACGCCCGTTACACCACAAGCTGTACATATCGATAAGTTGGACTTCCACATTATTTCGAAGAAAATGCATGTCGAATACCAATTCTCACAATGTAAAGCCCCATATCAGCTTGTAAGTTTTTGAGATCATAACGATTTCCTTGGGGGACGGCATGCTGGATAATCGCCGTTAGAGATAAAATCCAAATTCCGTTTATTAAGGTTATAATTTTTCAAAGCATGACTGTGTCAGAAGCCCTTCTTTAAGTTGATGTCATATATCAGTATCTACTTCAGTGCACACTGAATTATGACCTTTATCTAGCATACCACTTGTTGATGAATAGCGAGTCGTGGGGTCGCCAGAGGCAATCAAGGCAATGGACTTCTCCTCGAAAACAAACATATGGATTTCAAGATGAGATATTACAAAAGCTCTCGCCGCATTTATCCGGCAATACGATGAACACCGAGGATGTCAATATGTAGAGCCCCATGTCATATAGAAAGTCAGTTTCGGCTTTGAATTTATTGGTAGCTGGCGGCAAATTTATCTATCGTCATAAATAATGATGCTAGACTTTAGACCATCATGATATTCTTTCTCTATGTTCTCTTCTCTGTCCTTTTTAATATCCCTACTGGCAATGCCCCTGAACATATGCTGGTTCAGTTTAAACTCTACATACTCACAAAATTATAACAAAAATTAAAACCTTAAGAGAATGAAACAATTCATATACATGTAAACATGTCCTGTTCGCCCTTTAATGTTATACTGTATACTGGTGATGTCGGTACTGTACCTCGTAATAGGCCATGAATCCGGCTGCCTGTGTTAGGGGGCCCGGGCTTCCCGCTCCCACGGCTGGAGCGCCCATGCCGTTGTTGGAGGCCGAGGCCAGTCGGAAGCTGCGACCATACATGCCCATGCCGATCACTAACTTAGACCGAGGAGCACCCAGGGCCACCCAGTTGTTTGCTGCCCATTGCTGACAAATATAACCAAATGAAAAACTTTATTTGATGTTTGTTGCAAAAACTTCAGACTTTTAATCATTCCTGTAACTTACATCTTCAATTTTTTGCCAGACGTCGTCGTTGTCATTGATTGATTTAGTTAGCATGTTTATCTGATCATTGATTGCTTTAGTTACTACCATTAGCTGACCATTGATTTATTTACTTACCACATTTAGCTGACGATTAGCCCCGAATTCGCTACTCCTGGGGTATAGTGGACTGTTGTGGCCAGTGGTTACTTCCCATGATCCATGCATATCATAACTCATTAAGTTGATAAAATCCAGGTCTCTGTCAAACATAATACAGAGAGTGAAAGAAGCTGAGATAAATAAACCATTCTTTTATTTGCTGTGCGCACTGCCAGCGGAATGCACATACCGTTCCTATCCCCAGAGGAGACACGGGTACAAACCCAGCTCCAGCTGGCCAGGCGGAGGCCTTACATCTGGGAAATTGTCAGGATACCTGATGAAGAGTGCTGTCCTGTATTGGTATATAAGTGAGATGTTTGGAAATACTAACTTAATAAATGAACATAAAGTAAATATACAAATATTTAGATGTGAGAATGGGTTCAAGCCTACCTGGCGATTTCCCGCACCTCATAACCTTGGGCCACGATAGACTTGGAGGCCGGCACGGCGGCCGTCAGTAACAGCTCTTTTTTCCTTGTTCTCAGAGATTCACTTCGAAAAGCTTTCCTGAGTTCCTGCAAAAGTTTACAGACAGAAAGATTTTCAGATCATGCAACGTACATAAGTGCATCGTGTTCATCAGGTAAGCAGACACTGTCAAAGTTACCGATACACGGAGAGCGAATTTCATACGAGTCATATGTGAAGGGATCTCCACAGAAGTTTTAGTAGCGATATATCAGCGTTATGTGAGATGACATTTCCACATGTAACATAGTTTATAGCTGAAAATTGCGGAAAGTGCCCATGAGAACTTGCCATGACCAGTTGTGTGAATCTTTTTTTATCCACCGATGGACTTCCCCTCGCCGCGGGGTACTCCCAATCCAGATCTAAACCGTCAAAGTTGAACCTCCTAAGGTAGGTGATGGTGTCGGCGACGAAGGTTGCCCTAGATGTGGACGAGGCAACCATCTGTGTGAAGACGGACACGCCCAGACCCCAGCCCCCAACAGCCAGCAGCGTTTTCAGATTCGGGTTGATTTTCTTTAAATCGTTAATCCTTGAATACCTGTTTCGTGAAGAATAATTTAATTTCAACCAGGTCACGATTTATATATCCTGATAGTAACTTTCGTGACTAAGACGACGAATATCTGATGACTGCCTTCCAACTAGAATCAACATGTTACGTATGCCTTTAGAATTGTCTAATGGATTTGCATGTCTGGAAAAATTCAAAACCTCGAATGTTGCGTGTGAAATAGCATTATCCATCTGGAATCGCACTTACATTCCACCTGGTGTGGCGTCATTCCATTCCGTTGGGGACAGTTTGTTTCCAACCAAACCAGCGAAAGCGAAAATAATATGTGTGCAGAGTTTGGGATCAATGTCCTCTGGGACAAACGTGGCGGTCCCTCTTCGATGTTGTGCCCAGTTAGAATAGTAGCATACCACATGGCGTCCAAGCACTGCAAACAAATATTAATGATGAGAATGAGTTATAGTCCCTTCAATAGTTTACATCCCTATATCCCACCTCCTGGTGAAAGGTCTAATCGGGCCTCCTCGAAGGACGAATGTCGTAGGGCTAATAAGATCGAGTGTTCGATTCAATCCATGGCCGGTTTAGGTGCGTTTTCGAGAAGAAGATGTTTTATTGACGTGGGCATAACATTGCATAACATTCCTCCTGTTATAACATTGTTCCTGGTCACATACAAAACTTTGATATATTTCCTGGCGAAATGCATCAATACGACTACCAGCATCAGTGAGACTAAGCTCAGTTTAAACATGCTTTTCTTCGCCATTTGTACGGACGACTAAATTATATTTGTAAATTAGTGTACACCGGACATTAAATAATAAAATGAAACTCATCTTCCACTGGATGTAAGTCACACAACTGACATATACAATTTTGGGGGGCAGCTGTGCACTACCGTGACGCCCAATTTCGATCAGCAGGTCATGAGAAGACGTTCTTAGTTGCGTCATAGCTATTCTTCACTTGATATTGGTAACTTTTGTTAAATAAATTTCATAATTTAAACATAGCTTTAACTACTTATACGAATATAACTTAGATGCCTCAAAACTCTAGGACAAATCTTATCTATAGCTGTCTACGACTCGTTGGTCCAAAATTTTTGAAAATACATTCTCATTCACACTTTGAATGAGTTTTTGAATTTCACACTTTTAAAATAATCATACTTCTTCAAAACTGTATCAGGCAGAAAACTTGACAGACATCTTGTTAGTGAGAAAGTCATCGAATAATTCGATTCACACATCCTGTCCCTGCTCTCTACTTTTCCCAGATAAAAATGCATTTCAATTTACAATACCCAGTTCCCCTCAAAAGACTATAACTGCACAAATTCTTTACGGCAAATTTAGCTTGAAAATACGAAGAAGATTTGAAAAAAAAATAATACCCCGCCGTCTTTTGTTTTAAAGCAGCCAGGAAGACTTAGTTTCAGTCTCAAATGTTGATAAAATTTCGAAATTGCGATTTACATGTATATTCAGGTAAAATGCAATGTCCCGTCTACACTTCCGGAACCGATAATCAAAAATGTTACGCCAATGTTCTAAGTCCCTATCTCTTGGAAACGACATTATCTTAGTGGAATGAGAGACATGGAGAGAGACATCTGTAACATCAGGGAACCCAAGCACCATTATGCGGGTAGAAGAGCTCCAAACCCTGGAAAACACAAACCTAAGCTGGTGTTCACCACCAGTAAGACAAGTAACCAGGCCAGTCGAGGCGCCATCTCGTCGCTAACAGAGTGAGGACAGGCTACGAACAGCGTGGGGTTTTGTTGAATAGCAGCAGAATCTGTAAGACAAACACAGTTCTGGTGAGCGTTGTAAAAACTGCCAGCAATTCGAGCCTACTCCCAGCCTGTGCTCGGTTGTTACGGCGACAACTCTGCCGACAACCGCTTTACGGACCTTAATTAAATGCTATGACAAATCAGTATGACGGAAGCCTAGCGATTACATACTGCTTACCCTGTACAAAAGAAGTCAAACAAGGAGAGTAGCACACCAAAGAGATGTAGGAGCACACCTCTTTTGAAGACGAATGGCATTACAATGAAGATCCTCACACGAATACCCTCACGCACATTTCAAACAGTACGACAGGATTAAGCAACACTGCAATCCTGGCCGTCAAAGAGCCTAGGTGCTGTATGATTTCTATTCTTCATAATCGCATCGACTTCAAAGCTAGCCATGAACCGGGTTTTATGACACAAAAAAGCAAGGTTCGGGTTTGAATGGTGCTGTGAGGACAAGTCTCCAGTGGGTACCTATGTCTGTAGGTGTTAGGATAAACAACAGCAAGATGTGATTCTAAATCTACATAAAATCACTTCTACAAAAAGAAAGGGATGGAATAGAGCTAAATGCCACCCCCGGTGCCATGCCCTGTGATTATAGTGGATTTGTATAACAATATCTGCTTTCAATTGTTCCTTACTCCATTTTACACCCTTTGGTACAAACCACATCTTCGTGTTTCCGGATTGGACAGGCCAGCCAGATTATATTGCAAAGGAATGAGCTGGACTCACAGTGATTCCTGTGCCTGTCACACTTTAAGAATCTTCAGGAAGCACGCATTATTGTGATGTCGGCAGACACATACTTATTGTCTCACCCCAAACACAGTTCGGTCATGAGGGATTTTCGACCTGGTGTATAGTCAGCCAGACATAAGGCCAGCCTGTGTCTAACTCCGGAGGTGATGTCACAGCCTGGGCATTATGGTCGGTCTGGTCAGGACAGTACTTGCGATTCAATACATTCATTGTGTCCCTTCTTTGTCGATCAGTTCATACCTCCTGGCACTGTACATGCAGCCATTCATATCAAACAACACGTCTCATGAACTAGCCTGATTATATTAAGTTTGACTTATTTCCTGTGTTAGTCACCTCGTCTGCCAATACGATCAACTTATCATTTCCACAGGAAGAACCTATTGAAAAAAATGACTCTTTATTCCACTGATATATTTATTACAAATTTGTAACACCAAACTAAATTGCACATTTTTCGTATACTCTCTTTAACATTTGATTTGCAAATTAAAAATCATCGGTATTATCTTTCTTGCACGAGTTTTTACAGTTTCGTCGAAGATAATACGAACTCGATTTCGTGTTCTTGGGCATTTATTTTCACCATGTGTAAAACATGCTGGGCAGCACATCAGCTGTAAACATCTAGGTAAGTTTAGCGATGAATTAAGAATGAATCATTCCGGACATGACTGAACTCCTGTAAACATACACTTGTACTCATGACAACGAAAAAAAAAAAGGAATCGTCATGCATCGTCATTGTTTAGATTTCACTCGTAATGCCTGGTATGGCAGAGGCCAACATAAGTCAACAAACATCAGGTGTACGGCGAATAGGAATTTTCTTACTGAAACTTTTCTTGCGGATGTCCCGTAGCTCCGTGGATTTTTCAAACTACGTTCGTGCCAACATAAGCCTCACTGACGTCAGTGGCCATGTAGATATTTCTGTCTAAGCGAGGGCTATTCCGTCCTCAGCTTGTCTACCGTTTATGTCATATAGACAGTCATTTCCTGTTATATTGTGCCTTTATTGCCTTTATTGCGGTTTAGCGCTGTTTGTCATGAATAAACTTTTTATTTGATTTTCAACTACCACGTGCGTTTGTTGTATTGTTTAGCTTTACTGTTAACCGAATCCCCGCCATCCGCTCTACTAGATAAATAACGTAAGCAGCAAATTCCATTTCCAAATCGGTTGTTTCGTAATTGACCATTGCAGTGACTCCGCCCTATCCACAAAAATCCATCGGTGACTCATCAGTGTTTCATACTGAATAGTAACTCCGTACCCCTGCCAGGTTACCACGAGGTACAAAGCTCCGGTCAGGCCAGCATGTAGGACGCTTAGCCCGCGAGACAGGGCTTAACAGTTTGGCGACAAACAAGAGTGTGAACAAAGAAACACCAGACCTTGTTACTTTGGCACTTACCTGTTGTTTTGAGATGTCTTGAAATGATCCAGCCATCAAGAATGGTTAGGTTTGCTTGGACTCAGAAGCTACTATATCACTCTGGGGCATCCAAAAATACAGCCATTAAACTGCTAAAGTTGTCAGGTTTATTTGGAGAAAGCAGCTATGGAGTAACTTAGCTGCTGTGTCGGCTTGAACAAAGTTATAATGTCGGGTATCTAAAATACTGCCGTATCAGAGTTAGCGGTTTTGACATCATGGTGTAGGAGGGATGCAGAATCAAAGCATCAGTTTGTCAATCTTTCGGAGGTATAGACTGACAGACTTCATTTCATTAGTTCAAATTCTTATTTTTCCACTGATGATCAGATATTTTGTAATACAGAACAGTGTAACTGGATTGGACGTAGTCTTTAGTCATCTGTTTCAGAACAGTACGACGGAGTGGAAATTCAGGTGTCAGTATGCTGTGGCTGAATGGGATGCCAAGTCTTGGAGTCAATGCGCTTTGACTTTTTGGACGTCACTGTGGGACATCATGTGTGGTGTCAGTATACTGTAACTTGGGCGGATGTCAAGTCTGTTGGGTGCCAGGTGTCACCAGTCACAGGACACTGACACCAGACATGACGTCTAACCAGTCAGAACTCACTGACACCAAGACATGGCATCCCATCAGGTACAACATGCTGAGAGCAGGCGTTACATTCCAGTCACAATGTTGTGACACCAGACGTAACATCCCACCCAGTGTTACCATCATTTTACCGTCGCGTCTGGTGTCAGAACACCATGCTTGGATGGAGTGACACGTCTGGTGTCCTCGCCACGATGATAAATGTGACGATATTAGGGCCGGCATGCCCAGTCGTGGATTGAATGCCTTAATGTTGAAAGGGGTTAAACAATATGCGATATGAACTGAGCGAAATACGGCTAAATTCGACCGGTCACTTCTGCAACGGCTCCACCTCTAGTCAGTTGTCATGGATGATAAGAGATGCTTATTCACATAGAGCGTACTCACTGAACGTTGAACAAAACAATAGCAACAATCCATTAATTAAATAGGCTGGCAAAAGTGAATTGTTTTCTTTTCAAGCTGAAAGAGATTTTCAGTATATATTTAATTCCTTGGATATCATGCTGTGCTTACACCAGTTTCGTCCACTCTTGTCTTGTTTGAGTAGCTGGTGACAATATCACTTTCACATTTGGTCCACTCTTGTCTTCTCAAGTAGCTGGCACCCCTGATGATAACATCATTTTCACCCGTCGGATCCACTCTTGGCTTCTTTGAGAGTAGCACGCTTCTCTGATGATAAAATCAGCATCACCAGTTTAGTCCACTCTAGCCATTTGGTCCACTCTTGTCGTCTCTTGAGTAGCTGGTATCTCTGATGATAATATCACTTTCACCCGTTGCTGCACTCTTATCTTCCCTTAAGTAGATGGCATCTCTGATGATAATATCACTTGCACCCATTTGGTCCACTCTTGTACTCTCTTAAGTAGATGACATCTCTGATGATAATATCACTTGCACCCATTTGGTCCACTCTTGTACTCTCTTAAGTAGATGACATCTCTGATGATAATATCACTTGCACCCATTTGGTCCACTCTTGTACTCTCTTAAGTAGATGACATCTCTGATGATAATATCACTTTCAGCCATTTGGTCCATTCTTGGCTTGTTTGAGGAGCTGGCATCTCTGATCATAATACCGCTTTCACCAAAGGGTTATAACCATGTACGACAAAAGCAATGATTCGTGTTTTGGCGTACAAGTACATTGGAGATTGGATAAGAACAAAGGTATTCTTTCAAGCGGAATGTATTTGGAAAATTAACATGGCTTTCACTTTTTTAGTAACTCAAACAGTCCATTTCAGTGATCTTAAGATGCGCCATTTTCCCTTGCTCTTAGTAATTATTCATGAAGAAGCAAAATGAGATTTTCATGTATTTTAAACACGTAACAGTTGAAATTGACGATGTTCATTTTGATTTTGTCAACAAGGACACATACATGCGACTAGAAATTACAAACTTCTTAAATTCTAATTAGAGACGTTTCGATGTAAGCATACATTAAATAATGATGCTTACACAGTCTGCGGGGAGATGTGGACCTGGTGAGCCATGAGGTGCTGGGAGATGTGGACCTGGTGGGCCATGAGGTACTGAGAGATGTGGACCTGTGGGCTATGAGGTGCTGAGAGATGTGGACCTGTGGGCCATGAGGTGCTGAGAGATGTAGACCTGGTGGGCCATGAGGTGCTGAGAGATGTAGACCTGGTGGGCCATGAGGTGCTGAGAGATGTGGACCTGTGGGCTATGAGGTGCTGAGAGATGTGGACCTGTGGGCCATGAGGTGCTGAGAGATGTGGACCTGGTGGGCCATGAGGTGCTGGGATATGTGGACCTGGTGGGCCATGAGGTGCTGGCAGATGTGGACCTGGTGGGGCATGAGGTGCTGAGAGATGTAGACCTGGTGGGCCATGAGGTGCTGAGAGATGTGGACCTGTGGGCTATGAGGTGCTGAGAGATGTGGACCTGTGGGCCATGAGGTGCTGAGAGATGTGGACCTGTGGGCCATGAGGTGCTGAGAGATGTGGACCTGGTGGGCCATGAGGTGCTGGGATATGTGGACCTGGTGGGCCATGAGGTACTGAGAGATGTGGACCTGTGAGCCATGAGGTGCTGGGAGATGTGGACCTGGTGGGCCATGAGGTGCTGGCAGATGTGGACCTGGTGGGGCATGAGGTGCTGAGAGATGTGGACCTGGTGGGCCATGAGGTGCTGAGAGATGTGGACCTGGTGGGCCATGAGGTGCTGAGAGATGTGGACCTGTGGACCATGAGGTGTTGGGAGATGTGGACCTGTGGACCATGAGGTGCTGGGAGATGTGGACCTGTGGACCATGAGGTGCTGAGAGATGTGGACCTGTGGACCATGAGGTGCTGAGAGATGTGGACCTGGTGGGCCATGAGGTACTGAGAGATGTGGACCTGTGGGCCATGAGGTGCTGAGAGATGTGGACCTGGTGGGCCATGAGGTACTGAGAGATGTGGACCTGTGGACCATGAGGTGCTGGTAGATGTGGACCTGTGGACCATGAGGTGCTGAGAGATGTGGACCTGGTGGGCCATGAGGTACTGAGAGATGTGGACCTGTGGACAATGAGGTGCTGAGAGATGTGGACCTGGTGGGCCATGAGGTACTGAGAGATGTGGACCTGGTGGGCCATGAGGTGCTGGGAGATGTAAACCTGTGAGCCATGAGGTGCTGGGAGATGTGGACCTGTGGACCATGAACTGCTGGGGGATGTGGACCTGGTGGGCCATGAGGTCGGGCTGGCTTTTTGCCGATGGACTCAGCAAGATGCTTAGAGAGATTGAATTCCAAGCGGAAAGACTTGGACAGAACAGTTTGGTTAACCTTAACGATAAATCGTTGTAACTTAATTTACTTTTACTTTTCCTACGTGTGTGGTCAATTTAAAATTCGTCGTATCCGTTTTATATAGCATTTATCCTATATCCTTTATTCGTGGAAAGGTCTGTAAGCCACCTGTGGATGAAAGTATGTTTCCCACGGCCTATTCCCGAGTTCCACTCACTATAATGTTGGCCACCGTCGAATAATAAAAATATTCTTGATAAGATACAAAAGATACTGATAAGATACAAAATAGAGTACTGTGCTACTCGACCTTCTTGGTTCGGTGTAAAACACCTCTAATAAACAGACCCCATGTGGGCCACTCGTGGCTATTATCAGCTTCCATGTCAAACACACTATTTAACTGCCATCAAAGCTTTTCTTTATCAGGCCACACTGGGAAACTATGGCCAGAATCTAACTTGCTTTCCCAAACAAGGTAAAAACTTCTCACAGAGTGTACATTTACCTCGGGCACCGTATTAAACAACTTGTGAGTTCTGGACAAATGTCGTTTCGTCACCAATAACTATGTCGGCTTTCCGTTGCTTTATGTTACAGCGCGCATAATGCAATGCTGGGAACTCGGACACAGTTTTCTGTTGATCATTTCTGGTATGTATCATCCGCTGTTTTCTAGTGTCCATGGCTTATACGAAAGGCCTCCCTCTTGTAAACGGCAGAAGCGGGGTAAACCTCACAGGAAACCAGCGCGTTTTGTCAGGCGTATTCACCTCTTTGGGAATTAGATTCCAACAATATACCTTGTTAGGCAAGGTCTAGTGCAATTGGGCCTTAAAACTTACTAAGCCTGGCTTGCAGGACTTATTCGCAAGTTTTTATTTAAATTACCGGATTGGAGAGGTGCATATACATAAGCATAATGCGTGGAGGTCAGATGACTTCAGTCTTCAGTTATGTACAAATACTAAAAATATAGGCGCGATTAGGTTTATGGAAAAATAGACACAATAGACTTCAGTGCTGTTCATAACACGTTTATTGATAGAAATAAACAAAACCTGTGATGATTATTAGCCATTAGCAGTTGGGAACTTTATGTCTGAAATTACAGGCCTTCATGTTAGAATCCCAGGCCGTTCCTGGTGGACAGCTCTCGTGAAAGGTGAGACGCTCAGCGCAATTGTAGAAGCGGAGACAGTCTTTTGGATCGGCAAAGAGTCCATTAGCCTTGTCCGAGCAGAACACGGACCCTGTGGACAAAGGTGATCATAAGATCAGTGGAACAATAGTTAGGTGCATACAAGATCAGTGGAGCAATAGTCAGGCGTACACAAGATCCGTGGACCAATAGTCAGGTGTACACATGATCAGTCGACCAATAGTCAGGCGTACACAGGATCAGTGGACCAACAGTTATGCGTACACAAGATGAGTAGACCTGTAGCAAGGCGTGCATAAAGTCAGTGGATCAGTAGTAGGGTGAACGTAGGAAACGTAGTTACTTGATGACGAGGAGAACAGCCTTGAGATGATGTACCAAGATGGGGCTGCTCGTCAAAGGTTTGAACCTTTTCAGGCTGACAAGTGGGTAAAGACAGATACGTCCACGGTGCATTTCTCTTATGTTAAATAATATCTCTCTGGCCGGAAGACTTTTTTCGATTGTATGTTAAAGTTAAAAAGTTTCAGCTTATCAAACAATGTGGTGCAGTTCGTGAAAGTGTTTATTACCTTGGTTTGTGTTGGTGGGAGCCCGTGTGGGGACTATGCGAACGGGGGTGTTGGTCTGTATGAGCTCCCCCACACCTCGGCTTCCGCACTGGACAAGATGGCTGTACACACAGGTCTGCCTGTCTGGATTAAAGAGGAGCCCGTCCTTGCATTTCATGGTGAATTTCAAACCGGACGCACATATGAAGTAGCTACTGCAACTCCTTTGGTCTGCGTAAAACCCATTCTGTCGCCCCGCACATGTAAACGTGGAAGTGATCGGTTGATTCGGAGTTATCGCCCCTGGGCCCGACGGCTCTACAAAACAGTATGAAGCACGAAAGGCTTGTGATACGACGACTTGTTATAAACTCGTACTTGTGAGGTGGTATTCTCCAGGCTCTGGCAATTTTCGTTCACCCAGTATTCGCTAAAACGTGACAGCTGTTTTAAAAGTACATTATTCGTGGGGGCCTCTGTAATCAGTTAAAAGCTAAGAAGTTCATTACGTCTATCAAACCCTTCATTACTGGTCTGTTATCATCAGTAATGTGTCTTCTTAATTCCTTATACCAGCTCCTAAATTCCTCTAGAAGAAGCCATCCGATCAGTTAACGAAAATCAGACTAACTAGCCAACTAAATTAATAAAAAAAATTTAAATAAATAAATACTCGTGTCCATGGAATAAAATATATCAAAAGAACTGTTTATTATATAATATTCATTCTAAATGTATGTTGTTCTAAATACTATACCTTTATGTCAATAACAAGCAAAAGAAAACATGCAGATGTATGCAGAATAGATATATTAGAGTGGCCTACCTGTTGGTCTCTGGGTGGGTAGTGGTGGCTGGGTGGGTCTGAAACACGAATAGGTAAGATCTATGATGGATTTATGTTTCGTGTAATACAGGGCGAGCTTTCACTTTTGGGACAATTTAGAATGTCTTCCTGGCAAGGGGGAATTAGCGCGCTGGTGCAGCGTAATGAACCAGGTGTCTCACCAATGCCATCACTGTGAGTTCAATCCAAGCTCACGCTGGCTTTCTCTCCGATCGCATGTTTGAAGGTCCTTCAGCAACCTGCGGAGGGCCGTGGGTTTTCCCCGGGCTCTTACCTGTTTTTTTCCCACAATAATACTAATCGTCGTCGTATTAGTGAAATATTCCTGAGTATGTTGTAAAGCTCCAATCAAAATAACTAAATAAATCAAAACGGTGTAATAGTAAACGAGGCAAAAAGTATTACGAATGACAAGAAACAGTGGGAACGTGGGAAGGTTCACCAAGAACCTGCCAATGATCGTGGGTAGTCCCTGGGCTTCACCCGATTTCCTCAAACCATAATGTTTGCCGTCGCCGTATAAGAGAAACATTCTAGAGTGCGGCCTATTCATTTCATCAACTGACTGGGTAAAGAATTTCTCACTGTAACAGGCACAAGGTGTGAAGTAGAATACATTTACCTTACATGCTATTTGCTTTCAGTTTAGCAAGATCCAAGATAAGGCCTATAAATCTGGGTTTAGTTCAGATTCAGACGAATTAGTAATCCAAATGAGCTAAAGAAACACGGACATCGCACAAGCTTTGCTATAGGTAGGATCAGCTATCTACTTCACACAGTATGTGGCAAAACAAGAAATCTTTTCTAATAACTGAATAAAGGTTGTCATATATTTTGCATTGTAGGATATTAGTGTTGTAACACAGGAGCTGTTTCTCACAGGACGATCGGCGAACTGCTACCCAGGGCAGAGATGATGGATTTCATCAGAGGGAACTTCGTGTGGCCGTCACACAAGCCACCGAAGTCGTCCAGAGGAAGCGCCCAAACCATGACCCCTCCAAAGTTATTCTTCTTTACGTAGTCCACCTGGTACAATACAGGTAAAGGTGTTTACTGACAATTAATAAAGCGATTATTCAACTGCTGATCAACCGTTAATACTGATGATTAATTTAATTTTGAACTTTTTCCTCCCAGGTACTGAGGAGATTCACGCCAGTAAGTTTGCATGACACCTACCTTGAGCTTGAGACTCTGGGGGTCGTCGTAACCTACCCACTGATTGCCCTTCACCACATACGGAGACAGCTGTTCACTGTCCCAGTATCTCTTCCCGCCGGTCTTCAGCATCTGACATATCTGAGCGAAAACAATGGCATATTGCTGCTATATACTAACATTAACCTTTAAACAATGGCATATTGCTGGTATGTTCTAACATTAACCTTTAAACAATGGCATATTGCTGCTATGTACTAATATTAACCTTTAAACAATGACATATTGCTGGTATGTTCTAATATTAACCTTTAAACAATGGTATATTGCTGCTATGTACTAACATTAACCGCTAAACAATGGCACGAACAGTCGGGATAAGCATGTGATGTAAATATTATCTGCGGCCCGACGTCCGTATGTGACCAGATGCCAGTCATCACGCTGTCGTCGCTGTTTTGGGTTACCTAGCTTGGATGTCAATAGTTAGAACTCTATCAGTCTTTTTAGCAAAACGAATAATTTTAAATAACTTAAATTGTTTCTGTCTACATCTGTACAGCGTCTGCATCTGCGTTGTCTCGGAAATATCGTTGGTTTATATTGAACGTCACTATCTGTGTTACTGCCTACGGATACAGTACCTCGTAATAGGCCAGGAACCCAGCTTCCCTGGTATACTGTCCAGCCCGTCCTTTGGTGGCCTTGCCGTGTCCGGGAGCAATGGCGGATGTGTCATGCAGAGTAAATGCGTGACCGTAAAGTGGCATCCCGATGTTCAGCTTGTCTTTGGGTGCGCCACTAGAGGCCCAGTGCTGAGCGGCCCAGTCCTGGGAGACAGACAACACATCAGCATTAGCAATAAAAGCCTGAGGGATGCAGTCATCGTACAAAATGGGTGCATAGTTTTAAAGCATCTTAAACATACTAATTTTCTTACATCAATTTTTATTTCACAACCATATCTACCACACTGATACATATCATTATTTTTGCGTCGTGTCAAAAAATGTGTGTGGTATACGTTAATCAAATGAACGCTGTTTTGTGACTTGAGAAACATGACAGGGCCCGAAAACAACCACCCAAACGCACTGTCACAGGGCTAATGGTGTGAACAGCAGCACTTTGGACAGATGGGCCAGGGATGAATGAATATCTGATGAATAAAGGTGTTTATATGTTAAACATCGAAATTTGCTGTGTAGGAGGAACTTACGACATTCAGGTAGACATCATCTCCCGTCTCGTCTTTACGCCTGTACATTGGGCTGTTCAGGCCAGTGTGGTCCTCCCAGGTTCCGTGCAGATCGTACGTCATCAGGTTGATCAGGTCCAGGTACCTGCAAATGTCACACGGTCACACCAATATTGTGTCGTGTGTTTACTGTTGTAACGACAATTCACAACCGTTTGGAGAAGAAAAAAAAGCCCATGGATAGTGGTGCGCACAAGACGATAGCGGACAAGGCAAAACTCCTTCGTAAATTAATTTTCGTAACTCTTCTGGTAAACGTGTCCAGTGGTCCTAATTCCACAAAACAATCATGCACTAAGTTTATTGTTGCTTCGAAACATGACTGTTCTCACTTTGAGTTTTGTGGTATCCCATAATACCTTGCTCCATCTGCCACATCAGAATGATTGTTCTTACTAGGATATGCGAGGAATGTCATAATACATGTCACATTAACTTACTTCGATATCTGAGGGATACCATTACCGTTCTCTATCTAAACGTGTCACAATAACATACTTGGATATGTGAGGAATGTCATACAGGCTCTTAATCTACATGTGTAACTGCAACTTACTTGGATATCTGAGGAATGTCATAACCGTTTTCTATTTTATCCTTTCCAGCGGGGACCGCGGCAGAGAGCAGCAGACGGGGTTTACCGGAAGTGGCTGCCTCATGTACAAACGCCTCGTGAAGTTCCTAATAAACAGAAGGCGATTTTTTTTCAAATTTAATTTTTTGGGCAAATCGTGCACTTTAAGAGCTTAGTACAGCAAAGATGGTATGTGTTTCCTGGATTAATAATGACATAAAGGAGCAAATTCCCGCTAGTTTAATCATAAAGCCAGTGAAATTGAGGTACACTGACAATAAGATGGGTTTCACCATTACGTATTACGCAGGCCAATTTCTCCTTGATGTAATCTTTTATATTGGGTCAGTTTACACGTTTTGCAGACACAGCCAATACTCTGCTTGTAGTCCTACATGATGACAAAGTTATCATGACAGTATTGCACATCTTCCGTCTATTTCTTACCCTCAGTAAGGTCACAAATCGCTGCTTGTCTCCTGCCGGACTTCCCCTTGAGCCGGGGTATTCCCAGTCCAGGTCGATGCCGTCAAAGTTCCTCTTTCTCAGGTATTCGATGGTGGATGTGACAAACTCCCTACGGCTAGCGCCCGATGATACCATGGCCGTGAATTTGGCAGAGCCCATGTTCCAGCCGCCCACCGCCAGTAAGGTCTTCAACGCCGGGTTTACCTTCTTCAAGTCCGTGAATTGTTCGTATCTTGACGACAGACAGGTTTAAAACTATAGGTGTACAATTATCTCTTCTCTCTTTATTTCAGTATTTATTTATTTATATATTTATTTATTTGTTTATCTATCTATTTATTTATTTATCTATTTATTTATTTATGTTGTGTTGGAGTCTAATTATGTTCTCTGGAAGTTTTAACTGACAGAGCCGTCATCAGGGGTTCGGCGAGAAAACCACCACCCTTCTTTCTATATGTGACCAACTTTTTGACCTACAAAGCTGTGAGACTCGTTTAACCCTGATTGCAGACTAGTCTACTTACAACCCTTTTTGCCAACTCGTCGAATCGTCATTCCATTCAAATGGCTTCAGATGGTTTCCATTCATGGTGGCGAAGGCGTAGATCACGTGGGTACAGAGATGAGGGTCGATATTGAACGGCTTAAATTTGGCGGGAGACGGGCGGTACTGCGACCAGTTGGTATGGTAGCATACGCGCCGGAATGCGGCATCTGTAACAACAAACGTGCGTGAAAAATCACTCAAAATCTTGAAATCACGAAGTTCACCATGGTATTTCCTTTAGATATGTTTTCCAATGTACGGTCTTGTTTTGGATCAATTAAATGATTTTCATTATTATTTTTTCAAAAAGGAAAGATTTTGTGATTACACTGTGTGCATACTGGTATTAAGTTGGTAACAGATGTGACTGCTGTATACTGGTATCAAGTCAGTGGCAAGCTTCGTCAGTGTATGTCAGTTACCAGTATGGTTGATGTTAACAGATGTGACGTAAATCGGGGTGAGTAATGGTAATCCCTGACACTGGTCAAGTGGAGTGCTTATCATTGGTCACAGCTAACTGATATTTTATGTTTTTTCCATTAATGTTGATATGGAAATAATGGCAGTCAATGTCGTTTAAGGAACTGAATGAAAGAGAGATGATTATTGCTTAACTACTTCATAGGAGAAGGCAAAATATTTCGGTAAATGCAGTGATTTTAAGAATATTGTTCACAAAGTAAAGCGAAAGTACAAATGTTGATTACCTGCCGTCCAGAGGCACACAGCCAGGAGCACTAAAACCTACAAATAAAAGACAGTTGGTAGTTCACCTTTAATCAGAAGCCTGGCTACAAATCATTGCTATGATTAATGTAATAACGTCTATTAAAAGAAGTACACATAGATTGTAAATATGTGGCAGATATATGGCTATATATAGTGATTTGCCCGATAGAAAGGGTTTGGAAAGATAAGAGCACAAATGTATTCACTGAGGAAACAAAATGGCCTTCAACTGTTAACAAGAAAACGAAAATAAACAAATAGTTGTATATATCTGATTAACGGTTGATAGTCGAATAAAGCAGGATTCATCATCGCAAATAAAGCTACAAATACTTAAAGCATGAAATGCAAGCATGTAATGGGGGGGGGGATAGTTTCTTGCTTAAACTGTAAGTAGTACAGATAATGATATTGGCAGACACACCTGCTTCCAATCTATTGGTTCACTCAGTATCGCAAAACGCCAAGGTCTTTATACACTAATGTCGAGATAAGCCGCAAATATTGCCAGAAAGATCTTTATATATAAGCATGGCTTGAATATCTGCATGTCGCAGCCAAATTTTACTTGCTAACCAACAAAGTAAGGAACTGTAAGCAAAAGTTATCATTTGGCACACGTGGAATTACAATAAACTACTAACAGTCGATTTGAATGGAAAAGAGTAAAGCTAAAACAGTAAATAGGTGAACAAACTAGTTAAAATTATATAAAAATGTTCACTTTGAAAATCTTCTTATATATACGCATCAATTTTGACATTGTACAATTGTGGCATAATATTTTTGAATGAAGATTTGTCGGGTTTAGAGTCAGTATAGGCCTAGTAAATTGCGAAAAAGTATCCATGAAATGGTAATGATGGTTATATTCATGGCAGATCGGTTTTGTGATGGCGTGCATTTGAACAACGCCTGCGTATGACGAAATGTAACGCATGAAGGAAGCTCCGTCATATTAATTATGACAAACTTCCCATATCTGCCCAATACAAATAGATTTAGGACTTGCTGTGGCCTTACCTTCATGTTGTCGTTCAGCTATGTGCCTGGGATTCACGTGTTCCTGTATTTATATATATGCGTTATCTGACACCTGATGTTCCCCACGTAATATATTGCCTTAACTTTTGTTCTGACACGTGCTTGACTGTCGCGATAGCCAGGAAGCTAGGATCGTCTTCCAAACTCTCCTGGACTTGGGCAATTCAAGACACTAGGACAGGGTCAAGTGCTGATGGCGGCTGTCAGAGGCCTGCCGTGAACCAACAGCCTCTATATATACCGAGAGCCGGGTCACTGGTCGCAAAGTCGACCATTCAGGGCCTGTACAGAGGTGTCAAAGAATGGATTCAAAACGTTGCCATAGGGAATTCACAGATTTTGCGAAAAATTCTTCATATAATTAGTCATAGTTACATAGATACGCGGACGTACCAGGTAGGCGATTAAAAGAGATTGCTTAGAAGAAAGAAGGTGTGAAATCTCTGTTAGCTGGACTAAGTCCGATCTATTTACATGACTCTAGAAGCCTGTGAGATCAAATAACGTTATATCTGTCTTTGAGCAAACACGTTCGTCTTTCAGTGCAACACTTGAGGAGAATGTGTTCACATTGACATTGGGTTATTCCTGTTAATGTGCCAGAGGCATACTCCTAACTGGCTGATTACACTGAAATAAAATCGGCAGTGAAGAAACATGATCCGTTCTAGAAACTTGGGTATTCCCTGCTGTTTTGTGACATGCACGTCAAAGCGTCCTCTTGTCCACGTATGGATTACCACAAATGATTATGTGTTTGTCACCGACTTACTCGTATAACAGGAACACACTAAACATCACACTGTCTAATATATTTTGTATTGTTTGACTATAGTGACAATAAGCCCTTAAAGGCGTGGTGAATGCATTTTGCGCAGTCCAAAGTTCGCTGAAGACGACTGATTTACACCAGTACGGCGTACAAGCCTGAACCTCACACGAACAGCTTGTCAGTAATTTGGATGACTTAGCTCGGGTACCCCGCTTTCCGCCACCAGTGAAACTATTTGCTACCATACAAGGGGAAAATCTTGACGTACAACAATACATGGGCCTATAGATATAATAAAGAGAAATCTTTGGCTGTTGTGATGTTAACGGTTTAGGCAATTTGTGGCGTTTAAAGAAAAGATTTAACAGTACAGTATACATTAAAGTAACGATGCATGAACTCGTAATTATCATTAGAAAAGGCTTACATATCCTGCTAATCCACCAATTTACATCATCACAAACCAATGTTTCAGCCTGATGCTGTATCCCACACCTTGTGTGGCCGTTCGTATTTTGTCATTTCCCTGCCAACTTCACACAAACAGAACACAGACCCATGTATTTTTCACTCATTTATTTAGCTTTTCTCTGCATAATGGTAAGTATTACCATCATAACGACGTAATTACTCTGGCATTGATATTGGTAACTATACACTGGTATGCCTAAAACCAATACACAATGTACCACCGGTTCCGGTTAAGTGTTTATGGCAGTGACAGATAGATTGCACTCGCGTTATCTCTGCCTCAGCAACACTGACACTGGTCTAGCATAATATCTGCCTCAGCCACACCGATACTGATCTATCATTATCTCTGCCTCAGCAACACTGATGCTGATCTATTATTATCTCTGCCTCAGCTACACTGACACTAATCTAGCATTATCTCTGCCTCAGCTACACTAGTACTGACCTATCATTATCTCCTCCTCAGCTACATTGACACTGACCTATCATTATCTCTGCCTCACCTACACTGATACTGATCTGTCATTATCTCTGCCTCAGCTACACTGACACTGGTTTAGCATTATCTCTGCCTCAGCCACACTATACTCAAGTCTGCGGGACAAATTTCTATCCACAGACAGACAATTTCGTTTCTTCACTGGGGAGGCATATGGTTGCTGAACATCATACATCTACCGTAACTATTTAATTAACTATACTTAATAATGGCAATATTTACAAACTACTCAAATAAATAAATAGCGCATATGTATAAACGTAGCATTACATGAAGCTAGTCAATCTACTGCGTATTACTTTGTACGAATCATTGAACCTCAGATGAAGCAAAACTACAACTGCCATGGTTTAGAGTTAGCTGACAGGACATACGTGTATCGTTTCCTTCATAAATACAATTTACACATGACAAAAACAACTTCCTATCTTAAAATATTTTGATTCAATTATTATTGAGTTGACAAAAAAAAGTGTTCGTCTGCTCACATCTAATGTTCACCTCTAGTATGAATTTTTAAATGAATGTTAAATGCTATAACATGCTAGAGATTCTTATGGTTGTATAACTTGATGACGATCTTAGTTACTACATCGAAACGTCGTCTACAAACAAATAGAAGTTGTGCATCCATAACAATCTCTTACACGTTATGTTATGTTATTTCCAACTTTTAAATGACATAGAAAGAATTAAATGCTATACTCTGAAGAGGAATACTAAACAAAGTGATTTATTACTTCCATGTTATTCGGTAGGTTTACCCACAAGCGATTTTAAATCCGTGCAATGAGCTGATCGTCTTTCTGTTACAGTTGTTTACACGCAATCGGACCGCCTCTCTTTGACAATGAAAGGCCAGTCACAGCGGTCAGACATGGCGTCGTACAACAGACCCGGTGGACAGACATTTACGAAGAGAAAACCATTTGCACACTGGAAGAATTTGGCACAGTTTCCTATGAAAATGTGGTTGCCTGGTGAAGCAACGGAACAGTCCACTTGGCCTACAAATGCCAAAAAAAAAATACATGTTCATTCGAAATTAAGAAACAGCTGTGGTGATAAGCCTTCATGTTGTGATGTATTTGCCGCCATGAGAACTGGACGGCAGCGCAGTGCGTGCAACGAAAGACATTTATGTATACTACTCATTTCCGAGACTGAACACTGAGGAAATATAATATAAATATTCTGCGTTTCGTTTCATCGACCAGAACTTTCTCAAGATATTGTTACAGGCAAGTCATAACCCGTAAATCTATAAACTGGCCAAGGTGGCCTTACGAGCTGTGGTACCTTAGAGGCAGCACTACGCCTTCTCAGCGGCACGAGTTTACGGTACATTAATTGAGACGTTCTGGACACTGTAATACAGCTACTGCCACAAAATCTAGCCGCTATGACAGCTATCTACCGTTTGAATCATATAATCAGTTAGTTTTAATATTGTAATCTGCCCGGCTGACCAGTTACTTTTCTTGTCATGGTTTTATATGTGGGTAAGTTACTGTGCAAGACACCGCATCAGTATTAGTACAATATTGTCATTGTCAATTTTCCTGGCCCACTTATAAGTAAGAACGATTGTTATAAAGCAATTATGAAGCCGAGTGCTTTCAACAGGTACAAGTAACTCAGCAATAATTTTGTTGCATATCTGATTGATACGGGGGTATATCAAATATTTCTACATATATGTGGCGTGTGAGTCGTGAGCTTAGGAAACGCTATTACTAAAGAAAATGTGGTTTTGGGGTCATATCCCATGGTTCCAGTAGTTCTAGGAGCATATAACTTCCATACGTGTAGCTACCGTCACTGAACGCATATCGTCGTCATGATAGGTACGCGTAAATATAGCGTTGCACCGTCAAACCGGGACTAATTGCAACACTAGAGTTGTTAGAAGCTTAACACACAGTCAATTGTGTTAACATGCTTACCGCAAACCAAACAGTATTAAAAAGAAGCCATAGCTAAGCGTTTAACTATCTCACCAGCCTGCGTAGTCGTTGTTGGTCTCCGCGTGGTTGTAGTTATGCGGTTTCGTCTGGTGGTTGTAGTGACTCGATTCTGTCTGGTAGTGGTTCTTGGCCTCAGCGTGGTTGTAGTTGCGGTTCCTGGTGAATTGGGCCTTTAAACAACAATATGAAAGAGTGTAAGCATCGTTAGCTTGAAAATAAGTCTACCATCGAGGATTCACACCCCGCGTAACAATGGTAAGGACCACGTTGGACCACGTTCTGCACGTGTCGCTGATGTATGCTTTTTACTTGATTGGTGTTTTACGGCGCACTCAAGAGTATTTCACTTATACGATGGCCGGCATTATGATGGAAGGAAACCGGGCAGAGCGCGAGGGAAACCCACAACCATCCGCAGGAAGCTCTCATGTCTTCCAATGTAAGGCCGGAGAGGAAGCCAGCATGGGCTGAACTTGAATTCAGAGCGACCGCGTTGGTAACAGTTACGGGGTCATTTCCAGTTGAACTGTCATGTGAAATTATTTTTACAATGAGTTGATTCCCTCACTGCGCTGGGAGTTGTTGCTTATATTGCCTTGTTAATGACAAGAGATTCCGCTGAAGTTTATTGTGGGATAGGACACCATTTCACCACATGTCCTTTGTAAGTTGACACTAGAAATGTTCACCTAGCTAATATTAAAAACAAAGAAAGGAATCTTCGTATATATATATCTATATCTAAAGGAGACCTGTAAGTAAAAATGACTTTGTCTTGATTGCCAATAAAATTGCCGATTTTCATAAACTTTTGCAGGATCCCTCAATTCGACTGTTTTTCGATTGGAATATGAGATCTCCACTCATTTGATTTACCCCAAGCATAAGAAAGTTTCTCCATCGGCCATAACCCATCCATTCATGGAATAATCACAAAGTAAGGGTATGGGAAGCCACTGGCACGCTACTAGGCTACGATGATACGCACATAATATTTTAGCGCAGGTGTTGAATGTGAGAATCGCACGCTGTGCAGATGTGGCTTTGGAAGTTGTCCTCTTTACGATGTGACAGGTGATCGACATAGAACTGATGTGAGAGAGGGTGATCAAAACTTTGCGGTAGGTTACAGTACAGGAGAGATGTGTGTAGAACTGTGAGATGGGCGTAGAAATGTGCATGTGGAGAAAATTGGTAGGGTAGTTCGTGATCGGAAAATCGTGTGTGGGGATCAGATGGGCATACCTCTTCGGTAAAGAAGTGGGTATAAAGATGACTTCAGGAATATCGTGTGACGGGATGTGATGGACATAATGTTGTGTAACGGTACGGGTGGTCTAAAATGCTTTTTACACGATTAGGTGGGCATAGTTTCCCGGTATTTATGTGTTATTTGTTTATTCCGAAACCAAATCAATCGTAACGACTCCAAACAAGATGAGTACTGTTGGAGATGGGAATAATGTAGTATGAAGGATTGAAATGAGAATGATTGTTGGTACCGTTTTAAAAAGGCAAAGAATGTTGTATAGGAAGTGTTTCAAAATCCCCGCACTATCGGTTACCAATCATCGCTGACTGAGAAAGACCAATATTTAAGGCCAGGCATCTTCTAAATACAGATAGGAAACGGAAATGGACATATTTTATAGACTTCGTGTCTTTAGTCGGCGAATACAATGTTTAATTCATTAGGCTATTGTAAGAAGAAAATTACATCCATAAATGAATCGGTGAGTGAGTGGTCGGGGGTTTGACGTCGCGTTGGCGGGATTCCGGCCATATTGTCGCGATACTCGAACAGTACTTATTGTCTGGTAACGCAAGCTTTCAAGCAGTGTTCTTCCTGTTCATCGGTTGTGTTAATTACTTTTCCATCATTGTCACGCTGATATTGTCCACTCACAACATAAACTAAGCAATGCCACCACTTATGTTGCATGGCTAAACTCGACATTTACTATTAGGATCAACACATAAGCTTTATTTAAACGTATATGCAAAGCTGTACAACATGCTCACACTGTAGAGCTAATCAGCAATAAATCTAGTCCGTTTGATTACATTCTTGAGGATTAAATGTAAAGTATTATTAATTTTGTAAGTCACATAATGAAAATATTGCATTACACACCTTCTTTCAATGCGGATAAATTGCAGCAGGTATATGTCCAGCGCGTAAACTTTTATACAATGAGAGAGATAGATGTCTGAATGAAACCCATTTGAGATAAACGTCAACTGAGTGCATGATTCTTGGAGATTTAAATATTGACCTAGTCTACGTTGGTACTATGGCAACAAAGAAAATTTTCTTAAAATAAATATTAAAGACTAAATTCACTTTTATTCTGATTGAAGTTACATTCAGACAGATTTTAAAATAATTCTACAAAGCCGTGAATAAAAACAGATATTATAATCATGATTACTTTACCCTTTATTTCAAACCCATAACAAAGTTTTTTCACACAAGGATTTGCATAACTGGCACACATTTGATATATGCATTGTCCCTTCGAGTATTTAGATCGGTGACATATTAGAGTACACATAGTCAAATGAATTGTTCGATAAAGTACATTGGCACGTAGGAGTATAATGTTCTTAGCTGTATTAACATGACTAACACACAATAAAACATTGTTCTGGCAAGATTTAACATAGTTTAACAAAAGAGAACAGTGTTCTAACGAGTATTGTGACTGACACATAAGAGAATATTGTTCCAGTGAGTATTAGCATAAATGACACAAAAGAGAGCATTGCTCCAGCAAGTATTACGCCTGACACATAAGACTACATTGTTACAGCGAGTATTATGACTGACACATACAAGAACATTGTTTCAGCGAGTATTAACATGAATGACACATTCGTGACATTGTTCCGGTAAAGTATTAACGCGAATGACACAATTACGACAAGACAATAGACACATCGATATAGTTCATGCTCTTTGTTGGACAGACGACAGCAGAAGAACACGGTCACGAGAGTGATAGCAAACAGACGATGAGATGAAATTCCAGGTGACATGAAGATGCCATTCCGAGGAGGAATCACAGAACACAAAAGACAGGCCGCAGAAGGTTGAGGGGATCTTACCAAGGGCAATCTTTTCTCTTAGGTTGGACGTTATCCTGAAAATCACATCGGATATTTTCTGGGTCGTAGAACAAAGTCTCGGGACAGAGGAAGATGAACTCTTGCTGATTGGCACACTTGATGAAGGCGCTACACTCGCCGATGATGGGGTATTCACCAGGAGGGGCCACAGAGCAGTCCACTGAACCTGGCAACGGACACAAACCACACAGAGGTTATTGGGATTTTCTGAACTATAATGTCACACCCTTTCAGTACATTCTTTAAATTAATGTGTTTAAATTTATTTATGTTTCGTAAAGTTTGTGCTAGTACAGAGTGTTTTATAGCAACATAACCTTTCCTTATGGACAACACAATAATCCTCTTCATCAACACAAGTAAACATAATCTATTCTGCCATCACTCAGAAAACATACATGTATTCTGCCAGTTGAGCGTGTTAATTTTAAAGTGTTCCGATAGTGATTAATTATGAATCAAAGATGTCTGGTATTTTGAACCGAGCGGTGTTGAAAAGTCTGAAATTACACTTTGTAATTTTTGTAACATTTTCACTAGGGTATGTACTGGAACACATCGTCAATCTTGCAGTTTACCAGAATTTATGTCGCCTTCAGTAAGCATGAAATACGCTCGAAACACCTTCTAAGCCTAGAGTGACCACGGACTAGACTACACCTGAAACTTGAGAACTGCGGAATGTGCAGTGTTTACGTGTTTGGAGCGAAGTGAAAAGCTGCCGCGCCCCCATGTTATTGAGGGTGAAAGAGCATATATCAGTAAGATCATACCTGGTGTGATGATCTTTCGTGTTGTTGTTGTAGTGGTGGGCCTGGTGGTGGGCCTGGTGGTGGGCCTGGTGGTGGGTGGGGTATCACCCCCGGGACTGGCTGTTACCGTGGACACTTGACCAGGGAAAGGTGACACGGTCACACTGACAACACAAAAAAGTGAACTTAGGGAATGCAAATGTCTACTTCGGCTTGGAATTCTCTCACTAAAGCGAACTTCAAACTTATTCATTTGGTTTATGTAAGGATTCTATAAAGGCAATCTTACTTCGGTCCTACCGACACGTTTATGGTACTTCCAAGCTGAAATATTGAAATGACGACACGGGTCACAACACAGGCCGGAAGGACAAGTAGGCCTACGGAAGCCACGTCCTGGTTCTGGACGCCAAACATTTGTACACAGCTGCTCCACCATATAAATGTGTTAATAAAAATAACGCATATCTGTAAGACTTTACTGACACATTAATGTGTTAAAATAAATGCTGACAATATAGACCCACACGGTAAAGTATCAACTAAATGTTATTAGACCTACACGCAAACTAGAACTATGGTAAATGTATTCTGCATAATATATTAGACGTGGACTTTATTTCAAAATATACCCCTGCAAACAGATAAACACATAGTCAATAACGTGTTCAAGTGTTAATAACCAGAATGACAAACCAAATATAATGTGTTAATTGTTAACTTTTTAATGCGTTAATTAGTAAAATCGGTGTTGATATAATAAAACATGGCTGTTCATATGTTAACAAACTTGTTAATTACAACAGAGAGGAATTCAAAATTCTGATAATATATGATACAGGGATAGATTTATCTAAATATCATTTAATTTTTTCTTTAAAATCGTTTTACACTTACATTTCGTTCATATTTTACTGTGTAGGCCTACATTTTCAACATTTATATTAATACACAAACACATTAACGTGTTAGTAATGTGGTACAGATTAGTGTTAATATAATCACCCTTTTATTTGGTGTGCAGCCACAACACAGACCGGACTGACTAGTACCCCAGGAATGTCCTTAGTCTGACCGTCAAGCATTTTTATAGTGCTGCCTCGCTGGTACATTGATATGAGGACACCAATACACCAATGCACAATACAGGCAGGGCAGACCAGCACTAAAGCCAAACCGTTAATCTCGGCGTCAATCAAGGACGTAACAAGAACTCAGTTCTACAATTTTCACCCGGTTTCTACCCGGAATGGAACCGGGTTCCTCCCACGCAAGCTGTAAGAACTCAGCAAGGGCAATACAGCCACGATAAATTTGACACGTAACAGTACATCTATCTATGAGATTTTGTGCCAGAAATTGACTCCAAATCGTTTAAATGTGATGGTTGATGTCGTAGCTTGGCTTACCCGGTGCTGCCAAAGAGTTCCTGTTTGATGGTGCTGAGCAACGGGTAGAAGCCCTGGCCACATTTGTTACTGTGGTCGTCTTGATCTAAAGTCCACACCATGGCCCCACCGAATCTGTTCTGCATCAGCCATTTGGTCTGAAAAATTACACAGAATCATGCTTCAAATGGATTATAGTAAAATTATCCATGTCCAAAGTTGAGGTTTTTAACTTGGCAAGTAATTTAAATGGTAGCATTTTTAATCCCTCTGTTACATGGCATAGAAACATTACGAAAATTCGTAGAAATGTGCGTTGAGTGGGCATGTTTAATCGTTATTGGTAGGAAAAGAGTATTGCTACATCAAAGGTTTCAGCTATAAATGTGAGAGATGCTCGTATAAACCATATTGTTCTCCCTGTACATCTATTTGTGTCTACAGAGTTGCAATGAAGGCGTGCTTATCTGAACTACATCAATTAAAATTCTCTTTGTAGTTGATGATTTGGGCATCATGATCAGAAGAACAAAATCCTTCCCCTATAGTTTACCTTAGCTCGTACAGACTCCACACTGTCGAAACTCAGCCACAATTTACTTTTGTAGGCGTAGTGCGCCTGACTCTCAGCGTCCCACACAATGGTACTTCCGGGCAAGAATTCAGAGCATACCTGCAACAGGAAGCGGAAATCATCACACGAAGGGAAGGAGACCGGAAACAAGGAGAGTGGAAGTATGTATTAAGCACACAGGCTTTACCTAATGAAAAATATGGGTGGATTTTGATCTGACTGGTTGGCAAGGCATCCGCTAGGCAAGGCATCTGAGTCATTGAAAAACATTTGGTTACATTTGGTGGATACGATATACAGACTTAACTTTCATGTGCATGTTCACTTAACTGCATGTGCATGAAGGCTGATTCCATAGGAAAACTAAATCGTATTATATGTGCATCGTTTCTGAACGGTGCCATAAAGCATGTGCCTACCTGGGCGTAGTTCAAGATAACGTTCCACCACTCAGCAGGAGCTTCCACACCATTCTCAGCCTCATCTCTCAGGGTGAAGCGGCGGGCGTACGTCGTCATGCCGATGATGATTTTACTGCGTGGCATTCCTTTGCTGAACCATTCATTAGCAGCCCAAGCCTGAAATGTTGGTCCATCTTCGCGTTATAAGGTCAACTCAACAGTTATTACATGTGGTGAGTAATAACCTTTTACCTCAACCTTTTAAATAGTAATGGGTGACCTATAGTCAGATGAAATTAGTATGTTTTGTTAATAAATAGTATTCAAACGATTTCCAGCTCCGTTTCTGACAGCTATGTTCGATCACAATGAAAAAGGAGGGCAGTAAACGACACGTCTGGAAATGTCATAAAGAGCTCGTGGTTTGAGGAGCAGAATAGCTGGACGGATGATATACTGACCGTGTTTAATCGTGCCCTCCAGGACACCTCCACGGAGCGAGCGAACAGCGGACTGTTATGTCCAGTCTTACCCTCCCAGCCGCCGTGCAGGTCATAAGACATCAGTAGCACATAGTCCAGTGTACTGGCGAAATAAACATGCAGAACGTATGACAGACAGAGCGACTAACTAGACTGAAAGGCATGTAGATGTTTTACGCCGTACTCAAGAATATTTCACTTATACGACGGCGATCAACATTACGGCGGGAGTAAACCTGCCAGAACCCGGGGGAAACCGACGATCATGCGCAGGCTGCTGAGGGACATTCCCACGTGCGACACAAGGAGGAAGCCAGCCTGAGCTGGATTTGAACTCAATGCGATCCCTTTGGTGAGCAGCTCTTGGTGCCAACTACGGAGGCCCCGATAAGTGACAATCCAAGAAATAAGTAATCTAACAGATATTCACACACAGGTAATAACTTTATAGTTTTTGCTAGATGCAGTTAACAAGCCTCACTTTGGGAATCAGTTAGCATTGTTAAAGTCTTGGCCCGAAGCCGAGTAGTATCTGTGGTATTGAGTGTACTCACGTGGCTAAATCCGGAATGTCATAGCCGCTGATGATTGTGGCTTCACCGGCCGACATGGCCGAGGTCAAGATCAGATGAGTATTTCCCGGTCGATTGAACTCTGTCCGTAACGCCTGAGTACAGAAACCAGTCAAGTGGAAATGTTATTATTGTCATATTTTAAACTTAGAATTCAAGCTATTTCCTGTACGCAAATAATACGATATTTTAACATTTTAACATCCTCCATACAGAGGATAACTTTGACCTATACACTGGATCAAGTGAACATCGATGTTTTAGGGCAGCAGGAATGCCACAGTCAATATGTGGTTCTAAAAAATTGGCCAAATTATTAATCGTATACTCCAAAACAGATGAACAAAACAGACGGGTGCGCGGGGGAGAGGAATAAGCTGAAATCAGTAAACCACTGCATTGGTACGTGTGCAGAAGTATAACGAATGTCCTCTGTATAAATAAATATGATCTGGACTCCTGTCCACAATAAAAAACCAGGGAAAAGCAACCAGTCTCCGCTTCGTAAGAAAACTCTTATACTCAACGCATAAAGGGAGACGACCTTGGCCACTGAAGTTCATGCAAGCGCACGGTATACTCACTCGGATAAATCGGGAGAACTGGCTCTTGGATGTAGGAAATTCCCAGTCGACATCTATGCCGTCAAATTGGAACTTCTTTAGATAGTTGACGGTGTTCCTGGCAAAGCTGCTGAGCAAGGCTGGGTTGTCAGCGACCTGGATGAAGCGGTGAGTGCCGTGGTTCCATCCCCCCACCGCCAGGATAACCTTTAGGTTCGGATTCCGGGCCTTCAGTTCAATCATGGCGGGAAAACTGTACCGAACATGAAAGCGGTACCAATGAAACAAACAGACAATACCAGCGAGCTCAATTGGGTTTTGACTGACTTCATGGAAAGGTAACATTTGTTTCACATTTACTGCCTAATAATAAAATTAAAGGTTCTGCGAATCGCAACAGAAGTCATTTGAAATTGTTGTTTCTCTCTGACAACGACACGTTGTCAGTGATATTTACATTACCATACACACACAGACCTACACACTGTGGCCATTTACAAGAACGAATTATCCATATTTCTACACACACATAACTACCGCCAATATATGCACTTACACGTCGTTTTCGTCTGTTCTGTCGATAGCTTGGATATCGGCCGTTAGAGCGGTGACCTTGACCTCAGCAAAGGCCACGACGAGATGAGTACAGATGAATGGGTCAATGGCTCCAGGGCCGAGACGGCCATATTTTGCCCAGGTCCCGTAGTAGCAGAAAAATGTCGGGCTGCCATTCACTGAACAAAAAATTGAAGAGGTAAAAAACATTCTTCTCTTCTGTACCAGTATAAAATGACATATAAATCTCCATTTATTTCAAAAGGCTATTTAAAATCTCACGTGTATTAACAGAATGGTAAAAGAAATGTAATCTTCAGTGGACATCATCTGCCGGAGAAGAACAACCGTGGTAGACCCAGTAATTAGACTCTCAACACTCCTTCGCACGATGGACACGTTTAGACTGATCAACCGTTAGAAATCACGGCAACTTTACGCGATTCCCATCAAAATTTGTTTGGTATATCATTATGCTAATGTAATTTTGTAAACACCCTAAACATTAGCATTAGCTAATGTACCAATGACTTACTCACGTTTGTAAAATTAACAAGGAAAAGTTAATTGATACAGTTTATCATAACTCGTCTTGTGTGTGAGCACCTGTTGACATATCTGTTAGATCACTTAGCTGCTTAAGACATAGGATAATAACTACACGAGGAGGCAAATCCACGTGCGCGGGCCGCTGAACACGTTCTAATAGCACATGTGTACACTAGGGTCGTATCTGTTTTACTTGGCGCTTAACATCAGTAAGCTTTTCATAAACTCGTTGATGCCAGTCATACAGGTAGCATACATGTACACATATCATTAATCATTAAATTTCAATCAACTTTTGATATGTAGCCTCAATACTCATTTCCTGTCCTGTAGTACGCTATATAGAATAGTGGCCAGCATCACATTGAAAAGCACTAAATGTATAAC
Organism: Acanthopleura granulata; assembly: GCA_016165875.1. Classification (NCBI taxonomy): domain Eukaryota; kingdom Metazoa; phylum Mollusca; class Polyplacophora; order Chitonida; family Chitonidae; genus Acanthopleura; species Acanthopleura granulata. The sequence goes on from JABBOT010000002.1 coordinate 45,040,146, forward strand.
CATTCACGATACGCATGTTGTCTTAATTCTTGTTCGAAATCTGCAATATGACAGAACGAGTCATGCATTCTACCTAAGGACACATTTCCCTGATATCCGATTCAGTATAAGAAACATGTAATATCACATGCACATCCACGTTTGAACTTCACTTCTATGCTTTGTGATTTTCTTAGTTTTACAGAGAAAGATAAATACCAAAACAAAGATTTCATCAGGCAGGGGCCACGTAGATAATATTGTTTATAATTTATTTCAATGGTTTCTCCCTAGTTAAGCTCACCTTGTTACGCTGGTGGTGTGGTATACACACACATCGTAACTCTACTGCATGCAAATTAGCTCTACAGTGAGTATTCATCAAAACATTCGAAATAAATCAGTAGTTACTTATACAAGCTAATAATGCACTAACGTTCCAAGCAACACTGAGGCACACCAATTTAAGGTTTAAAATCTACAGACCTCACTATCTGTGTCAAATGACTACAGAATATTAGCTTTGATTCTGTGACATTTTGCACTGACTTATTCCAGTACAAATATGCATAACAAAATCAGACGTTTTCGGCATGAATCGCCATCACATTCCTGTTTTTGTTTCTAGAAACAACCACTGGCACAGATTCTTTGACAGTTGTGCATGGACACTGCGTTGGAGCCATTAAAATAATAAGGTAAAAAACATCTCATACCTTGTCTTCGTAACCTCCTGCTGTTGGATAGGACTACCCCACCGAGAAAGAAGACCAGGCAAAGCATTAGACCAGAACGCATCTGGATAGGAAACAAGAGAAGTTAAACAGTCATTGAACACTGCCATTGCGCGACTGCCGGATTGGTACTGAGCCATGATCATCGATTATATTGCACGTTATCGAATACACATGTTGGCGGTTCAGATAGCCACAAATGACAGTATCATTTACAGGTATGTTTTAGTCGTAATTACCTTGACGGCCTCTGGTTTTTTCTGCTATCGGTATGGATGGATTCCTGTCCCTAGTGATTTGCTATCGGTTGGGATGGCTTCTTGACCCTGGGCAGTTGCTATCAGTCTGGATGGACGTGTACACCAAGATTTGTCAGTCGATTTAAGGCTGGAAGACGAGGGCTGTCTCCCGTCAAGTGTAAAATTCACACACGTGCAACGGGCAGTGTCAGCCGAGGATATGGTTATTAATGAGCCGGACTGGCCTTTATATACAGGTGAGAGTTACTGGGGTTGTACATGCGCCCAGGTGACGCAGAGTCTATTACTGTTTTTTATGACGTATACCCCAGATAATCATGCTTCTTTGAAAATAACAACTCATATCTGTGATTGACTACTTCTCTTCATCATCGGAAGTCTCAGCCGTATACGCACATAGCTACTTTACATTGACCAGTTTCAAATTAGGTCGGTCTTTTGATAGTTCATATCCTGGTTGTTTCCGTTTGAAAATGGCTTATGAAGAATCGTGTGTCATCTTTGAGCTTAAACATAAAACCTAGGATTCATCATTATATAACTTTGGCTTTGTTTTTGTTTTTTTTATTCTTTCTCCGAATTTTAGTTTCACCAAGTGGTTTGTAATCTGTAAATAAAATGGATGCACATTTATTTATTTAATTATTTGATTAGTGTTATACGCCTTACTGAAGAATACGTCACTTATACAACGGCAGCCAGCATTTGCATATTTATTTACATGGCAATAATGATTTTGCAGTTTAAGTTGACGCCACATACACTCTTGGCTTTATCACTCGTATTTCTGACTCGGCAGACGTGGGCAGACATTCATGGCGTAAGTTCCTACGGTCGTGAGGATCGATCTGTGCATTCCATTCATAGACTGATCAGTTAAATCACGTCGTGACATGCGTACTAGCCGGGCCATAGCACGGGCATCAGATCAATTAGGCAATGCGGTGTCAGCCAAGGCTAGCAGTGTACAGTCAGCATGACTCGGTCACGATCTGAACAGAGATATAAAGTGTACATTATACACTCCTTCTGCACAGATTACAAGGCCGCATTAACCCGTTCTCCATGATAACAGATGGAAGTCGTGCAAAATGTTGTGGAGTGTTGTTATTGTGTTGAATATTGTTGACACCATAATACTTTTTCTAAGTAAATAAAACAATATATATCGACACATGTCAATTGAAATAAATTGTTGATTTCTAACATTCTCTCACAACTACGCATAAAGTTCTACTGTGGGGTTAAGAACTTGTTTTTAGATATCATTTTCATCGTCGTTGTTTTCCGCTGCGGTTGTGGATGATTGACCCTAGGGGGTGGGGTGCGGATCCCCAAATACACTATCACATCTCCATCAAAACGTGAAAAACAGATATTTGGGTTGACAGCACAGATAAGGGCATACCCTAAGCCCATTGGTCAGTGACAACTTTATTCCCCATTGTAGTTTGTTTTATTTCCTCTGAATATTCGGGATCAGTGTAGAATGTTCCCAGTGAAAGTGTTTTCAACATTTAACATGTTTTTATCAGAAATCATGAGTCTTGATTGGTGAATCAGGCGGATTACTACCGACATAACTTGTTTAAGTGGCATTTAGAAGTTGGGATGGAAGTACACTAGAACATATCTTTCTTATGGATAAACAACTTCTTGGTTTATTATCACGACGTTTCGATGTAGATACTAAGATCGTTATCAATTATAATAAACCAAGAAGTTGTTTATCCATAAGAAAGACATGTTCTAGTGTACTACCCACATGTGGAGTTCTACTTGTACTCCATGGTTCCCTCCCCCCTCTCCAGGCCCCTCCCTGTGGTAGCTATCGAACTGGGTGGAGTACGGACAGATAAAATGGAAACTCTGAGCTGAGCCGGTTCATTCAGGACGTTCAATCGATTTATGTTGTATTATTTACACCTGTGTTGGACATGTATGTGTCAATGCCACAGTCTAAAATCCTGTTTATTTATTTATTTATTTGTTTATTTAGAGTGTTACACTTGTTGAAGATTATTTGGCTTGTGATAGCGATGGTGGAAGGAGAATGGACATAATGTCGAAAATCACCACGCGCAAGGCACCTCAGAAACTCGCGACTTCAATCGGCCGACGAGTAGCCAAAGCTGGATTTTAACACGTGACTTCGTTGTTTGAGGGAATGTGGTATGGAGAGAGTATAAAGCTTCGGATTACTGAGACACATATGTAGTAATTAGTAAAAATTTGGTTAATATGTAGCCACGGCATATTTCAGTAAGTACGAGAGATGCAATTGCACCTATCGGGAAAACAGCAGAATCTCGGAAAACAATTCCCTCTCAAACAGGCGATCTTTGTGTGTACACATACAACCCCGAAGGGACTCATTTGCTTAACAATCACAAACTACTGTTTTTTTTTTAATATACAGTAACAAAAAAAAACCTGCCACAAACAAAAGATAGCCAATAAGGAAGAGGTTAATTGTGGGGAACTGCTGGCCTAATTACGGCAGATACTTTTTAATTCTTGCCACAGTAAAGTTTTATGTACGATTATTGTTTGGCTACATGTATACGGACAGACAGCAGAAAGTTTGTTTCCGACCGTACTGATTGAATGCCCATAGAATCTCATTGAAGTCTGGGTGCCAGTAGCACTCAGCTGGAGGGTTATATCGGTTAAATACACGAGCAGTACGGTATCGCGGTTAGGTAAAGTCCACACCTGCGGGGTTCGCTCTACAGAGCATCCATTTCACAGGGCGCTCTCATTAGCATAGCTGTTACTCTAAGATCACTGAGACGTGACGGGAACACGGACCATGACAATGCAACCACAATATGACACTCCAGTGTCACTCCAGTGGACAAAGGACAGTCGAAATTTTGCCATTCAACAAGAACAACGTTTAAATCTCATGGCCTTTCAGATATTGTAAACCTGATCAATTATAGAAAATGTGCTCAGTTCAATCCATTACTCATCCAAAACGATAACGGCACAACTATAATTCACAAGGAATATAACTGATTTCATCAGTTCGATTGGTGATTTGGTACGCGTGAAAGTGTGACTTCGTACTATCTTAGTTACTGTCAGTATATAAAGCTACATGTAAAGACAACAGGTCAGTCTGTATTGCTTCACTTGCCGGGGTGCGCTTTATCACACTTCTTGATTAAACTGCATCATTAATCATCATAGATTTATTTTAACCGCCAACATTAAACTTACTGTCCTATTTACTTATCTTTTGTGTAATATTTATCTTGATATAAAGAATGAAAGACCACGACTGAACGCTTTGTAGAAAAAAGTCAAGAAAAAATTTCAATCTACAAATATTACCGTATTTGCACAAAATGACGCGGATATTCTTCCTAAATATGAATAGCATACATAGAAAACTGATCAGGAAGGTTAAAAGGTCCAATTCCAAAACCTTATCATTATAAATTACCTTTATAACAATAAAGATACAAGAATGCCTTGCGCTCGGATGGCAATGAGTGCATTATAAGTTGGTGTGCATAAATAACTCCGGCGTCAATTTAAATGCTATGATGCTGAACTCGAAGACACTGGCGCTTGAGTCTGAGGACAGGGGGACGTTTGTGGTACAAATAAAAACGAATTTCACCCCGTCAAAAAAATATGAATTGTTGAAATTATTAAGTTACAAACTGTTGACGATAAATCTAATCTTACATATTCTCACTGATATCAAGTCGGAAATCAATTCTTATAATCTTCTCAGTTAACCTTGTCATCATCTGCAAACGGGGGCAGCTCCTGTTTGATGTGTTTTACATCAAAGAACATGTGAAATCATTCCCAATCATAAGGAGATGGCTGTTGCTGTTCGCACCCCGAGCACGATCGGCTCTGGTTAAACTGGTCACGCTGTTTATCGCATCTTCAGAATGATATTGTTACCATAACCCGTGGGAGCTGATGAGAACAGATATCCTCAGTAACCTCAGGTTATATCGCCGATCTGAGAACAATAGATATCCTAGGCTCCGTATTGAGTCATGTGACTACGTATATTGGGTTGAAAATGTGTTATCTCTATATGTAACACACATTGTTCAACTGTATCACATTAGGAGTTCATACAAACATTACGCTAGGCTATATGTAATGCTTGTCGCCGTTACATTGTTTCCGCTCAACGATTTCCGTTCAGACAATTCACATGAGTCGAAGACAGCAAGAATATAGTCGGAGGAATGTAACATTTTAAAAGAGCTTTAGAAATCACTTTAATCAAAATATATAGCCTAATCTCATTATCATGCATTGTGATATCCGTCATATTGCTGCTGGCAAAGTCGCTTTTAAGTCGCTTGATACACGATATATAATCTACGCATTTTGCCATTAGGCGTACCCGAATTCGAGCCCATAACCTCACTAACCAGAATACACTGACTGAGCGAGGAACAACACTCTAGCCATATGATCCGGTCATTGTAGGTCTCTGTGCAACACATCGTTTACAACAGGAAAATAACTCAGCTGTTTGTAGAGAGGAAAACAAATCCCGCTGAGAGATACCACAAGTATATATTTCGGCGGTTTATGTGTTTGTCCTAAGTTTGTGGTTATTTAAAACATTCCGTACAACTTCTCCGAATTGTGAATGAATCAAAATGTGTATTTTCATGACTGAATTTGTTTACTCATCTCACGTTCATGACGTCATCAGTGTTGACTGGATGGAGATTGGGCCAAAATGAGACTATATAGTAGTATTCTTTGTTCGTTGTTCATCGCTGACCATTGTCCATCGGCTGTTTTTGGGCTGTAGATTATAGGGATTGAGAGGGAGAAATCAGGCCGAAATCAAAACACCGAGTGAGTAAGGGGTTCGTGGGAACAGAGCCTGGCCTAGCACGTGTAGGCAGTGACTGCATCGGTATTGTTGTCTCGCCACTTGGTGAAATCAGTCTACCACGACTAACCCGGTTTACCTCTTCTTTGTATCTCGCTGTATTTACTTGGTAACTTCCTCTATGGCGACCTGGTCACCGGAGTGCCGGAGGTCAGTACTCTACCAGGATGTTTACATTCTCTAAGGCGGGAATGTATGATGATGCTGCAATATTTCTCTGTAACAGGATTGATACATGTGTAACCAGCAGAATGTTTACATGTGTGTTACTATTTTGAAATACTGGTTCCGAATTTAAGTGTACGTCATCATGATCGGAATCGGGATTGGCATGGTGAGCGGGCGGTGCCGTGTAGTTAAGGTCTCGTCCTTTCAACCGCTAGGGCACACGGGGTACGGGTTCAAGTATAATTTCTCGAAGATCTATCCCGGGCACGTACTTCCTCCACCCGTAAACCTGACCGTCAGTGTATAAGTGAAATATTCTTCAGTATTGGGTTAAACAACAGTCAAATAAAGAAATTAGTGACTTGGATAAACTTAAAGGGAAAGACCAGACAAAAATGAAATTATAGTAAGTGATAAGAGCATTAAAAACTGTATCTAAACGTATTTTCACTGAACTTTTTAGATATTTTTCACCAAATTAAATTCAGTCAATTGTTTTGATTCGATGGTGGTTTTTTTAGACCATATTGATAATGTGGTTATCAGTGACGTCATACCGACTTTTCTCTGACCCTAAAGCAGAAATTTAATGTTGTGCTAGCTTTTCCATACACAGGCAAACATTACAGGAGTATTCTTTACAAGAACTTTGTTCAGAGGCGAGCATAAATGTGCACAGAATGTTTTGTGACGTCTCTGGTGAACCACACCAGCAATGTGGCCCATAAAACCCAGCATAAAATGAAAACATTTGACATTAACTAAGTGAAAAAAAATCTAAAAAATTCCTTGAAGGTATTTTAAGATAATGTTTTAGATGGTCTTTTCTTCCACTGCAACTTAATTTTAGTGTAGTCTTTCCCTATAATTGAAAAGGCCTTGACATAGCATAAAATCCATCACATAACTGAAACTTTGGAATGAATTTGACTTTCTTTAAAATCATAAAATACCAAAAGCAAATGAGAGTATTTTACGAATAATCCTTATAGTTGTCTCTTTTAGCTTTCTTTCATTTTATTTCACGTTCCACTGGAGCATGTTAACTTCCTGCTCTCTTAGTTATGTGAAATTGTGTTAGTGCTCCTGAAAGAAGAATTGTGGACGTGCTCAAGTTCATTGTTTCATGTAACGCAGTGTTGGCAGGTTTGACATTTAAACATTCCCACTTAATTTGACATTTGAGTATTCCGAACAAGGTTTCACATTTGAGTATTTCGACATTGATTTGATATTTGAACATTCCGATAAAGGTTTGATATTTTAATATTGCGATGAAGGTTGATATTTTAATATTGCAATCAGGGTTTGGCATTTGAATATCCCGACTGTTGGACGTGGAGTGCATGCTTTGACTGTGAAGTTGCATTGGAGCAATCGTAGTTTTATGTCACAGTGTTGTACATCACTAAGACCCGGAGTAAGTAAGGTTACATAGTAAAAGTAAATAAGGATAGTGCGAACAGCCAGAATACAACCTTCGGTCATGTGTGGTAGCAAATGTCTTGGGCTTGGGCCTATATATTGGTCGTGTTGAATAAAATCCTGAAGGTGGGAAGTACGTATTTTGGTTAACAACATATATACCATGTATGTTAGCATATACATATGTATATAGACTGTAGTATAGTATAGGATTTATATACTGATTAAATATATGTGCCTAAAACATTCTTTGTCATCAGTGAGAAGTGACTGATTCTGTTTCACATGAATCCCTTCTAGTTTCTAATGGGCCAGGATATACTTTCTTTTGTTCTTTATACTGAACGTTGTTTTTGAGAATTCATCTTGCGAAAAATGCTAATTCACTATGTCTAATAGTTACGTGTATAAGAAATGTTAGCTGGTGAGGATATGGTGGTGTATACATTGCAAAGACCAATATTTATCGAAATCCTTGGATCACCAGTTTTGTAAAGTACATCACTATCCATCTCATAAAGTTGTTTTGAATTCATCTTTGTATCAGTCAGTACAGGTATATGATTGACAGTTTTCATTCTGTACATAAAATAATCTACTCACACCACAACCATACAGGATCTTTAGATTTATGTATTTATTTGATTTCTCAGTAATAATATTTATATTTTGGTGGGAGGAAATCGGGCAGATTCCAGGAAAAACCCACGGTGGCTTGTCATCATTAATTGTCCTTATACTGTACCAGTTATGAACACAACTGCATGTATCCTGTAGACACGCCGGGGAAACACACATGTCGGCCTGAAAATCCTTTTCCCTCTGACCTGTCACCGACTGATTCATGTCCAAACGTTTATATTTGATGATAATTAGATGAAGCACATTCAAGGTGTTAAATTTACACCTTGTCACACATTCTTATCGTTTACGCACACATTACAACCTATTCTCGTGGTTTATGAATACCACCTTACCACATATTTTCATCGTCTATGGAAACCTTAAAAACGCGCTCTGGTTGATAACGAACATCCCACTTGATGAACATCTTACCGCGTATATATTCTGATCATTTAAGAACACAATGATCATCGTTTATTCGTATCCCCAAACAAAATGAGCATATATATAAAGTCGTTTCCTCATCTCTCAGACTTAAAGGAGTCTTAAATACCTGAGGGATTAATGGGATTACTTTACTTCTTCTGCAGTGAGTTTGTTATTAATTTTCGCCTACGCTCTAGCTGATTTCATCAGACAAAGGTATACTATATACCGAGCGAGGAACTTTTAAGTTATACATAATGGTTTATTCGTTATTAATCATTAAATATTGTATTCTTTTGATGATAGCTGATTAGTGTGTAATCATAAAACAATATGTTCGCAAACTCTGAAAAGGCGTTTTTTATTTTTTTTTTTTTATTATTTATTTTTTTGTTCGTTTTTTTTTTCTTTTTTTTTTTGTCACCAGTTATCTGCGTTGGGTGATTTTGATAGAAGATGACGAAGCAGGGTCGTACTGTTCAACAGAACCGTTTTTGTCCCATGTATATGTAGTATATGCTTCTTAACTTCAGTCTGACATACCAGGTTCATCATGTTTATTGTTATTGGCTACTGTCATTATATGGCGTGAGTATATACGTTCTGTTCCGGTAGATTTCCATGGAGTCAGATGTTGGAAAATATGAGTAAATCGTGAAAATATCCTTGATCTAACCTGATAAACAAGCGCATATAGCCACATGAGGCGGTTTGGTCCTATTTCCGAGGTACCAGTAGCTGTTCAGTCTACATACATGTAGGTGTGTATAAAGTGACTTTCCAAGAGCCATTTCCTTCCATTTTTTTCTCATTATATGTTAACTCTGAGTTTAAAAGAAAAGACAACAAAACACATACCCAAAGATGTTTCAGAAGAGGGGTCCATACAGACCTAAACAGACATTGGCATTTTTTATGATGAACTTAGTAACTCTATAAATCACCTTTTAATCTGGAATTCTTAGGAGGCCTTAGGATACGCCATGTCAGAGAAGCCAGAAACACGATGTCACGTTATCCGTACCTTAGGTTCTTCCGTATTAGGGGCGAGACACGCCTATCTGTGCGAAGTACAGATGGTGAACTAGGTACGGGTGATGTCACAGCAGATACATATGTCTTCTCCGGTGGTAGAAATACCTTGTCCCGGATTGGTTAAAATTGAGAGCGTTCGATTTTCCCAACCTGGGCGTTTTGCTTGCTTTGAACTGCGATATCTTGGTTATCATACATTACAGAAATCAAAAGCGACGCTTTTTTGAAGCGTCTTTACTGATGCATACATACGTTTGGTCCGGTGTTGTCTTTTCTTTTAATAAATTAGAGACAAAGTATTAACTTTGTCTCTAATTTAGACCCGATCGGGGCAAATGCAAACACTGTAATGAGCATGTATGTCTCTCTGTCCTATGATAAATAACACTGGCATTCACAGCCCAAGCTGAACAAACAATTTAGCAGATAGGACACGGAAGAAATACGATGCAGATGAGGAGTTGCACCTCAATGAAGTGACCTGACAGGTTGCCGATCTGGTGTTTTCTTCCAAAGTCAAGAATATTTCACTTATACGACGGCGGCCAGCATCATGGTGGGAGGAAATTGGGCAGAGCCTGGAGAAAACCCACGACAATCAGTAGGTTCCTGGTCGATCTTTCCACGCACGCCCCGAGAGGTTCATCTTTTTAATGAACAGTGCCTCAGTCATGAATTGTCTTCTTCTTTAAGGGAGACGGAAGGCGTTTCATAAAGCAAACTTGGCTAAGAAAACTCTAAACTACCATGCCAGGATATTTTATAAAAAGATGATATGAGGTGCACTTCATGAAGCACTACTTAACAGCAAGTACGCTATATAAAATTGCTCCCAGAGCCACGTATCTGTTATATCACCGTTATGTCACTAACTAACTGGTTGGTTATTAGATTTCCTCTGAAGGAAGTCTGCCATACTATTTCAGTTATGAAACAGTGAACAATAAAATCTCTGACGGTTGACATATACCTCCCAATTCTTGACACTTGAAAGGGTTGCCCAGAGTGGTATTTGTCTGAAAATAGAACTATCTTTTTATTGCTGATATAGACCTATATCCGTCAATATGTTTATTTTTTCCGGTGTATCATTTCACTCCTACTCTGTATACTGTTGTTAAAGGCTTCTCCTCCATGTAGGCAGAAACGTTTAGTTCATGGACAAATATACAGGTAAATGCACTGCACCTTGTCCAGCTTTCATAAGCGGCTTGTTTACGACCCCCTACGCGGATGGGCAAACAGAAACTGGATCTACAGACAGGATCGTGCAGAAGGGAACTATTTTTAGGTCGGTCTGAATCGAAGCCAGCCTTAGTCAGTCAAATCACTCTTTTATGATTATTTGTGCATGTTCTGGTAAACGACTGGACACGACCTGTTTCTTTGATGGGGTCGTCCTCAAGGATACCTTACTGATAAATGGCCGTCAGGCTTTTGGGCGAATAAACTCGACCCTTAACCACCGCACATTCCCATTTACTCGATAAGCTTACTGACGTTAGGCCGCCTTCGATTTGGATTCGCATACTCCATCTTCCCTGTTAAGGACCTGTCGTCAGAACTGATATACCGAGGCTTTTCATGACATAGTGGCTCAGATATCACACTTTATCCATTACACCTACCGTATACTTTTTTCTGCAAACGAATTCAGTGGAAAAATTCGATCAGAGTTTTCCAAATTGTTCGTTACGATTTGTTTGTTAGTGTTATTAATTCGCATGCAGTAAAGGTTAAATCGTTTGTTGGTCATAATGTTGTTTTTCATGTTCTTTATAAATATGTGCAGCTGATTTAAGCGTCCATACAGTGTATCCATTTAAGTTCACTGTGCCTAGCCGTCAATGTCAAATCGCCGTATATTTAGGCCAGGCTTAGGTGGGAATCTGATGGCTATCTTAATCAAATTTATTGGACATTTGATTGGTTGTATTGTCTGCACTTTTGAACTTGACAAATCAAATGCAAGGTTGTACGAGTCACATATGAAATTCTGGAACACATGACGTTACTCCTCGCTGTGGACATTTGTTTTATTAAAAGAAGATGACCATATTAAATGCTGAGGCAGTCGTCTCAACGAATGCGTGTGTGTACGTGTCAAGGGAGGCTACTCGATCGCTTTCGAAAAAACAAGCATTTGTCTTCTATAAACTAAGGGCAGGTACATGTACTGTCTTGGTACGGGTGGACCCCGTGCTATAATTTTGAAAAAAAACCTGTACAAATCTTCTCGTCCACATATGAAGGAATGCTGCCAATGTTAAACGTTTTGAATACCGTGGACAAATTAGGATCTGGCAGATGGGTTTCAGTGTTGAAGCTGAATTATGAGGTTTAGCCTCTATTATTTCAGTCAACCAACATCATCGATGAGTATAACACAGGTCTGCTACAATTAAGGGGCCTATATTGTGATTAAATGTTGAAAATGAAATGTGTTCAGCAATGCGAATCAAGATTAAAAAGTAGAAGAACAAACCTTCGGAACAAGTCGATGGTAATCGACACTTTTTAATTATTCTATAAAATTCGTTGCTGTGAAATCCTGTGTGATAAGATATGGACTGTTTATGAAAATACTAGCACTAAGGTGATGTTTGATTTCTAAGTTAAGACCTTTGAGATACGTTCCTAACAATGTATTTATTTACAATTCTAGACATATTTACACAGCATCCTCGGACACTTACAGTGATACATAATTAAAACAGCTCTATCACTGTGCCATTCTACTATGAAATGTGGGTTTATAAACAATGATCTCATCCAAAATGAGACGTCTGCTAGTCTAGTCTTCTTCCCATAGACTCTACGCATGTCAACTTCAAGAATGTATGTGGGACCTGATTCACATAGCGATTTTTGGCTAAAGCCCAAAATTTCAATCATTTTAAAAAATATTTGAAGTTGAATGCTCAAATTTGCCTGAAATGGCCCCTTGACAGCACAGAATCATCGGTCAAAATTTAACCGATGTGATGCATATAGTTCACCTTTTAATTTCGATGACAATTTTAGGCCAAAGCACAAAATCGCTTTGTGAAACATGCCCTACGCTAGGTGCACGTGAACTGTTCGCCATCTGAGGTGTCAGGGATTTCCTCTGCTACAGCCAAGTAATGCCAGCCTGCTGCTACAAGACTGATGGGCTAGAGCCGCCTTTCGCAGTCCCTACGCACGTTCAGGGTCTGAGGTATGGTGTCACAACAGTTACACCTGCTGTTGTACAGAGTCGGGTACTCACAGCGGCCGTGGAATGTACGCTCGTTAGAGCACTGATAATAGATGGAACAGTCGCCGGCCACCTCGTAACTGCCGTCCGCTCTGCCCACACAGAAGTTGTAGTCCGGTTTAGACGTGGTGGTGGGGGCTCGGGTAAAGCCCCCGGGAACTGCGGCGGCCGTGTTGCAGTCTAGCCTGCCGGTTTCATCGGGATGCTGGCAACACGTACACGTAATGTCGAAGTGCAGTCCTCCGCTACAGCTGAAGAAGTGAGTCTTCCCGCCAACACAGCGAAGGAACTTCTCACAGTCGCCGGGTATCTCGTAGAAGCCGCCCGGGCGATTGGAACAGAAGGTGTCCGTCACGGGGCCAGTAGGGCGCGGTAAGGTCGTTGTTGTTGTTGGCATCTGAGTGGTGGTGGCAATAGTTGGGCCTGGCGTTGTTATAACCACAGTTGGCAATCTGAAGCAATTTCATCGAAATTACAATACATGTAAGTGTATATACAACATAAAAAATGGACTCTCGTAACATCTCAAACGATACAGCTGAAAAGTGACTGCTACAGCTGAAGTTAAATCGATAAAATGTTAAAATAGGCGTTTATATTATTTAGAGCTGTCATAAATGACTACCTTTTCTTAATTTTCCGTTAAATCAAAATGCATGGACATTTCTTGAAGCTAGCATACCTAGCCGGTACCTTAACTGTGCGTTGGAAGCGCTTTAGTCTATGCTGTATCGCGGCAGCAAACGCGCCCCATTTCATTTATAAGGGCCAACATTAAATATGGTAATTAAATGAACGTTTGAACGCAGCCAACAAATCTAGACACGCGTAGTACTTACACCCCGGAGCATTGTTTAAGTGCGGCCGTCAAACTGAAGGCAGTTCCATCACAGCTTCCGTCAAAGTCGTCCTGGTGAAGACTCCAGACCATCAAGCCACCGAGGCCTTTCTTGTCAGCCCAGTAACACTGGAACAAAGGGAGTCAACTCTATGATAGTAAGCCGACAGAGTATTTCTTGGCCTCGGAACCGACATTCGTACGCCAGCTGTCAACCAAATGGGTATTCGGGGTAGGCAATTGCAAGACCAGTTGCCAGACGACCTTTAACACCAGAGATTTAAAAAAAAGTGTATGAAAGAAAGTAAAAAAAAAAAATAGATAGATTCAGGCAATCAGAAGGAGTTAGCACTCAACCGCCCACACAACACACTGTTTCCAGTTCAGCAGTTCTGAATAAATTAAATGACATTTGTTTGTGCAGAAGACAACCGTGATTTACGTCAAAGTTGCAACGCGGGCGAGAGACACAAGCGGTTCTTGTTCCAGGGAAACACACCATTTTTGTTGTAGCGTTGCAGTGCTTCTGCGGTACTTGTATCGAGATGTCCTCTGAGCAAACATTTGATGCGCTACAGGAAACAACAGGAGACTACACAGACTGAGCCTCTCTGTTAAATTAAGGCTAGAAGCGGTTTTCAGGGTTCCTCGCTGAATGTTACTGGTATTCTGTTAACAGTACAAATGTTCGCTTGTGCTTCAGCTGTAGTCATTTCACGGACTGATCTCCTTGGTCCAAATGCTTGTTACCATCCAAACTAACCCATTCAACATCTTTGTCTATGAAGTCACTTCTACACGGCAACTCCTTATCACCATGCTGGATGCAGGATGTATCCGTCTATATATACATAACGGCGTCACTCTTGTTTGGAGTAAGCAGCTATCGAGGACCAGGTGAAGTGTGGCTGGCCTTACCTTGTGAGCCAGGCTGGTACCGTTAGCATAGGAAACCCAGATGTCACCGTCTACAGCGTAAGGAACCATGCTCTCTCCATCCCAGAACCGCAAAGTGCTCGGCTTCGACAATATGTTATTGCACACCTGCAAGAGAAAATGTACATGGCTTCAACTGACTGAGGAATTTCAGACCGATTTGCATAATGTTCTTTCAAATGTACCAAAAGTTCTATGCCCACTGGTAAACCTTTCCGTAGAGATGAAGTTGCCCGCTGGTAAACCTTTCCGTGGAGCTGATGCTGCCCGCTGGTAAACCTTTCCTATAGAGCTGATGTTGGCCGCTGGTAAACCTTTCCGTAGAGCTGATGAGGCCCGCTGGTAAACCTTTAGGTAGAGCTGATGTTGCCCACTGGTAAACCTTTCCGTAGAGCTGATGTTGCCCACTGCGTTCGTCCCGTTTTCCTTCATTTATACATCTTATATATCAAAACATATATTTAAATGCCGTTATATGTGATTCCTGGTAGGTATTTTATATACTAGTATACAAGTATATACAGACCTGAGTAAAGAAAAAAAAGATATGTTCTCAATTATATAAAATCTACATCATTTTGTGCTGGGCGTTACGGTGGTCACCCACAAAGCCTACCTGGCGATAGGTGAGTGTCTGCTGCCCCCAGGCCCGGACCCCGACCCCCGTGCCCGTCAGACTTGGGTCCGCCACACGGAACGTTCGCGCATACGTCGGCACACCCAGGTACACCTTCTCTTTGGGCAGCCCGTTCTCGATCCAGTGGTTTACTGTCCACTCCTGACAAGCATGGAGACAGGAAGTGAAGAAGACAAGCAAGAAGACATGAGGTTAAGAAGACAAGCACGAAGACATGAGGTTGAGACGACAAGTATGTAGACATAAGATCAAGAAGACATCATGAAGACATGAGGTTAAGAAGACAAGCATGAAGACATGAGGTTAAGACGACAAGTATGTAGACATGAGATCAAGACGACAAGCAAGAAGACATGAGGTTAAGAAGACAAGCAAGTAGACATGAAGTGAAAAAGGCAAGCATGAAGACATGAGGTTAAGACGACAAGTATGTAGACATGAGATCAAGAAGACATGCATGAAGACATAAGGTTAAGAAGACAAGTATGTAGACAGAAGATCAAGAAGACAAGCATGAAGACATGAGGGTAAGAAGACAAGTATGAAGACATGAAGTTAAGGAGATAAGCAACAGGAGAGCATGATTGTGCTTATTGCACTGTAGGTAGGTTCGACCTTGGCCTTTTACAATCAGTACATTGATGATCAGAATAACACATCTACCTGGCAGGATAGCCTGTGTACTTACAGTGTTCAGTTTCTGGTTCTCTTCACTTCTCCTAGGGAACAACGGGCTATTGTGGCCGGTCATCGACTCCCAGGGCCCGTGATAGTCGTATGCCATGATGTATCCAATGTCCAACAGCCTGCGGGGTACAAATTGACGGATCAAAACGCCTCGATTAACTGTTAGGAGATGAGGGTCTTTAACAACTCCGTGTAGTTTTGAAATTGAGGTCGCCGTTTACTAATACTGACGTTTGTTTGAAAGCGTGGGAAAGTCTGTATAAGGAAACCCAGCACGCGCAGGTTGTAGCTGGTGTTGGTGGGTCAGTATACTTGCTCACATTGCCTGTGGATATTTGTTTCAAAACCGTAGGTCGCAGTTGCACAGCCTCTAAGCAATGGTTTTCCACCGATATGGAATAGGCCTACACACACATATACATATACAGACAATAGTCACATGTTCGTCAGTAATTTGCCAAAGGTTGATGGCTCACCCTAGGCACTCCGGTTTCCTCCGCGCAGAAAATTGACCGCCATGATATAAAAGTCAAAACCTCTAAGTAATGCTCTAAATCAAAAATAAACTATAAATGAGATGAATCAAACCTACAGCCGTTTTCTGGTATGGTTACACTAACATGATGACATGAGACATTGTTTAGACCACCCTGGTCAGAACTTACTGCCCGACGGCCGGGATATCGTAGTTAGCGATGTAATGACCAGCTGGAAGAGCCGCCGACAACTCCAACTTCTCCAATCCGGCTGGCCGACTCTCCTCGTCAATGGCTTCCCTCATAGCCTAGAAAAGTAAGTATGAAACACAGCATCAATCAAACTGGGGGAAAAAGTGTATGGTTTGTGCTTCATTACATTATTTATACCACTTTAAATTCCTCAGTACGGCGTAAATTACCAGTCAAATAAGTAAGTAAATATACCACTTTGAATTCCTGAGTGCGGCGTAAATTACCAGTCAAATAAATAAATAAATATACCACTTTGTCATGAGATTAGATCCACAGAATCCATGCTATCTGTGAGTTCCTACACGTCATGATAGCTACTGTGACATGACCCAAATAGCTGCATTCAACACAGCATCGTGACATAAGGTATATGCAATGTGTTTTATTTCTCCCTTGAGAGACACGTAATCCAACTACCGTTCATTACTTTGCCGGCCGAAATAGCGCACATTTTTCCTGGCTTACCCTCAAGAAGGTGACGTGCTCCGCCTTGGTCTCCGGGAACTCCCAGTCGACGTCTATGCCGTCCATATTCCACTCGCGTATCTTCCTCACGGTATTCCGGGCGAAAGTCTCCAGGGTGGCGGGATTGGCTATCATCTGATCGAAACGCGTGTTGGCGTGACTGGCTCCTCCCAGGGCGATGATTAGTTTCATGCCGGACCTTCTCTTTTTTTCGACCAGCACTGGATATCTAAAACACCAAATATATGTCATAAAATGCGGTGTGAGGCTTTCTTATTCATTTACCTTCATCGTCAATGAAACACTGAAACCAGATTTTATATGTATTGTGTATCAAATCAGTTAAGCATGCAATGGATTTCACATCCAAAATGGGTGATTGATTGGGTTTCATCTATAGTATATACAGGTGCCTATACCGAAAACTTGGTCACCTTTTATTTATGATGAATTTCATTCACAGTTTTATTTGTGTTGTCTTTCATGGTTTTTGAGTGGTCTCAAAGGTGGAAGCCAGGCGTTTATCCTTTACATCAAAGACTAAATGATGGACTTCTATTCAACACTAAAGGCAAAATGACGAGTTTATCAACACTGAATTCATCCCCAATGCCGCCATAGGTTAAAGTACGAGTATCCTCATCCCAATAGGCGTTTACCCTCAACAAGAAAGCCTTTGAGGATTTTATGTACATACTACCGCTGCAAAACCTGATTGAATATGCTTGTGGATAGAAAAAAACATGAGACTGTTGCTTTCTGTTACAAATCCTGTCACCCGTGTTTTTGCTATCAAGAGCAAGTATTTTATCCCGACGCAAAACACGTAATATTAGACACCCTTGATCAGTTGTAGTTTAGGCAATGATGGAAACATTGTACGGGTCGTCAAAACGATAATCGTCTTAGTTTGTTTTATGTTTATATGTTAAATGACACAAATCATACTGTCATTCAGTGACAAAAGGAAACAGGTAACTTTTAAGTTTTGGATGCTCTACATTTTTTATTTGACTCCATAGCCAGCAAATTATGGAAAATATTAACCCAAAAGGCTTGCAAAAGACTTTATTCCATGGCTAAACTGAAGTACATTGTTTAATTTTGTATATGTTAAAGTAAAGACACAGTCAAAATCTACATTTAAAATTTTTTGCTCGTGTGACTTGTTTCCTTTTGTCGTTGTAGGGTAGTATAGTCCTGAGAACGACACAAACTATAGTCCTCAGAGTTCCACATACATTTTGAGAAGGAAACCACTTACACCATGTCAATGTCTTCGAGATCAAAGGGTACAATGTTGGTGAGGTCTGGGCTGACTTGTACAAAGGACACGAGGATACTGGTGCACAGGCTCTCGTCGATGCCCTCGGGCCTAAGGCCAGAGTAGCGGCCCCACGTGCCGTAGTAACAGGCAATCTTCTCCATGCGCCCTCCTGTGGGGTTGTAAAATGATGGGATATCATGACGTCACTTCCTGCCTGTAAAGCCGTCAAGCTGCACAGAACAATTCTGTTAGTGTTGTACTCCTTTTGCCTTTTTAAAAGTAATGAACTTTCATTCCAATTATTAAACAACACCTGCGGCACGAGGGCATACAATCTGGCGAAGTTGACCAAGAACAGACATCCAGTCGGTAGCTGAAATTAGTCCCGTTACGTCTATCTAATCTTTGCTCACTAAAAGCCGGAATTATCATTTATTTCAGTGTGTTTTATACATATTAAGGTGGACCCTTAGTTAAAGGAGCAAGTGGTTACCAAATCTGTTGCCACCGGTTATAATAATCTCTGGTTCTTCTGTGGATGGCGTTACCGGGGCCTCGGTGGATGGTGTTACTGGGGCTTCCGTGGATGGTGTTACTGGGGCTTCCGTGGATGGTGTTACTGGGGCTTCCGTGGATTGTGTTACTGGGGCTTCCGTGGATGGTGTTACTGGAGCTTCTGTGGATATCATTACTGGGGTTGAGGTAGAGGATGTAGCAGGCTCATTGCAGTCTGTTCGACCTGCCTTCGATGGGAAGTCACAACATGTGCACGAACTACGGTAGTGTAAACCATTTGGGCAGTTGTGTATGTAGTTAACGCCATTTGCACACTGGACGAATACCCCACAGTTGCCAGACACGGAGTAGAAGCCATCTCCTTTGTCGGCGCAGAAGCCGTCTGGCGCCGGGGGTGCCGGGGTGGTGGTGGTGGGTAGCGGCGGTGGGGTAGGGAATCTGAAAACCAGAACACCACGCGTGCTAATGCCTGATATAAAGTATAGGTTATTAGTGTGAATCGCTTTTCTGCTGTTAGCTATTTTTACGTGTATAAGGGATCGCCACGCACCATTCAAGGTCAAGAAGATACCGATTTTCTGTAACGTTTCCACCATGAACCCTCCCGCTCCCCCGTCCCATTTTCATTTTTTTAAAGTTTGACCTGTTTATGAAACTTCGCTAAGACCGTGTACATTTATTGAGATGTGTCATAGTTTGCCATTGTGAAACTTTGCTGCAGCTGACTAAAACATTCAGATATACACTTATGTAGAACATGCACAAGTAAATGTCCACTGATCATATACATTGCACAGCAATTCGTTGACAGGATGACCTACCTCTGACCCTTTCCTTGGATTCAGCAAAATAAAGCTGTTTAGCAGACAAATTTATCTCAGAAATTTGCAAGTCAGATTATAAAATCTGTGGCGATTTGACGCGGTATCACATGTGATGGTAATCAGTACACCAAAATCGGCCTGGTAGGTATTGCGCAGTGTATTGCCTATTTCTACTTACGATTCGGAACAAGCTTTGAGTGCCCGAATGATCGGGAAGGTTCCCTGCTGACACAAGCCGTCGTAGTCATCCTGGTGTAAACTCCACACCATCAGTCCACCAAATCCACTCGATGACCCCCACTGGCACTGCGCAGGCGAAACACAGAGTAAATGTAAAGAGGACACATTTATATACAAATCAACTGGGCTGCAAGCAGACCACGTTCTGTTAACAAGGCGTGAAATTTCAAACCAGTCGTTTAACAACTTAGGAGACATAAAAGGACAAACAGAACAGGAAATGTGACCCTGGAATTTGCCGTGTGAATGTTGAATGGAGATCTTCAGACAGACACGGGGGTTTTATAGCAGTCAAATAGAATTCTAAAAGTTCTAAAAGGAACAAGTAATTGTTGTGTTGGTCAGTTTAAATCACGATAAGATACAAGTATGCTGTCCTTTAAATCTATCCCAATGACTTCCATATTCTGGCCTACGTGGAGTTAAGGGTTTGATGTGGGCGAAGACGGCTGGATACCATGCCTAAACACAATATGCCTATGTCTATGTACAGCATGTCCAAGCACAGCACAACCAACCTCTCAAAGTTTGCTACCACCGAAAAGTGTTTTCTTAACTGCAGCTTTATAGTATCCTCACTAAGTTTACCTTGGTGGCAGCACTTGAGATGTTAGCGTAGGACAGCCACTGAGCGCCATCCACGGCGTATGGGACTTTACTCTCGCTATCCCAGAATTGCTCAGTGGTTGCACTGAGTAGGAACGACGAGCAAGTCTGTGGAATCGAGCAAAGTAAACTTAAGAACATCGCAATGTAACTTGTTCCGAATTCTTACTTCGTTAGTATACATGAAGACAGGTGAAGAAATAAACAGGTAAACTGCATAGTTAGTATCGATTGATTAATCGTCTCTCAAGCGTTTATGGAAATGTTACAGCAAAGGTTTGAAAGACGCATTCCTGAGACGTTCAGGGGTTGATTTTACAATGCCATTTCTGACATAAAGTATAAAACCTCATACCAATTCTTATTTCTTTGATACTGGAAATTCAAATTTTTATATATTTGCCCTAAAGTGACAATTATGAGGTGGTCAAAATTTGAATTTTCACGGCCAAATAATCTCTAAAACTGTATTTTAAATTTTCACTAAAGTCAGTAATGATTTTACGGAATCAACCGTGAAAAAATATCAAATCGGAAGGTTCCAATTTACCGACCGTGTTAAAATAACAACCGCATTTAATCAGGTGACGTAGTTGTGCATAGTCGTATTTACTAAAAGTTAATAACAACACCGGGGTTTTCCGTTGTTGACTTACTTCACGATAGGATTTCAGGGATCCCCCGCTAAATGGCGCCCCGACGCCTCTGTTATTGGGATTCGTCAGTCCAAACTGCCGACCGTACGTAGGCACACCCACGTATAATTTCTCCTTGGGAAATCCACTGAGATGCCAGTGGTTTAGCGACCACTCCTGTATCCGGTTATAAAAGCAATAGTGGACAGCATAAAACCATCACATGAGCAACCGTTTTATTTAGTTATTATTTCTATTCAGACCCTATGAGTGCCTTGGTATAAAGTATTAATACACTGGCAAAGGCCCTTAGTTTACAAGTGCAGTGCCACGTTGCTGAATTGAATGGCCACATAGACACTGTGGAGTTTTAAGAAAACTGAACAGCATTATATTCCATAGAAATGAGAGATTGTATAGACCCTTTTGGCATAAGCTCCAAGACATCCGCAGTGCCTCAAGTAGTATTATTTTGTTCTACCATTCTCAAGGCAACGTTGTATCAATATAACGGTTCTGTCCACTGTGATGTTACCAGTGATCCGCATCATAACGCAACGCAACACTGAAGTGACGTCAATGTCAGCCAAAATCGAACAACGTCATACTTCTTGGTTGTTATCCCGAGCTGGTCTCTACTAGACAGCAGCAAGTTTACATTGTAGTATTACATACCGTATTAAGATTCTGGTCAACATCATCGGCTCGGGGAAACAGGGGACTGTTGTGGCCAGTTATTTTCTCCCATGGTCCGTGATAATCGTAAGCCATGACGTAACCAATGTCTAAAAGGCTGAAATGGTGAAAGTAGAACTCCGGTGATTATCATACAGACTGGAAAGGGAGAAGTTAGAACTAAGGTGAGTACCATACAGGCTGGAAAGGGTGAAGATAGAACAGGTGATTACCATAGAGGCTGGTAAGGGAGAAGATACAACTCAGGTTATTACCATAGAGGCTGGAAAGAGAGAAGATACAACTCAGGTGGTTACCATACAGGCTGGAAAGGGAGAAGATACAACTCAGGTGATTACCATACAGGCTGGAAGATACAGAACCAGCTTGAATGACAAGAGAGAATTAAAGTGAATATAAATAGGCTTGAAAGAGAAGACAGAACCGTCCGGAATACCAGCAATTAAGCATGACCGAATAATTTCTACGTAATGATTCTACTATCTTCATTGCTTACTGATTTTAGAACAGCCCTTGCCTGTGTTTCACATTTAAGGCCACTGAGAGTCGGGAGTTATACAATACATATGTATGACTGCCGGGGATCAGTTTGGTACGTCTTCAGAGTTATCTCCCGTGCGTGATGCTTTTACTACTTTGCAGGCACATCTCTTTAAGGTGCACAGATTTGATAAGACCTCCATGTACCTTCCAATGCTGGGGATGTCATAGTTCGGAATGTAGCTCCCTGCCGAGAGAGCGGCGCTGAGCTCCAGACGTTCCTGGCCTGCCTCCAAGGTCTCACCGTCGATGGCTGCACGCATTGCCTGAAGAGTACAACAAGACAAGAAAGGAGCGATAAAGGTATGGCGTCAATTTTATTTAGCACTTATTTATTAGACATTATTTCGTGATTTTTAACGCGTGCCGATTTGACCGACAGCTGTCTTTTTCTCTATAACTAAACTTACTGCAATGAATGTGACATGTTGTTGTGCATCTGTAGGGAACTCCCAGTCGACGTCTATGCCGTCCATCCCCCAGTTACGGATCGTCTTCACCGTGTTGCTGGCAAACTGCCTCAGTTTGTTATCATCCGCAAGCATGCGGTCAAAGCGGGAATTGTCATGTGTGGCTCCTCCCAGAGCAATGACAAGCTTCAGGCCATTGGTAGACAGTTTCTTGAGGTTTCGCAAAACAGGATACCTGGGAAGAAAGATTGTAACTTCTTTTTACTTTGGAGTACCATACACGAACGAATTCTTATGTTTGTGTTCGATTGACTGTCCCATTGCACTGTTTTATTGTTTTTACAGTAAGAGCTTGTATCTGTCTTGCGAATTTTCTTATTAAGGTTATCTTTACAGATTTTCCAGTTTAACTTCCGGCGGGTCGGCAACAGTCTAACCTTACGAGGTTTGTTGGGTACCTGGCGAAGCTGACATGACGCGTCCCGCTTTCCTTTACCAATGCGCCATTGATAGTATTTTATAAGTGAATGAATTCGAGAACACCGAAAAACCTAAGACAAAGACACGAAATAATGTGACGCTCTACAGATGTGATGGTTTGACTCACACTTGGCTTAGATCGTCTGGTTCAAAGGGCCGAATGTCGATGAGGTCATCGCGCACCTGGACGAAGGAGACCAGGATACTTGTACAAAGATTCGCATCAATCATATCCGCCTTCAGTCCCGAATATCGCGCCCAGGTGCCGTAGTAGCAGGCTATCTTCTGTAGTGGTTCCACTGCAAAATGAAAGTACCAATACGTGTTAGGCTGCAGTCACCGCCAAACAGCTTCTGTAGCTTTATGTATTGCCATTGCAATGTATTTATTTATTTATTTGATTGGTGTTTTACGCCGTACTCAAGAATATTTCACTTATACGACGGCGGCCAGCATTATGGTGGGTGGAAACCGGGCAGAGCCCGGGGAAAACCTACGACCATCCGCAGGTTGCTGGCAGACCTTCCCCACGTATGACCAGAGAGGAAGCCAGCATGAGCTGATCTTGAACTCACAGCGACCGCATTGGTATTAGGCTTCGGGTCATTGTGCTGCGATAGCGCGCTAACCGACTGAGCCATGTAAAATCATTCCTTTCTTCAAACAGTGGCTTAAAGTCGGGCTTCAAATGTCACTTGATTAGATTAGTACATTAGTACGTTTGAATATTGAAGGCATATGTACATATGGCATGGTTTTGGCATGCCCTTACCCTTGAATTTGCTGCATTGAAATATACAAGAAGCCAGTTAGCGTATTTCTTCTCAGATATGTGACTATGTGATAGATACAGGGTATCAACGCCAGCTGTGGTTGCTGGATGACTTACCTATCTCTGTGATTGGGCCTGCTGTCGACCTCGAGCTATCCGTGGAGACAGGACTGCCGGTAGTTGTAGTGGCCGCTGGTTTGCTGGTTGTGGTTTGGGGGGTCTTGATAGTGGGAGAAGCTGTCGAGGTGGGCATTGTGTCACAGTCTGTGCGGCCGGACCGGGACGGGAACTCGCAACAGTTACACTGGGAGCTGAACTGTAGTCCCTGAGCGCACTTCTGCACATACGTCACCTGGTTGAAGCATTGAATATAGGTGGAACAGTCAAAAGGGACCTCATGGAAGGAGTTGTCCGGCTTACCCCCACAAAAACCCGAGGCTGTGGTGGTGGGAGGGGGAGCTGTGGTTGGCAGAGTAGGAGGTGTGGCAGGGGTGGGAAAGCTGAAACGATTACATTGGAGAAACTATGATGACAGTTGGGAATTGCGGTAGAAAGCGGTGCAATTCGAGAAAACTCAAGTCCTATTCTCCAAAAACTTCATTCACGTATTTTTGGGGCTTTTAGTTCCTGGATGGAATGGGCACCATTTTGAGAGAGGACTCAGGCAGGCACAATGAGGAGCAAAATAAAAAAAGACTAATTGTAAAGCACAGGGCTAACTTAAAGAGATCATGTCGGTGGTGGAATGTTGGGTAAACCATTTCACAGTGTGATATAGAGTAAACCTGAAACAAAGGCGCACACTGGCTGTGAGCTGTGGTGTAATTTTTGGTAATAGAAACAGTTAATGTAATATTTTGATGGGATCTGTGGCTGATATTTATCTTCCATATGACGTGTGAAAAACTCAGGTCTCTTACGATTCCGAGCAGGCTTTGAGTGCGCGGACGAGGGGAAAAGTTCCTTGTTGACAGACGTTACCAAAGTCATCCTGGTGAAGACTCCAAACCATAGCTCCTCCGAAACCATTGGCGTCGATCCACTGGCACTGATAACGGTAAAAAAAATGAAATAGATGGAACAGAACAACATTTTAGTGCTGGAGATACGAGGGTAACACGCGTGTCCTTGGTCCCATTACCTTTATTAGTTAAGGAGAAACTTGCTTTCGCGACCTTGCTTTATATATGCGCTGAAAATGACATGACCTACATGAGTCGTGGAACATACAATAACTACAGCATACCTTATTGGAGATACTGGCTGTGTTGGCGTATGACAGCCACGTAGAGCCTTCTACAGCGTACGGAACTTCACTCTCGGGGTCCCAGAATTTCCTTGCGTTTGACTTTGAAAGGATTTGTGCACAGCTCTGAAAGTAAAATACCGATGGAAATACTATATTTACATTTTTTATATAAACTATGCCTCAGAAAACGATACAAAATCATTTTAACAAGGAAAGTTTTTACATTTTGAATTTCCAAGGCTGGCCTTATAGCTGGTTAACCGTGACAAACTGTTCGTCCAATACTTACCTGTCCATAGGTTTTCAGTTGCCCTCCGTTAGCGGGTGCTCCAACGCCGTAGTTGGTGGGATTCCTTAGGATGAACGTTCTACCGTAAGTGGGCAATCCCACGTACAGCTTACTCTTTGGGATGCCCTCCATGTACCAGTGGTTCACAGTCCACTCCTGGAAATAAGCAACGTTTTCCAAACTTTAGTTATTATCGTGTTTAAAATGCACATCCACAGCGTCCCAGATTCAGTCAAACTATCCTTATCTTAAAAAAGCTTAAAATTGAAATTATAAAGATTGTAATATGTGCTTTGGGGTAATTCTAGATAATTTTGAGTGGTTTTCAGTGGTTAAGTTATGGGTTCAGTGGTTACCGTGTTGAATAGTTGGTTGGAATCGTCCTGTCTGGGAAACAGTGGGCTATTGTGGCCGGTTTCAGCATCCCAGGGCCCGTGGTAGTCGTAGGCCATGATGTAGGCGACGTCAAATATTCTGAAACACAAGATATATAGGGTCAATCCTGGTATCTTTTACGGCATTTTGAATGGTAAGATCTGGGAAGGTACAAGTTTTCGTCAGGGCGGGTCGGTGGGGGGGGGGGGGACTTACATTATGCAGCATCTCGTGTGCTTTGGGTTCCGCCAGTCGTAGAAAATGACATGTTGAAAGTATTCATCAGCAAACAGATGGCTGTCAGTTTCGAGTATTAATTTGTCTTATGCTACATTAGAATCAAATACGAATTTGGCAATGTGCTCCACTAGATGCAGTTATTACCGCTGAGTTGATGGGTACTAATTATCAAAGTCAACAGAAAGAAGATAACACTGACTGGCCCACAGCTTGAATGTCGTATTTAGCGATGTAGTGTGAACCAGCCGGGAGTGCGCCGCTAAGCTCCAGCTTCTTGTTCCCAGGCTGAAGATTCTCATTGTCGATGGCCTCCCGTAAAGCCTGTGACAGAAAATTATTTACATTCTTATACGGGAGAATATTATTCACCATCCTTTCAGGTTTATACCACGTGCACAGTTTCAACATGTAAAGTAATCACACTCAGGCCAAATTTTCTATAAAAATGTGTTTTAATAAAGTTGTAAAACTGAATCAATGACTATTGCATAACGCCAAACTGCACAACTGATGTTTACCATTGTCATGACTTGATAGTAAAAAGACAGAACTATAAAAGGGGATAAAAGTGAAGAACATGATACTGACCGTAATGAATTTGACGTGAATTTCTTTGTTGCTTGGAAATTCCCAGTCCACGTCTATGCCGTCCATTCCCCACTGGCGGAGCTGAAGGACTGTGTTCTGAGCAAAGTCCCTGAGAGTTGCCGTATTGGCAATCATACGATCAAACTTGCTGTCGTCGTGGGTGGCTCCCCCTAATGCAATCACAATCTTCAGCCCTGAGTTAGCCACCTCTCTCATCTGCCTAAACACTGGATACCTGTGACATAGAAGCCGTAGAAATAAAGTTTACGTTGTTAAAACATCACATGTCATTATGTTCTCAATTGTCAACTAGAATGACCTCTGTGAAACACTGTGACCGCTGGATTTACATCACCAATTTTGTCAAACTTTCTGTCATGACTTGCTCCTCATTGTCTGACATGGCATTTGTCACTAATTCTGTTCGGTTTCCCCATGAACCATTACTATTGGAAGCTTATCTCAACATTTTCCTGGTGTTAAATCAGCACGACGTCATTATGTTTGGCCCGTAAACAGTGGAATCTTCCGTCCACATTTCCCTCTTCCGTCCCATTTTCCTCCCAGTATACTGTCGGTATGATTTACAGAACTCATCCGGTCTCTAAACCTTTCTTGTTGACAAGAAAACGTTTGATTTTTGTTTTGTTTTGTTTTTCTTCTTTTTGGGGGGGATACTTCATTTTTTGGTTCATCAGTGATAAATAACTTACACCTGGTCTATGTCGCCCTGGTCGAATGGGACGATGTTGACGAGATCATCGCTGACCTGGACAAAGGAGACCAAGATGCTCGTACAGAGGTGAGGGTCGATGTGTTCCGGCTTCAGGCCCGAGTACCGTGCCCAAGTGCCGTAGTAGCAGGCGATGTTTGTCACGCTCTGTCCTGCAAATACACCATACAAAGGTCATAGTGCGAAACACAAACAAACAGGAATAAAGCATAGCTCGGAACGCACAGTACGAAACATAAATAAACAGGAATTACACACAGCTCGAAGCACACAGTCCAAAACACAAACAAACAGGAATAACACAAAGTTCACAGCTCTCAGTACGAAACACAACCAAACAGGAATAACACACAGCTCACAGCTCATAGTAGGAAACACAAACAAAAGGTGTAACACACAGCACACACCTAGCAGCGCGAAACACAACCAAACACGTGTAACACACAGGACACTGTACAAAACACAGACAAACAGGCTTAACACACAGGTCACAGCACACAGTTCACAGTACAAAACACAATCAAATGAGTGTAACATACAGCACACTGTAAGGAACACAACCAAACAGGCGTCTGATTAATTATATTAATGAATTACGGCATCAGATGGATGAACATAGAGCGTATCCGTCTAAAGTCACGTACTTTGCGTTATCTACGGCAATACATTTTGTTATTCCTGTGCGATTACCTTATGATATGGGTACTATATTAAATGTGTATACTAACCGAGACCAATCATGGACAGTAGACACAGTCCAAACACTGCCACGCCCACAACCTGCGAACATTAAACACAATATCTGGACATTTGCATTTCAGAGCATTTCGAAAATTTGCATTCGTCCGCAGTAGTCTCCCTTGAGTTTGTTATTCATCCCTCACTTGGTGTGCATGTGAATTATAATATAGCGCATAATCGCGATAACGCGAGTGCTATAGTGTGCCCCAGGGGTAAGGGTCAACACTTGTATCACGTGTGCCAGAGTGCTGGTGTAGCGAGAATCTTTGGAAAGCCGTGGAAATGATGTGTTAATCAGAAATGTTACAGGAAGACACAGCAATGAGAATAATGTGCTACAGTATGCTGCTGCAAAAAGTGCCGAGAATAAGAACAGAGTGTGCTGATACTTTAAAAGAGTCAACAGCGAGAAACGAGTTGCTACAGTGCGCTGTTACTGTCAGTAGTGGGAAACCAACTGCTACCGTGTGCTGCTACGTAAAGAATCAACAGTGAGGATAGATATACTACAATGTGCCTCTACTGAAGGACTCAACAGCGGGAATAGAGTTGTTACTTAGTGCTGCTACAGAAGTCAGTAGTGGGAATAAATGTGCTGCAGTGCGTGACAGACAGGTGTGAGAATACAGATACTGCAGAGCAGTGCTACGGGAAGTGTCAGCAGTGGGAACAAAGAGGGTACAGTGTCTTGCGACAGAAAGCCAACAGTGAGAATATACGTGCTACAGAGTGTGCTGCAACAAAAATATTCAACAATGAGAACGGGTGTACTACATTGTACTGCTCCAGAAAGACTCGACATTGGAAATAGATGTGTTGTAGTATTCTGCTACAGAAAGGTCAGTAGACATCCTAGAAAGTGGTGCTACAGAAAGAGTCAAGCGTAAGAGTGGAGGTGCTACAGTGTGTTGTTCGAGAACGTGTCAACAGGGACAATACATGTGCTATAGTGTGTTGTAACGGAAAGTCAACGGTAGGAATAGAGGTGATACATAATGCTGCAGTGAGAGTAGATGTGCTACAGTGCGCTACAGACAGTCAACAGTGAGAATACAGATGCTACAGAGTGGTGCTACAGGAAGAGTCAATTGTGATAATTGAGATGCTACAGTGCGTCGTTAGAATAAGAGTCAGCAGTGAGAATAAATGTACAATAGTGTGCTGTGACATAGAGTCAACAGTGGGAATAAAGATGCAATAGAGGTGACACAGTGTGCTGTTACACAAAGAGTCAACAAGGGGAATAAGGGTAATACAGGGTGAGGTGACACAGTGTGCTGCTACAGAAAGAGTCAACAAGGGGAATAAGGGTGATACAGGGTGAGGGGACACAGTGTGCTGCTACAGAAAGAGTCAACAAGGGGAATAAAGGTGATACAGGGTGAGGTGACACAGTGTGCTGCTACAGAAAGAGTCAACAAGGGGAATAAAGGTGATACAGGGTGAGGTGACACAGTGTACTGCTACAGAGAGAGTCAACAAGGGGAATAAAGGTGATACAGGGTGAGGTTTCAGATAGATTCAACGCTGAGAATACATGTGCTACATTGAGCAGGCACATAAAAAGTCAGCAGTGATGAAAGATATGCTAGTTCAAATTAGCCGTATTTTCTAGATTATATGTTATTAAATCTTTACAATGATACCGCTATATGCTGTACACGCTAGATTGTGATGATATGAGTGTGCAATCATAGGTAAACCCTCTGTCTTATGGCTGACTTGTTAAGTGTTAGGCCTCATAAATGAATCCTCTAAGTCTACCAGATTATAAAACAGCTAATATCTCAAGCACAGGTAACATTCTGCAGATTTACTGTATAACCAAAAACAGTGAAAGATTATTGTGTGCCTTAGGGACTTCTGTTCCGCTTTGACTTCCTGTCTTTTTTGTCTGTGTTTGTTTTAATTTGTTTACGCCCTCGGCAGTATGCTTATTACTCTGATAACGAGCAAACCGTTAATTAGATGAAGTGCAGTCTTCCTCTTCCGTCGGGACGCTGGTCAGCGATGACGCGCATGGCTGCACGCGCTGCTGTAATGTATGCCTCCTGACGTCACAGCCGCTGACGTGGCTCCTAAAACTACTGATGTACGCTGACAAAACGTCAGCTTCCGAGTTTTTTCTGCCCCCTTGAAAATCATCTTTCAATTTACTTTCATACTGGCTTCAAAATAAGTAAAGCAAAATGTTATTTTTTGTTATTTTTAAACGTTAATCCTCTTCTTTTATTTATCATCAAGCTAATTACGATTGTCGTCACCTTGGTATGACTTCAGCGACACTCATGCAATAAGAGACAAACCTTTCAAAATATGGCATAAATTATATGTAACAAGTCAATAAACAGTCATTGGAAATGTGAAATACACTGCATGTCTAAACATAGGTGGCATATGGCTTGGCTAAAGATGATAAAAATCCAGACATTATCTACGGGTTAGTTAGATGGTATTGCTACCATCGAGTTTTAAAGGAAGTTAAATTCTATTGGAAAGCCTTTTACAGTTTTTTGTGCAATTCTACAATTCTACCGAACACTATTTTTACTTAGCAGGAACATAGCAATTACAGATAAGTGCTTTGCTGGCCCGCTGTGGCCATCACACCTTTGAGGGTCGCTCTGAGTGCAAGTCCAGCTGATCCTCGCCTCCTCTCCGGGCGTACGTGGGAAGGTCTGCCAGCAACCTGCGGATGATCCACTGTTTCCCCAGGGTTAGTTTCCTCACACCAGAATGCTGGCCGCCATCGTATATAGGTGAAATATTCTTGAGGTCGGAGTAAAACACCAATCAAATGAATAAATCAAAT
Organism: Acanthopleura granulata; assembly: GCA_016165875.1. Lineage (NCBI taxonomy): Eukaryota > Metazoa > Mollusca > Polyplacophora > Chitonida > Chitonidae > Acanthopleura > Acanthopleura granulata. The sequence goes on from JABBOT010000002.1 coordinate 45,071,230, forward strand.
AAATCATGCCCTTGATCAAAGAGATCACGTGTTCCAATAGAATTTATTAATTTATTTATTTGCTTAACTGTATGTTTAAGTCCAGGAGTTTGCCCGGTACCTGGTGAATGTTGTCGGTTTACACGGTTCATAAACTTCACCGCCATCGCATACATGAAAAATTTTTAATCATAGCGTTAAACATCAATGGATCTGATGTACGAAATGTATCGATAAATGCAACCGATAGGAAGTTTGCGAAGTAATGATACGATAAGATCTATCCATGAGTCGTAAATACATTCAACATTTGAATATGGCACCAACAGAATACTCCGTAATAGGCAGCTGCTAAAATTAAATAAACAATCCAAATCGGCTGCAGAGATAAGCAAAATTTAGTGCATGATGCAGCTATTGTATGCAGGAGTCCCTCAGCCCAATCTATGGAGGTTTAAGTGGATATAAACTTCACCACCACACATCTTTACTACACCATAAGTTATAAAGTGATTTAGTATGGGATGTTTTAACGGTTTGCAAAACTATTGTAAAATGCATCTTTTCTGCTTTTCGATGCCAAGAAGTCACTTTTCAGTACAGTGCAACTCACCATTGTTCCTGTGCTAGTTATATCCGTGCGTCGATCAGAATGCCTCGATTAGTGTGTTTCCTCGTCACGGCAAGCTGGTACTCTGACTGCAGTCTACCAGCTCCCTGATTTATCATTAGCCCCCTGATGCTCTCTGTCCTAGGGGCAACCCGGGGATGGGGCCAAAAAACAGATACATTTCCCCTCACCTCATTTGCATAATACAAGGGTACAAGGTTTTCTCATGGCTGACTTCCCTCTTTTCTACCGATTTAATTACAATTGGCGTTCGTTGGGGGTAACACTGAAGAGTTGCCTTTAGCAACAATAGCCTTGTGTCTGGTACGAACAGAAAGCAGTTCCTGTTTGTGTTTGCCCCGGGATAAGGAATTAAAGCCATCATGATGAAAAAAAAGTCAGAACAAACATAGGATGCACCCAGCACGATAGGATGTCAGAAAGTTATGAGACGCGAAGCGCTGAATGCGGATTTCTTGGATTCTTTTCTGCACGCGACGTTGTCGATCAGTCATGACTCGGATCTATATATGAATGGACATTAGGCCCTTATCATCAGTATTTAGTCACTTCACCAATCATCTCCAAGAGCTTTCTTTAAACTTGTAACCCTGGACTCACCTATATCAGTTCCAAACAACACTTTCTAAGTGAATTGCATTGCAGAAAAACTATGACAACACTTATCTTGTGTCACTGCCACGGCAATTCGCCATAGTATCGTTATCTGGCTATTCTGACATCACAACAACACGTCGAGAGAACAAAATGGAAATTGTCCTCAGTGGGTTATCACCGAGCTTATTTCTTTAGTTTCCTTAATTCTTAATTGCGTTAACGTTTCTTGGAACATTGTTTTGATCACGTGACCTCCATGTACCCTTGGTGCAGTAGGTATGTTGTCATATCACGACGGTGTCACCATGTTACAGTCGGTTTGCTGTAATATAACGACGATGTCACCATGGTGCAGGTTGGTCTGTATCATATCGCGACAGTGTCACATGTTGGAGGTCGGTCTGTGTCACATCGCGACGATGTCATCATGTTACAGGTCGGCCTGTGTCATATCGCCGCAGTGTTATCATGATGCAGTCTGTTATCATATATCCACGGTGTTGTTCAGCTTTATGCCGTATGTGTTGCTAGCTACGGTTTACTTTCAACCTTTATATGAATCATTTACAGTTGTTAGTTCGTATGAAATCATTAAACATAAATATAATTAAATCCCGGAGGGAATATTTTAATTACAGTTCCTGTTTCGCATCTGAACGGATGTGAGCACGGTAGACGTGGCATACTGCACTACACCCGAGGTCTCGAGACTCATCAAGACAATGACATGCTTCACAGATCTCCTCAGACGGAAATACCGAATGACACAGCTCTCCCGGGTAAGAACAGACTACTCCCACGTATACCAGTTGCCGTGTTATTCACAAACAAATCGTGTTGGTACCCATAACTCCAACACTTTGGTGTCCACACATCAGCCATATTGATATCCACAAACTAGCCACACTGATATCAATTTGGCTGGTCGGGATAACGGCTCAGTCGTCCTATTACTCCAGTTATATTGATAACAGTCGGTTTCCTCCAACCATGATGCTTGCCGCTGTCGTATAAGTGAAACATTCCTGACTGCGGCTTAAAACACCATACAAGTACATAAATAAGAAAATATCTGTCAGCTGTGTATCAACAGCCGAGTAAGCTGGTATCAACAGCCGAGTAAACTGGGTATCAACAGCCGAGTAAACTGGGTATCAACAGCCGAGTAAGCTGGTATCAACAGCCGAGTAAACTGGGTATCAACAGCCGAGTAAGCTGGTATCAACAGCCGAATAAGCTGGTATCAACAGCCGAGTAAGAACAGCCGAATAAGCTGGTATCAACAGCCGAGTAAGCTGGTATCAACAGCCGAGTAAGCTGGTATCAACACTTCAGTCACCTACGTATCAATCGTTCGGTCAGTTGTACATCATAAAGCCTGAAACCTGTAACGCAATTCAGCAATTCTTTGGGCACACTTGAAATCCAGACGGTGGCTCCCAGTATAACACAAGTCCTAATGTCGACGTATTCCTAGAGCTGCTATACAGGAGAACCATACGTGACACCAGATATGACACCCCACGTGTCACAATGCACTGAATTTAGATATGACATCTTATCCAGCCACAGCATACCGACCACAGCGGGCTCGTTTAAGAAAGCCGTCACAACGCTGCGTCAAGCGCAGTTACCATGGTGAATGTAACTGTATGTTGTCATGGAAGTTACACCAGATGCAGTTTGCTCTCCCATCATTTTTTATTTCTTTCGAAGTACTGAACGGTAAAGAGCAGTACAGTAATCAGTACAGAAGCCAGAACTGTACGTGCAGCAATCTGTACAGTGGTTAATAGGGTAGGGTATAGCCATGCGTACAGTACTCAGCACAGTACAGTGGAGTGATCAGTGCAGCACTGTACAGCAATCAGTACAATACAATACAGTACGATAGAGTGCGGTAGATAGATCAGTACAGTGTACTGCACCAATCACTACAGTACAGCAAAGCTTGTATTACAGTGCTCAGTACAGCACCGTTTAGAACAGTACAACAACCAGCGCAATACAGTACACCTCTCAGTGCAGCAGTTGTCTGTACAATACAGCAATCAGCTGTAGCCAATACTGTACAGCATAGTATAGTACAGTCATCTTGAAAAATCGAGATGAGATAAAGAACCCTAGCATGACCTGAGAAGAAAGGTCAGAGGTCAGTCTGATACAATGCATGCATGGCTGACCACGAACAAACCTTAGTGCACTTAAATGCCTTTGGGATCCATCAATCACAGGGTTTATAAATACACATTAAAGTGGGCGTCAAGCTTCGGTTAGCCGGACTCAGGGGGAATCACAAAACAACCTTACATATGACGAGTGGTTAGCCTTCGTTATTCAGGCATGTACTAGTATGTGCTGCATTATAAAAGATTGCTTAAAATGACAAAAGTGTCTTATTTGGGAATATTCGCCTTTAATATATGCACAGTTACAAAACATATCTCCTGCCACAAACGATACTCTTACATTATCAGAATGTAAGTTTGATTTACTTTCTTTGTTCTTTTTTGGACAGCTTTTCTAACAAAGTTAGAAAGTTACATTTTAATAATTTCTCTCAACTTTCTATTATTGCCGGTCGTGTTTTGCAGGCTTTTGTCGGCACATTAGCGGATCATGATGCAGATTTGTACTATTCTCCTTGTGATCTGGTTAATTTGGGTATGACACGAAAACACACACAATACCGTACATTTGCAATTGTATTCAAAAGAAGTGGAAAATATCAGCCTGCCCTTACAATTCCTTCTTTAACCTACTTTTTTCATTTACAAAACTTTACACTCACAAAATCATTAGATTATCTCTAAATTTCATCTTTAAAAAACGCCTTGTCGTGGATTCACCGGTTGACAGTATCGTGGTAACCACACAGCACAGAGTTAAAAAAAAAACACTAAGATCTGACTAGCACTGCAATTTATTTATTTAAATACCGTATTGGTTTGTTTGTATGCTACAAATATGCTTCAGAGACACGTGGGAATATATGGGAATTCATGGGAATATATCCACTGTCAAGGAGAAGTGGCGTCAGTCACTCGGAGGTGGCCTCAGTCACGGGGAGATGACCAGAGTCACAAGGAGATGGCCTCTGTCATGGGAAAGTGGCCTCAGTCACCGGCAGGTGGCCGTAGTCACAGTCACGGACCAGCGGGCGTACAAGCCTACTTAATGCTAGTTAATCCTTCTCCAGAGGTCTTTAACGACAGGCAGGCCGTAGTTTAAGCCTCTTTGCCTCAGCGATGGGCAGGTGGCAGAGGCATCGGTCGCCGTAGTTTAGGCCTGTTTTCGCGAGATCTGCTCGGTGCTGCGTGCATCATAGGACTGGATGTATCCCGTTGGGATCCCTGTGAAGAGACACAGAAATCAGGATGTCACGTACACAAAACATGATGAAAGAAAAGCGGTTGATAACAAACGTTAGATGTCAAAATTATAGATTGAATGTTGTCAGCAGAGGTGAGTGAGATATTGCCCAGCTCACTTACCAGAAGCTGACTTAGTGTGTCTCTTGACATCTCCAGCACAGGTTTGTCATGGATAAGATGAACACAGGCATTCAGACGTCATGTCATTCAGACAGACGCAAGACCATGAACACAGGCACAAGATCATGGCCACAGACACAAGACCATGAACAATGGCAGAATGTCATGGAGACAGGCACAAGACCATGGACACAGGCACAAGTCATGTATACTGGCATAACACCATGGACAATGGCACAATTTTATGAACACAGAGACTAGATCACGGACACAGGCACAAGATGATGGATACAGTCACAACACCATGGACACAAGCACACGATCATGGACACAGGCACAAGATCATGGACACAGGCAAAAGATCATGGACACAAGCACAACGCCATGAGGATAAGCACACAGTAATGCACACGGGAGCGTTATGGACACAGGCACAACCTCAGTTTCGCAGGCAAACAAGTCCATGAAGATCACAGATTTGATTGCCTTTGTATAACTCATCGAGGTGCGCCGCTGCTGCAGGAACGTAATCTATAAATCCACTGGAAATTGGAGGGGAAGGTCTTTCGAGGGCACCAGCACAGCGTAATGACCCAGGTGCCTCACACCAGTGCGGTCGCTGTGAGTTCAAGTTCAGCTCGTGCTGGATTCTTCTCCGGCCGTGCGTTGGAAGGTCCACCATCAACCTGCGGATGATCGAGGGTTTCCCGTGGGCTCTGCCCGGTTTCCTCGCGCCATAATGCTGGGCGGATAAGTGAATATTTTTGAAGACATATATTTAATATATGTATAAAATATTTTTGGCCTTTCCCTTAGCCTTACCATTTTTCTGTGCCTTTTCTCAAAGCCAATTTGCATACCACGTGTCAACCGAACAACTTACCTCGATTATGCATGTATGATCGGTCAGCTGACGGGATAATGTATATCCTATGCATAAACATAAATCATTAACTTATTTCTAGGTTTGATAGATAATTGACCTAGGATTCGGCGGTTGGTCAGCAAGCGGGACGGTCGTGTTTTTCCACTTGTAAGCTGAGCTCGTGTTGTTGTTGCACTCCAGTTGCTTGTACCTGACTAAATCTGTGTAATTTTCAAAGTAAATGTATATAGTTAAGTAGGTTAGCGTGATTATATATAGTCTATAGTGATTTTGTAGTATAAATGATCTATTGTTCTGTGAGGTTAGCTGATTCTTGTACATTGCACTGTCACTCTTGAACTAACAATGGCTCCTTTCGTCTTTCACTTTGGGCCCTGAGTCGCCCCAGAGGCACCCCTCATCTCTCCTAACTGTCTTGTAAATAATCTCACTGTGCTTGCACCTAGTTTATTTAGGTTTCTGTTAGTCATTTGAGCTTGACAACGATATGGACTTTACTGGGATGCGACATTCAGGGCGGGGCAAGCGGGTGAGAAATAGACAGCGCGGAAGGCGAGGGCGGAGAGAAAGCACGAGGAGCTGAAATAAACAGTAGTTCAGATGTTGTCATGTCGGGTGTAGGTGGATTCCCTGTGTGCTCGTTGAATCCTCTAAAATTTGGTGAAGCCTTACATGAAGTTGTTGGGAGGTGAAGTCCGTGAAAAGACTGCCATCACGTGACTTGCAGGTAACATGCTCGGACAGGGCCCAGGTCAAGCGTTTGCTTAGGCTGACTTCAATAAATGTTCTTAAATGTTCTTCAGGTCCACTGCCAGGAATGGCCTCTCTCAGTTAGACGCAAACTGCGCACAGCAAAATTTGGGATGACGTTAGAAAGCTCTCTACTTGATGCAGCCAGTTCAGTGTTTTCACCATCTTGATATGATTCTCTCTGTAATGCCAACAAAAAGTCCCAGCCTTTCAATGTTCGTGATCAGGATATTTTGCAGAGTGCTGGGGTCAATATTGGACATTTGCAGAAAGAATGTGTCCCGCCATCTCCCCCATGGAAGGACCAACCACCATCTCTATACATGGACCTGCACTCTCAGGTTCAGACAGTTCTCACCATATTTCTATGATTTCTAACGAATATGTAAGCATTAATTGGTCTGCATACATGCAAATTTACACCAATGCCTCTAAGTGCCCTGCTACTGGTAAGGTTGGGGATCCGGTTTGCGTACCACAATTGCGACATGAAGAAGTTTTGAGATTGTCGGATAACCCGTCTGTATATTCAGCAGAACTCTATGCAATTCTGAATGCTCTGTTCTTTCCTTTGGATGTAAGGCCATTAAGAGCTGTTATATTCACAGATTCTCTTAGTGCTTTACAGTCAATAACGTCATTTAAGTGGACAAAATGCTACCCTGTCCTGTGCGAAGTAGTTTTTCTATCGTCCTCTCTATTCTTTGCTGGTCTTGACATTTGCTTCGCTTGGGTTCCTGGGCATTCTAGGGTGCCCGGTAATGAACGAGCAGGTAGACTAGCCAAACAAGCCCTAAGGCTGGGTGATGTCACTTCTAATATCAAACTGACCGTATCCGAGGCCCTAAATGAAGTAAACTCATTGTCATTTAAACTATGGCAAACTGAGTGGGACGCCTCAGAAAAGGGCCGTTTTTATCACTCATTTAACCCTGTTGTCAAATTTCATCACAGCCTCCCTTTTTCCTTTTCAAGCAGAAAAGCAGAAATCATGTGCTTTAGACTTCGGTCAGGACACCTCCCAGTTAATAGCTATTTAAAAAGATTCAAGGCAAGAGATTCAGATCTGTGTGATGTTTGCCAGGCTGAGGAGACCATCATGTTTTATTCGTGTGTCCGCAGTACACTGCTCAGAGACGAACCATTTTTTTCTAATCTTGAACACGTGGGCATTATTGGCCCAACTCTGAGGACTGTGTTCCGTCCACCGAGGAATGAAGGTTTGGTTTTCAAAGCCGTGGGGAATTATTTATGTAGGATCCACAGATTTTAGGCTTGGCCATTGTGGCAGTAGGTCTCTGTGGATTGACTATGGTTGATTAGAGCAGCCTAAATCCCGGAAACACACCCTATTGCCTTGGCGCAAATCATTCCATGGAATGGAGTCGCCACGTAAACCAACATATGTGTGTATGTATGTACGATTTACCTCGATCGAGTGGCCCAGTTCGGAACTGTCTGTGCTTGTTCTGCTACCACGTGACCCGCCGCTGGCTGAACCTGGCAGCAGACAGAAAATGTCAGTAGATACGTGTACCAGAGTCTGGCCACACTGCTGGATAGTGTTGTGATAGTACAACTTTACTGTGACACTCTTCCAAATTTGCACGAAAGAACAATTGCACGGAAGAAATAAAACCCATCATACTGACTGTTCAATGTGGCCACTGTTTACTTATCGACCGTTTTTTTCATGAACATATCGGAAAGGTTTATCAAACGAGCTCCATTACTTGTAATGACAAGAAGAATTAATACATATGCAACGACACGACTGTCCAGTCTGTTCACATTGTTAATTATTACACTTTTTCCACGCAGGAAACTCATTGTAATGAGATTTTATTTGGCCAAAAATATTTTAATTCATTCTATATCACCATTAACCAAAAGGAATATTTGAGGAATGTTTTTCGAATATTGTATAGGTGATTAGCAGGCATTGGTAAGGGAAGATAACTCACTGTAAGAACTACCGTTACTGGACCTGTCTTGTAAGACTTCTGAGTAGATCTCGTGCCGAGATTCTGTCTCCATCTGAAACGTTCGGATTTAATGGTCAAGTACAAATGAAAAGGTGACACTTACATATGCAACAAGCTGGTTTTCAAAATTGGTCTAAGGGGTGACAAAATGAATCTTCGCAGAAAACTCGGGCCATATTTGAAGGAGTTGTCGCAGGGAAACAATAAGAACAAGGAATTCGTTAAATTTGCAAATCTTAAAACGGCTCGAGCTGGTGGTCAGTCTTTACCCCAGGTTCCACGAAATGGACCTGTGCGCCAAAATATTATTAGAATCTCACTACATTTGGAGCAAGTGGGAGTAGGCAGTTCCGGTCTTCTTGGCTCCATCGATGTACCGTGTGGTTAACATATCTTATCCAAATATCAAACATTTGGCCTGAGATGTGTCTGTGAGGGAAATGATCACCTGAGGGAAACCCCTGAGATATATCCGTGAGAGAAATAGTCCACCTGAGGAAAACCCTTGAGATGTGAGTGTGAGGAAAATGGTATACCTGAGTAAACTCCTGGGATGTGCGTCAGGGGGTGGGATGGGAGGGAAACCCTTGAGATGTCTCTGTGAGGGAAATGGTCCACCTGAGGGAGACTCCTGAGATATATCCCTGAGGGAAATAATCTACCTGAGGAAAACCCTTGGGATGTGTCTGTGAGGGAAATGTCCACTTGAGGAAAATAACTCAGATATGACTCTGATGATCATATAGTCTACCTAAAGGAAACCCCTCAGATATATAGGTGAGCAAAATGATCTACGGGAAACTCCTGATCAATGTCTCTAAAGATTACATATTTAACCTGACACATGTTCTTGGGGACCATATTCTACTTAAGTTAAACAACTGACTCATGTCCATGAGGATCATAGCCTACCTGAAGAGAACCCCTGACACATGTCCATGAGGATCATAGCCTACTTGAAGAAAACCCCTGACAGATGTCCCTGAGGATCACAGTCTACATGAGGAAAACCCCTGACTCATGTCCCTAAGGATCATAGTCTACATGAGGAAAACCCCTGCCACGCCCCTAAGGATCATAGCCTACCTGAGGAAAACCCTTGTCACATGTCCCTGAGGATCACAGTCTACATGAGGAAAACCCCTGACTCATGTCCCTAAGGATTACAGTCTACATGAGGAAAACTCCTGCTACATCAGGAAAACCCCTGACACATGTCCCTGAGAATCGTTGTCTACCTGAGAAAAAACCCTGACACATGTCCATGAGGATCACAGTCTACATGAGGAAAACCCCTGACACATGTCCCTGAGGATCATAGTCTACATGAGGAAAACCCCTGACACATGTCCCTAAGGATCATAGTCTACATGAGGAAACCCCTGACACATGTCCATAAGGATCATAGTCTACATGAGGAAAACCCCTGACACATGTCCCTGAGGATCATAGTCTACATGAGGAATACCCCTGACACATGTCCATAAGGATCATAGTCTACATGAGGAAACCCCTGACACATGTCCATAAGGATCACAGTCTGCATGAGGAAAACCCCTGACACATGTTCCTGAGGATCATAGTCTACATGAGGAAAACCTCTGACTCATGTCCCTGAGAATCGTTGTCTACCTGAGAAAAAACCCTGACACATGTCCCTGAGGATCATAGTCTACCTAAGGAAAACCCCTGACACATGTCCCTGAGGATCATAGTCTACATGAGGAAAACCCCTGACACATGTCCATGAGGATCATAGTCTACCTGAGGAAAACCTCGGACTCATGTCCCTAAGGATCACAGTCTACCCAAGGAAAACCCCTGACACATGTCCCTGAGGATCACAGTCTACATGAGGAAAACCCCTGACACATGTTCCTGGGGATCATAGCCTACCTGAGGAAAACCCCTGACACATGTCCCTGAAGATCATAGTCTATCTGAGGAAAGCCCCTGACTCACGTCCCTGAGGATCATAGTCTACCTGGGGAAAACCCCTGACTCACCTCCCTGGTAGACTTACCTGTTCGTAGATGGGAGAACTGATGAAAGTGCATGGGATATAACGATCAGAACCCTACAATACGAAGGCATAGCCTGTAAATTACAGCACTGAGAAACAGAAATCCAAGTTAGGCCTACAAACACAGAAAGAAATATATACATGTATAGAACATGACAGTAGAAGTCTAAATACATCCCTTTTCCATCATCCCTGAAAGCCTGGTGAAGGATTGGCTGTATATTCTGTAAACGTCGAAATGTTTTGGGTATCTTATCCGGCTGCTAACTTGAGACCAGATGGTCTCAAGTTAGCAGCCGGATAATGACGTCCCCGCACAAATTTTTCCCGTTTTATGTGTGCAGTTATAAAGCGCACAAATTCATATCACTTTGTAAAAACACCTTTTGTCATTTACTGACATTAGTGATTTAAACCACCTGTGTGATGATATTCCATTCATAATTACCACATGGATGATGGGCAATTAAAGCTAACGTAAGTCTTCAGCTAATAACACGATATGTTTGCGGCTCACAAAAACAAGTTCAGACCAACCTCGTCTGTAGTATTTGCCTTCTTGTTACTTTTCGTCTTCCTCGATGATCGAATACGATTCAACATGTGTCCCAAATGGCTCTTTCCTTTGGAATCTTCAGCCGTTTCTAATGTGACTCGGAATTCCTTTCTCAGGTCATCCAATGCTTTCTACAAGATACATCAATGAAAAACGCTATGTCCCGCTTAATGGTTGTACAAGGCAAAAACAACAATGAAAGACGCTATGTCCCGCTTAATGATTGTACAAGGCAAAAACAACAATGAAAGATGTATATCCCGCTAAATGATTGTACAAGACAGAAACAACAATGAAAAACGCTATGTCCCGTTAAATGATTGTACAAGACAAAAACAACAGTGAAAGACGCTATGTCCCGCTTCATGATTCTTTAAGGCAAAAAACAACAATGAAAGGCGTTATGTCCCGCTTAATAATTTCAAAAGACGAAAAATAGCATCGAGACACGATAGGTCAATGTCTCGCTAAATGATTATACAAGACAAGAATATAACATAGTCTACAACACAGCATCGGAATTAAACACGGTATGCCTGTGCTTCTGCAGGACAACATGTAAAGAAAACACGATGTGTCTCCCTCCATGCTTCCCCAAGACAACATCGGAATGAAGCACAGTGTAGATCATTATGACAAAACAAACAAATGAAGTAAGGCTGGCATAACAGAGATGTATAAACCTTACTTGTCGCTCTTTGAATGAAGACGATGGTGTATCATATCTGAGTTTCCAGGCCTCGAACAACCTCTGCGAATCCTGCATTGAAAACTGTCCTCTGGCCACCATCACCTGAATCCTCTTAAGTTCCTCCTGACTCCGCGAGCCTACCGTTCCCGGGGAAGGAGTCTCTGTTAAATATCCAACTGAGTCAGAATACGTGCAAAGGGCAGTAGCAATGTGATTATAATGGACGATGTCAGGGAGTGTGCGAAGGATAGTGTCAGTGTGTGTACAGCAGGCGATGTCACGGAGTGTGCGAAGGACAGTATCAGTGTCTGTAAAATGAACGAAGTCAAGGGGCGTGCCTTGGCGTGTGCGAAGGACAGTGTCAGTGTGTGTACAACAGGCCATATCACGGAGCGTCCAAGGGACAGAGCCAGTGTGTGCACAGAGGCAATGTGACAGAGTGTGGAAGGGCAGTGTCACTGTGTGTAAAATGGGCGAAGTCACGGAGTGTGCGAAGGACAGCGTCAATTTAAGTAACAGTATTATCGTTATTAGAGATTAAACTTTCTACATATAGCACAGATATAGATTTCAGCACTAGAACCTGTGCTGTATCTAGAAAGTTTATTTTTTATCTTCACTTTCTACCAATCTATGACATCTACCAATCCGATATGTTCAGTTAAAAGGGTTCTGTCATTTCTGATAACCATAGGGGTAATGCATGTTTGCTGTAGTCTACCGCTCAGTTACCTTCTATTTCTGTAGAAGGCTGGTTGGTCGAGTGGTCTAGATGGTTGATATGTATTGGTGGTGATTTGGTGCCTGACTCCGAGGTAGTTGGTTCGAAACCCGAATAGGTCTCAGTCAATTTTCAGCACTAGGACCTGTGCTATATCTAGAAATTGTAATCTCTGCTGTTATAATTTGTGGGTCATAGGTTGTGAACGGAACAGTGTCACTCGTTATGAGAGGTAAAGTGTCACTGATTGTGAGAGAGGGAATGTGTCACGGGTTGAGAGAGAGAATGTGTCACGGACTGTAAGACACACAATGTTACGGGATGTGAAAGGGACAGTGCCACTTGTTGTCAGAGGGTCAGTGTCGCGGGTTACGAGAGAGTCATTCTCACAGGTTGTGAGAGGGACAGTGACACAGGTTGAGGGAGAGACAGTGTCCCAGGTTGTGAGAGGGTCAGTTTCACATGTTGTGAAAGAGACAGCGTCAATTGCTGTGCGAGTGTCAGTGTCACTGGTTATGAGAGGGTCACTGTCACATGTTGTGAGAGGGACAGTGCCACATTTTGTGAGAGGGTCGGTGTTACAGGTTATGAGAAGGTCAGTGTCACATGTTGTCAAGGGTCGGTGTCACAGGTTATGAGAGGGTCAGTCTCACATGTCGTCAGTGTCAGAGACTGTGGGAGTGTCAGTCTCACAGGTTGTGACGGGGACGGTGTCACAGGTTTTCAAAGGGTCAGTGTCACGGGTTGAGGGAGAAACAGCGTCACACGTTGTAAGAGGGACAGCGTCACATGTTGTGAAAGGGACAGCGTCAAATGCTGTGCGAGTGTCAGTGTCACGGGTTGTGAGACGGACAGGGTCACGGGTGGGAAACGTCTTTCAGACATCTGAGCTCAACAGTTCAAAAGTTCACTGGTAGTTAAGTATCGTATTAACTTTCGTCTAGATTAAAATCCCATTAGGTTTATAATAAAAATGACTGCCGTTAAAAACTCAGCTTAATTTATATACTGATCATACTTTTAAACAACCAATATCTGGTTACTGGTTAATACATTTAGCACGAAAACTACTTGTCAATATCTACGTGAACTGCTACACTAAGGCACATTGAACAATAAAAACGGAACATAAGAGATTATTACAATATGACGCAATAGTTTTACATAGTCGTGCTGCGTGCTGTTAGTCCTACCATTGCCAAAACAAAATCCCCGCGGCACGCTTTCCGACTTCGGAAGTGGATCCCTTTTCAGTGATGGATAATTTGATTTAAATGTTTCAGAATTAGATCTAGGAAGTTCTGAAACAAGAGAAAAAATTGTGTTCATAGGGCGACACTGGGAGACATTTCAAACAGACCTTAACTTTGTGCGAACGGTTCAGATATGAAGGAAACAGTTGACCTGAAAAGTATACTCAAAACATATATGTGACGACTACAACTGTTAAACAATAAAATAACAAACAGAAAGTGGAAAACTAAGGGCATTTTCACAACAAACAACAATGAAGGGTAATGCATCTATGGTAGTTTAAACGGGCACCGATATTAAAACCGACACCGTCATTTCCCAGCTTCATTACAAGACCTCTGAGTAGGGACTGGTTATAAGCAGTCCATCAACATTCCAAACATGGCAACTTCGAGGCTGTGTAAAGTGAATCTCCTACAGGGCACTCCATGAATCAAAAGAGAATGGCTAATATTCAATGAGCGTAATATTTACAGTTCTGATTATTACACAGAAAGCAAATGGGGGTTTGATTTAGCTTACAGGCAGCTTCCTACGTGGTCTTGCTAATTGCTTCAGCAGTGTTTGAAATCATCAGATAGAAGCATGGCCAATATGATTGTTTGATGTTACCACAGCATATGATATAACTTGATACTGTGCGATATTGCCGCAGCTAATCATATAACTTGATATCATCCGATATTGCCGCAGCTAATCATACAGCTTGATATCACGCGATATTACCCAAACAAACTAATACAGCTACACTTCCAAACATAAATTTGCCGCTAGAATAATATCCAGTCAAACACACTTTTAGGTGAGAGTCGCTCGGGGACGATCTCGGTGGGATGGCCTTTCATATATACACTCTCGTCAATGTCATTATCTTCCTTGGCTTCTGAATTGTCGCTGGGTGGGCCGTCCATAGGGGGATAACTATACATGTCTACAGACACAAGCATGAAATAAATAGGTGCATAATAACCGTGTCTGCAGGCATAAACATCAACCTCCAAGACTGTGTTATCTATTGTGTCCGAGGGACAGTGCCAGTGTGTGCACAGCAGACATTATGACGGAGTGTGCAAGGACAGTGTCAGTGTGTGTAAAATGGACGAGGTACTGACAATCAGTGCACATAACGGGTGATATTCAAGAGTGTACTAGGGACGGTGTCTCAATAGGTAGCGATGGGAGATACCTTGGAGTGTGCGAAGGACAATGTCACCGTGTATCCACTGAGCGATGTCACCTAGTTTGCTGGGGATATTCCCAGAGTATGTGCCAAGGGGAATAGAAACGTGCACAAAATGGACGATGTCACAAAATGTGCTAAGGACATTGTCAGAATACCTGTATGTGCGCAAGGCAATAACACTAAATGTACAATGGACGATGTCAAGGAGTGTGCCAGGGATAGCGTAAGAGTATGGGTGAACGGGAATGCCAGTGTGTGTGCAACGAGCAATGTCACTGAGTGAATTAGGGACAGTGTAAAAGTGTGCTAAGGACAATGCCAATGTGTGTCCAATGGGTGATGTGACGGGATGTGCGAGGCATATTGTGAGAATGTGTGCGAAGGATAATGCTAATGTGCATACGGTGGACAGAACCACAGAATGTCTTATATGGGACACTGTCACGGGTTTTCAGAAGGGTAGTGCCATATGTTGTGAAAAGGCCAGTGTCACGAGTTGTGAGAGGGTCAGCGTCACTGGTTGTGGGAGGGTCAGTGTCACAGATTGTGGGAGGAACAGTGTCAGAGGTTCAGAGAGGAAATGTGTCACGGGTTAAGAGGGGGAATGTGTCACGGACTGTATGACACACAATGTTATGGCTTGTGAGACAGGCAGTGTCAAGGGATGTGAGAGGGTCGGTGTCACATGTTGTGAGAGAGACAGTGTCACATGTTGTAAGAGGGTCAATCTCACATGTTATGAGAGGGTTAGTGTCACAGGTTGTGAGAGGGTCGGTGTCACATGTTTGAGAAGGACAGTGTCACATGTTGTAAGAGGGTCAGTTTCACATGTTATGAGAGGGTCGGTGTCACATGTTGTGAGAGGGTAGGTGTCATATGTTGTAAGAGGGACAGTGTCATAGGTTTTGAGAGGGTAGGTGTCATATGTTGTAAGAGGTAAATGTCACTGGTTATGAGAGGTTCACTCTCACAGATTATGAGGAGGTCAGATTGGTAGATGTCATTTAGAAAGTGCATTTAATTAACAGTATTATCGTTATTAGGGATTAATCTTTCTAGATATAGCACAGACATAGATTTCAGCACTAGAACCTGTGCTATGTCTAGAAAGTTTATTCTCTAATAACGATAATACTGTCACTTAAATTCACTTTTTAAATCTCATCTACCAGTCTGATATGTTCAGTTAAAAGGGTTGTGTCATCTCTGATCATCAGAGGGGTAATGCATGTTTGCTGTAAAGTCTACCGTTCAGCTACCTTCTATTTTTGCAGAAGGCTGGTTGGTCGATTTGGTGCCTGACCAAAGTGCCTGAGGTCGTTGGTTCGAAACCCGGATAGGTCTCGGCCAATTTTCAGCACCAGAACCTGTGCTATATCTAGAAATTGTAATCTCTAATAACGATAATATTGTTATGAGGGGGGTAGTTTAACGGGTTCACAGCGTTACAGGTTATGAGAGGATCAGTGTCACATGTTATGAGAGGATCAGTGTCATAGGTTGAGAAAGGGTCAGTGTCATAGCTTGTGAAAGGAACAGTGTCACTGGTTATGAGTGGGTCAGTGTGACAGATTGTGAGGGGACGTTGTCAGAGGTTGAGAGAGGGAGAGTGTCACTGGTTGAGAGAGGGAATGTGTCACGGACTGTAAGACACACAATGTTATGGGTTGTGAGACAGGCGGTGTCATATGTTGTGAGAGGGTCAGTGTTTTAGGTTGCGAGACGGACAGTGTCACTGGTTATGAGAGGGACAGTGCCAAATGTTGTGAGAAGGTCAGTGCCAAATGTTGTCAGAGAGCGGGTGTTACAGGTTATGACAAGGTCAGTGTCACATGTTGTCAGAGGGTCAGTCTCACAGGTTGTGACGGGCACGGTGTCACAGGTTTTCAAAGGGTCAGAGTTACGGGTTGAGGGAGAGACAGCGTCACACGTTGTAAGAGGGACAGTGTCACATGTTGTGAAAGGGACAGCGTCAATTGCTGTGCGAGTGTCAGTGTCACAGGTTGTGAGAGGGTCAGTGTCACGGGTTGTGAGACGGACAGGGTCACGGGTGGGAAACGTCTTTCAGACATCTGAGCTCAACAGTTCAAAAGTTCACTGGTAGTTAAGTATCGTATTAACTTTCGTCTAGATTAAAATCCCATTAGGTTTATAATAAAAATGACTGCCGTTGAAAACTCAGCTTAATTTATATACTGATCATACCTTTAAACAACCAATATCTGGTTACTGGTTAATACATTTAGCACGCAAACTACTTGTCAGTATCTACGTGAACTGCTAAACTAAGGCACATTGAACAATAAAAAAGGGACATAAGAGATTATTACAATATGACGCAATAGTTGTGCATAGTCGTGCTGCGTGCTGTTAGTCCTACCATTGCCAAAACAAATTCCCCGGGGCATGCTTGCCGACTTCGGAAGTGGATCCCTTTTCAGTGATGGATAATTTGATTTAAATTTTTCAGAATTAGATCTAGGAAGTTCTGAAACAAGAGAAAAAATTGTGTTCATAGGGCGACACTGGGAGACATTTCAAGCAGACCTTAACTTTGTGCAAACGGTTCAGATATGAAGGAAACAGTTGACCTGAAAAGTATACTCAAAGCATATATCTGGCTGATACGTGGTCACAAAACACAATGTGACGAGTACAACTGTTAAACAATAAAATAACAAACAGAAAGTGGAAAACTAAGGGCATTTTCACAACAAACAACAATGAAGTGTAATGCATCTATGGTAGTTTAAACGGGCACCGATATTAAAACCGACACCGTCATTTCCCAGCTTCATTACAAGACCTCTGAGTAGGGACTGGTTATAAGCAGTCCATCAACATTCCAAACATGGCAACTTCGAGGCTGTGTAAAGTGAATCTCCTACAGGGCACTCCATGAATCAAAAGAGAATGGCTAATATTCAATGAGCGTAATATTTACAGTTCTGATTATTACACAGAAAGTAATGGGGGTTTGATTTAGCTTACAGGCAGCTTCCTACGTGGTCTTGCTAATTGCTTCAGCAGTGTTTGAAATCATCAGATAGAAGCATGGCCAATATGATTGTTTGATGTTACCACAGCATATGATATAACTTGATACTGTGCGATATTGCCGCAGCTAATCATACAGCTTGATATCACGCGATATTACCCAAACAACCTAATACAGCTACACTTCCAAACATAAATTTGCCGCTAGAATAATGTCCAGTCAAACACACTTTTAGGTGAGAGTCGCTCGGGGACGATCTCGGTGGGATGGCCTTTCATATATACACTCTCGTCAATGTCATCATCTTCCTTGGCTTCTGAATTGTCGCTGGGTGGGTCGTCCATGGGGGGATAACTGTACATGTCTACAGACACAAGCATGAAATAAATAGGTGCATAATAACCGTGTCTGCAGACATAAACATCAACCTCCAAGACTGTGTTATCTATTGTGCCCGAGAGACAGTGCCAGTGTGTGCACAGCAGACATTATGACGGAATGTGCAAGGACAGTGTCAGTGTGTGTAAAATGGACGAGGTGCTGACAATCAGTGCACACAATGGGTGATATTCAGGAGTGTACTAAGAAAGGTGTCTGAATAGGTAGCGATGGGCGATACCTTGGAGTGTGCGAAGGACAATGTCACCGTGTATCCACTGAGCGATGTCACCTAGTTTGCTGGGGATATTCCCAGAGTATGTGCCAAGGGGAATAGAAACGTGCACAAAATGGACGATGTCACAAAATGTGCTAAGGACATTGTCAGAATACCTGTATGTGCGCAAGGCAATAACACTAAATGTACAATGGACGATGTCAAGGAGTGTGCCAGGGATAGCGTAAGAGTATGGGTGAACGGGAATGCCAGTGTGTGTGCAACGAGCAATGTCACTGAGTGAATTAGGGACAGTGTAAAAGTGTGCTAAGGACAATGCCAATGTGTGTCCAATGGGTGATGTGACGGGATGTGCGAGGCATATTGTGAGAGAAGGATAATGTTAATGTGCATACGGTGGACAGAACCACAGAATGTCTTATATGGGACACTGTCACGGGTTTTCAGAAGGGTAGTGCCATATGTTGTGAAAAGGCCAGTGTCACGAGTTGTGAGAGGGTCAGCGTCACTGGTTGTGGGAGGGTCAGTGTCACAGATTGTGGGAGGAACAGTGTCAGAGGTTCAGAGAGGGAATGTGTCACGGGTTAAGAGGGAGAATGTGTCACGGACTGTATGACACACAATGTTATGGCTTGTGAGACAGGCAGTGTCAAGGGATGTGAGAGGGTCGGTGTCACATGTTGTGAGAGAGACAGTGTCACATGTTGTAAGAGGGTCAATCTCACATGTTATGAGAGGGTTAGTGTCACAGGTTGTGAGAGGGTCGGTGTCACATGTTTGAGAAGGACAGTGTCACATGTTGTAAGAGGGTCAGTTTCACATGTTATGAGAGGGTCGGTGTCACTTGTTGTGAGAGGGTAGGTGTCATAGGTTGTGAGAAGGACAGTGTCACATGTTGTAAGAGGGTCAGTTTCACATGTTATGAGAGGGTTAGTGTCACAGGTTGTGAGAGGGTCGGTGTCACATGTTTGAGAAGGACAGTGTCACATGTTGTAAGAGGGTCAATCTCACATGTTATGAGAGGGTTAGTGTCACAGGTTGTGAGAGGGTCGGTGTCACATGTTTGAGAAGGACAGTGTCACATGTTGTAAGAGGGTCAGTTTCACATGTTATGAGAGGGTCGGTGTCACATGTTGTGAGCGGGTAGGTGTCATATGTTGTAAGAGGGACAGTGTCACATGTTTTGAGAGGGTAGGTGTCATATGTTGTCAGAGGTAAATGTCACTGGTTATGAGAGGTTCACTCTCACAGATTATGAGGAGGTCAGATTGGTAGATGTCATTTAGAAAGTGCATTTAAGTAACAGTATTATCGTTATTAGGGATTAATCTTTCTAGATATAGCACAGACATAGATTTCAGCACTAGAACCTGTGCTATATCTAGAAAGTTTATTCTCTAATAACGATAATACTGTCACTTAAATTCACTTTTTAAATCTCATCTACCAGTCTGATATGTTCAGTTAAAAGGGTTGTGTCATCTCTGATCATCAGAGGGGTAATGCATGTTTGCTGTAAAGTCTACCGTTCAGCTACCTTCTATTTTTTCAGAAGGCTGGTTGGTCCAGTGGTCTAGATGGTTGACATGTATTGCTGGCAATTTGGTGCCTGACCAAAGTGCCTGAGGTCGTTGTTTTCGAAACCCGGATAGGTCTCGGCCAATTTTCAGCACCAGAACCTGTGCTATATCTAGAAATTGTAATCTCTAATAACGATAATATTGTTATCACGGGGGTAGTTTAACGGGTTCACAGTGTCACAGGTTATGAGAGGATCAGTGCCACATGTTATGAGAGGATCAGTGTCATAGGTTGAGAAAGGGTCAGTGTCATAGCTTGTGAAAGGAACAGTGTCACTGGTTATGAGTGGGTCAGTGTCACAGATTGTGAGGAGAGGTTGAGAGAGGGAGAGTGTCACTGGTTGAGAGAGGGAATGTGTCACGGAC
Organism: Acanthopleura granulata; assembly: GCA_016165875.1. NCBI lineage: Eukaryota > Metazoa > Mollusca > Polyplacophora > Chitonida > Chitonidae > Acanthopleura > Acanthopleura granulata. Next base: position 45,091,540 of record JABBOT010000002.1, read on the forward strand.
GGTAAGACACACAATGTTATGGGTTGTGAGACAGGCGGTGTCATATGTTGTGAGAGGGTCAGTGTTTTAGGTTGCGAGACGGACAGTGTCACTGGTTATGAGAGGGACAGTGCCACATGTTGTCAGAAGGTCAGTGCCACATGTTGTCAGAGGGTGGGTGTTACAGGTTATGACAAGGTCAGTGTCACATGTTGTCAGAGGGTCAGTCTCACAGGTTGTGACGGGGACGGTGTCACAGGTTTTCAAAGGGTCAGAGTTACGGGTTGAGGGAGAAACAGCGTCACACGTTGTAAGAGGGACAGTGTCACATGTTGTGAAAGGGACAGCGTCAAATGCTGTGCGAGTGTCAGTGTCACGGGTTGTGAGACGGACAGGGTCACGGGTGGGAAACGTCTTTCCGACATCTGAGCTCAACAGTTCAAGAGTTCACTGGTAGTTAAGTATCGTATTAACTTTCGTCTAGATTAAAATCCCATTAGGTTTATAATAAAAATGACTGCCGTTAAAAACTCAGCTTAATTTATATACTGATCATACTTTTAAACAACCAATATCTGGTTACTGGTTAATACATTTAGCACGAAAACTACTTGTCAATATCTACGTGAACTGCTACACTAAGGCACATTGAACAATAAAAACGGAACATAAGAGATTATTACAATATGACGCAATAGTTTTACATAGTCGTGCTGCGTGCTGTTAGTCCTACCATTGCCAAAACAAAATCCCCGCGGCACGCTTTCCGACTTCGGAAGTGGATCCCTTTTCAGTGATGGATAATTTGATTTAAATGTTTCAGAATTAGATCTAGGAAGTTCTGAAACAAGAGAAAAAATTGTGTTCATAGGGCGACACTGGGAGACATTTCAAACAGACCTTCACTTCGTGCGAACGGTTCAGATATGAAGAAAACAGTTGACCTGAAAAGTATACTCAAAACATATATGTGACGACTACAACTGTTAAACAATAAAATAACAAGCAGAAAGTGGAAAACTAAGGGCATTTTCACAACAAACAACAATGAAGTGTAATGCATCTATGGTAGTTTAAACGGGCACCGATATTAAAACCGACACCGTCATTTCCCAGCTTCATTACAAGACCTCTGAGTAGGGACTGGTTATAAGCAGTCCATCAACATTCCAAACATGGCAACTTCGAGGCTGTGTAAAGTGAATCTCCTACAGGGCACTCCATGAATCAAAAGAGAATGGCTAATATTCAATGAGCGTAATATTTACAGTTCTGATTATTACACAGAAAGCAAATGGGGGTTTGATTTAGCTTACAGGCAGCTTCCTACGTGGTCTTGCTAATTGCTTCAGCAGTGTTTGAAATCATCAGATAGAAGCATGGCCAATATGATTGTTTGATGTTACCACAGCATATGATATAACTTGATACTGTGCGATATTGCCGCAGCTAATCATATACTGTAAATGCCTTTTTATTCGCACGGTTCTAACTTTCGCGGATTTCGCGGTATTTACTTTTTCGCGAAAACAAAAACCAGCGAATACAAAACCGATACGTTTCTTAAATACACGTATATCATATTATGTACTAGTATTAGTCTGCACTACAGCATGTACACTCTACTTGAGCTGCATAAAATAAGGTAGAAGTAGGTATTTTGGTAAAATTATTCATTTATTTTAAACAGGTGTTGTAATCATACACTACACAGCACTACAAATTTAATGGCACAATTAAGTTCACAAACGTTGAGAAATATTTACAACGTACTTGTATGGACCCCGACTTTAATAAATCCAGCTTGGATTAAATCCTGTCTCTTGCTGATTATCTCATGGCACTTGATAATCCAGCGGGCATGAATAGGCTTCAACACAGCGGTGTCTCGACATCGCTATAATCACTTGGGTCATAACTTCATTAGCATACAACGCCTGGAAACAGTTTTTGAGTTCATCCTTGAAATCTTTGTTGACGGAGAGATCAATCGACTGGAGACGGTCGGTGCAGCATGCTGGTAGAAACACACAATAAATATCATTTCGTCTCAGATTGGTTATTAAATCATCACCCTGGTGGGCTCTGAACACGTCAAATATTACCAAACACTTCTGGGTAGGTCTCAGTTTTAGCGCCTCCGGCTGTTTCTTACAGTAAGGGATAATGACTTCGTTCACATACCGCAGCGTGGACTCGCCTGTACTTCAGTGGGATTCCTTAATTTTACCGAAGCCTTCTGGTAATTTCTTCACATCTTTTATCCCCTTTCGTTTGACATATCCCACTCATTTAAGTAAGGATCGGGCCCAGGTCTCTGTAATAGTAAGTGTGCCACCAAACTGTGGAAGTTTAGTTTTGTCCTGTTTTAGAAGGATGTCTTCAGTTGCGGCCATAACAATTCGACGATTTATCACTCCGCCACTCAAACGGACTTTTTTTACCCAGTCCTTCACCATATCGTCAAGTTTCTGTCCAATTAACAAGGGATGATCAGTTGTAGCCTTAGGGAGGGATCGGATAACACTGCCGGGCTTTATACCCCATCTTTTTCAAGTATGAAGACTTCATACTTCGCACGGTGCTTTCATTAATAGGGCGACCTAGCTGAGAGGAGAATTTACGGGCAGCACGTGCTATGCCGATTTCCACAGCAGTTCGGGCAATCTTCGCTCTCATGTCATCATCATAGCTGTTCTATCCTCCACGCTTTCCTTTTCTGGGATTTTCTGCTATTTCCGAATCTACAGCATCGTTGGCAGCCTGAATAATGTCGTCTTCTTCTATGGACTGGCTGCTCTGTGGATTTGGTAGACCGGGAGTCTTGACAGGGCTCGTTGTGCTTATCCATTTCCACAAAGACAATTTTGCAATCGTGATGGACTTTATTGAGTGAGAGAAGAATGATTTCAGTGGCAGCGGCAACTGGTTTATATTACCAGTAAATTTACTCAAATCTGTCAGAGGTAGCAAGTATACAGACCGGTTTTGGGCATGTGAATTAAACAATAGTGTTTATTTATTTTTGTCACATTTACCGTTAATCCTTAAGTTTATTTTAAGGAGATTGACTTCCTGACCCCAGGGATCCTTAATCTTTAGGCTCACCAGCGAGACTAAGTGTTCAAAAGATTAACAACTTAAGACGATTATTTTTTTTCTCTAAACCAAGCCACTGAACTGTATACATCTTTCGTAATATCTCACATTAACAAACAAGTTAAAATTAAACGTATTTGACGATTCCTGTGTTGAAATGCTTTTGTTAAAATCCGCGAAAGTTTATTCCCGCGAATATAAAGGCATTTACAGCAACTTGATATCATCCGATATTACCCAAACAACCTAATACAGCTACACTTCCAAACATAAATTTGTCGCTAGAATAATATCCAGTCAAACACACTTTTAGGTGAGAGTCGCTCGGGGACGATCTCGATGGGATGGCCCTTCATATATACACTCTCGTCAATGTCATCATCTTCCTTGGCTTCTGAACTGTCGCTGGGTGGGCCGTCCATTGGGGTGTATATGTCTACAAACACAAGCATGAAATAAATAAATAGCATAATAACCGTGTCTGCAGACAAAAATATCAACAGCTAAGGCTGCCTTATATATTGTTAATTCCTCAGCCATTACTGTGCTATCTATTGCTCATTCCTTAGTCATGACTGGGCTATCTATTGCCCATTCCTTAGCCATTTCTGTGCTATCTATTGCCCATTCCTTAATAATGACTGAATTATCTTTGACTCATTCTTTAGCCATGACTGTGTTTGACATATAGGCTAAGCAAATTTACGGCCTTACTCAGACGTTTAGGACTTTCTCTTCGCTTGAACGCTGGGATACATCAAAAGATATACCAAATTACCGGTATACAGATTTCCAAGTTAACGTTACCAAATTTAAAACCATCTAACGACAGGATCGCTTTCACCGGCATTAAAATTCCTGACCAATAAAACTGCAGTTCGTTAATATGTTAGATCAAATTCAACAAAACTTTTTAACAGTCGATTGTAACAAACTCAGCAAAATCAATGAGGCAAGCACTGGATGTCGCGTATTTTTTTTCTTTGGTTGAAAACTAGAGGCATATGTTGGCCCTTCGACTCTGAAGGTTCACGGACACTGGGCCCCTCCAGCACGAAGAAAAGGGCCGATTTTCTCTTCGTTGTCAGGATTTGCATACATATATATATTGATGCTTCTTTAAGAGAATGTTGCTCAGAGTCAGAAACTTGCAGTATTATTTGCCTGCATGGGTTGTGCTCTCAACCCATGCAGTGCTAGCTCAGATGTGTGAACTATAAATTTGCACAAAACAGCTAATCAGAAGGGTAGCCCACCCTTGTCCAGGGCCCTTGCGCCGGGTCGGGTGTTGGCGTACAGAAGGGAATGACCGCTCATCACCTCGTAGATGTTGTCTACCATCTTCACCGTTATATGAGTTTCCTGCGAAAACAGGTAACACGTACATCACGAAGTGTAACAAAAATTACACCAAAGAACTACAGAACCTGTTCATTCTACAAACGTATTGTTTGTGTCCGAATATGACCTATAAAAACTTTGTTCGTTCCCCAGGTGTGCCCCTGATGCCAGAACATATCTCATAGTGCCTTGATAATGTATCTTTTATGTTGTTATGATAAAGTATGTCGAAAGGCAATCAAGTCCCAGTTTCCGGTATTAATTGTTCAGTTCAGGATATGAGCTATGATGAATTAGCGATCGGGTTACTCATACTTACAACAAAGTTCCGTAAGTACTCTGCAAGTTCCGTGTGTCCCGCTTCGTCGGCCAGCTCGGCGGGGTCATGGCCGTCACAGTTCTCAGTCCTGTATGCCAGCAGAGCTCCCGGAGTCTCCAGCAGTCGACAACATAGCTCTCGCAAACCGTTGTACGCCGCAAAGTGCAGCAGAGTGGGTTGATGCCTGTCACTCTTCTCTGACGGACCAGTGAAAGAAAAATGATGCCAAGCTGACAAAGTGCTAATAGTGGTACAAAGTTGAAAAACGAAGTATCAAAGAATGGAACAGCTCACTTTTGTGCGTAACTTAGTATTACCTGACTTAGGTGAATCGGCCAGAGAGCCCGTGAAAAGGCCCTCTAAGTTTCCTCCGACTAGACTTTTGCCGAACATTTCCGCCAGCTTCTGGTCCAGTGCGTCATCGTCGTCATAGGGGATTCCCAGTGCTTGTGTCAGCATCCCTCTGTAGGTAAATACGCGGAAATCGGGAGTTTCGAGGGACAGGCGGTAAGAGTTCACCCTTTCGGAGCCTTGGTATACGTACATTTGTACCCTGCCCTGCAATCCCTCTGGAAGAAAACGATATGCGAAACTCCGAGAAATTAAAACATCAGAATAACGGAATAATGGATAGAATTTAAGCCTAAAGTATGTTTCAGATAAAGATTGGACTGACTGCAAAATCAACAGTTGTGGTCGGTGAAAACAAATTCTCTGTGAAAGACAGGGACAACCATATTTTTATTGCGATTGTTTATAAGGGGACATTACATATTTGAGTTAGCTATTATAGTTATGCAGTAATGACCACTATCGTGATACAGGGCACTCAAGCTGACGAGATTTGAAGATTATTTCATACGGTTTTAACACCACTTTACTAGTTATAACATCAGAGACATGATCAGTGTTTATGCTGTGAGCCATGGTCACGTGATCACTCACCTGGCAGGTTCAGCTCGTACGTGTAAGGGTTCAAAACTTTTGAAGCTATCCTCTCGTCGTTGATTTCCATCTCAATACTCTCGTTTCCGCCAGGAGGCTGGCTGAAGATCACCGTGAGTTTTCCACCTGGCTAAAGAAAGCAACTAGCATATGTACTGCCACAGAAAAGATATATTTAACACTTTAATTTCAGCGGTGACAAACGGCTCTATAGGTCTCTGTATGGTTCCGCCTGTTTCGCCCTCGTTAAGGTGGGCAACAGAGAAATGCATGAAACTATAGGACATTAAAGGCATATCATTTTTCAAAAATATTGGCACTAAACACTGGCACTAAACACTGGCCGTCCGAAAAAAATGACGGCTGTGTCCTACTTCATCACACGCCTTTGTACTTCCTACTTTCTCCAATTTTTATATAAATGCACAGCTACATAGAGGTGCTAAGAACTACTGACAGTCTTTTTCTTACAGTAGTTTCTCAGTCGGTTGCATACATGTGCATTACATGCCTTTCAATCTAATCTCTACTTACGAATTTATTTACTTTGGCCTATTTGATTGGTGCTTTTCTCCGCACTCAGGTATATTGCACTCGTACGGTGTCTTTGGCTGATGGTATACTTACTAGAGGCTTGCTTGGCAGCACTCGTTGGATGGTAATCTTGGAGCGGACAGGGATTGCTATTTCGTTGGGTGGCAACGGGTCGGGACAAGGTGACTGACTTGGTGACATGCGCACCCGGGGAGATGGGATCGGGGGTTTGAGTTTGACTTTTTGTCGACTGCTTTCCTCGCATTCATGTACTGCTTTTTCAATGTTTGTTATAAGTTTCTTGACGGCAGAGTCGGAATTTTCTACATTTAATATTTTCCACTGGGAACTTCGTATTTGTCGCGGCAGTTGAGACGCCTCCACGGCACACAGCAGCACCATGGCTTTGGATGTGTTGTCGTTGGTGTTGGGGAGCCACGCAGGTCCGGGGACACTGAAGTGTGGTAGGAAACCCGGGGTGACAAGGAAAACTTTCAACAGCGCCCCTTTGCCGACCGTTCCTGAGTCCTGTCCGTCTACATCGTACACCTGTAGATGTAGTTCTTTTTGTCTCAAGATATGCGTGAGAAAGTCAGCCCATTCGCGACCGTCACTGGAGAAAAACACGCAGACTTGCATCATGGCCGAGCTGTCGTGCTCTACCGCTGACACCCCGCCCGCGAGCCCAGGATCTCCTATCTCGCTAGCTCCTATCTCGCCACCATGGCTATTGCCTATCCCGTTCAGTGTTAACTTGGATGAATGACACTTCTTATGACTGGTGTGTGTGCTGGCTGAAGACGTGCAGTGGTGTCCAGCGCAGTCTACACCGTTAGTGAACTCAAATGCCCTGAAATAAAATAGACGTAATGTCATTCAGATCTCAACATATATCAGTTACATTCCCATTTTATAAGTATCGCTAATTCAGTGTGTTCTGGTAAGATTAAGCTAAAAACCTATCACTAGTGCACGCTGACCAAGATTTCTGGCTTCTCAAGTGGGACTTCATCGCAACATTATCAGTGCTAGTATATCTACTTCGACGTTCCAGATGTGAATGATGACTGGTTGATCGCACGTTTTAGAGAGACTAAGAGAATGTTGACTGGTTGATCACACGTTTTATAGAGACTAGGAGAATGTTGTTTAAGTGGCATTTAGAAGTTGAGATGGAAGTACACTAGAACATGTCTTTCTTATGGATATACAACTTCTTGTTTTATTATCACGGCGTTTCGATGTAGATACTAACATCGTTATCAAGTGTTAGATACCAACATCGTTATCAAGTGTTATCGAAAAGTATCTACATCGAAACGTCGTGATAATAAACCAAGAAGTCGATGAGAAAGACATGTTCTAGTGTAGGAGAATGTTGACTGGTTGATCACACGTTCTAGACAGAGGACGAGAATGATGATTGATTACACGTTCTAGACAAAGCAAGAGAATGATGACTGGTTGTTTACACGTTCTAGACAGAGCAGGAGAATGGAGACTGGTTGCTTATATGTTCTAGATGGAGTAGGGGAATGATGACTGGTTGTTTACACATTCTAGACAGAATAGGAGAATGATCGATGGATGATTTCACATTCTAGACAGAGCAGAAGAATGGTTACTGGTTGAAAGCACATTCTAGACAGAACAGGAGAATTGTGATTAGTTCATTACACATTCTACCCAGAGCAACAGAATGTTGGCTCTGATTCTAGCAAGAGCAGGGAAATGATAACTGGTTGATTGCACGATCTGTACAGAGCAACAGAATGAGGACTCGTTGACTGCACGTTCTATACTGGGCAGGAGAATGATGAGTGGTTGATAGTACATTCTAGACAGAACAAAAGACCTGTGACTAGTTTATTACACATTCTATACAGAGCAGCAGAATGTTGACTGGTTGATAGCGCATTCTAGACAGCACAGGAGAATGATAACTCGCTGTTTTTATGTTCTAGGCAGAGCAGGAGAACGATGATTGTTTAATGACACGTTCTAGACAGAGCAGGAGAACGATGATTGTTTAATTACACGTTCTAGACAGAGCAGGAGAACGATGATTGTTTAATTACACGTTCTAGGCAGAGCAGGAGAACGATGATTGTTTAATTACACGTTCTAGACAGAGCAGGAGAATGGTGACTTGTTCATAGCACATCCTAGAAAGATCAGGAGAATGCTGACTGTTTGATATCACCTTTTATACATAGCAGGAGAATGCTGGCTGTTTGATATCACCTTTTATACATAGCAGGAGAATGATGACTGTTTAATAACACGTTCTAGAAAGAGCAGGAGAATGCTGACTGTTTGATATCACCTTTTATACATAGCAGGAGAATGATGACTGTTTCTTTACATGTTCTAGATAGAGCAGTAGATTTGTGGCGGGTTTATTGTAGACATGAAAATGATGACTGGATGATAACACATTGTAGACAGAGCGGGGAGGCTGATGACTGCTTTAGTACACCAGACTGATGCCTGTGTATGAGGATGAGATATTGCCTGCTGGTGTGAAGCATGTGTATGAGGATGAGATATTGCCTGCTGGTGTGAAGCATGTGTATGAGGGTGAGATATTGCCTGCTGGTGTGAAGCATGTGTATGAGGATGAGATATTGCCTGCTGGTGTGAAGCATGAGTATGAGGATGAGATATTGCCTGCTGGTGTGAAGCATGTGTATGAGGGTGAGATATTGCCTGCTGGTGTGAAGCATGTGTATGAGGATGAGATATTGCCTGCTGGTGTGAAGCATGTGTATGAGGATGAGATATTGCCTGCTGGTGTGAAGCATGTGTATGAGGATGAGATATTGCCTGCTGGTGTGAAGCATGTGTATGAGGATGAGATATTGCCTGCTGGTGTGAAGCATGAGTATGAGGAAAACTACATTCATTTCAACATGGATGAGAGTCGGTATGCAGTTTTATTTACAGATCACATGACCTTTTCAATAAATGCCACTGAGAGTTGTTTTCCTGCTGTAGCACTCTTGCTTTTCCTGATCCAACAAAGCTTTACCGAGCTAGCGGACAATACAGATTTGACGAATTTTCCTTTCATTTGTGTATTGTACAATGATGTTCACTAGATACAGAGAGCCTACTTCATATACAGGGAACCTGAATTAATTCAATACTGCATACGATATTTTAAAATATGTAGTCCACCTCTAGAAGTAACATTGTCTTATTGTTTAAAGGGACATGGCCGCCCAAATAGTAGGTATTGCCTCATTATTGCAGAATGACATGAGTAGTAGGTATTTTTCTCAAGAAGTAAAAATTGCAAGCTTTTCGTTAATCCCACCACTAACATTGTGCGTTAGGTGAATGGTTAACAATAGCCTCCCCCCCCCCAAAAAAAAATGAAAACTGAAAAGTCTACCAGAGTATGTAAATTAGGGGTGACAATTCAGTGGAAATAGAGCATGCACATAGCTCTCGGTAAACTTCATATGTAAACAAACGTGGCTGATGACACACGTAAAAGAAGGACTTACGGCTCTCTCGTAACAGAATCGGCCAAAAATTGAGCTTACCAGGTTGACAAGCAAGTCCAGGGTTGTAATTGCTGGCTAGTTGTGGCAAAACTACTGCTTGATAAGTGGTGCAAATGTTGATGTTCTTGTATAGCAGTGTTTTTTGTCGTACAGACACACGTTTCTGACTCACAGTTTAATGGCAAGATTATTGGTAACCTTTCCTTAATGCTCTTTAAGCCGCTATACTCTACAAGTATCTATGGGTATCAAATTTTGAAATTATGCGAGTTCGTGTACACCGAACGATGAGGCAAACTGATCCGCCCCCTTTGTGGTGAATTCGAACAACGGCAGGACTCCTCCGAACTCGTACAAGCTACGTACTCAATGAATATTTTTGATTTCAACGTGACCGATTTAGTCTATGAAAGAACTTCAAAACTTCGTTAAGACGTCCCTATCAGAACGTCTTTAAAATTATAAAGTTGAGGCGACCATGTCTCTTTAAATAATGCCCGAAGTGAAGTTTAGCCCAAAGCTCAAGCAGTGAATTGCATTTTTATATCTTTGTCACCAGGATCTTTTACTCAGTACCTGCGTTACCCTAAAAAGGCCTAAGTGTAAATGTAATTAATGATGTAATGCTATATGATAGTAGACTAAGCGGCTTCTTCTGAGGGTTGACGGTAACAAAGGACAGATTGCTCATATCTTGGCAGCAGGAAGAGTTAACCCGTGAAAACAACTACCTGGTATACCTGCCACGTTTAATAAACCTTCAGAATTACAATTTCAGATTTCATAAGTGCGACGTTAAAGAATGATCTAATCACTCTGATTTTTAAACGTCACCAGTGTAGCGCTACGGAATGTTCCATGTACTGTGTTTTCAAGCGTCAAAAGGGCAATATTACGGAGTCCTTCATAGTGACACATAGATGTAACACTCTAATTGAAAATGTATGTGTAGGCCTATGAATGGTGTCTGTTACATTACATCTAGACCATGGTCTGCAGCAAGCCTCAGTCAGATGAAACTTTTCCTTATTTGAGCACTTGCATCACTCGCACGCAGCCTGCTGTATGCTTCTACAACTGTCTTCTTATTATATATTCGCTATACTGTTTCTCAATAGATAAATGAGGCACCGATTGCCTACAAGGATCGACAGAGTAGTAGTCATTAGGCGGGGTAAAATTGTCTCTCGCCTTTTCACGTACCACGTCATTTGTCATTTAGCGACATCATAAACTAGGTAAACATCCAGTAGTACAAACTAAAACACCAACCAGTTGTACAATCACCATGTGTATTTAATGTTACGGGCACACTGGTAAATCATCTGTCAGGCTGTTAAGACATGTCTGCCATGTCTGTCCCACATGGTCAATACCGTTAAACTGTCCCGAGGCATTAACTGATCAAGATTTGGTTACTGATCCAGCTACCAACGATATCTGCCCTATTTATGATAACATTTGAACTCCTATCGATCGCTAATTCGCGTTAACTTCCTGTTACTATGTATTTGATTTGTTTGCTCTAACAGATTCATGCGGTTAAATGATTTGATTTGTTTGGTTTCACGTCAAAGTTATGTTTAGATCATATAAAACACATACACACATATATAAAAACATACTGATGATAAAACATTACATAATCAATCGACACCAAAAGTAAAATATCTATCGGTAAAGGAGTTTCGCCATTCCTTCCCAAAAGTGCACGTCTGCACTCCTAAACATAAACAGCGAGTAAGCCCAAGAGTACAACGCAACCATTCCTTCAAACATCGACCATGTTGGTATTCACCCCATGGAGTTGTTATAGGAGCTGACTGATTTCTGAATGTCACTATCTTGTCACTATGTCACAACCCTACACCCATGCCGGTTTTATCACAGGATTTTTTCTCTCCTATATTTCTCAGTATTACTTATCTTCAGCTTCGAACAAAGACATAACCATTCTGAGGGCATCTTTCAGACGTTAAAACTCCCAAATGTCAAAACAACCCTTCAACTCGTTATTAGTGGCATTTTCTGCATGGAAAACTGAAGGGAGCGAAATGGTTAACACTAAAACTTTTCCACTGATTGCCCTAACAACAAACATTTACATAGAAAACTGAAGGCAATACCATAGCTATCCCAGTAATAGGTCTAACAACAAATATCTGAATGGAAAACTGAAGGGAACACCATAACTCTTCCAGTGACAGGTCTAACAACAAACATCTGCATGGAAAACTGAAGGGAGCGAAATGGTTAACACTATAACTATTTCAGTAACGGGTCTAATAAAAATCATTTGCTTGGAAAGTTGAAAGGAACGGAATCTTCAGCATCGCAAGACATGTTTCTCTGAATGCAAAATTTGTTTATTCTAATCTCAGTTACCCTTATTTACTCTGGTCTTCGTTACCCTAGTCTTCGTTACCCTTGTTTGCCCTGAACTCTGTTGCCCTTTTTTATCCGTATCCTCGATACCCTTGTTTACTCTAACCTCCGTTATCAGTGTTTACCCTGATCTCATTTACCCTTAACAGTATTTCAGCACTAGAACCCGTGCTATATATTAAGAAAGTGTAATCTCTAATAACGATAATACTGTTACCTAAATTCACTTTCTAAATGACATCTCCAAATCTGATATGGTCAGCTAAGAGAGCTACGTCATTTCTGATCATCAGAGGGGTAATGCATGTTCGCTGTAAAGTCTACCGGTCAGCTACCTTCTATTTTTGTAGAAGGCTGGTTGGTCGAGTGGTCTAGATGGCTGACATGTATTGCTGGCGATTTGGTGCCTGACTTGGTCCTTGGTTCGAAACCGGGATAGGTCTTAACCAATTTCAGCACTAGAACCCGTGCTATATATTAAGAAAGTGTAATCTCTAATAACGATAATACTGTTACCTAAATTCACTTTCTAAATGACATCTCCAAATCTGATATGGTCAGCTAAGAGAGCTACGTCATTTCTGATCATTAGAGGGGTAATGCATGTTCGCTGTAAAGTCTACCGGTCAACTACCTTCTATTTTTGTAGAAGGCTGGTTGGTCGAGTGGTCTAGATGGTTGACATGTATTGCTGGCGATTTGGTGCCTGACTCTGAGGTCCTTGGTTCGAAACCCGGGATAGGTCTCAACCAATTTCAGCACTAGAACCCGTGCTATATATTAAGAAAGTGTAATCTCTAATAACGATAATACTGTTACCTAAATTCACTTTCTAAATGACATCTCCAAATCTGTCATTTACCCTTGTTTACCCTGGTCTTCGTTACCCTTGTTTACCCTGAACTACGTTGCCCTTTTATACCCTTATCCCCGATACCCTTGCTTACCCCTTATCTCCATTACCCTTATTTCTGTTACCTCGGTCCATCCTGCTACCCCTGCCACCTTTCCTATTCATGACATAAATCTGCCCATACCTATTCTCCAATATGATCTGTACAGCAGGCCACTAAACCAGCGTCTCTTATACATGTACACCTCACCACTGGGCGCCAGTTACGACAAGAAGAGCTAAACAAACCTGTACATGTAGGCCTACTACACTGGCGTTCACTTCACACATTACCCTCGTGTACTCCTCAGTCACAGACAAATCATGATCGTAAGTTTTCACAAAGTGCGGTGTTTATTTTTAAAAAAAATGCCGTACTTACCCATGCAAATATCCACCGTGAGGAAATTCCAACCGGGTGTTTGCCTTCACGCTGTGGAGCTTCAGTGATCATTCTGCTGAACAGCGACCTATATGCGCGGCTTAAACAGGAAGTTAAAAGAACTGTCGACATAATTTACAAGTATACAGTCCACGCGTGATATGGAGTCACGTGATCTGCACACAGCATTTACCTGGCCTACCAGAGATAAAGACCGACATGAAACCTTTATACGCGTAAGTGTTTGCTGACGTCGCTCTGACAGCACTGCGTGTGGTGAAATCTACCGGAGAAATATGGTAGGCCAGAAGGAATTACGTGATATGGCTGGGTGAAGAACATTACTGCACGTGGTAAAATCTACCGGAGAAGTACAGTGGGTTACAATGAATAAGGCGATATACAGCTGGGTGAAGAACAACACTGTGTGCGGTTAAATCTACCAGCGAGGGACGCCAGGCCATAAAGAATGATGCGACATGACCGGGTGGAGAACAACACTGTGTGTGGTGAAATCTACCTCGGAAGTACGGTAGCCTAGAAGGAGTAACGCCATAGGAATGGGTGTAGAACAGCCCTACGTGTGGTGAAATCTATTGAAGAGGTGCGGTAGGCCAGAAGGAGTAACACGACATGGTTCTGTGAAGAATAGTACTCTAATCTTCCGAAAAAGTAAGGTAGGCCAGAAGGAATGGCGCGATTTGGTTGGGTGAAGAACAGCACTGCATGTGGTGAAATCTAAATGAGACGTACGGTACGCCTGGAGAAATAACGCTATATGGCTGGGTGAAGAACAGCACTATGTGTAGTGAAAGTCTACCTGAGAAGTACGGTAGGCCAGAAGGAATAACGCGTCATGGTTGTGTGAAGAATAGCACTACATGCGCCGAAATCTTCCAGAGAAGCACGGTGGGTTATAAGGGGTATCGCGATATGGCTGGATGAAAAACAGCACTGCGTGTCGTGAAATCTACCAGAAAAGTATGGTAGGCCAGATGGAATTACACAACCAGTTTGCTAAATCCCAACACTGGTTTCTATTATTAATACAGTCCGTTTACATATATCGCGAACATCACCGCCAACACTTGACGTATTTGAAGGTACCGGAGCACCACCACATGCCATACACGAGAGAAGTCTGAGAATCATTCTAAAAGCGACACTATATCAGATCCGATAAAAACATGCCAAGTTCAAGTCGGTTTCATTTTCTGACGATGAGTCACTTAAAAATATTTCGAATTTTTTTGGACTTGGTGAGGTGATCACGGCATAAAATCAGATATTCTACTTTAGAAACTGATTCTGTGACTTTAACGCTCTCCGAATTCCATGTGTTAAAACAATTATGTTTGCGGGATATCACGTGTATTGGCGAATGAAAACCAAGAATCACTATATGACGTGTAATAGGCCTAATAACCGATGCTACAGACGCAGGCTGGACTTATGTCTAACAAAAAAATAGCCACACTTGCTTATTTATTCAAAGTGGCGAAATTTTGTTCTATACTTTTATTACAGGAGCACCGGATGCTCATGGCTTTGGGAAAATACCAAGACAGTGTGGTCATAAGTAGTTAAACAGCTAATTATGATCTCCTTGTCCTCTTCTTGTCCTCTTTGGACATGATTTAGATTATTACTTTATTTTACTTTATTTTCACTTTATTTTTTGCCATGAAATGTGAACAGGGTGCTAACTTTTGTCACCACCCCAGCTTTTGGCCATCAAGATTTACATGTGGAATGGAGGTACGAATATAAAATGCCACAATGATTGAAGTTTTTAGTCTCTTAAGTCTCAAGTGGTGAGTAGTTTGTGGTATTACCTGAGCATCTCACAACGCCTAGATTTTCTAGTCAAATATATTTACCGTCCATTTTGTAAAAAGTGCCCATTTGGTATAGAATGACAAGATCCCAAAGGCTGTGAAATGGGTTTTGCTCTTCCTCTACTTTTCGTGTTCTTGTAACAAGTGACCAGTTGTCTTCCAGTACAATCCGTTCTTGTGTCCGTAACGGGGGAGCCATTAGCAGTACTTTGCACCATTTTATGTCGATCTTTTCTTCCCGAGCTCACGACATTAGTTTAAAGAGAATGCATTACACTAAAACGTCTTATTGTGATGTACTGAAGATATTTTCCCTTCCAAAATGTTGCTACTAAGTCCTTACTATTTTTATTTCTTTGTTTAGTGTGAGTACGTATAAGTTCAAAATATCTTCATTATTTGTACCACTCCTGTACGTGGCAATAGGTCAAGGCAACACATCATAATACAATTCATGTTTTTCATAAATTGTTGTCAAGATTGTGATGGATTAAAATTTCAGCCCGAAGCTAACTGGAACCTTTGGACCCTTCGAATATACCACCACTGCTTGTAACTGGTGAAGGGCATCAGCTAAATGTATTTTGTACACTGAAAACTGGCACCACTTGATTCTGGTTTGAGGATTGTCAGCTGGCTTGAGACCTTGCACAGAATCACTCAGCTGCTAACACCACTGTTATAGAAATTTATAGTCATGCACAAAAACCCATAGAAAACAACTGATCAGCAAATGTAGTAGTCATACGAAACGCATGTGTACAGAAATTAGTCTCAAATGAAATAAAATCAGAGCATCAGTGAAAAAAAAACATCAGAGTTAACAGTTCTTTCGTATGTTAAAGTTGTTTATCTGAATCAGACACTTGATTTGTGAGGATGGAAAGGGGCATGTTCAAGAAGCATATACATGTATACTAAACCGAGAATCCAGCAACCTGCGGATGGTCATGGGTTCCCCCAGGCTCTGTCCGGTTTCCTCCCACCATGCCGTAATGCTGGCCACCGTCGTATGAGTGGAATATTTTTGAGTGGGCCTCCGGCGTAAAACACCAATCAAATAAATAAATAAATAAATGAACCGAAAATCAGATATTTCTATAATACTCAACATGTGAAATCATACGACGCTGGGCAACACATTTCTTTCAATACAGAATTAAAATTGCCCACAAAACTGCAAATGTTTCAGGATATTTGTTTAATGGTATGCCCATTAAAATTCTATAATAGCAAACAAATGCCTGCAAGCGCTCATATACACAGAACCACTCTTAAAGTTACCCTGAAGCAGAAGGCAAAGAGATAGATAGGCCAAAAATTGCATGGGTGTTTGCTAGGAAACCATGACAGATTAACCTATGTAATTTTTGTAATATTTAGAAAATAAAGTTAAATATGTTCTTATCCTATTATCCCATTAATTACCTTATGAAGCTTATTTTTGACGTCATAGCTACGAAACGAAAATTTACATATACCAGGGTGTTCATTGGTAGTCAGCAGGAGGCGGTTTTCGGTGGCTGTGGGTGGCAAAGCCGCCTTCTAAAGCTGATTAGAAAAAAACCCCGTAAATATGGCGTTCTTGGAGTTTCGTTCTAGTGAAAGAGAACCTTTGTACCTTTGTCACTGTAAAAGCCTCAATTTCACACACTTTTGCCTCTATATTGTGATTATCATTTAGATGAAAATACTTAATTTCGTGTGACAAATTTGAGTATTTAATCTTTTTGAGTTACAAAACTTGCATGTTTTTCAACCGTGAGCGACTCTTCCTGTGTCTTCCTGCACAGGTTATAATTTTTACAAGCAAGGTATCTGTCCGTTATCCTGGGGCAGTAACCCACAGAGTCAACGTCAAATGCGTGACACGAGGCCTCGTCGAAAGCAGTTCCATCGACTTCGAGTTCGAAGATCTGCGTCGATTTTTTGGACTACGGATGATGGACTCTGGGTTGCGATGAATGTCGGAATGTTAAAATAACACCCTGACTCCAACTAGATGGATTAACACTCCCTCTATTCCGGTTTTTACTCTGGTCAAGTCTGTTATTCCTCGGCAGTAACCCAAGGGATCAGGTCTAATGACATACCCGCCACCTGATACTTAACTTCCACATTATTCTCTATTACTACCATTTTAATGACTATCCAAGAGCTCGATTGCCGCATGGTAGGCCTAAGTACACTTAGGAACTGTTAAATATATCCATATAAGCGATCTTACATGATGTAAATCTTTTCGCTACCACAGGCAGTCAAGGTACCGACTGGTATGTGACATTTACCGTTACGATCCTCAAAATAGCGCAAGCGCATTCAATGACATTTCCGGACATAAAACTAAAAGGATGATAAATGAAAGCTCCACTCCAGGCATAATTAAAAGTTTTATCCAATGCATAACCATTGCATATAAATCCCAGCAAAACAATGCAGAAAACATCACGAAAGAAAGCTAATATTTCACTATGACTCACGGTCTATTTCGTTAAACGCACTGACAGAGTAATTCGGTAAAACTACCTCCATAAATTTCTCTACATTTCTTCATGTCTCTACGATGGGCCTCTGGCCATTCTCACCAACAGACCCATAAAAAGAAAATAAACCTCAAAATTCGTAAAATAAATTCTGGTTTATTTACAAAAACAAGTTTTAAATTTCAATATTATGTACAAATATTCCTTGTTCTTCACATATTCATTCCCAGTTCGAAATAACAAGAACTTCAGTATCGGCAGCCCTCATAAGTAAGACCGCGAATTTAACCCAATCGAAAAGAGGCACGGGATCGATATGTCTGAGAGAACATAAAATGTGCCACTCAGACGATCACGTCTCTGGTGTCCAGTAGAGCTATACCTGTACAGAGATATGTAAACGGTACTGACCACACTTATTCCGTCAGACATACACTACCTATTGTTACGGAGTCAGCTGACCACCTGTCTATCATATAGCCCAGTCAGCAGCCTTATCCACAATTACTTCGCTGTAACAAACGTAACTGAATTCATATTACTGTTAATTAACCAACAGGAAGTTGATACATATAGCGCAATTGCACTGAAGAGCGGTTTACAAAAAAGAGTGGTAAAAACGGTTAAAACTGAACTGAGAAGCTCTGGATAAACATCTTGATTGTGATGCTGCGATACAACGTTAACAGGGAGGCGTCCCAAACCATCAACTATTATATTACACAGACAAGATATAACAAATAGCTGCCATTAACTAGCTGCTTATATAACTGTCCACCATGCTATCTTGTTCATTGGTAAAAATGTTTCATTGTCTCAAGAAACCAACTATTTACACCAACCACAAAAATACCTCTGTAAAAACCCCTACCTATGTTCGGAGTCCAGGACATATCCACAATGGGGAACCTTTCCCGCCAAAGGTAATCTGGGCCCAAGCTGTGTAGTCTATTGTTCTCTCCTGCATTTATGACATTTTGAGGGCAAACTGATAACGTATTACTTGGAACCGAATCGCCATTGCCAGGGAAAAGGTATCCTGTTACTAGCGTTACAGTGTCGCTGTCCCAACACAGTTGTTTCATCATCGGAAGTTAAATCCATATTAAAAATGAGCCAGAAGAGATACACCCACTAAACGCAAATCATTATTAATCAGGGAGAACATACATCTATTTTTGTGTCAGGAATTTCACGGTGATATGAGAGACGATGGCGTGGTAGCCAGATGAAGAATGTCATGGAACATGACGAAGAAGAGCAGTCACAATGACAAGATATGGTCGGATAAAGAATGGTGAGCAGTGGAGAACAGTGAGACATTGACATGACATGCCCAAGTGGAAAACAGTGAGACAATGACATGATATGGCAGGATGAAGAACAGTGAGATAATGACATGATATAGCTGGATGAAGAACGGTGAGACAATGACCAGATATGGCCACATGAAGAGCTGTGACACAATGACATGATATGATCGGATAAAGAATGGTGAGACAATGACATGATATGGCCGGATAAAGAACTGTGAGGCAATGACATGATATCACAGTGAGCCAATGACATGATATGGTCTGATGAAGAACAGTGAGAAAAAGACATGATATGTCCAGATGAAGAACTGTGAGACAATGACATGATATGTCCAGATGAAGAACTGTGAGACAATGACATGATATGGTCTGATGAAGAACAGTGAGAAAATGACATGATATGTCCAGATGAAGAACTGTGAGACAATGACATGATATGGTCTGATGAAGAACAGTGAGACAATGACATGATATGTCCAGATGAAGAACTGTGAGACAATGACATGATATGGTCTGATGAAGAACAGTGAGAAAATGACATGATATTGCCGAATGAAGAACAATGAGGCAATGACATGACATGGACGGATAAAGACCTGTGGAAAATAGGTATATGGCAGAAATGCTTATACATGTATAGAAGAAAGTAAAATTTTGAATACATAGCTTGGACATCATATAAAATTAGTCAGTCTAAAACAAGAAGAAACTGGCCAGAAATGAAAATTTACAAAAACATGTGATGTACCAATACAAATGCGCACTGTACATGCATTAGTGGACCACAAGTTGTTTTCTACAAGCAAGGCAAATGATAGGCTGTTCTAACGTTTGTTCGTGTAATAAATTTGTACTGTTTCAGAGCTGGAGAAAACATAAACTTTTCAAGACATCAAGTTCACATAAAACAGTGCGAAAAGTTATAAATGTGGTCTTTATTTTTTTTTTTTTTTGATTTTTCTTTATGGAGAATAAGACACTTGGGTGGGTGGGTACTTGGGACCAACTTTTGGTATATACAGTCTGTAATAATGTAATAAATGAGGAAGTAACACATGCTTAATAAATATTTTGGCACTAGAATTTGTCCTTTTCAGCTAATAAACGTGTTCAACATGGATATGGATTATATTTATATTTTTAATATCTTCACAAATATTATCATAATTCAGGTTAAGTGCAAATATTTGTATATAAACAACAAAATTTACATTCAAATAAATTTATTAGACATGCATCACATCCGCATTCAAAACATTATTACAATGATAAATACCTGAAGTTGGTCCCAAATACCCACCATACAGAAATAATCTAGATACCTTTTATTCCTGAAAAAAAAAAATAAAAAAGAAACTATTAAAGACAATATTTGCTAATCAGTTTTGACACTCTTTAATCTGATTTTGGCATCATTTTTATGTTTTCATCTCTGTTACCAAACATTTGACGCATGAGTCTGGCTCAAGCATGGCATTGTTCATGTAATAAATGTGTATTGCTTTACCAAACATTTGATGGATAAAGATGGAAGAGTCTGACTCTAGCATGGCATTGTTCATGTAATAAATGTGTATTGCTTTACCAAACATTTGATGGATAAAGATGGAAGAGTCTGACTCTAGCATGGCATTGTTCATGTAATAAATGTGTATTGCTTTACCAAACATTTGATGGATAAAGATGGAAGAGTCTGACTCTAGCATGGCATTGTTCATGTAATAAATATGTATAGCCTTAACAATGGATTTGATGGATAAAGATGGAAGAGTCTGGCTCAAGCATGGCATTGTTCAGGTATTCATCTTGTTCTGCTAGAAGCCTCCATTCCCACTAACTTTAGTTGGCCTAGACTAAATAAACAAATTAGCCTTGTTTAAATAACACATAAATATGTGCATGTAAGGTACACAGATTTTATGAATATCACTCTCACATAAAATATGTAGCACACAGAATACAATTTCACCACACTGATCTGAGTTCCAAACCATTCTCAAATCCAGTGTCCTTAATTTTGTTTTTTGTGACGTTTATTCTTTTCCTTATTCCTTATTTGTCTTATCCTTATTCCAGGACATACATCCAGTGGAAGTTCTCACACTACTACTCAGATCCTTCTGCACAATATTTCTTCGTTTATCTGATTGGTGTTTTACGCCTACTCAGGAATATTTCACTTATACGACAGTGGCCAGCATTAAGGTGGGAAGAAATAGAGATCTGCACATTAAGATTCCTGTTGACACAGAACACAGGCCCATTACAACTGCTTTATATTACATTGCTTTCTTGCACAAATACTGTAAATGACCAGAAATTTGGCCAAAAAACAACTGTCAGAAGCAGAATGTCAAATATTACTTTTGGCCTTAAGCATAGAGTCTTCTGAGTAGGATATCATGCTGTACGTACCTTGCACACATCAAAACACCTTTCTATTAACATGAACAGACCTCTTGGAATCAGAAAATATGAACCACTCAGTCATGGTTAAAATTTTAGGTCATTTACAGTATCTGATTACAGTTCTTTCCTGACCTGAGTCAGAGGTTTACAGGCATATCTCAGGACGTGGGTACAGACAGTATTGACAGGTACTGGTGTTCATGTGCCACAGGTAACGAACACCTCTACATGGACAGGTACTGGTGTTCATGTGCCACAGGTAACGAACACCTCTACATGGACAGGTACTGGTGTTCATGTGCCACAGGTAACGAACACCTCTACATGGACAGGTACTGGTGTTCATGTACCACAGAAAACAAACACCTTTACATGGACAAATACAGGTGTTTATGTATTACACGTAACGAACACCTCAATATGGACAGATACAGGTGTTTATCTACTACACGTAACAAACACCTCTACTTGGACAGATATAGGTGTTTATGTATTACACATAATGAACACCTCAACATGGACAGGACAAGCTGAGAAATATAACACTTTGAAAACTGATTAAAATCTAACTTTTGCAGTAAAACTATGACATCACTGATATGATCTGCTGGTCTGATCTGACTCCACAAGTAAAAGAGTAAACAGTAGAAGAGATCAAACAAAAGTATATCAAACAACTACAACCAACAACTACGGTATCTTCATGGCAGGACACAATGTATCCTTTATAAGAGCCAGAACATTAGGGATGATCTTATACGTATACAAGAATTATGTCACAAGGTGACCTTTTATACACAGATACATGGCTTCAGAAAGCAGCACCCAAACTTGATCAAAAACCTCTCATTATACACAGCAGGGCCAATTGCTTACATCATATGGTAGAAAACTATATCTTCCGTTCGCAAACCTGTTGCAAAGCCCAAATGTCAAGGTCTGCCAATCCTCTAAAATACTCATTCTTGTCAACAAATGCTGCATTTTTGTTATTTTATTAAACTTTGTTTCACACAATATAATGAAGGACCTACCTTATACATACAGTCAGATTTCCCATGTAATGCATTCAGTACTTTTAGATAGCACTACAGTACATGGAAGGCACTATGTACCAATGACTAAGTGCTCACTGAACATATATTAGGTCAATCAACATTACACAACACGGATATCTGACATCAGTAAGGACATAAAACTGGGTGTATGAAATATAAAACATATATACTTCTATTTAAAAAAAAGAGTCAAAATCACAGGGAATAGCGCTTTACATGGAGAAAGCCTGTTAGCATACCCTCAAGGGACAGCTGGTTTTTCACTGTGAACCATCACACACAGAATAGCTACTAGGCAGGTTTATTACCATGTTCAGAACTAGAGTATATAGTTTAAGACCTAGTTATATCACTTGTTGATCACACTAGAGTCGAGCCAGCTGGCACATTTAACACTGACCTTTGCACTACCACCACGCAGTAACCCTAAATCACTAAGGGCAACATCACTGGCAGACATACAGAACTCACAAGTATTAACCATTCTGGCAGCTATACATTTTCATAAAGTATTCATGGAAAAATATTCAGTTTATATACAAGTATATGTATAGCTGCATATTCAATCACTTGAAAGACTAAAGTTTGATTGGCACTCTCTATACAGTAATTACGACTATTTCTCTAAACTGTTAAATACATAAATACATGTATATACAATGGCAATGAAGAGAAGGATGCACACAACGCTTCCTCGTGTTTATATGAATGTATGGTAGTGATCACTTGGAGGTGGGCACTCTGTCAGGATCTGGTAACCGTGGAGACAACTCTGCCCCTAAAATACTCTTGCCCACATTCTGCGCCCGCGGAGTATTTACCGATGTGTTTGAGTTTTTGTGAGGGGCATATCCTGCCCCATGTAGAGGGGACACTTCTCTGGGGTTCTTCCTGTGGATCAGGCTTTCAGCAGGGATGTTTGATTTGATCAGAGGCAGCCTGTTTGGCCTGGCAGCTTGGCTGGAGCTCAGATCAGAGCGCGAATGACGTAACGTTCTGCTGGGCACATCAGGAAGGTTGGGCATGTCCTTATCCTGCAGGGCATGAGACACACGGATGGAATTATTTCTCTGAAACCAAATAAAGAAGATTTAGCACAGTGCTGAGCCAAAGTAAAGGAATTTTCTTGTTACTACCATACCAGGTATCTTTACCCCTAGAAAAATGCATAAACACTGATCTAGTGCATAAACACTAATCTACTGCATAAACACTAATCTACTGCAACTACATAGCATTTGCTGAAGCACCACATTTGGAAAATACCAAAACAATAAAGCTATTGATTAAGACATCACCAATGGGTGCTATTCAAACCCATACTCATCAACAATTACTGGGAGTGAATCAAAAACCACAGTGAATGAATCAACAGCCCCAGTGAGTGAATCAACAGCCACAGCGAGTGAATCAACAGCCACAGCGAGTGAATCAACAGCCCCAGTGAGTGAATCAACAGCCACAGCGAGTGAATCAACAGCCACAGCGAGTGAGTCAACAGCCCCAGTAAATGAATCATTAACCCCAATGAGTGAATCAACATTCCCAGTGGGTGGATTAACAACCCCATAGAGTGGATAATTAACCCAGAGAGTGAATCATTTACCCAAGTGAATGAATCAACAGCCCCAGCGAGTGGATCATTAACCCCAGAGAGTGAACAACTGTACTGTATGTAGTTTCTGAACAATGTACGTTTGAATACAAACAGGTGATATTATATAAACAGGAAATATTGCCAAAGAACACAGTACATCACTGGCTTAATTACCTGTAGTCCTGAACTGGAAGACAGACCAGTCAGCTCCTACAATCAAAACAACACCGATAAATCTGTAGCCAAGCCGATGTTACGTGCCAGTCACCAGCCAGGTGTATGGACAGATGTGGCAAACTGCAGGAGGACAGGTCATTGTTATGGCCTAAGAGCATGGCCCTGACATGTGGGACCATGAAGGTGGGAAGGCCTCCACCAGATCTTCAGGTCTTACAGTATACAGAGCAAGTACAAAGCTACAGTATATCAGAATACAACAGGGTAGAGCACATGGATACAGTATCTTAATAACAGCAGAGTGGAGCACACAGGCACAGCATCTCAGAACACAGAAAAGAACAGACAGGTACAGTATTTCAGAATACAGCAAGTTAGAGCAGATTGGTACAGTTTTCTCCAGATACAGCAGGCTAGAGCAGATTGGTACAGTTTTCTCCAGATACAGCAGGCTAGAGCAGATTGGTACAGTTATCTCCAGATACAGCAAGTTAGAGCAGATTGGTACAGTTTTCTCCAGATACAGCAGGCTAGAGCAGATTGGTACAGTTATCTCCAGATACAGCAGGCTAGAGCAGATTGGTACAGTTTTCTCCAGATACAGCAGGCTAGAGCAGATTGGTACAGTTATCTCCAGATACAGCAAGTTAGAGCAGATTGGTACAGTTTTCTCCAGATACAGCAGGCTAGAGCAGATTGGTACAGTTTTCTCCAGATACAGCAGGCTAGAGCAGATTGGTACAGTTTTCTCCAGATACAGCAGGCTAGAGCAGATTGGTACAGTTTTCTTCAGATACAGCAAGTTAGAGCAGATTGGCACAGTTTTCTCCAGATACAGCAGGCTAGAGCAGATTGGTACAGTTTTCTCCAGATACAGCAAGTTAGAGCAGATTGGTACAGTTTTCTCCAGATACAGCAGACTAGAGCAGATTGGTACAGTTTTCTCCAGATACAGCAAGTTAGAGCAGATTGGTACAATTTTCTCCAGATACAGCAGGCTAGAGCAGATTGGTACAGTTATCTCCAGATACAGCAAGTTAGAGCAGATTGGTACAGTTTTCTCCAGATACAGCAGGCTAGAGCAGATTGGTACAGTTATCTCCAGATACAGCAGGCTAGAGCAGATTGGTACAGTTTTCTCCAGATACAGCAAGTTAGAGCAGATTGGTACAGTTTTCTCCAGATACAGCAGGCTAGAGCAGATTGGTACAGTTTTCTCCAGATACAGCAAGTTAGAGCAGATTGGTACAGTTTTCTCCAGATACAGCAAGTTAGAGCAGATTGGTACAGTTTTCTCCAGATACAGCAGGCTAGAGCAGATTGGTACAGTTTTCTCCAGATACAGCAGGCTAGAGCAGATTGGTACAGTTTTCTCCAGATACAGCAAGTTGGTACAGTTTTCTCCAGATACAGCATTAGAGCAGATTGGTACAGTTTTCTCCAGATACAGCAGGCTAGAGCAGATTGGTACAGTTTTCTCCAGATACAGCAAGTTAGAGCAGATTGGTACAGTTTTCTCCAGACACAGCAAGTTAGAGCAGATTGGTACAGTTTTCTCCAGATACAGCAGGTTAGAGCAGATTGGTACAGTTTTCTCCAGATACAGCAGGCTAGAGCAGATTGGTACAGTTATCTCCAGATACAGCAGGCTAGAGCAGATTGGTACAGTTTTCTCCAGATACAGCAAGTTAGAGCAGATTGGTACAGTTTTCTCCAGATACAGCAAGTTAGAGCAGATTGGTACAGTTTTCTCCAGATACAGCAGGCTAGAGCAGATTGGTACAGTTTTCTCCAGATACAGCAGGCTAGAGCAGATTGGTACAGTTTTCTCCAGATACAGCAAGTTAGAGCAGATTGGTACAGTTTTCTCCAGATACAGCAGACTAGAGCAGATTGGTACAGTTATCTCCAGATACAGCAAGTTAGAGCAGATTGGTACAGTTATCTCCAGATACAGCAGGCTAGAGCAGATTGGTACAGTATCTCTGGACATGGCAGTGTAGAGCAGATTGGTACAGTATTTCAGAATACAGCAAGTTAGAGCAGATTGGTACAGTTTTCTCCAGATACAGCAAGTTAGAGCAGATTGGTACAGTTTTCTCCAGATACAGCAGACTAGAGCAGATTGGTACAGTTTTCTCCAGATACAGCAGGCTAGAGCAGATTGGTACAGTTTTCTCCAGATACAGCAGGCTAGAGCAGATTGGTACAGTTTTCTCCAGATACAGCAAGTTAGAGCAGATTGGTACAGTTTTCTCCAGATACAGCAAGTTAGAGCAGATTGGTACAGTTTTCTCCAGATACAGCAGGCTAGAGCAGATTGGTACAGTTTTCTCCAGATACAGCAGGCTAGAGCAGATTGGTACAGTTTTCTCCAGATACAGCAAGTTAGAGCAGATTGGTACAGTTTTCTCCAGATACAGCAGACTAGAGCAGATTGGTACAGTTATCTCCAGATACAGCAAGTTAGAGCAGATTGGTACAGTTATCTCCAGATACAGCAGGCTAGAGCAGATTGGTACAGTATCTCCGGACATGGCAGTGTAGAGCAGATTGGTACAGTATTTCAGAATACAGCAAGTAAGAGCAGTTATCTCTGAATGCAGCAGGGCAGAGCAAATTGGTACAGTATCTCAGAATACAGCAGGAAAGAGCAGATGGGTACAGTATCTCAGAATACAGCAGGGTAGAAGAGATTTGGCACAGTATCTCCGGATACAGCAGGAAAGAGCAGATGGGTACAATATCTCAGAATACAGCAGGGTAGAATAGATTGGTATAGTATCCCCAGATAGAGCAGGGTAGAGCAGATGGATACAGTATCGCCAGATACAGCCGGGTAGAACAGATTGGTACAGTACATGTATCTCAGATTACGGTAGGATAGAGCAGATGGATACAGTACCACATATCACAGCAGGAAAGAGCAGATGGGTACAACATCTTAGGATACAGCAAGGTGGAGCAGATCGTAGAGCGATCTCGGGCAAAGCAGGATTAAACATATCTGACTTCAGGCGTAGCAGTGCACAAACACAGAAATGATTTCAGAAGTTCTATCTATGGACCATCTCTGATACTGCGATTTGGAACATCTCAGAACACAGCAGAATGGAACATCTAGAAAAAAAGGGCAGATTGCGCATAGCAGTTTGGTAACAAGAGCCATACAACAGCAGCAGTTAAATGATCAGTGAATTATACTACATTGTTGGTGCCAGCCAGATGACAGCTTGGTTAGTTCTGTAAATTAACCTTAATAACACTACTGATTCAATTTCGTTTCAATTCACTGATCACAAATATATCATTTTACAACAGCTGTAGGCTATATGGGTAGGTGTGAGGAGGAAGGGACAGAGCACAGAGAAAACCACCAGACTTCTGCAGGTATCTGACAAACTTTCTGACTGAAAACTTTAGTACACCAACAGGCCAACCATCTGGAGTCAGACTACCAACACTTCTTGTCTCTTATAAGAAAGCAAAACATGTCACTCCAAATGAGAGTACAGTCTCTCCCATTTTCACTGGAAAACTCCAAATGAAGATGGATTCTTCTCGATAATACTTTCTTCAGCACCCTGTTGTAGTAGGACCATGAATTAAATGTCATTGAGGTGCTATTCATGTAATAAAGCTTACTTCTACACAGAAATGTAAGCTCTTGAACCTGTTCCTACTTGACTGTTCACTTATACAATGGCCACAGGATTCACGGGTGGAAGAAACCAACAACATCTGGCTAATTACTGACACACTTTCCCACATGTAAGGTACATAGGTGCACATCACATTCATGACAGACAAGTGGTCCTCAACAAAATTTACTACATAAATAGCCACACAAGTGTCGTTCACTGCTTATCTTCATCAACACCCCCTATGCCATGGCAGTGGGGGAAGCAGCAAATTCCACGTCCATGGCCGTGTAGTGCTCATCACTAAATACCTGTAACCTGTATGTAGATATATGTCAACAGTATCAAAGACAGGTACACACAGGACAGGACTTACATTTCTCAGCTTCACACCTTCTCCTGAAACAGACCAGAAAAAAAAACATTCTAAATCAAAATGAAGAGACCTGAAATAACAGCAATACTGACCACTGAATTCCATTTGCATTATCATACATAGTGCCAAACCAAAAACAGAATCTTTCAAATAATGGGATTTCTTGCATCTGGTACAACTTGGTGTGGACATCAATGATGGGTGTGAACGGTTTTTGTCCAAAGAGACACAAATACAGTTGTGTACATCCTGGTGCTAGTTCTGTGACCCGTTTACCATTTACCTGAGCGTGTTGGTGATGTCATCATACTAGTCGGAGGACTGGGAGTCATCACACTGGTCACACCATGGCGCCCTGGTTTCTACGGACAGAAAACATGTCAACTGCTTAGCAGAGACACAGAAATCAAATGCATTCCTCACAGTTTTCTTACCTTTTTTTTTAACTTCAGTCTTAACTTTCAACATTATCACAACTGGTTTGAATCATTATAGTAATAAATACATAAATTATCATAAAAAAATTGACGTTACAAAGATAAAGCGATTACCTTATCTTTTGCTCTGAACTTCGCCTCCAGTGATAGGTCAGATGTTGACCTTGTCTTTTTCTTGAACACTTTCGAAAAAATATTACTCTTTCTTGGTCTGGGTGAAAGACCATGTGTAGTTTCGCCTCTCTGATCTAAAGGTGTCGTTTGAAACTTCTTCATTGCACTCTGGAAAAAATATATATTGTTTCAAAACCAAGTATTTTCCGAACATAGAAATGTACTCAATATTCCTCTGGTGTGTGCTTCAGTACAAAGTTCTCCAGAGAACTTGTAAATTGAAAACACCTGGATCAATAAATAAAAAAACAAAACAGAACCAATAAATTGGACATTTATCAGTAATGTTTGTACATGAACAAATAAAAATTGTCTTCAGCTGCAATGTCTGTATCACATCCATAGCTTGGTACATACAGATGTATACATGAGATAACTGAAACCTCTCTAGCTTTCAGGGGCCATATTGCCAACCCTCAACCTGCCGTGCGTTAAACTGCCCCAGTGGGTAAAATATCTACTATGACACATGACATGTTAATAGCAAACCTCAAATTCGTGCTCATGTAATCAAACAAACAAGTTATGGAGACACACAATCTCATTGTGAATTTGGGTTTTGCACTTCTGAAGGAAATGTATGTCCTCTCATTTTGAGACCTAACCTAAGGGACACCCCATGCTATTATATCATCCCAGTCCAACTCCCATAATACCTTAGCACGTGTAATAAAGTATTCTGTAGAAAGTAATACATGTGGCAACAGCAAAACCTTATTGAATGATCATCCATAGTAATCCTTCATACTACTACACTTCCTGAAAACAACTACTCAGATGTGGTTTTTTTTTTTGGGGGGGGGGGGGACAAAGAGAGCGGAAAGAAGGGATAAAAATATCTTTCTTTAGCATCAAAACTGTGCATAAGAATGACCAATCTAGCACACTTGGAAAACTCACAACAAAAAAGCTCCTGCCTACCCATTTGCTGTCAAATGAAGACGGACTCTCACGATACTGTTCATCCCAATTGTTTACCAGACGTTTGGCTTCGTCCAGCGATACAGTGCCCTCAGCTGCAGATTGCAGGATATTCCTCAAATCTTGATCCTTCTGGCTCATACCGGTCATACTCACACTGGAGATGTCTACAAACACAACAGAAAAATAATAACAGCCTCTGAACATAATGTCAAAAAATAAATAAACACTAATTTATACCAGGCCATTGTAACAACTGATTACCTTAAGGACTTTTTAACTAAGGCAGCCATATTCATTTATTTGATTGTTATTTAATGCCCTGCTCAGCATTATTTCACATATAGAATACTGACCATTTTTATGTTTGGAAGAAACCACAGTGCCTGCATTCTATCACTGCTCGTTAATCGCATACTCACAGCGCCTGCATTCTATCATTGCTCTTTAATGGCATACTCACAGCGAGTGCATTCTATCTCTGCTCTTTAATGGCATACTCACAGCGCCTACATTCTATCACTGCTCTTTAATGGCATACTCACAGTGCCTGCATTCTATCACCGCTCTTTAATAGCATACTCACAGTGCCTGCATTCTATCACCGCTCTTTAATAGCATACTCACAGTGCCTGCATTCCATCACCGCTCTTTAATGGCATACTCACAGTGCCTGCATTTTATCACCGCTCTTTAATGGCATACTCACAGCGCCTGCATTCTATCATCGCTCTTTAATGGCATACTCACAGCGCCTGCCTTCTATCACTGCTCTTTAATGACAAACTCACAGTGCCTGCATTCTATCACCGCTCTTTAATGGCATACTCACCCATGTGTGACACACTGCATGTCATTCCAATGAAAGGCAAGTGGTCTCCCGTGAAAATCAGGCAAAGCCACCCAAAAGAACATTGGCAACCACTTTATCGTGTCACCAGGGCCCTCAAGAAATTTTTAAGACAGAGAATCTTGAAAATTCCTCATCAAGGAATGGGATTTTTAAACCATGTTTAGTGTGGCACTCACTGAATGAAAGGCAGGCCCCTTACCTGCTCTGGCCTGTGCCTGCCTTACCAAAACTCTTAGCTATCTGGCATTATAGAGAAGCAATTTGTACACAATGAAATAATGATAGTCTCAGAGATGTGTCAAACACCAAATCACTTCAATGTTATTTACATATCTGACTGCTACCTAACCACTTCCATGTACTCAAAGCTCTTACACTCATACATGTACTTAAAGGTCATGAAATGTTATGTTTGAAGTTTATCTGGAGACTTTTAATGGATATTGCATACTAACTGGCACAAAACATTTTGATATCTTCTATGCAGCTTAATTACTGTGCCTTGGGAATTCATGGTCAGATGAAAGTGTGTAGTTTGCCTACTGAGGTGAAGTTTGCCTACGGAGGTGAAATTTGCCTACTGAGGATAAGTTGTCCAGTTGTGACAAAAGGTATAAGCCATTCACTTAAATACCCAAAATAGTCTCTTTAAATCAGTAACTAAATATTCACCACAGCAACATGACATAAGCAGAATACACAGACAAGTGCATTTGTTCTATAAGATATAATAAGAAGCAAGCAGCCATTTTAATCATTGTCTGATTGAGTTGTCCACAAACCTTTGGCAGTGTACATTGGGGCTGGAGAGAATGGCTGAGGTGTTCGAGAGGTGCTTCCCCCCACAGCTGACATCACCGCATCTTGCACCTCACTCACTCGACTGGACGTTGAGTTGACATCACTATCAGAATGCCATCGCGAGTGATCTGCTCAGATGGAAAGAATAACAGTAAAATCCTCACGATCAATCTGTAAGATCAATCCATACATTCCTGTCATCAATCTCCTTGGCCAGATATGCTTGCACATACTATCACAACAACCAGCAAATCCATTTCAGATCAAAAGTCAAGGGTTCTAGTTTCTGTTTCTTATAGCACAACAGAGATATGTATGAAATGGTAACAGTGAGATGTTCCCAGATTAGTAGCGACTAAACAATGGCTATAGAAAGGTCCATTATACATACATGTTCGTAATATTTGCTTATCTTTTGTTGTTTTTGAGGTAACAAACACTTCACTTTCCAGCTGAATATCCCGCCATGCAGAGATGTCGGCTTGCTCACATGTACTCAGACAAGTGCTCATACTCATTTACTAAACATTAACATTTTTGACTTCTCTTTTCTCACATATATAATATGTGAAAATTTTTGTATTTGTCTCCATTCAGGTTGAAATAAATTGTCCAAATCTAATCAATCGTTTTGAAAGTGGCAGAGTTGCGCCTGAAGAACCTTATGTTCAAAAACTTTCAAAGTTCTTTTAGGTATACCTCATATGTTATGAATGAGGTGTACACATCATTTAGACCTCACACTTCATCTACATCTCAATATATCAAAACATGCTAGTATCAGACTTGTACTACAAAAAACACATGGAGCATTTCTGGTTGCAAATCCAGACTGGGGTGAGGACAATAAAGAAGGAATTTTAAATTAATGAAACTATAGTGAAGTTTGTCATGCAGCATGAGAGCAAAAAATGGGGACCATACTCTGGCCAGTTGAGCAAGCTTGCATCTTTCACCCCAGGGGCCTTTTATTGAAGAGGGTGTAACATTTCGTGAAACGTAACCACCATGGTGACGTATCTCTACAGCATGTGTCGTCATGGCAATTACGATTGATATAACTTCCACTCTCTTTCTAAAATGGGCCCCTGAACTGAGCGAGAATTAGGCACATGATAAGCCATCCACCAATGATTTCCTCTTCACGAGGCTATCCTGTGCAGTGGAGACTCAAACATATATAGATCGGTTATAATTTACACAGATAATGTGAAGGCAAAGACTGAAGTGTCATAATGGTCTGAATGAGACCATCAAGGTCAGTCTAAGATGGATGAATCTATATCCCCCATAGCACACAGGATCCACCCCACATTTCGGAAAGACAGGTATAGGGTGGGTGAAAGACACACCCAGGATGTATTGCTTGGACCAGGCTGCGCTGTAGCTTGCAGGTGAATAAGACCAAGGCTAGGTTCCACAGCACTTACCTGTGACGTCACCTTCCTGAGATACGGACTTATTGGATGAAGATGGACTGGAGCTAGCCTTGTGTGGCCTTTGTGTGCCCTGAGGACTGGGCACCTTACCCTGTGACCTGGGTGAGCCTTGCGAACTTGAGGAGCCCTGCGGACTTGAGGAGCCCTGCGACCTTAAAGAATCCTGTGACCTTGGAGTGACCAGAGGCGGAGATGGCATACTCCCAGTGGGACTGGAACGCTGAGGGGGACTTGTATCGACTGAGCACACTTCAGAGCTAGTCATGTAAGTTGATATATCATCCCTGACATTTGATGCTGAAAAGATAATGGTAATTTACATGAATATTGATTAAACCATATAAATACACATCAATATAAGGAGTGCAATCATCAATGGTCATGTTGTATATGTGCCACATTTGTGTATTATAACATGTAGCATTATAGCACATGTCTGGTGTCCCTCCATCCCTTCTGGTGAAGGTATCATAAAATCTGATCATGCACTAACAACATGACTCACCAGCAGTAGTCCTCCTCATGCACTAACAACATGACTCACCTGCAGTAGTTCTCCTCATGCACTAACAACATGACTCACCTGCAGTAGTTCTCCTCATGCACTAACAACATGACTCACCAGCAGTAGTCCTCCTCATGCACTAACAACATGACTCACCAGCAGTAGTCCTCCTCATGCACTAACAACATGACTCACCAGCAGTAGTCCCCCTCATGCATTAACAACATGACTCACCAGCAGTAGTTCTCCTCATGCACTAACAACATGACTCACCTGTGCTAGTCCTCCTCATACACTAACATGACTCGCCTGTGCTAGTCCTCCTCATACATTAACATGACTCACCTGTGCTAGTCCTCCTCATACATTAACATGACTCACCTGTGCTAGTCCTCCTCATACACTAACATGACTCGCCTGTGCTAGTCCTCCTCATACATTAACATGACTCACCTGTGCTAGTCCTCCTCATACACTAACATGACTCACCTGTGCTAGTCCTCCACATACACTGACATGACTCACCTGTGCTAGTCCTCCTCATGCACTGACATAACTCACCTGTGCTAGTCCTGCCCATGCACTAACAACATGACTCACCTGTACGTGTACCTGTGCTAGTCTGGCTTATGCACTAAAAACATGACTCACCTGTACTAGTCCTGCTCAACCACTAACATGACTCACCGGTGCTAGTCCTCCTAACGCACTAATCTGACTCACCTGTGCTAGTCCTGCTCATGCATGAACAACCTGACTCACCTATATTAGTCTTACTCAAGTATTAACATGACTCAACTGTGCTAGCCCTCATTCACTAACAACCTAACTCACCTGTACTAGTCCTGCTCATGTCTATGTAAATGCTCTGAGTCATATTCTCCTGTTTAGGGGCATCTGTGTAGTTGCCCCCTGGGCACGGGGGAGGAGGCAACTCTCCATGTGAACTATCTGCCTTGGATTGATTTTTTCCTTCTTGTTCTACAATAAAAATATCACAGACAAATTAGAATACAGAGAAGGCAATCTGAGTTTTTCCTGTGGCTGACGAGGCTTGACCTGGGCACAACCTCTCCACACATCTGCAGACAGCAGTTATATACATGAACATGGAGTTGTATGGCAACTACTTACATTCATTTCTCATCTCTAGCATCAGCAGAGTACCCTCCCTTGACAAGGCAGACAACAGATTCTGATTCTAGATGAGAATCACTAACATTTAGATATGTTAACTTCACTGAGGGTGTTTGCGAGTTTGCAATTGTTTTATCTATTATTGCACCTAATACTGATGTTCCAAATTCACATGCACAACATAATTAACACAAAACTATCTTTGTAAATCTTACCACAACTTTGTACATAGCATTCATATACTTGTTGCTGGTACACGTGTGGGTCAACAGTGAGGGCAGCATTACTGCATGACTGTTTCATTTCTTCCTGGTTCACTTTTGATGTGAATGATATTTTGTTGAGATTAATGCCAGTACCATCAAAGAAGAGTGCTGCTTACTGCATCAAGTAGAGAGATAAACTTTATCATGCCAACGGTTGAAGGCTCACAGTGAACTACTGTAATTATGTAGGCCAACATTTAGGGGTTAGACTCATCAATACAAACTGAACATAAAAAGCTGTCTTAGTAACTTTGACACGTTGTGAAAGGTACTCTGCCCCGTCGAGAATTGCTCACTTAACGAGAGAACCCTTGTTTAAATTACCAGGATCTGCGCACATGCACCTATATGCTGCCCGAGAAATATATGAACGCAGTGCTGACAAAAATCAAATTTGCCATGAAGCTGCGTACTGACTCATAACTGCCTCGTGCACATTCAGGTAAATTTTATTTGTGTAAATAGCGCATCGTAAGTTGACTGGAATTTTGATATGACATGTATTTCAAATGGGCAATTCTCTCAATTTTCAGTCGTCATTCCCAAACAATTCAGCTTCCGTACCCCTATACCATCAGCGCCAGGTAAATGCCACTAAACAATACTAACTGAACAACATAATTTTATCGTACCATGTTGACCACAAAATAGTGAAAAAAAAACAATGTCTCCTCAACAGCTGAATATTTTATGCTTTTCATTGAAGTCTTAAAGTTCCGAAAAAAAAAAAAATGTTATTTAAATGCCCATATAATCCCCTACGTGCACTTACTAAATATGTGTTGTCAGCAGAATGTTAACATTCTTCACTGAAACTAAGTGTGAATGATCGGTTCTTATAGAGCCAGGTCTCACTAAGGCCCACTTGTGCACTCGCTCTGATGCGTGGTATCATACACTGTACATCAGACACTGCCCAGCCACGGGAGGTTCTATTCAGAGTACAAAGCACGGCGGGTGAGTCTGGCTGTCTCCCGTGGCTGACCAGGCCAGTTGTGCCTCCTTCTGTTTTACCTCCATGCTGTAACTGACCCCACTCTATACGACTAGAAGGTTATTGTTATCGATTCTTGGCCAATATCCAAAACATGACCTAATCTGGTGTAGACATTTCAACAGGTGTTTATAGCAGGGAGAGACACTTGGTCTAAGTGTAATACCTACCTGTTGAGATCATCTCATTGTAGACCATTACTATTGGCACACCAGTATGCTGAAAGCAAATACCAGACAAGAAAGTCAGCCAAAACAGTGTGCTTCATCACCCAACATTACAAAAACTGAGTGTGGGGCCAAGGCTACTACACAGTCAGTCTCCTACATGATCAACACAGATGCAGCACATCAGTCATCAACTATGTTATTATAAATAAACATATTTAAATGATACACAACACATTTTATGTTTCAAACAAACAGTTCACAACAACTTTGTAAAACAGAATTTGATACTTATGATATGATGTGTACCAGGCTCAATACAAAACCCTACATACATGCAGAAAATGCACCACTGTTGAAAAGCAAGCTGTTTGAAGCATATTTTCGGCAAAAAGATCTGATAACTAAAAAGCATAATTCTGACAGCATGTCACAGCAGATTAATTCTTCATTTGTATCTGTAACAAGAAATTCATTCTACACGCAAGCGGAGATAATTGTAAGTCACATCATGCATATCAAATCTTCGGCATCATCAATCTATGTCGAGCTTCACAGAGAATAAAACAGCACAATGCTCATTTACATACACTTCCTGGACAAAGCCCTAAAGTAACTCTTGGACCAACTTAGCTCTAGTAGTATTATTGCTAGTTTAACTCTAGAAGTATTATTGCTAGTTTAACTCTAGAAGTATTATTGCTGCTTTACACTTTTATTAATATTGCTACTTTAACACTTGTAGTATTTTTACTTTAACTCTTGTAGTATTATTGCTACTTTAACAGTTGTAGTATTATTGCCAGTTAAACTCTAGTAGTATTATTGCTAGTTTAACTCTTGTAGTATTATTGCTGCTTTACACTTTTAGTAATATTGCTACTTTAACTCTTGTAGTAATATTTTTACTTTAACTCTTGTAGTATTATTGCTACTTTAACAGTTGTAGTATTATTGCTACTTTAACTCATGTAGTATTATTGCTACTTTAACAGTTGTAGTATTATTGCTACTTTAACTCTTGTAGTATTATTGCTACTTTAACAGTTGTAGTATTATTGCTACTTTAACAGTTGTAGTATTAGCTAGGAACTAATTGTCTCAGTGATTCCGAATAGGCTGTGATAACTGCAATGGAAGTGATTGTCCACCATTTTGGGATGATGCCACATATACGCCGTGAATGAAGCCATTATTTCTCTTCTAACAGATCACATTTTCAGATTTCATTTCTATTCTCTTTTTGAAATTGATATCTATTCATCCCTTTACTTTGCATACACCTCTCTTGCCTCGATCCTTTCAAGGGAGAGTCCACATATAACAACCACATGGTCCATGTTTCGAAAACCAATGAGAATACCACATTTGTGTGATGTAGGGACGTAAAAGTTTATAATACATGTATACTGTGACATCACCCCACTGGCTTCAGAATGGCGTCAGGACGTAAAGTACTCAAACATGAATTCACAAGAGCCATATCTATAAACTATATGAGAAAGTACTTTCATCATTGAAAGAAATTCTGATACTTTGCCATTATAAATTATGCGAATGATAAAAGTAAATCTACCACATAAACAAGTTCAACCCTTTATATTTGTAACCCCTTCATTGGTTCTTTGATCCTGTTTCCTGGCTAATGCCACACTCCCACTTCATATCCCTCAAATTTAACATGTAACATATCATCGCTTTCAATGTGTGTGCTGAACACTATGATGTTACTCACTGACAACAGTGTTCAATCAATGAATCCAAAATTCATTGCATACACACTTTAGTATATGCAGTTGACCTCTCTTTTATTTAAGTATTACAAATGTTGTAGATGTGTTAGAATGCCAGGATTGATAGTTTAACTGTTGTAGTATTGGTACTGCTATGATTCTTGTAGTATTAATGATACTTTAATTCTTGTAGTATTAGTGCTACTTTAACAATTGTAGTATTAGTGCTACTTTAACTATTGCAGTATTAGTGCTACTTTAACAATTGTAGTATTAGTGCTACTTTAACAATTGTAGTATTAGTGCTACTTTAACTATTGTAGTTAATTGTAATTGTAGCTATTAGTGCTAGCTTAAATGTTGTAGTACTACTTCTAGTTCAACTCTTGTAGTATTACTGTTAGTTTACCTCCTGTCATATTACTGCTAGTCTAACGCTTCAGTAAATATCTCATTTAACTCTCTTACTAAATGTTTGATTCAGGATACCAAAACCCCTCTCAAGCAAAATTCTGATTTTTATACACAGATTTCTAATCTTACATCTTAGATTCATCTAAATGAACTTTTTAAGCAGGGG
The DNA here is from genome assembly GCA_016165875.1 of Acanthopleura granulata. NCBI lineage: Eukaryota > Metazoa > Mollusca > Polyplacophora > Chitonida > Chitonidae > Acanthopleura > Acanthopleura granulata. The sequence continues at coordinate 45,129,830 of JABBOT010000002.1, forward strand.
TTTTTCCAGCCCATTTCTTTTCAGAAACTCAATTTGAACAAATCAGAAAGCTCAATATTTTTTCATCACCAATGCATCAAAAACTCTATTTATTTCATGAAATCTTGATATAAAATTTATCTAAAATTCTATTTCCTGATATTTCTCGTTGTCCATGTTGAGTTGAATCAAAATTTCTTAATGTTTTGGAATCTTCGATATTCCTTTCTAAAATCTTCACAACTGGAAAACAGTGTCAAAAACTTGTGGGAACATTAGCTTAAATCTCAAGCTACATGAGCACAAAATTTTAAAGCATTGTTTTGATAAAATAAGCAAAAAAAACAAGCAGTATTTCACTGCACACTTGTCTCAAACACAGAAAAGGAAAAAAACAGCAAAACTTGTGCAGGAGCCATTTTAGTCATTTACTGCTTGCAAATTAATTTTGATCAAGAAGCATCGACCAACCAGTCAAAATGTGAATACTTCTGTAAAATCTTAACAGTTATAATGCCCCGTCATGCAAGCATGAATTGGTGTCTTAACTTGACAGTTCTGAGGAAAACCTGCTGGAATGGGATCATGAATCCCCCCCTCCACTCCCCCCTTGAATGAATGAATGAATGATTATGGCTTAACGCCACATCGGCAATATCTCAGCCATATCGTGGCGACTCCCCCCTTGAAGGCAGCATGTTGTTTTTGGTAACATGTCCATAAGGTCTAGAATGTCTAATTGCAAAGACACGTGCACATGTTAGAGACAAATGTCAGCAAGAGGCAATAAACATTTTAATATTTGCAAAAGCATATCTGTTCATAGCAGGTCCTGCCACTTAATTCCATTCGGTGAGTTAATCACCCAAATCAGTGGGAACTGAGAAAACACTACTGCTTCACAAGTCTTGTTTCGTGACATTTAAGGTATGAGACAGGAAGAAAAGAGAGTGAGAAGAAAGAAAACAAAAATGGAGAATCAAATGTGAAAAAAGGGCTCAGCTTCACACCTGAGGGATTCTAGTATCCTTTACAGAGAGGATCAATCCTTACTTAAGAAGTCTTGGACTACATGTAACTGTCCCTTAAACTTTTGGAATGAATGAATGCTTATTGTTTGGAACTACTGCTAACTTAACTCTTGACCAAATAGGTCATTAATTATCACCTGGACTATATATTACAAGCTGATTACCTTTGTGGTCAGATCAGCAAACTCTCAAGTGATCCTGTAGCAAATTTCACTGAGACTGGCTCAGTAGTTTTGGAAATGTTGTGTTGAAATGATCAAGCTCATGACAAAATTAAATTGCTATTCCATCAAGTGACCACATTAACTTTGAAAATGCATACCACACAACGAGAAACGAGTCCTTCTTTCAATGTTTTGGTAACAGACTGCTGGCGGAGGTCTTTGATGATGACGTACTTCATGTTAGTTAGCCGAGGCTTAATAAATACCAGGTCATTTTTAATGCATTTGTGAACAAGCCAAGCTCAGCAAGTGCAGGGTGCTGACACCAAGTTTTCAGAGTAATATACTAAATGGGTATCATGAAAACCCATTATCCCAGTGATTGCATACAGTCAGGTTAGTTAGTCAGTCAGTCAGAAGTCAGAGAGAACATTAAGACAGGTCCCTGTTTAATGGATTTTTATTGTTCAGAGTGAAAATGTGAAGGTCAACAACCTGAGAGTCCACTCTGGCCACAATTTTGGACATCTGTAATTGGACAAAACTAAGCCGTATTGGGGTAGGTAAAAAAAATGGGAGTCATGAGAGCAGGAGAATGAGATGACTAACAACAAATTCAAATTATCAAACAGAATATTAGTGGCGTTAAAACAAAACACAAGTTTTAAGTTACGTATGTTTATAGTTATCAAACTGACGTGTTTGTAGGGCCCTTTGGTTTGAGGATTTACACACAATGTACGTCCTGTTACTGCTACAAAAGCTTTCCAACTGTACCTACATGTGCCCTTCACATGTCCTAACTTAGGACACCTGTTTTGCTGGTGAATATTGTCTGTGAATGATTTCATACTTCTTCATAAGGCCTTTCTAGAGACAAGTTGCTCACGCCATATTGTTGATATCTGAACAGCTACTGCTAATTAAGGTATGTTCAGTTGAGAGGTCAGGGTTAGGCATAATTATAAACCTGTAACATAACACTGACAGCTGCACAAATACAGGTACACTGCAATTATAGTAGCCATATGAAATACGTCAGGACTGGCATACCCACTACAATGGATAAGATTCAAAAATAGGTGTATTATAGTTTGAACAGTTCACCTGGACAGGACAGATATAAAACGTGACAGGCAAAGCCTAGATAGCTACGGTGCTGTGTAGCACATCTATGTCTGGGGGATGGGGGAGGGGGAGGGGAGGGGGGAGAGTGGGGAATGAAATACGCACCATATAGTCCGTGAGGAATTTCTCCAGCTCCTCATGCCCTTGCTCTCCTGCTATTTCATTCGGGAGAAGTCCATGGATGTTTTCCAGAGTAAAGGCTTGGGCCGCTCCAGGACAGGTCAGCAGCTCAGCACAAAGTTCTTTCAAACCAAACTTAGCGGCAAAATGTAAAATTGTTGGGGTTTCTTTATCACTTTTCCTGCCTGCCAAAAAAACCAAATAAACCCATAATTTCAATCAAACTAGAACATGGTCACTCTTTAAGAAACAGTTACAGAATTTATCGATCGTCAGAATTTGACAACAGTGAATATTCCCATAAATGAATCCTGGGAACTTCAGTGAACGACAATAAAGTTGCTGCAGAAGATGGGTGCTGTAGGCAGGATTTCTATTTCAGTTTGGCACATTTAGTACCTGTAATGATTGCCTTGAGCACGTGGGTCATGTTTCTAATTTTTATTGCTGAAATATTACAAGAAGGAATTTGAGCATTGACCATTGTTTCATTATTGCTCTGCACTTGTGCATTGTGTATCCAAGTCATATGGCTAGGAATGGTTCCTTCCCTAGTATGAAATTTTTCTGAAACGATACACTGAAAATTCTTTGGCACTTTTTTTTTTCAAATCTTCATGTTGTTTAAATTAATGACAAGTAGCCAAAATGATACTGTGGCTTTATAAAGTCAAAGGGCTCATAAAGTGCAAATTGTATAATATTCTTGTGGGCTCAATCTAAGTTTTAACATCTAAGGTACATCATCAGACAATGTGGGGTTTTAACACACCTTGAGGTAGTTTCTGTCTGGACACATCAAACACATCCTGGAAGTTTCCATCTGGAAAGTTACTCTGCCAAATCTGTTTGAGTTTGAGGTCTATGACAGCTGGGTCCCACGGGGTGCCCAGAGCGGCACCCAGAAACTCTAAGGGGTTGACTGCCTCCTTCAGTAGCCGAGAGACCACATCCAGCTTGGTTTCTAACTCAACAGTCACCGTCCCCATGGGAATGTCGTTACAGATTACCAGCAGATCCACCTGGGATTCCTCCTTCTTCCATTCTGTAAAACCAACAAACACGTAATACTTCTCATGTCATTACCTTCACAGAAATATTCCCTTATAAGCACTTTGCAAATATGAAATACAAATAATCTATAATTGCTTTCAGGTATGATAACAGAAATGAGAGTCAACATGAGAGAAAGAACTTTTTGCCAGATATGTCGGCGAGAGGTTCCAAAAGAGGATGTTTTGTTGTTGAGTATTTACTGGTCAGTCATCTGAGAGGTCAAATGGTCAAAGGTGTAGACATTACATTTATAACCATTGAACTTCTGGCGTTACACATATCTACTGGCAGAAACATTTAGATTTTATTTCTTTCTGTGGAATACATGTAATCTGTTGCTTAATTCCTTCACACACAAAAATCAAGTCTTATAACAGAAAATTAGGTCTCAGCCTAATAACAGAAAATCAAGTCTCTGCTTAATTACAGAAAATCAAGTCTCTGCTTAATTACAGAAAATCAAGTCTCAGCCTAATTACAGAAAATCAAGTCTCAGTCTAATAACAGAAAATCAAGTCTCAGCCTAATAACAGAAAATCAAGTCTCAGCTTAATAACAGAAAATCAAGTCTCAGCCTAATTACAGAAAATCAAGTCTCAGTCTAATAACTGAAAATCAAGTCTCAGCCTAATTACAGAAAATCAAGTCTCAGTCTAATTACAGAAAATCAAGTCTCAGTCTAATAACAGAAAATCAAGTCTCAGTCTAATTACGGAAAATCAAGTCTCAGTCTAATAACAGAAAATCAAGTCTCAGCCTAATTACAGAAAATCAAGTCTCAGCCTATTAACAGAAAATCAAGTCTCAGCTTAATAACAGAAAATCAAGTCTCAGCCTAATTACAGAAAATCAAGCCTCAGTCTAATAACTGAAAATCAAGTCTCAGCCTAATTACAGAAAATCAAGTCTCAGCCTAATTACAGAAAATCAAGTCTCAGCCTAATAACAGAAAATCAAGTCTCAGTCTAATAACAGAAAATCAAGTCTCAGTCTAATAACAGAAAATCAAGTCTCAGCCTAATAACAGAAAATCAAGTCTCAGTCTAATAACAGAAAATCAAGTCTCAGCCTAATTACAGAAAATCAAGTCTCAGTCTAATAACTGAAAATCAAGTCTCAGCCTAATTACAGAAAATCAAGTCTCAGTCTAATAACTGAAAATCAAGTCTCAGTCTAATTACAGAAAATCAAGTCTCAGCCTAATTACAGAAAATCAAGTCTCAGTCTAATAACAGAAAATCAAGTCTCAGTCTAATAACAGAAAATCAAGTCAGAAAATCAAGTCTCAGTCTAATAACAGAAAATCAAGTCTCAGCCTAATAACAACCAATGCTAAGTGTGATGGTGCATTTCACATCTGTGTCTGAACACAGTTGACAACCAGTATCTTACATAACTGTGTATTCACACATATATCAGACTTTGGTCTCACATTACAGAAGGTACCTGTAAGCTTCTATCTTCTGACCCATATAAAAATCCCTACATGACTACACAGTCCTTTGTGTTCCTCGTATGTGCAGAGCACAAGCATAAAACCAGGAAGAAAAAATCTAGTGCTGTTAAAGGACTCCAGTTTATTTACTTTGAATACTGTCCAAGTTTTCTACATAAAATGATAACACTGGTAAACCATAATGGTACATACAAATTAAAAAGCTTGTAGGAGAGTGGGCTTTCAATGGGAAACAGTTGAGATTTGCGGCAGACGTAAGAGTGGTCGAATTTACATGAATCTCCAATCAGAATTTGATGTGCTTTGTAAGGCTAAAGTTACCTACCAGCCACACGATAACTTTAACATGATAATGGATAGATAACAATGCTCACGGCTGACGAAATTAACCATCACTCTGTCAGGTATCTGCATATCAACCTCCAGAGTTTTAAGGAGGAAGTGGATTGGGGGACAGGAGAGCTGGAGGCTTTTGTATCAATGTTTTTGAAAAGTAAGACATAAAATCATCTATCAAGTATTCCATATGCCTCTGAACCTTTATAGTCTGATTTCCCCAGAGGAAACCAAACACTTTTACCCTACTTTTATTAATTTCTCCTGACAAAAATACATGACTTTTTCTTGAAATTAACTGTTCCAAAAGAATCTCCTTTACCTGGCGGGAGAGTGAAAGAAAAGGTGCAACTGTTCTCTTCCTTAGCAATGACTCGTGAAAGGTCAGCCTCACACTGGACAGCAACTGGTTTAGAGACAGTCTCTTCAAATACTAACAACATCTCTTCACCTACCTAAAACGGATACAATGTAAAATATGGTAAGTATAAAGACAAATAAAGATAAAGATAATATTCAAGTCCAAAATTTACAACAATTTTACTACACAGATTCAAACAGACTTGGGGTGCTACTACATAGAAAGCCAAATGGTGACATTCCTACTTCATTAGATCTACATGTGTACATTGTTCCAAGTATGGGTGAGATCCTGTCACACTGCATTACACAACAGACCAGATCAGATGGACAAATCCACATTTCGAAGGACAGGTGATTCAAACTGGGTCATGGATAATGTGACAGCAACTTTCAACCTGGAGTCTAGTTTCAAACACTCAATACTGGCACACTGAAGTCTGCTATCACCACTGAGCTCACTGTTCATGTTGGTACACTGTCAAGCCCTGTGTAGTTTATTTCAGGCCAACCACAAGCCTATGGACAAATTGTATTTCTGTACATGTATAAAATATAACAGAAATACAGCATGGTCATCACAATGTATTTTTTATACTAATTACTTTTCATTCACAGATTAAAGAGCTTCGCATTTAACCTTTAGCATAGCAATGATTTATTTCCTCAATTTCATCAGAAAAGGATAAGAATAGTTTATCGTTGTACTGGCATCTCACTTCCTGGGAATAGGAATATCAGTTCCTGGTGCGTGTAAATACAACATTAAATACCAATGTAGGAAATAACCTCAAAGAAAACAGATATGAATGACAAATCATGACATAATATTGTGCTTATCTGGCTTTGATGTGCAGTAATCTGTTTGTAGAGCAGAGATAACAGAAGACATGGCTGTCTCAGAGTTGTCAAGTTTTAGTCTACAGGAAACTGGATGAAAATCAAGGATGTTTGTACAATATGCTGTAAACAGAGGGAATCGCATGATGGACGGATGCTCCAATCAGCTCAAACACACCCTGTGTCCCTCTGGTCAAGGCAAGAGGCCTAATGACAAGATATGGCGGTACATTAGCTAGACTTTAGTCGTTGACATGGGAGAAGCTGGCTGTACTGGAGTACAATTATGGACATTAGCTAGACTTCAGTCGTTGACAGCTGGCTGTACTGGAGTACAATTATGGACATTAGCTAGACTTTAGTCATTGACATGGGAGAAGCTGGCTGTACTGGAGTACAATTATGGACATTAGTTAGACTTCAGTCATTGACAGCTGGCTGTACTGGAGTACAATTATGGACATTAGCTAGACTTTAGTCATTGACATGGGAGAAGCTGGCTGTACTGGAGTACAATTATGGACATTAGCTAGACTTTAGTCGTTGACATGGGAGAAGCTGGCTGTACTGGAGTACAATTATGGACATTAGCTAGACTTTAGTCGTTGACATGGGAGAAGCTGGCTGTACTGGAGTACAATTATGGACATTAGCTAGACTTCAGTCGTTGACATGGGAGAAGCTGGCTGTACTGGAGTACAATTATGGACATTAGCTAGACTTCAGTCGTTGACATGGGAGAAGCTGGCTGTACTGGAGTACAATTATGGACATTAGCTAGACTTTAGTCGTTGACATGGGAGAAGCTGGCTGTACTGGAGTACAATTATGGACATTAGCTAGACTTTAGTCGTTGACAGCTGGCTGTACTGGAGTACAATTATGGACATTAGCTAGACTTTAGTCGTTGACATGGGAGAAGCTGGCTGTACTGGAGTACAATTATGGACATTAGCTAGACTTTAGTCGTTGACATGGGAGAAGCTGGCTGTACTGGAGTACAATTATGGACATTAGCTAGACTTTAGTCGTTGACATGGGAGAAGCTGGCTGTACTGGAGTACAATTATGGACATTAGCTAGACTTCAGTCGTTGACATGGGAGAAGCTGGCTGTACTGGAGTACAATTATGGACATTAGCTAGACTTTAGTCATTGACATGGGAGAAGCTGGCTGTACTGGAGTACAATTATGGACATTAGCTAGACTTTGGTCATTGACATGGGAGAAGCTGGCTGTACTGGAGTACAATTATGGACATTAGCTAGACTTTAGTCATTGACATGGGAGAAGCTGGCTGTACTGGAGTACAATTATGGACATTAGCTAGACTTTAGTCGTTGACATGGGAGAAGCTGGCTGTACTGGAGTACAATTATGGACATTAGCTAGACTTCAGTCGTTGACATGGGAGAAGCTGGCTGTACTGGAGTACAATTATGGACATTAGTTAGACTTCAGTCGTTGACATGGGAGAAGCTGGCTGTACTGGAGTACAATTATGGACATTAGTTAGACTTCAGTCGTTGACAGCTGGCTGTACTGGAGTACAATTATGGACATTAGCTAGACTTCAGTCATTGACATGGGAGAAGCTGGCTGTACTGGAGTACAATTATGGACATTAGTTAGACTTCAGTCGTTGACATGGGAGAAGCTGGCTGTACTGGAGTACAATTATGGACATTAGCTAGACTTCAGTCGTTGACATGGGAGAAGCTGGCTGTACTGGAGTACAATTATGGACATTAGTTAGACTTCAGTCGTTGACAGCTGGCTGTACTGGAGTACAATTATGGACATGAGCATGTATGATCTGGAAGCAAAGAGTACATGTTATATGAAGAATTCCACAAATTTATGAGAAATTAATGTTGTAAGAATTGAACTTTGTAATAAATGTTAATCTGCAAAGAAGTGAGCATTGTAAGAAATGCACATGCATTGTTCGACTTATGGAAGGGTAGCTGCATGATGTATATGAAGGGCATGCAGAATGTGGGACATATTCCCCGCCCCTCCAGGAACTGCTCGTTTCTCCAATGTAGTGTTTGTTACAACCACAACATGTTATGACATAAATTAAATAGCTGGAATTACAGTTCATATTAGCCTTAATTTAAAGTATTTAAATAATAATGTAAAGTAATAATATAATATAAATATTTAAAAATAAATATAAAGTCATGAAAAGCTGTTGACTTTATTTTCTCCTATACATATATATATTTATGTGTTCATATAAGGGGGTGGGGAGTGTCCAGGGGGTAATATGTCTGTACCCCGATGTGCATGTATGTGTAGTCAGGGTAGACTGACTACTGAGGTGTCATTGCTCATTTGCTGATACTGTATTAGATCAGCAATGGATATCTACAGCACACAAATACCCCCATGTCACACAGCACACATATACCCCCATGTCACACAGAACCACCCGCCTGTTACGTTGATACACCATATTATCTAGCTTACTCAAAACATGACTTGACAAATCTGCAAGTACAACCCATTATTATCCTACCATAAAAGGAATACAAGCTTCATGATACCATCAGCCTATATAAATGTATCCCAAATAGTTTTACCTGAGCCGAGGTCAGGAAGCTATCATGATGGTATTTTAAGTCATTCACATGATACAATGAACATGTCAGAGCAGACCATAAAACTTCACAGCAGTCCGCGAATTATTTACTACCAGCATATTGACAAACACTGCTAAAAACAGTTAAATTGTTTATTTTATTAAGCTATAGGGTTTATTGTATTATGTATGCAAATTAATCTACATGTACTTCTAAAGTATCTTCAAAGCAAACAAGAACAAACAAGAACAAGGCAGAAGGTCAGGTTTCATATGATAAACAAGGCAACCCTAAAGACCACGTAATCATCCCAGCCAGTCCACTCAGTACAGTCACAGCGACACGCCTTTCGCTAATCAAACCTTACGGAAGCTCCGAGCCTGGTCAGTAGACCCAGCTGTGAATAGGGAGACCAGTTTTTTAGGGTATATACTGTACAGGAGGCCAGCTCAGCTGGACAGCATGCAGTTCACAGACAGTTCAGACTATTATTAGCCCTCACAAATTCCTGCAGCTAAAAGCCTATGATGTGATTGGATTCTTCTTCACCTGTAAACAAACAAACAAGGGAGGCTGGGAGACCCAGCAAGATTCCTGGGACAGCCTCTTACTGGCCCTATTACATGACATTCTGCCCTTTGTCTGTGGTAGGTTCAGCAGAATGGAGGGTAGGGGAAGGAGATAAACATTGGCACCAGGTATCTACATATAGAGCTCAGCTCTGTGTGGCCCCACACAATATGGAGAATGGTAACTTCAGTGTACAACTCACATATCAGACTGGACACATACACCCCCCCCCCCAGACTGTACACAACCCATCCAGAAATTGTACACCTCTCCTGGAATGTATATACTCTACCCTAGACTGTATACACCCCACTCAGCCTGTAAACACCTGGCCCTGCCTGTATGCACCCCACCCTGCCTGTGTACACCTCACTCCAGCGGGTATAGACCCCACTCCACCTTATACTGTATACATCCCACCCAGACTGTATACACTCCACCTTAGACTGTATACATCCCACCCAGACTGTATACACTCCACCTTAGACTGTATACATCCAACCCAGACTGTATACACTCCACCTTAAACTGTATATGTCCCACTTAGACTGTGTATGTCCCACCCAGACTGTATACACGCCACCTTAGACTGTATACATTCCACTAAGACCGTATACACTCCACCCTAGACTGTATACACTCCACCCTAGACTGTATACATCCCACCCAGACTGTATACACTCCACCTAAGACTGTATACATCCCACCCAGACTGTGTGCACTCTATTCAAGGCTGCATACACCTCACATGCACAGCATATAGACCATGCAGTACATATCTTACTTAACACATATCTGCTTTGTGTCTGAGCCAGCACTTTGTCACAGATCATCTCATTATCCCTCAACTAATCAGGTATATGTGTACCTACCCTCATGGTTCGGTCTGGAAACAGTCGAAATGGCTGCGCATCCACCGAGCGGGGGGCTGGGGGGAAGATATAGATGTCATCCTCTGGTATACCAGAGTCCGTGCCATTACTGACCTCCTTCTCCCATGCCTGTATGATAGTGACCAGCACCTTGTTAACCTCGCCCTCCCCTTGACCAGCAGTACACTTGGCCCATTTGTGGTAGTTACGGAAATGGTGGGAGAGCACCTCCTTAACAATCTTGTCCTCCGTGTCACAGCCACAGTACACAGCCACAGACTTGGACGGCTTGGGGAACAGTAGGCCAAAGTCAGGCAGTGAGTCTAGGTCCTCCGTCTGGGCAACAGATTCCACAAAGTCTGGGGACAGCATCACGGCCTGCACCTGGGCAGCACGGTGTGCCTTCTCCATCGCGGCTTCAAGGGGCCCATCCTGCACCATCACCGAGGTTACCCTGACCGTGAAGCCATACTTCTTCTCAGACAGCTTTTTCTGTATAAACTCCGCCCAGGCCTGCGCGTCTGCCGCGCACAGAATACTGATGTCACATGCCATCCCTGTAACAAACCAGGCAGAAATCAGAATAAGGCAAAACCCTGCATCTTGTATGTAAGCAATGAATATTTTGGTACTCTAACAGATGTCGCGTACATTTTATGAAGACGCACAGGCAATAGCTTTTTAAAACATAAACCACTCAACACAAACACATGTGTGTGTAGTGCAAAATATCCCCACCAATGGAGGCTCGCAAACAATCAAACTCCACGACACAGGGGCTACTTCCCTGAGAGATGCCCTGACAAACAGACAACAGGCCTGTCACACAGACAGATGGAATGACAGACAGACACACAGATGGCCTGATAGACATAACACAAGGCAATGGGAGAGTTTCGAGTTCGAACTCTTTTGTCATAGAAGGTAAAAAAAGGTTCAACTGTGTCATTTATCAAATTTTTTGAAACGTGACAACCATGTTATATTAAACGTAAATAACAGAAATAGTTGCCTAATATTTTTGAGAGGTTACATGGTACAAGTGGGCTTTTCTTACCTTTAGCCATAAAAGAGTTCCATCTTGAAATTCCCCTATTCTGATATTTCATGTTTGTACAGAATACATTATTTGACATACTTACTATGGCATCTGATGTGGACTTGTGTAGGCCTACTATCTTCTAATCAAAGCTATCATGAACCTGTGATCACTGATCCAAAGTGTTAACATCAAGTCACACTCCCTGTGTCCATATGACGCACCTATAGGGACAGAGAATACAGGACATCAAGTCAATCACACTGTCTGTATCCGTATGACAAACCCATAAGGGCACAGAATACAACAGTTACTGAGCAGTTACTGTATTGCAGTACTAAACACTGCACGCATATCTTAATCTGGTACCAGAGTAACTTGGTGTAGCCAACTCACAAGTACATCGAGTTGACAGAAGTTTAGCACATGACATCATCCTGATGCATACATCCACCTGAGAAATCATTAACCTGTTTGATATTATAGTATTAAGTAGACACTAACATCAACACAATGTCACAGTTTAGACAAAACACCACCAGTGACGCCTTTCCCTACAGACCAGGTGCCTATTCCCCCGCACACGCCAGTGTCTCCGGCCATGCGACTGGGGAACGGAAGGAAGTGTGATTCATTCATGAACATCAACCACAGCTAGGAGAGACTCAAACTTAACATGACTGTACCTGAGATATTGCCCTGCTCTACACGTCAATCCGCCTACACTCGCTCACTCACTCAGTCGACACACTTAATGTTCATGACGGACAGACGTTCAGAATCTGTCACTCGCTCCTCGATGCCGTGAAATGCTGACTACACAGAAGTTGCACACTTTACGTATTCGGGCCCGGAACCCTGTGATTTTACCTGTTGTCAGGAAAATGTGGGGCTAAAGACAGACAGACCCTTTTCTCCGAAGACCACTGCCCCTGTGTACCCACGAGATATACGGGGCCAGACTGTCACCACAGCGATTACCACTAGCTAGTTACGTTAGGTAAAGCAAATCCCCAAACCCACCCCCACTCCCATCCCCATGCCCGCATCGTTTAGGCCTACGTACCAAGCAGTCGTCAGTGGCTCTGGCTGATTCCCTCGGGATAAGCGATAAGAGATAGCCCACGGTAAACACTTTACGTATTACATATAGCTGGTACTACCAACAGTGGACCAGCACGTAGAGAGATAACCTGTGACAAAACTCTTACAGATCTGTCAACCAGGCACCGTCATCGGCTATCAGAGTACCGACAACTTCCTAGTCAACTTTTGACCAATCAAATCCTTCTGCAGCTGGGACAAGCGTGACAAAAATGTGACCTACATTCACACAAATAGGGACTTCCCCGAGGGTTTTATCGGTGTAATTATGACTGGCAACCTGAGCTTAAATATGCGTCAGCTAAATTTACTATTTTCAACTATTACTCGACGCAGAAGGTTTCAAGGAAAGTTTTTAAAATCGAAGCAAGTGTTGTATCGCTCAGAAGTGTGTTGTTTGATATATAGGTCCGTCAATGTCAAAATCTTTCTACAGACATCATAAGGCCTATACATAGGGGTCGAGTAACGTAGGCTCATTTCACAGTTGATTACCCAGTGGAAAAAACAGTTAAAGTAGGCCTACTGCGTACACCGGGATACCGTCTATTCCAGATCCTAAATCTGACCCAATTTCAAAACTCTTCGGTCTATTGCCAATTTCTAGGCGAAGTGCCAAAATCATAGTTCAATAAAGTCGGCTTATAGAGCGCTACTCGGTCGACCATTTAAAAGTGATAATCACTCTACTATAATGGACCCAATTCCATCAAAACAATTAACACCTTTTCCTGTATAAAAAAAAAGCCTAAGTAATTCAGTGACGCATATACACTGTAAAAGCTGCAAAGATGAACAGCAATCATCGAATTCAAAAATACTGATGTTAAATATATTAGAACTGACACAGGCCTAGTTAACGGACTCTATATTCTCGGAACGTCCCTTAGAAAAACCCAGCAATTATCTCCCTAGGTTAGCTGATTTCAAGCACCGGTAAAACAATGATTTAGCACTAATCTGGTATTAAAGAATATATCTAGCCTAATTTTGTTCCGCTGCTGAACATGTTGCATGTAGTCCAACTTATCTATATTTAAACATACTGGTCACATATAGGCTACATGTAACATGAGAACTGTACCAAGGAAAACTACAAGCAGACTATTACAGGCGAACAAAATACATGCATACCATCAAAATGTCCGGGTTGCTTTTGTCTTTATAATCTTATGTATATTTTCTATATGTGTATATGTTACAACTGTTTTTATTGTTAAGTTAAATATGTATTCAGACATGTTAAGCCAACATATTCCTAGCCTTATATGTATACTCCTGATAATTGCAAAATAAATTGCTGAAATACTGAGTCATAATGAAGCTCACGTTTTTCGGAGATACACTACTTGTGTATTACGTTAAACTTATCAGTGTACTACAGGATATAAATATATGTTTTCGGACATTCCGAAATAGTTGCTGTTCCTTGTTCATTGTACCTTCGTGGAAACACTTACGCTATAGTATTGCATAAGTATTTGTTTACAGGTCTATACGTTGTTACAGGACAAATTCCGTTGTGACGTGTTTTTCTAGGATTTTAAAAGAGTTAAATTCTTATCGAAGCGTCAAAATCAAAATTCAATAGATCTCTCATTAGTATATGCCTACATATCCTCACCCGGTCAACCATTCAGAAATGATAATTATTATACCAATGGACCGATTTCCAACGAAATAATCAACACCTTCCCCTATCATACTGAATAGCATGTGTACGTGTAGCTCAGACATCCATATACCATCACTTATCAATAATGTGTGGAGTCCCAAAATACTGATCTTGAATAGGCCTATTTCAAAACAGGTAAAGTAGGCCAATATAATATTTGATTGCAACAACTTTGAGGGTATGTCATAGGTGACAAATGGACCAAGGTGAGAGTTAAACCGTGTTAAATAGCTGGACCCACGTGTAGAGTATGATGAGAGCGCCGAATGTTGTTTGACTGATTGATTGATAACGGGATAATCTTTCGTCACAGAGGGTTGGTAAACTCTGATCTTCCCGGAGGCCCTATCATCCATACATCCACTAACCCATACTTTCACACCCGTTCAAGATGTCAACTTTCACGGGAAAAAAGTGAAGCCATAAATGGCTAGAATATTTAACATTTAAAGATATATGTGTGAGACATATATCTACAGAACCTCTCGCTAAATCCTGTCTACAATTTTCACAGTTAGCCTATAGTACAGCAATCTTATTAAAATCAGATCTCTCTTCATTTTTTGCTCCACAGCGAAAGGAAAGAGTATGGATTTAATATTGTACGGGGGTCATACCCATGTCATACCCTACTTCCGTGGAGTTATATTTTTTTCAACACCGACAGCAGTATTGCGAAATATGCCAAACCCGACTGGCCCGATGCACTAACGGGCTGAGCAGTGAAGTTTAGATGCCGGTGGGGGGGGGGGGGTCTTGGGGGGCCATTCCCACCGAAAACCCTGTCGTTTCCCTCCGCGTTTTGTAGCTGATTTCAAGTATACGTAAAACAATCACTATTCCATGACTCCATGTATACGTGTGATTATATTCAGTCGTATAGCTTTTTTTCTAAGAATTTTCAAAAAGTGTGATCTATGGCCTGATCAGAAATAACCTGCGGGAAATGAGCTTGATGAATGCAGGCATATATATATATATATATATATATAGTGTTGCGCGATACATGTATATGTCGTATATAGAAACAGAGCGTACGCCATTATCGCAGATGCATATAATTCTTAATTTTAATTAATAGAATTAATGACATGTAGTGTTTCATAATTTTTGAATGAGCTATAACTATATGAACTACACTGTCTCTCCGGTATTTGTATGGCGCTATACCAGTGGAGTCATACAGCCTGCGGCGATGCGTTCTGACTTTTAGACCGGCCGTCTAGGTCGCACATCTAACGTAAGCCTAAAACTGTAATAAATCTGCTCTGTGAAAACATTGGTGAGTACTTACCATTCTATTCCGGTCTCCGTTGCCCACCTACAGCAAGTTCAAAACGATTCCATCTCGGTTCGCTTAAAACACTCATCTTTAACGTGTGACGACACTTGGCAGTTTTTCGGCAGTTATAACCCGGGATATCAGTCTCAAGCTGTAAATCTAACTTAGACATGTTTATGTTGCGGTTAAACATTCCCATTTTGTCAAGTTGGAGTCAGGTTTAGTCCATCAAGTTCCTTCATCCGAACTCAACAAAAACGCCGCATATCTCGGAGCTCGTGGTTCATTAAACTGCTTTCGATGAGGTCCGCGCTCGGGCCACGTAAACTTAGCCATATTCATAAATAACAAAAACGAAAGTTCTCACAGCTAATTAAATGTGACCACAAGACTGCGAGTTAATTGGTTTCATCAGTAAAGCTGGTAAATTGAGGAAATAGGATTCGAGATTACACCGGAAAATGGTATAGAAATGGGTAAAAAAGGTGAGTTAAGTTCCATCGACTTCGAGATCGGAGATCTGCGGCGAATCTTTTAGGGATAAGGTCACTTCGTACCCAAACCGCTTCGTACAGATCGTATCAGATGGTGAGGATGACCTGGTATAAAATGTGTGGAAACCTACATGACAAAGCAGAGATGGGAGACAGGCACAAGTCTGGTTCAATAGAAAACCTCCAACCAAAACACTGCTGACAGGCCGACAGGGGGACAGAAATAATGTTATGAGATCGAAGTTGAAGTACAGAATTTATTGCATTTTTGTACTTGCATGCAACTAATGCAGTGCTTTCTAACTTAAAACTAAAATATCAACCTAATTCTTTCATTCAGATTTGAGAACATTCAGATTTGAGAACATTTATTCTGAGTCTCTGAAAGTACATTTACACCAAGGAAACCTCTAGGTTGCCATACAGGTTACTTTAGGTTTCCACAATTGCGATTTGCACGACCGATAACAGGCTACCATACTATTTTACCTTAAATTTGCCAAACCTGTTTTACACTACCTAAAAATATACTATGTAGCACCCCTGCCATGCTGTATAACGCCAAATGGCAGGAATAAAAGGAATATATGAAATTTAAATTTAAAAAAAAATGGCCGGAGTAAATCATGTGTTCCATTAAATGCGTTCATAAAAGATGGGTCCGTAGGATTCTTGTTATATCCTTTGCACGATAAACAGCTGCATATAGACATTTCTTTACTACACAAGTTGGGCTTGTCCTGAAGCGAAAAATCTTCTTTGCCATTCATTCCCAACGGTAAATTTTTTCTCATTACACTTTCACAACAGTTTCCAGTAAATATGATATTTTTCAGAAAGAACAATAACCTTTGCACAAACCGAATCCATACATACAAACCTAATGAAGTTATATTCAGTAAAATGAGGTGACATCGTTTGCTGTATGTATGGCGAAGCACTTCACTAGAGTGGCTGACATCGGAAGTTATAGACTGCCCATGTCTAATTTTGTCAGGAAGTGACCTTCAGTATGATTTCCTGTGTCGGTTATAGTTATTCACCAGGATTATACAAGCATTTTCTCTTATCGCACAGACTGACAAAAACTGACTTCGTGTTGTATCAGTGAAATGTCTTTTCAGTAAAAGAGAACAGAAACGAAGAACCGTAGTGGAGAGGCCACTGAAAACTGTAAGAAATGTATTTAAAGAAGTAAAATGCATTGGAATGCTCAACTGCTATATATGGTTGGCTTGATGGATCATATTTATAACCTTGCATGCCGGTCAGATGATCAGCCTTGTTTGACTCTTTATTTTCACCTTTAATTGGATGGAATTCTTGTTATGTTACCAGCAATGTCTACTCCTGCACACAAGCTAGGAATTTCAGCATTGAGTATTGGGATTTGGCTGAAATAAAACGATATCACCAGCATCCAATGTGACCTTTAGAATACAAGTATTTTACTGCATATTTGTTTCTTCAAAAATGATCTTTCCAGTGTCGCTTTCCTGCATGAATTTTTTTTCAATTTAAGGACGGCTTAATATACTCACTAATGGGACCTTTTTATCTGATATTAGATTTTGTGGAATGGAAGAATGCAGGATTTTTCTATTGTCAAATCTCCGCACCATCAAACATAAGTGTTTGGTGATTGGTTTTGGTGTTTTATGTACAACATCACTTGAAATGGGCTCAAGTCGGGAGCCTTTCTCGGTTTCTGGAAATGCAGATCCGAAAGCCATGCAATGTTACAAGTCACGGTCGAACCAGCCAGATTTGAACTCGCTACTTCAATGGCTAAGGGTAGATGCCATTATATATCTCTGCCCCATCAAGGATTCTTTACATCATAAAGATATATATACATGCAGCATAGCCCGGACATTACCACGCAGTCATGGCTGAGTTATATCCCTTGAATCGCTACCAAGAAGCTGTATTCTGTGGCGGGTTAAAGTGATGTCAGTCACAAAAGCCGAAGAAGCACATATCCGTCATGTTAAATTGTCACTTCAAGGGTAGAATGGCTGCGAGTAATTAAATGACTTCCGGTCCTGAAGCACGTTCTAGTATGTCTTCAGTCATTCATTCATCCTTGTATGTATATAACGCCCCCACACCATCCGTTGAGTTAGACGTAGTAAACCGAGACATAACAGTCGATTAGCCCGATACATTAACGAAGGAATGGATGGTTATGACTTTACGCCACCTTGTGGCTCAAATCCAGCTTTCGTCAATTCAGCTGCAGTTTTGTATGAAGCGATAAATAAAATGAAACTGTTGCCTCTGCAGACAAACTTTTCCTCAGTGTTTTAAGTGGATTCTGAGAATCGTCTCATTTAGTAAAAGTAAAAACTTCCCGTTTTCGTTTCTGTGAGGTGAATCTGTGGTAAAGACGATTTACTATCTCACTATATTTCCAAATGGCATATATATGCCAATTGTATACTAAATGGTATGAATTAAGTGGTTTCGTAATGCCTGGAACGTGTCTATGAGTGTTTCGTATAGCTGTGTACTAACCCTTGACTCATAATCAAGCCATTAGTTATCCTCAGGCCAATGTAATGAGGCGGTGTCAACTCACTCCTTTCATAATATTGTGTTAACTGACTGCGCCGCGGAAGCGGGTCGTGACCTAGCTAGCCGATCAGGCGCTGAGAGATAGAAAATACCCCTTCTCACTGTTCGTGAGGCCTTGGTGACAGTAAGAGGTCGAGGTTTGGCTATTTACCTGGCCCAATGTCCACTGAAAACCACTTGTCTTCCATTGTTATGGTTTCACAGAATTTGATGTTGAACTGATCAACCGATTGATGAATTGATTGATTTTAGGCAAGTACCTGAGGAGGCACAAGTTTCTATCTGCAGATCCTCGGTTGAAGTCAACAGCTTATTGTCTCCAGATGACCGGAAACATCGTAGACAGGGGACTCTCGAAAACTTCGTGTAAAAGGCTGAGATTGGTTGAATACCTTGATTGAAAGACAAGTACGTGTGTTCGTGTGTCCAACGATTGACAGACATTTCAAATCTCATGCTTCAGACCGTTGAAAATCAAGCATTTCAACTCCTCATGTAACTCATCAAACGACTGAAGGACAAGCATCAATCCCTCGTGGGTCCAATGATTTAAACACAAGCATCAGTCAACCCCTCGTGTGTCTAGAGACTGAAAGACAAGCACCAAACAGCCTTCGTGTGTCGAACGACTGAAGGACAAGCATCTATCCCTCGTGGGTCCAATGATTTAAACACAAGCATCAGTCAAACCCTCGTGTGTCTAGAGACTGAAAGACAAGCACCAAACAGCCTTCGTGTATCGAACGACTGAAGGACAAGCATCAATCCCTCGTGGGTCCAATGATTTAAACACAAGCATCAGACAACCCCTCGTGTGTCTAGAGACTGAAAGACAAGCACCAAACAGCCTTCGTGTGTCGAACGACTGAAGGACAAGCATCAATCCCTCGTGGGTCCAATGATTTAAACACAAGCATCAGTCAACCCCTCGTGTGTCTAGAGACTGAAAGACAAGCACCAAACAGCCTTCGTGTGTCGAACGACTGAAGGACAAGCATCAATCCCTCGTGGGTCCAATGATTTAAACACAAGCATCAGTCAACCCCTCGTGTGTCTAGAGACTGAAAGACAAGCACCAAACAGCCTTCGTGTGTCGAACGACTGAAGGACAAGCATCAATCCCTCGTGGGTCCAATGATTTAAACACAAGCATCAGTCAAACCCTCGTGTGTCTAGAGACTGAAAGACAAGCACCAAACAGCCTTCGTGTGTCGAACGACTGAAAGACAAGCATCAGAGTCAACCCCTCGTGTGTTCAACGGCTGAAAAACAAGCATCAGAGACAACCTCTCATGTGTCTAACGACTGAAAGACAAATATCGATCAGAGTCCTCCCATCATGTGTCTAACAACTGACAAACAAGCATCAGAGTCATCCCCTCTTGTGTCCAATGGCTGAACGAAATCTTAACCCAGTCCATAGGATCCACGATAATTTTTTTTTAAGTTACAAGAGTTACAGTTACTGGTTGTGGATCTGATATATCTTGATGATGTTTTCTATTTGTATCAGTTGAAACCAAGGAAGCCCACGTGTGTCTCTATACCTCGGACTGAATTTGTGCGTGCTGTCACCACTCTATAGCTGGCATCAAACATACTAAATCAAGCATCTCAAAACCAACTGTAGAGGAAAAACTGTTAACGCTGTTTGAGTTACTTCAAAATCATTTTTGTAGAATTTATTTGTTTGATTTGGGGATTCATACTGGGTGGACAACCCTTTTGCACCTCTTTACATAGATAAATATAAATAATAGCCATTTTGCTTGCACCCAGAATATGTAAGACAATATAGATCTCAAAATTGATTCCATGTGCGACAACCACTACTTTATACACACAAACAATCCGGCAAGTAGTTCACAAATGCATGTCGTAATATTATCGAAATAACTATCTAGTCTACATTCTCGAAAGATTGTCATCCCAGAGGCTAACGATGTTATAAAACCAGATCTGATTAACTCCTTGCAAAACGAAGACAGTGGCAGTCATATGCAGAGCTGAGGGGTAAAGGCATAGCTGTGTTACCAGCGCTACACAGGGGAGATAACTCCGCGGCAGAAAACAACACTTACACCGCCATCCCTGGTCTTTTGACCTGGTAGATAATGCAATAGGTTTGTCACTACAGGCAAAGATACATTACATGATAACTGCCATCATTTTGTCTTTGAAACAAAGACAGCCTTTGAAAGAACAGGGTAGAATATTAATCACAAATCAAAGAGTCAGTATGTCTACATTTGAATATCTAAGTGTATTAAAGTATAACTTCCACATAAGTGGGGCGGGGGGGAGTTATTATTGCACGTTCCTCGGCCTTTTGTAACACACTGTCACCCCAAAATAAAGTGAATGGGACACTTTGTCTGTCTAAGGTTAAACAAACGATCGTTCACTAGCTTTTCGACCGCATTCAGCCGCCGAGGAGAAGTTGACGAGCTGTATGCCTCACACGAGCCTAGTTCTCTGCTGATCGACGACACCGGACATCAGACACCGGACACCAGGCACCGGACACCTGAGGGAGCGGTATCACCTAGAAGTCGGAGGTGGTAAAGTCGTCACCTCCCGGCTGGAAGGCGCTGGCGTGGGTGGGCTGCTGGTAGGACTTGACCGTGGTGGTCTTGGTGCTAACAGTGCCTGGGCCTCCGCTTCTGCGCTCCTCTTGTTGAATCATGCGGTACAAGGTGGACTGAGACCAATCCCGTGGACCGTCCTTGTCCTTGCCACTCGACTGTTGGTGCTGAACCCTGTCAAGACAAGGCCAAGAAAACAATGACTGTGCTGCTCTCAAACGCAATGCGAAGTTCACCGAGGTGGTGATATGGAGAATATGACATCATGATTTTGTTTTTGAAATACGTTTTCCTCTCAGAGAGAATATATAGGACAAGCAAATTGTAAGACAGAAACGCTGTCTTCGGAAGAACTGGCATAAATGTGTCATTCGCGTGATCACAGAAAATCATAATTTTTAAGAATGAATACATCAGGACGAACTGACGTTAAGAACATAGCCACGTTAACTATCTAGAATGAACGAACAGAGCAAGCAACAATACAGTTGGCACAAGACTGACGAAAAAAAAACTAGGGACGTGTGACAGGAAGTACTGGGCACTACTGAAGATACCATCTAGAGGGTAGCATGTGTTATAGATGATATGGTTAGTGACTTCATAAATGGCACTATACATGTACTTTGAGTGAGAAACTTAGGATGCAGTGTTTATGTGGTGAAGTGGACGGGACAAAACACATGGTACGCTATGCGACTAGGTATTTTCCACAGCAGGGTGAGAATGACGTTGGCAGTGTTATGAGAAAGGCCCCATGCTGACCACGAAGGAAGTCTTGACCCCGCCCGGCTGAGGCGGAACACAATTACGCTGGATGATGCTCTACACTACGCTCTCGTTACTTCAACGATGCGATCTAAAGTCGGTCGAACAAACTTACAACACGTTTCTGGTTTGCCCGTCGAGTGTTTCCTGGACATTCTCATTAGAATACAATCCCATAGGAGAATTGTACTGTAAATGTACCACCCGGGGTCCTTCCTTATCTGCCTGCTGGTTTAATATAGGGACTGTGCGAGTAGCGGGATTGAAGGGTTGCGCGGTCCGGACAGGGGCTGCCTGCTGCGGCTTGGGCACCGACCTGGATTGGACAGGCTTCGGCTGGGTCGGAGGTGGTGCTGGCGAGGTAAAGTCGGCCGGAGAGTACTCGTCATCCCACTGCTTGGCACCAGTTTGTCGGAGACTGCCCCGCCAGGCCGGCACGGCCGGTTGCTCCACCTCCCCGGGGGCAGGTGCGAACGTCGTTTGTGACACGAAGGGCTGAGGCGACACCGGGGCCGGCCGGAAGTTGTGAGATGGCGGCGTCCATTGGTGTATTGGCTTTGAAAAGTCAGTTCCAAATTCTGGTCCTGATGATGGTGGTATAGGTGATCGAGGTTTGGGCGCTGGTTTGGGAGCTCGTGCAATGTGCAGTGGCGCTGTGAACAGAGAGAAATCGCGGCAGGTTTTCCTTATCAAGCTGACTAACAACATTATAGGAGATGGAGAATCCAGGTCTACAAACTGATATTTGCACGATCAGTGTGTATGTAATCAAATGTGACATAAAGAATGTTTTGCTTTAGTCGATTAAATAGCAGCTTTTAAAGAACATTAATTAAAAGTTATAATATTCGATTGAAGGACAAATTAGTTGGATTAGACGTCGAATACAGATAGATTAAGGTTATCTGCGTTAACACTACGCGGCATTTTGGGATTTCACAACAACAGCTAACTACAAGGTTAAGTGAGAAGTTTGCATAAGGGGCTAGAAGAAAGTTCAACAGCTGTAAGCGTGGAAACCTCATAAAGATCGAGGTGCTACAGGTCAGGTAAGGGTAAGTTGACGTGCAATTGCTCATCCATTGAGTTGTGTCAGACGACCACACAGAAAGTCACTGCAAAGTCAAATAAAGGCTACGGCTGTGCAGATACGAGGAGAAGGGTTTCAAGCTTTTAGAAGCCATTGTATGTTTTAGTAACTAGTACTTGGCTTTCTTGATCGAATTCTATATTAGAAAATATTAATAATTAGAGCTCAACATTATTCATGATTTTAGCAGGTAGTAGAGCGCCAGGGTTAATCTCGTATATTTAGGCAAAATTGTCTGCGGAAAGTTATCTCCCTTGAAAGAGATGCTCGTATTGTCGGCCTTAACAAAGCCCTATCTACGTTGTTGTAATTCTTATATAAGATGCTTGCACTTAAGACAAGAGATGTTATTTCACAAGATGGCGGAACCTGCAGCCGGTTCCTATGCTGAGCGAAACGCAGCTAAGCCAGGCATTCTCATGTTGGTAATATGTGGCTACTACTACCATTCCAGTGGTACACAGAACACAGAATATCACCACCTGTCCTGTTTCCCTCCCTTGGTCAACTCCAACTTAGATCAACCGCTTTGGTCACTGATTTCGACACTGAAATCTACTCACTGTACTGATGATTAGTTCTACTTTTCCACGTGTTCGTCACTGACTGATAGATTTGAACGCTCACTGACAAGGATCTTGTACAATTCATATTACTCGATGTGATGTGTGACTTATGGCTGAGTTAGTCTCTTACACGTTTTCAAACAATATGTGATGCTTTCTTAATCAGGTTGTCCCCGCCATTTCCATTAAAACAATGTTCATCCTCTGCTGATTTTACCATTTTCACCAGGTTTGCAAAATTTGGCTGCTTTGGAACATCAGCCAAGACTTACAAATCTCATCAGGATTGGATATCATCAATGATGTTAGTTCAACACATTTCCAGCTCCATTTTTTAATTTAGTGTTGAATTTGGGTGACTGTCTGCCCATTCATTTAGACCGTGGGGCGATTGCTTTTCTTTTCCATATGTTTACCATTCAAATTTTATCCACAATTTATTTGTCATGCTTCAATATTTTGACCCTTTTCTACTGAGATTTGAAACTAGGCTGAATTTTTTTGTGTTCGTTCGAAAATATGGTAAATCTGGATTTAGACTGGTTCTTATTTTCTCATTGCCCTAATTAGGCATTTCTCTTTCTGTGACGACAATTTCCACGACTTTTTATGTGTTAGGGTCTGAGTTATCAGGTTAACCACTGGGGCGATCTTACGCATTCTTTGATTCCGTTATATATAATATGAAAGTCTTCAAATGTTATACGGCCTTGTGCATAGCAATCTGATGATATTAATAGATGATTTGTTTTAAACATAACTATATTTATGTCTCAGATTCTTACGAAACAAGGAATCATTACTGTCATCTTATACACAAACAGCCATTTTGTGAAATTTGGTGATTGATATATGCAAACAGATAGTTCTTCAACAGTGATCTGAATTGATTTGAAACGAGCGAGTATAAACAGGTCAAGAAAGGTGATATTACTTTGCGGCTGGTTACCCCATTTCCTGGGCTCGGCTTTCATGAAGGCTTTCTTTCTCTCGGAGACAGGGATAATTTCATAATCCTCATCCTCTGGCTCTGGAGGTCCGGGTCTGTACGTGGACTGAACACTACTGGCAAAGCTCTGGTACACAGGGGTGGGCTCACTAAACTGGGGTTGAAAGGAATCCTCACTGAGAAGGCTTTGGAATTGCTGACTGTGCGGCTTCATAGGGGTGTACTGAGGGGTGGTAATAACGCTATCCGGATCATACTGACCGGTCTTGGACTCTAGACTCTGCTGCACCTGGTACAGCATGGTCCGGCTCGCCTGGGGCCGGTTGACGGGAGACACAGGAGCATAGTGAGGTGTTGGCCGGCTGAAGTCGGCGCCGAACTCAGGGCCATATCCGCCTAAATTCCGTATCTTACCCACCTTCGGCTGAGGCATCGGTTTAGACGGTTGGGGACGAAATCCCTGCCAAAATAAAGATGAAAAACTGTCTGAAATGTGCTACCTTGACTTTTCTACTACACTCGTTGCGGGTCGTATTAAGAAAGTAAGAAAATAAGTTATACCCGGAGAGCATCAGTCCATTGTAATAAGCCAGAGATTCTGGGTTCAATTCCGCATCGAGTCATATATGTACCTTAAAATCGACAATCGTTTTACTTCCTTGGCTTAGCACTCAGCATAATGAATTCAATCAAGTACTGTCTTGCCCGGTCTCAGTATACTGTGCATGATTGGGTAGGGAGGTCGTGTTTGGTGCTCTGGCGTGATGCATCCCTATATACATGTACGTATTTAGACCATGGTTTACCATGAGGACAACTCGAGGTGACATGACCGAGAGAATGATGAAAGCCAAGTTAGACAAACCAATAAAGGCTGTACCTATTCGTGGAACAAATTCTGCGTTACACAATATAAGACTACAGCACAGAGAGTAAAACAGGAACTGCAAATGGTCACAGATAACCGTTGGAGTACGGTCTCCTGAGAGATTACCGTAGTAGAGTGAATGCACTGATAGTAGCAACCTATGCCAACCCCCCCCCCCCCCCGGGCACTATGATCTTAAGCAGGATTATAGGCCTTTGTAAAACATGCAGCAATGGTAACTGCAACATTTCAGACGTCACCGGTCTGGAAGTACTCAAAAGGCTGTGTTGTCATCAATCACATATCATGAACAGTTGTATGGAAACAGTTGTAAGGGACCAGGCCTCGGGGATGCTTAGTTCAGAATTCAGAAGAATTCCGGTTCATGCATCAATATAACAAGTAACGTAATGCAGAAGCACATCCAATGGGGAAAATGACTTACAGAAGACTGTACGGGTTTAGGAGCTGGTTGGGAGATGTTGACCCGTCCAGGTGGGGGCCTGAAAACAACGACAAACACCGGACATAGAGTGGCACTATCATATACAGTTGTTCTACACCATTTAAGTATGACTTTCATATGTTATGCACACCATCGAGAGCAGCAGTGTTAGAATTCGAAATTCAGCAGGAGCATTGCTTAAGATATTGAAACCAATTGAGGCAATCTGATTCATTGAGATATTACCCCAATTCTCCTAATTTTGGGGACATTGTGTCTGCTCTTTTTAGCCAGTACACACGTAACTGTATAAAGAATGCACAGATTCTCATTTCTCATATGGTTAGTCCGTGAAATGAACAACATATCCATATCTTTACTCGGCCGAAAAAAATGGAAGAGACATTAGTTAAACTTTCAGCACTACTAACACCTGTCATAAAATTAGAGGAATTAGGGTAACATTATATTTCACATAACTTCAGATAACCATGCGATACGTAGGGCAAGTTAAAGGTAAGTTACTATATAGATGATCATGAAGAAAAAATGCTGCAGAACAGAGTTCTGCCTCTGCGGCTTCATGTGATTAAGCCAAAGTTGTTAACTAGACAACTTTCATGGATAAATTATTGACTCATCGATTGATTACATTGACTGATTCATTGATTGCTTGAGCGATTTTTTTATTTTTCTAACCGAATTAGGCAGGGGTCAGGTTTATGGAAAATCACCTTTTAATCGTAAGAAAAATACTGCCCCCTCCGAACTTGATCAGATCCTGCGCCTGTTTGTGGGTGAGAGTATCGGCTTGCCGGTCACTGATGGAGACGATGATGTCTCCTCTCTGTAGTTCCCCCTCTGCCGGGCTGCCTGTGAACACCTGGGGGAAACAGTAGGGTCAGTCAGATGATATACTGACAAGGTTATATCATGCAGACGGCAAAGCTGAGGTCATACACACGGCACCGCTGGGGTCATAAACAGAACGCAGCTGAGGTCAAACACAGGGCGTAGCTGAGATTATGTACAGGGCGTAGCTGAGGATATACACAGGGCGCTGCTTAAGTCATACACAGGGCATAGCTGAGGTCATACGCAAGGCTTAGCTGAGGTCATACACAGGACATAGATGAGGTCATACACAGGGCGTAGCTGAGGTCATCCACAGGACATAGCTGAGGTCATACACAGGGCACAGCTGGGGTCATAACTGAGGTCATACAAAGGGCATAGATGAGGTCATACACAGGACGTAGCTGAGGTCAGACACAGGACATAGCTAGAGTTATACACAGGGCATAGCTGAGATCACACGAAGCACATAGCTGGGGTCATATATAGGACGTAGCTGAGGTCATTGGACGTAGCTGAAGTCATACATAGGGCATAGCGGAGGTCATGCACAGGGTATAGCTAGGGTCATATACAGTTCATAGCTGAGGTCATTACACAGCGCTTACCTGAGACGCTAATGATTGCGATACAATCCTCGCAATGGCGCCATACAACCAAACGTTATATAATACTTTTGAATTGGAGTGACTTCAGAGGTATCATATACCACCACAGGTTATAAACGACTTCAAAGGGAACATACAACCAATGATCCTAGTCAGGGGCGGACTGCATGGCCATACGGGCAGTGCCCGGTGGGTTGGGTCCGATTTCACACACAACATACAACCATTGGTTGTTTGCGATTTCAGAGGAAACAAGTCACAACAGGTTATCAACGACTTCAGAGGAGACTCCATAGGGAACATATAACCATTGGCCGTTCTCTATTTTAGAGGGATCACTGGTTTTCGTGGTTGTATACAACTTCAAAGGGAACATACAACCACTGTCTCTACACGATTTCACAAAGAACGTACTAACACTTGTTCCACAAAGAACGTACTAACACTTGTTCCACACGACATCATTGGGCAGATACAACTCCATTTTAGTGGGATCATACATCCACTAGCTGAAAAGAACTGGGTGAACAAACCACCACTGGCTGTACACAACGTCAGAGAGAACTTACAACCACTGGCTGGGCAGAAGTGGGAGAACAAACCACCACTGGCTGTATACAACGTCAGAGAGAACTTACAACCACTGGCTGGGCAGAACTGGGAGAACAAACCACCACTGGCTGAACACAACGTCAGAGAGAACTTACAACCACTAGTTATACAGAACTAGGTGAACAAACCACTGACTGAGCACAAGTAGGAGAACAAACCACCAATGGCCGTGCAAGACATACAACCACTGCTTCTTGACGACCTTAAAGGGAACATACCCCCACAGGTTATACATTACAGAGTTGTCACAGAGGCTTGTTGTTCACATTGGTGCTCTGCGCTGTGAACCGTGACATAAAGTGTGTCATTTGTGACACCAAGTGTCACCATTTGTGACATTCAGTCCTTATAGGTTTATGAAGTACATGTATGTAGAAATGAATACCATGTGTGAATACCATGAATACCATGTCGAGAAAAAAATACTTCCAGGGGTGTTCGCGGGAGTACATGCATGTAGATGCACAGTCCAAGAACCCTGTAGTAAGACGTATTACGAAGATTACGAACCATTATAATCTGTATACCGTAAATATGAGGATATATCACAACTGATTGATGCGGCACGGTTCAAAACAAACCCGATGTAACACAGCTTGACTGAGTAAGAAAGATGTATGTATTTGAAATTATTGCTAACTTTAAAAAACAAACTGATGTTGTGAGTCCTCGTTTGAAATCATCACGCAAATGAAAAACAAAGGCAACATACAAGACTAAGTTTGTGCCAAAGGAAAGACAGGTTTGAAAAAGTAGGGCCTCCAAAAGAGATGTAATGCACAAAGTCTTCCTCAGCACTTCGTCTAAGACGTATGGTAAGGCTGCCAGCAAGACGGCCCGGCTCTGTCGGAGTGCCAAGGTTTGGCCGACCTGTCCGTGTGCCACAGAGGCAGGAATGAGGATGACTCTAAACATCGCTCCGCTATACGTGTCTACATACACAGCTGTCTGTGTCCACGACTACGCCGTGCTGCAGATGTAGAGAACCATGGGATGATCTGTCCAGTAACTAACTAAACCGCTACAGTGCTGCGAACGTGCCGGTGCGCGTAAAGTCGCTAAGTTCACCATTTCTCTCTCTCATACACTGTCCCGCTAAGTTAAACGTCAACGGGTGGATTATTTTTAGGCGGGAAATATAGGTGTTCACCTTGGAAGCTTTCTATATTTACCACGGTCTTCGATACCTGCCAGTGAAAACGAGCTGTAATTCAAAACCGCGGAGTTTAAACTGTCCGAACTCCTGTACGGAAACAGCTCTCCTGTAGAGTTTCTCTACCCTGAAGACCAACACTACTTTCTGTTATCCCTGATAATTATCTTCACACGTTTACCATGATCATCTAACGCTTATCTGTCTTTTCAAAAACCATTAGCACGCGAAACAACGTCTGTAGGTTCTTAAATGAAAAAATATAATTCTAACTCTAATTATCTAATTAGACATCAAGGCGAGTTGTTCTCTTTGGGGGCGGCAATGACTAAACGCTCAGTTATAAAGTGAGTGCCTTACATGACTGGAAGTGCCAAGTCAAAATCATGCTATGACATTAGATTAATGTGAGTTAGCTTACTCAGTTCATAGCTGAAGATCGTTCTCCACACTCAATTCTCTGTAATCTGATAACATTTGTAAATTATAAACGTACTTGTTTATTTTACATTAATGGAAGACTGACAGCAAAAGGGTCCAAATCGCAGACAAAACACATCGTTTTCTGCTGTGGCGCTGCAGTGTTTGTGTACTACCTAAGTGCTTTCTGAGCACACATACGCCGAGACGTGTGATGTAATCCAAGAAAGATCAAAGGAGCACATGGCTTTGGACTCCTTTGTTAAAGGTTAGAAGGAATTTTACGAGTTTCCCATTGGATGGACTACTATCTACAAAAAAATGTCGCCAGCATATAAAGTGCCAGAACTCTTTACTGATACTGTAACTGGTGAAATAAGATGGTTTGAGAATATACATGTACATTTGCTGGACACCTCGATAAACGTTGCAAGTTCCATTCGGCCATGGGAGCTGAAAAGCTTCCTTTCAAAAGGAATTTCCCAGAGTATTTCGTCTTTACTGTTCGATATTATGTCAACTGTGAAATATGGTATTTTCAAAATTCTCTGTTTAGAGGTTTCAAGACAGTTTAAAGTATGACTTCAGAGTGTGCCGGCACATTCATGATATAATCGTCTGACAGACAGGCTCATGCGCTGATTAATCGTTTTCTTTGATGTTCATCAGAATGCTAATAAACGCAAAAGATAGGCAAAGGGAAGTAATTCATCTCAAAGCGTTGCCTTCGAAACAAAGTGTCTAATATAAGACCCCTTACCCTGTTCAACTGTGTTATCCGGGTGAACCCATTCAAAAGCAGCTTGCGCGTCAGTTAAACTTTAGTTCAAGCGAACAGCTGCGTGTATTTTTGTACCTTGCTTGTTTGTTTGCATGTTACTAGTGTCAGTACAATAACACTTTAGTCGAGGAAGCAGTTCGTTCAGTCTTCGATATTTCCAACTTTCTCTCTTTGTACCTGTGCTGTTCTGTGCCGTTCTGAGCTCAGTTAACCAAAACACTGCAGGTTTCAGTACTCCTGCTCAACAGACACCGTTTATAACGGATGGACCGGTAATGATAAACTATGGTTTAAGTAAGTCCTAACGTTACCGCTGTGTTCGGGACGGCAATGTCGTATCGTGTTTCGGGCAGGTGTGGGGGGTGGGTAATCAGCCAGCATATAGCCGCTCAGAGGCAAGAATGCCACCGATCTTCTACCGTTCCGATCTGGCCAAGCCTAAGAATAGAGAATGCAGATGCCGGCAAACATGTACCGGTATATATGTATGTATGAACAGCTGCGTGGACTATAACCTTATCACTGAACAGCATCCATCCGGCGCTCACGATGCCGAGGCCCATATACATATGCAGCAAGCTAATACAATACTTTAATGCTGTGTATACGCACTCGGACTAGTCCAAAACTAAAAGTCTTGTAACAAAAACTTTGATATAAAACTCCGAAAGAAAAAGCAGTATATGAACATATCCTTATATTAGGGCAGATCCAATTTACTTTCTTTATATGAAGAAGATATGGCAATAAAAATCATACCATAGACGTCCACTGGCGAATAAATACAAATATCCATTGGTTAAAATGTGTGCCAATTTTTCAGTAGATCTGGGTAACTCAGATAGACGAGACATACATCCATACATGTAAGTATGGCCGTCTTATTGTACAGTTTCGATGTAATAAACTGTTGACAATCTGTATTATCTTTTCTTTTCCAACAACCAGTAGCCTCTACACACTTCAGTTCAGTTGTAAATGTAAATGTTACTTTAAGTACAGAACAGTGTCCATTATGAGCTCGAGGCTAGGTTATGTTGGCCAGCTGAAAACTCTGGAGATAAATGTTTCTAGTTGGAGTGATACTATTTGCAAGACTAAACCTGATACAATGCACGCCATGCTTACCTTGGAATGAGATTCAGGCTTGGGTTTAAAGTTATTGCAAAGGGAAGTTTGTAACAAATCAGTCCTATGAAACATGTTTGAAATGATCATTTATCATTTATCAATTTTAACATAATTTTGGACAACATATCGTGTCAGAACCATTGAACTTATGTAAATAATAAGTTATGGCCACCAGGCAGTGCCCTAAAATCTGGCGTACGTCGCCCGTTGGGACAGAAAAAGTCATTACAAATCAATCTGCTTTCATGCCCTCCCCCCTCCGCTCCCCATGCCCTAGAAATAAGTACAGAAGCAACGCGGTACAACTTCTGCTCCACTGACCTAGAGACCTTGGTAAAACCAATTTCTATACAGAAGGGCCTTGTCAGTGTAGCATGACATAAACTTCGGGTTTGGCTGTCAGTATTAGGGACCATCAACTTCATCATGAGGTTGCATGACCTTGATCTGAGTTGACATTTTGGAAATTGGTTGGCAATAGGTATATATCAGCGCTCTGTAGTGCAGATTCATCAGACTGACTATCACTTCTGACACAGAACATATTGACACTAATAATGTCTATAAAAACATAGAATAATCCTCAGCAATCAGCAAATAAACGAAATGTCCCTTTTTTCTAAATTGCCAGTAAAAACTTCTTATTTTTCTTTCCTTCCCTTATAACCAAGTGGTAATTTAAGAGTGGATTCAACTTAGCTAGAGGCCACAATGAAAAGGGCTGCCACGTGATCATCGTCAAGTTGGTTCGTCTTGCATGATCTATGCTTTCCACTTCGCACAGAGTCGTTATTGTGGAGTATTGCTGCTCTCTGTGTTTCTGTACATCCACAAATGATACCTACAGATGTTCCCCAGTGATAAGAGTCATGTGTGATTCTACGCCCTCGGTTAATTATAGCTTGTTTTCGTTGTGGCTAATTATCATTCACGGCCTAAACCTAGCTCCACTATATAAAATTGTTTGGTTGGTTATTCAACACTGTTTTATCATATTAAATACAGCAGAACAAGACGAGTACTTGTAAGCCCTCATGTGTGCCTTGCTGAATACATCGGCTTGTCGGCCAGTTGTTTTCGTGTGTAATACATCTGTCCATTACAAAGGATTTTACTTTAACGCAATCCTAAGTCATCTTGATCAAAAGGGCACCTCCTTCAATGCCATCCTAACTATGTGTCCAATAAAAATGCAGACCTCATTAGCACGCCCATATCGCATGTTCGTTAACAAGGAGTCTCTATCAGAACGATTCTAGTTCCTGTCGATGAAGAAATAAATTTTCATCAGTACGATTCTAACTCCTGTTCATCACAGAAGGAGTTTCCAAGAGTAAGATCCTAATTCTTGTTAGAAAAGGTTTCCATCAGAATGATCCTGCTTCCTGTTTATCAAAGAAGGTGGTTTCAAGAGTAGATCCTTTTTCCTGTTCATCAAAGACGGGGTTTCCATCAATACGATCCTAGTTCGAATTCATCAAAGAAAGGATTTCTGTCAGTATAGCATTTTAGTTCCTGGTCATAAAAGAAGGATTTTGTTAGATTGATCATGTTCATCGAAGAAGGAGTTTCCACAAATATGATAACAGTACTGAATCCTGATCATCAAGGCAAGGGCTTCCATCAGCACAACCCTAACTCCCGCCCATCAAAGAGTGAACTTCAGTCTCAACTCCTTCTCATCATGGGAAATGCGGCAATGACCCCAATCCATTGTCATCAAAGAAGGGGCTGTCATCCGTACGGTCTCTGCTCATGGTTATTCCAGGAAAAACTTGTGATTTGTAAGAACCAAACTGATGACAAACTAAAATTGTCAACAACATTTATCTGACCGATTGTGTCTCCTGAGAGAAGCTTCTGTCCCTGAGGACTCAACTCAGTGTGTATGTTGCCAAATAAATTATATTTTTCATCTAACAAGATTATTTTTGTAGTATACATGTGTATGCAACGTCCGAACTCTGTCTTTAAACATTTCCACTAGGTAATATTGCACGCTAACAGGCCTGACTGAGTAATTCATATGGTTTATGTCCTTCTGAGTGTACATAGCTGGCGAGGAGAGTGATGGGGCCAGCGTGCAAGTTAGTAAATAAATACTTGATTCTGTGACATAATTAGTTACAGGTTGATAATTGAGAATCCGTCCGTTGGCAGACGCCAACTCTATCTGAGAATCATCATCCCCTGTGCATCCATGGAGATAGACCTCTGGCAGATGATACCAGTAAATCAATGCTTCACAACTACTGACACAACTTTTTTTACAGAAATTCTTCTGACAGGTTTTCATTGAAAAACATTTCAGCCTGATAATAAAGAATGTCGTTTGCAATATAACCTGTGGAGTACATGGGACTAAAGTGGACACCATCAACCAGTGTGAGAATGTCACAGAATAGGTTGAATAGGATGGTAACCCCACTAGTCCCCGGGGTTCAATGAGGCACCGAAGGGGGTTAATGACTAGCGAGTTGATCAATGGACACCGATACCCAGTTCCTGTCCTGTGATTGGTGCACGCACAGAGAACTTGGCACGCGCCAGCCTCGATCTAAGCCAGGCTTCAGATTTCATATATCAACAATATTCACCAGATAACCTTGGAAATTGCTGATACAACAGATGTCCACGAGCAGATGAAAGCCTCTATAGTTTTCGTTCGAGAAAATAAACTAGACGTTCAACACGAAGTTGATCCTGAAGACTACACCAACACAGTCAGAAAGTTAAACCTGCCAAAGCGGGCATTCTCAGCATGTTTGGAAAGAGAAAGTTTGTCACTGTGGAAAATTATTAGCTACTTAATTAGGCAAAGATAAAACATGAGCGTTATTTTGAAGTAAAGATTTGCTTACCTCGGGCGAGCCTCCTGGACTACTGGCTCCGCGATCGCGGGAAAGAGGCTAGCACTTCCATGTACTTTCACCTCTCACAAAAGTAAATGTGGAACAGCTACTATAAATGGTAACGACACAATCATGTGAAAGGTGAAAAATAAGGGACTTAACTTACCCTCTGGATGGTGAGAGGCTGGCCAAGGTCCTTACCTCCCTGCAGCCGGAACCCCCAAGGTGTGTCAAAGGAGTCCCGGAACAAACGAACGTTATATTGCGAAAAACTAGCCATGGTTAGTTCTAAAAGCTACGCCATCATTTTGGGACGGGAGCCGGCACTGGTCGTCCCACGTTTCTCACCACAGCGAGGCTCAGCCTGGAAGAGGTGCACCTTGAAGAAACCGGCCTATACTTGCTGAAAACACCGTTGCCAGGAATGGTAACTATGCATAAGCGCGGGTGCTGGAAGATAGCAACCCGTCGGTGGATGAGCTGCAACGCCGCTAAAAATACCCAGCTTTACTTACTTCTGACGTGTGCATCTTGCCGGCTCAAGTTGCTAACCTTCACCTTTGCTTTACCGTTACCCTGTGCCCATATTTGAAATAAAGAGTACGTAAGCCGTAAACGAGCAGCTTCTTCGCATCAATGATCGACAACAGTTATTTTATTGCCTAAGAACACTGTCTGTTTTCTCGGTGCAAAGTCTTTTTTGCTTCCATTCAAAGCTTTTCTCAGTTTGCTGTTTAATGAAGCCATATCTTGTGTGAGTTTGGCGAAGGGGTGACCGTCAGATGGAATCTTCCATTGGTGCCCTTCACCGCAGTATCGGCAGGGTAGATCACGGTTACTGTGTATGCACGATAAAATGAGATGATCCAGGCGTTCACAGCCAAAAGCTAACTTCCAGGATATGCCACAAGTTCCAGCACAGTCGTCCCTCCGCCGACGATGTTACCAAGCACCCACGCTTAGATGACTCCCAATCTGAAAATGCAATGACGTTAGATAATTATCGTTTGTATATGGGAAGTACATACACGAAGCTCAGCGGAACTCAGCTAAATGCCACCCAAGCCAATTAATTACATTTTCAGGCACGAGTGGTAACTACACATTCTAACAACAGCAAGCATGTTACTTGACATGACGATCATACAGCCTTCACGAAGTTCATTTGTTCTATAAACTAAACGTCACATTATTACCATGAAGAATCCCATTTTTTGCGTTGCCAAGTATTTATCCAAGTCAGTTTGTTCGAGTAATTTACATCACAGAAGTAGCACGCGCATTTCATACATAATCACCAGTTTATAACGAATGTTATATTTTGGTTATTTCAGAGTATGTTTTATGTTTTTCTGATCAGACAGTGTGGTACAAAATATTAATCATATTCTTACATTATAGCTGATACATCTTTAGAAGATATATAATAATAAATATAAAAAAAAATAATTTTTTTTCACACTGTGTACGAAAAATTGATGAAATAAAATGTGACTCACTGCACGGACATTATGTTATAGTCAGCTAACATTACTGTACGGATTCCATGTAACGAAGCATGTTACTTGACAGACTGCAGAGCTGTGGAACGTATGATGCCGTGTTTTTCCTGTATTTCCCTCCACAAATGATGCAAAGTTAAAGTGGTGTTCATGTCTATTTATACCGCTGCATGGCACCGTTAGACATGCCTACAGTGCTCAAGGATATGGAATATAACAGAGCTGTTTAGTAATTGCTCTCCTGTGAAGAGCAGAGCACATTTCGACGCTACTGGAATCCGTTGCCAAAGTAACGGAGAAGTTTCTATTTTAGTCTGGTGTTGGAGAGAGAGGCCCAGTACCGGTACAACGCAACCTCACCAGGCCCCGTCTCCAAGGCCGGGTAACTTTTGGGAAAACTTTTTACCGTCTGCTCCAAGGATTCCGGCTCTCCTATTGTCAAGTCCTGGGTGACAATGGAGACGATTTGGCTTCAGAGGTCTAGCGAGGATGTACCCTGGGGTTTCCGGCTCCAGGGTGGGAGCGAGTTTAACATGCCCATGGCAGTACAGAGGGTGAGAAATGTAGTCTGTAAACACCGTATATTTGGTGGTGTCCGCCATGACGCCTCTCACGAGCTACCTACTATACATATCGCGAGTTTGACTTACCTGTAACGAGGCTTTCTTACATACTTATCCTGATATTTTTGAGGTCGTTAGTTGGAATGTGTTTTGTTTGTCATCTCTGTACTTCACAGGCTTGTATGAAATATTGTGTCAACGTGGTGTTTAAATAATTTGGGGGGGACCGTGAAATAATAATAATATCGTGGAAGACCAGGTTTAGATTCTGACATTTCTTTGTTAAGAAAATACGTATATTTGTAATGCGCATGTATATTTCCAATCAGAGCTGCCCATTGTAAAGTTGTGTGTACAGCGCAAAGTAGAGTAACAGGCGTTAAATGATGACGTTTAAACGGAGTAACGAAAGAGATCTGATACGTCAAGTAACATGATATGGTATTCTACAACCTGGGCATGAAGAGGTTCTGGTGCCCACCCCCACCGGAGCCTCCTTGTGCCCCAGCGGGATGGGGCCGGGACGTGCAATCCTCAGAGATAACAGCGACACCGTGAGGCAGTCAGTAGAAAGCATACAAGTGTTAGCTGCTAGTGAATCAGCCAAGTTAGCAAGGTCGTGGTCCTGACGTATGGGGGAGGGAAGGTCGCGTGGCTGCCTCATTCCACCCTAAACATCGGTCCTTAAAAAAAAACTGTCCCCAAACATTATTCCTGGTCTAAGACTTAGTTCCGGTGTCGCACGAAACAACAGCACATGTTTCGGGCAGATGTGAACGTGGAGGGTGGCCATTCCAACGAGTCTCAGCCACGAATGTTACACCGTCCAGAGAAATACCATCTGCCATTACTCGACTGCCTCTCTTGATTTACGGGCAATTTGTAGATGTTTAAAACAAATGCCAGCTGGTGTTTCTAGTGACAAAACAACCAATGAGGAAAATATGGTGACCTGGGTATCAAACCATATAAAGTGGTTTGTTACGTATCTCAGGAGAGCTTTGTGTGTATACACAAGCGTATGTTCCCCTCATCCCCTTGGAGTTACGCTTGTGCGCTCAACTGACTTACGCTTGTATCCCTTCTAAATATACGTTTATGCCCTCTCTAAAGTTAGATTTGTGCCTCCTATAACTTTAGGTTGTGTAATTCTAAAATAACTCTGGCACTCCCTAATGGAGTTACTCTTGTGCCCCTCTAGATTAACGTTTGTGCCCCAAAAGAGTTACGCTGATGTTCCCTCTAAATATACGCTTATGTTGCCTCTTCAGTTAGGCGTGTGTCGACTCTAAAGCTTGTGTCCCCTCTAAGTATACGCTAATGTCCCCTCTAAAATTAGGCTTTTCTCCCTCTAAAGTTACGCTTGTGCCCCCTCTAAATTTAGACTTGTGTCCGTTCTAAATTTACGCTTGAACTCCCCAAGAGTTACGCTTGTGCCCCCTCTAGAATTAAGCTTTTGTCCCCTCTAAGGTTACGCTTGTGCTCCCACTGTGTGTCTGCTGATGTTCGATTTTCCCTCTTGACGTTTTCCATTCCCTCACCTCTGACGCTCTGCTTCTGAGTTCTTTGACGTTCTGCGTCTGTGTGCTTCTCGTTATGCTTCTGTGTGCATTGATTTTCTGGGTCTGTGTTCTTTGATACTCTGTTTCCCTGTGCTTTGACATTCTGTTTCAGTGTTCTTTAACGCTCTGTTTCTGTGTCGTTTGAGGTTCTTCTTTTGTGTACTTTGACGCTCTGATTCTTTGACGTAGACTTTGACGTGCAGATTTTATGTGCGTTCTGCGTGCGTTGACATTATATTTTTAGCTGCTGGGCCAGATTCCACAATGCTGGATAGAAACAAAATTTTAAAACCATGCATACTTTTACCCGATGTGCATATTATGCCAATGAGATTGTCACGTTATCCGGGCATCTGTCAGAACCTCCATCCTTCAGTATGTCCAGTAAAAGTCGGACGACTTCACATAAGGACTTTATATTTCGTGTGCCGATTCATATTCAGGAGAGCTGTGTCCCTATATACCGGTTCTTAAAATGTGTCTTTTAGGAATACATTTCTGGATTCCACTACAATAGACTAGAAAGTGAAAGTTTGAAAGATATGGACAGAGTAGAAGCCTTATACTTTTGCAATTTGGTAATTGGATTCATATTGCGTATACGACTTAGATTTCTACTTAGGCCTATACTGGGGATTTTTCAATAAAATTTCTGGTTTCCATGGTAAGTATCTAGAAATGGCAATTATGAATCATGTGATATGAATAGAGATCATACCATTTCACACATTACATTTCCAACTTTGGCACAGCGGGCCGGATAATATTCGTATATATTTTTATTAAAGTGGCACTGATTCCATAATATTTCTGGTTTCCACGGAAGCTGACATCAAATGGAAATTTTGGCATGGTGTGCATGAGCTAACCATGAGTCATAGACTTTGACACATTCCAAATTTGTGCAGTTAGGTGATCTTTATATTAAACAAGGGCAGAAATGTGGTATATATGATTTATTTATTTATTCATTTGATTGGTGTTTACGCCGTACTCAAGAAAATTTCACTTATACGACGGCGACCAGCATTATGGTGGGAGGAAACCGAGCCCGGGGGAAATTGCATATATGAAGGTAGATGTGAATACGACATAAGAGGTTATGTGTAAAATACGACATGTGAGGAGAAATGTGAAATGTGACATCTGTTATGTGAAATGTGACATATGTGAGGGGAAATGTGAAATGTGACATATGTAAGCGGAGATGCGAAGTGTGACATGTGAAGGGAGATGTGAAATGTGACATGTGAGAGGAGATGTGAAATGTGACAGGAGATTTGAAATGTGACATATGTAAGTTGAGACGTGAAATGTGACATGTGAGGGGAGTTGTGAAATGTGACATGTGAGGGGAGATGTGAAATGTGAAATGTGACAGGAGATTTGAAATGTGACATATGTAAGTTGAGACGTGAAATGTGACATGTGAGGGGAGTTGTGAAATGTGACATGTGAGGGGAGATGTGAAATGTGACATATGTAAGTTGAGACGTGAAATGTGACATGTGAGGGGAGTTGTGAAATGTGACATGTGAGGGGAGATGTGAAATGTGAAATGTGACAGGAGATTTGAAATGTGACATATGTAAGTTGAGACGTGAAATGTGACATGTGAGGGGAGTTGTGAAATGTGACATGTGAGGGGAGTTGTGAAATGTGACATGTGAGGGGAGTTGTGAAATGTGAGACACGGGAGAGTAGAGAGGGAAACTCAGGCACTTACAGTCACAAGGCTCATTTGAAATGTAGTATCCTGTAAAAGTAAATGACAGAATATTGGCCATCA
This sequence comes from Acanthopleura granulata, assembly GCA_016165875.1. Classification (NCBI taxonomy): domain Eukaryota; kingdom Metazoa; phylum Mollusca; class Polyplacophora; order Chitonida; family Chitonidae; genus Acanthopleura; species Acanthopleura granulata. The sequence continues at coordinate 45,169,601 of JABBOT010000002.1, forward strand.
AATGTTAGTCATGCAAGACCGAAAGATAGTTCTAAAATGGCCAAACTGTTATTGAGATATGCCAAAACACCCGCATCTTCGACAGCGGTTAGTTGTGGAATTTCTAGTACAGAGAGTTAGATTTCCCTGTTGTCAGATGTAAGCCTCGTATAACGAATCTGTATTTTGTCTTTTCCCCTGAAAGGTAACCCCTGGAAGTGTGGCTTCTCATGGACTCTCTCCTGGTGACGTCATTCTCAAGATCGGAAATGTGAATGCAGCAAATCTCAGTCACGTAGAAGGGCAGGAGATCATTCGCAGAGCAACAAATATTTTACAGTTAACTATTCGAAAGTAAGTAAAGTTTTCCATCGGGGTAAACTTGATCCAACATGTATAACTCAGAAGTGATCTACTGTATTTTCTGCCTGGTGCAGAGAATGTAGGGGGGATAATTCTGGTGGATAGGTAAATACGCTGTGTGGAACTGATTATCTCCCTTCTACTTCCCTGGTTCAGAACACATAGTATGACGTATGAAATTTTTCGACAAAAACTTAATCATGTCAACATTTAGACTTCACGAGTATTTAACTGTCACGAAAAAAAAATAAAATAATGTTATTACATGTGTTACTATTGAATTTACAATAAATCCTCCTTTGATTAATCAGTTTTTGCACATATCGTTTTGCCCCAGGGGAGGCGCTGTTCCCATCCCGACCTCATCACCTTTCACGCCCGTCACCAGTGACCCCTTTGCCTACAATATTTCCCCAAGCGTCCAGCAACAGAGCTACCAGGCGCCCTCTTTTCAGGTGGGACCGAGCCGCACTCCAGCGGCCTCACAGCCTCAGGATTATGGTCGGTACGGCGGGCCGTACTCCAACAGCCCCGCCCCACCCTCTTATGACAGCGTCTACAGAGATGGCCCCCAGCAGATATACAACCAACCGCCACATCAAAGACAAGCACCCTTCTCACCGCCAACTCAGAGATTTAGCCAGCAACCAGTGCAACAATCACTCAGCTATTCGCAGCCGCAGTCCCGAGGTTACCAACCCACCAGCCAGGCAACATTCTCCCCCGGGACCTCTCGGGCCTACCCACCCTCCTCCTCCTCGTATGACTACTATGACAGAGACCCTTGGAGCATAGGCTACAACGCGCCCATCAAGGTGACTTCGGGGGTGACAGATTTCAGCTCGCCAAGCCGGCGTGCTCCCGATCCATACGGACGTTATGACGAGTACGGTCGCCAGGACGCCCACGCACGGCAGGACGTCTACGGCCGCCAGGATCCCCTCAGCAGGCAGGATGCATACGGACGCCAGGATTCATTTGGCAGGTCGGATAACTATGGTATGTCAGATAGTTACGGGCACCAAGATAGTTACGGGCGCCAGAACAGCGTTGGTAGACAGCAGAGTTTTGGTAGTCCTCCTGGCCGGTACAATGCCCCGACAGAGACTAACTACAGCAGCTTTTCCAACACCCTGCCTCGGCGGTACGGCCAACCCCCAGCTCACAGCGACTTCGGCGGACGCTCACTGTACGACGAGCGCGAGTTTCAGACGGCACCTCAGCGGGCACCTCCTCAGACGGCCTCTCAGCTGACTTCGTCCTCTGTGACGTTCACCCCGTCCACTTCGGCATCATTCAAACAGACGTCAAATGTGGCTGCACCCAACTACGAGGACTCAGTGTACCGCCCGTTCGGCAGTGGCAATCAGCCCCCATCTAGACCATTTACTGACGATTACCAAACTTCAGTAGCTAGACCATTTTCACAGGACAATGTTTCCCAATTGCAGCCGACGTCTGACAGTATCAGTTATTACTCTCCGACTCAGATCCAGTCCCAGCCCAGCCGGCCAGACCCAGTTCAAAGCTCACCTTTAATAACTGTCCAGCCACCCCCACCGGCCGAATCTCTGCCACAACCACCCCCGGTACCAGAAGCTCAAGAAGAACCTTCTGCCCCAGAGCCCCCGGCGGCCCCAGCACCCCCACCCCCACCTCCTCCACCTCCAGCACCTCCTATACCCAGTGGACCGGTGCCCGGGGCTTGGCGTCAGAAGAGAGAAGAGGAACAGGTAAGTGCTATGGAATTGTCAACAGTCTATTGGTACTATAGAAATGTCAGCACATGTACCTGGATGATTTGTATGAGCTGAATAAATAAAACCTCGGTTATATCCCAGGTATCACCTAAGTGTGCGAAGTCTTGCCAAAAGACGACGCAGGCCCAAACCAGGCTCCACAGTAATCATTTTGGAAAGCTTGGAGGTCAAGCCCAGCTCATGCTGGCGTCCTTTCCTATGTTGAAAGGTCCGCCAGCAACCTACGGATGATCGTGTCTTTCCTCCCGACCATGATATTGGTCGCCATTGTATTAGTGAAATATTCTTAAATGCGACACAAAGCACGAATCAAATAAATAAATTTGGAGGGGAGGGGTGGGGTGTAAAGAACAGTAATGAATAAGATATTTATTGCTAATCTACCGTAAACGTTGCTCTGTGCATCATTCTGTTTGTTTCGTGATGCTCTTCCCTCAAAGAAAATGAATCAAAGGAATAGAGGGAACTGTTTCGGTCTGTCTATAGTCTATAGCCATTCAGTTGAACTGCATCCCATTAAACATTCTAAAATAGATCTAATTCTACTTCCTACTTCACTTTGTGTTACTTGCGTTAATTCTAAGATTTTGAATCTTCAGTGGTATTATGAAACTTGCTGCCCCATTTTTAGGGCGAAGATTCATGCTCAGAAGGTGCCTGACTGCGCGTGGGCGCTATCGTATTCTCGTCCATACGAGTTCTCTCGCCAATGCGATTGCCCATTAAATAGTACCAAGGAACTAAAGCATGTCACTCTTCTCGCACTTGTTTGTGTCAGTCCTTTCGATCAGAAGTTTACCAAAGATTCATGCGCGGAATGTTCCTGACTGCGCGTGGGCGCTATCGTATTCTCGTCCATACGAGTTCTCTCGCCAATGCGATTGCCCATTAAATAGTACCAAGGAACTAAAGCATGTCACTCTTCTCGCACTTGTTTGTGTCAGTCCTTTCGATCAGAAGTTTACCAAAGATTCATGCGCGGAATGTTCCTGACTGCGCGTGGGCGCTATCGTATTCTCGTCCATACGAGTTCTCTCGCCAATGCGATTGCCCATTAAATAGTACCAAGGAACTAAAGCATGTCACTCTTCTCGCACTTGTTTGTGTCAGTCCTTTCGATCAGAAGTTTACCAAAGATTCATGCGCGGAATGTTCCTGACTGCGCGTGGGCGCTATCGTATTCTCGTCCATACGAGTTCTCTCGCCAATGCGATTGCCCATTAAATAGTACTAAGGAACTAAAGCATGTCACTCTTCTCGCACTTGTTTGTGTCAGCCCTTTCGATCAGAAGTTTACCAATGACCTGTGATGCTTTGAAAGCTTATCTTTGAGCTTCTATCTATATTGTCTGTGTTTCAGTCTTTGTTAGCATATGTACATCATTCCAATCGAGTACGACGCACAACAATCACGCCCACCCCTCATAACAAATCCTCTAGCTGGCCCTGTTTTCCACCTTCCTAAGAATAAATATGTTGTAGTGTGTAGGCCTACATATCTACACATCAACCGTAAGCACGACATACAGGCTTCACAAAGTAGGTTATCTTCATTCGGAGACTATAACAACGGGGTATGACATAGCAGGACATAGCCATGTTTAGCATCTAGAAGGCAAGGGGGTTCCGTGATGACGATTATGCAATGTGCTCACAGAGGCCTACCGGCCAAGTAGAGGTGGCCTTATCTTAGAAACGGAACATGTGCATAGCTGAATCGTCCAAGTATACCAGGGATAACAGTAAACAAACACCTGTGGCTGTCTAACTGTAGCTGTGACAGTTATGTTTGTACGTCTTCGTGTCAGTTGTGATCCGTGGCCCTGGAGTGGGTAGCAATCTTTTACTTAAGTCCGACCTGCTACAAAGAGCCGCTACTGACTCGTGTCTCACTACTTAAATAACTAGGCGATATGAATGGGTAATTTACGCCCACTCAACTGTATTGCTGGACCATAATTACTGTTAGGCTGAGTGATATGACTGGTTAACGGTCGTGTATCTTTTATATCTTTAAAGTACACGTAGATTTTATGAGGTACATTTTCAGTAAATCCTTGACCTCTCAGCTTGAGCACAGAGAACGATTATAATCCATTTCAGGACGAAATCGACGGTCACGCGACTGTTTCCCTGTATAGAACTGAGCGGAACGACTCTGTCATTACAGGTTTGGTCACATTCAGTATTGTAGCTCTAACAAGTTGTGTTGGTCCGTTTAAAGGCTTGGCTGGAGAATCCGTCAGAGCGCCTGTTTTGAACCACGTTATGCGACAAGATGACCTTTCACACGGCGTAGGGACATATACTACTGGCTGGGTAGGCGCCTCAGGGTTGGCTAAGACTGTTCCACAAACACATGTACATCACTTAGAAAGTGGGTCTTGTCTGTGCAGTATTGATTATTTCATAGACTGAGTAGCATTCTGTCTAGCCGATATATTGATAACATGTATGCGCCGTTATGAAAGTCAAGTCAAATTAAAAAAAGGAAACGTACCGACTATGTGGACCAATCGATGTCAGCTGACTCCGCGTGTTTGCCGAATCGATCAGTGTATACCGGCTGGCCATAACCCCATGTCACGCTTGATATCAATGTGCGCTAGCGTGTCACCGTCGCCGAACTAAACTCGCACACTGACAAGTTCAAGTAATCGAGAATATAAAATAGCGAGTTATTTCTGGCTAATTGACAATCATGACAACAAGTGAAATAAATAGGGTCTTCTTCTTCTGCCTACAGTATATATAATACATTGCCCCAGTTCGTGTCGTAATCAAACAGAAAACAAGACAGCTCACTTAAAAGGTGATGTAATTCTGACCTGCCATTCTCTGCCCTGCAATTGCTCTGACATGAGAATCTAAGCGTGTAGATCACCCCGGACTCAATCAGTACAGTCTCTCAACCCAGGCATTCCACACCAACCTGCCATGGGCTATATGATTGTCCCAGATCTCTGAGTAAGATTGACAGCTGTTTTACACCCAGCTCTGGGAAAAGCTTTCGACTAGGCTGTGTTGTGTAGGAGGGTATTACTCAGGCATTCATATCTGCTGTGTTTACTTCTAGAAATCACTTGTCAAAAATGAGAATGGCCACATTGTTGTGGGTGTTGGGGTACAGTCTGTCCACTGTTTAGGATAACGGGCAGTGAGCTGTAGAGATTACCGTGCTCTGTTGACAGGAGCACTGAGTCTGTGTCTCTGGATTCGACCGCGGCGTGGGATTCCCGCCAGTCCAACTCACACCCCTTTACCAAAAGGTCACTAGGCTTACCCATCTCACTTCCTTACTATTTACCTACCTCTCCGGACAGGCCTAAAAACTGCTTGGTCGCTATTGCCTGTGGGCAATGCCTGTCTGATCTAGCCTGGGGACCAGCTAGAGCTGTTGATAGCTAGCACGTGGGACAGCCTACCACAGAACCGGGGAAACGCCCTGTAGATCCGGTGACATGTTTTTTAGCTGTTGAGATTGGTCAAAACTTTGTAAACATCCCGCCAAGTTTTCTCTGGCAGATAGCACAGCGCTAAACACGCAGATCGTGTGGCGCATCAGATCGGAACGGTGAAGCAAACAGCGAGCTTAGCTGTGGCTCTGTACCGATTCCATCGCTCTGAAAGAGTCGAACTTCTGTTGCGGAAACGTTTTATTTATTTGAAAACCAAGTCTGAGACGGAAGAATACTGCTCTTTGGAACGAAGTCGAACCAGAAAATAGAGTGTGAGACAGCCGAGCTTGTGGTAAAGGGATTCCGTTCTTTGTTACGGTGCCAAACTTGTGACAGTTATTCTGTTCTATCTTATTCTATACACTGACCAGCTATAGTGGGAGACAGATTCCGTTTTTGTGACACAACTGTGTTTGCCTCGGAGATTCCGTTCATCGTGAGTTTCCGTTCTATTTGAGACCGGTGATTTGATACCGAGGGATACCAGTATCACACTTCCAAGATGTCAACACAAGAAATAATGGAGGAACTCGTTAAAGATCCCGAGTTCTTGGACCAGTTTAAGTCCTGGGAGGACGTCATGGCGTTCCTTCAGTTGGCAATGACGGAAGGAATTGTGAGTTTCTTTGTGTTCTAATGTTATTCTGGGTCTTTACTTTGTTTCCCAAAAAACAACCGTTGTCATGGCTGTTAAAAAAATTTGAAAATAACCTTGGCAAATAAAATGCAGAAGTTTTGGGTAAAGCTTCTTTTAATTAGGCCTGGCAAATCTTTGTAAATGCCCTCGCACGCTGACACAGCACCCAGTGCGTTCATGGGAGATGTGTTTGTATAGTGCGGCTGTGCTGTATTTAGTGTATGTTTTAGCTACTGTGGAACAAAGCTGGTTGTAGGAGTGTTGACCGACTATTGACTGAGGTGACAGGGAGTTGGTGGACGTCAGGCTGTGACGCTGAGTTGACAGGCAGTTGTCGGGACAGCCCTCTTAGTGACAGAGAAGTCCCCTCCGGCACAGTTTCACAACTTTTAGCTTTTCAAGTCCGTGATTAATTTTGAAAGATATTTCGAGAGAGTTTGCTAGTAGTAGGGGAGTGTTTAATGTTAAGTGCCTTTAGTTGTTCTGTTATAGGTACAAGGCTATCTTGTAACCTACTGTCGCGTTTAAATCCTGTGTTGATGCGTGTCTGTTATAGGTACAAGGCTATCTTGTAACTTACTCTCGCGTTTAAATCCTGTGTTGATGCGTGTATCTCGAGTTCCCTTCATGCTGCTGAATATGTCCGTGACAGACTCAAAAGCATGTTCACAAGCAAGTTTGATAGAACATCAATAGATACACTATGCAGACCTGAAAGAGCTGGTATACATGCCTAAAAGTTAAGTAGAAGGAGGAATGCGTGCTTTGCCAACCTCGTGAAGTGTCGCGTAATGAAAGGATATGAGCTGAGAATGAAGTATATATAATCACAGTCACGTAATGACGGTATTAGCAGGTTAGTGGGTTAAGCTTGTCACGTGGAGAGAGGTTATTAACGCCTATAACCTGGCTGTGGTACGGACTTCAGCAGGATAGGCTCAGCTCACGGCACTGGTATTGTCCGCAGAATACCACTATCCGGCGACATGTAGCCACATGTTTGACAACATTCACTAATCCCCATACGGCGCTCAGATTGCTGCGCCTATTGTGACAGACACAGCCCTGTTGACATATTGTACTCCATGACTAATGCCTTAAACTCTGATCGCTCTATATTTAGCGCGCACAAGTCTGTCCCTTATTCAGCGTGCGCGGTCTTCCCTTGATCCACATCTGTCCCGCGAAGTGCACGCTGTCCTGTGCTGCTAATGAGAACTTTGATACCCAAGAATGTAGTTATTTAGATGTCGTGTAAATGATCCGAATTCCAACCATTGCTTCAGATCCTTGTATAAACGTATTGCACGGTGGTTCGGAGTATATAGGGGAAATGTATCAAAACCATATCTCGGCATGGGCAAACTGTTTAGGTAGTTTTGTGGAGGGATCAGTCCAAAACGATACGGAATGTGAAGTACAACTACAGGTCACGTCTTTCCATAAATTGGATGGAGATAACTTTTATTGGACAGAAAATGTGGCAGCTGTGACGACATCCGATCCCATGCAGTTATGTGTCCCTCGCGCTCAGCCCTAAGGGTGCATGTAAACCTGGACCCTTGTGATGGAATCAGCTCGCAGACTTAATGGGAATTGTGTGTAAACGACGACTCGGTGATAGACAGACCGACCTATTCTGATGAGTCAGCGTTTTAGCCGCGTTAGTGCAGCAAAAGTAACTTGCACAGGGAGCTCTGAGCTCAAAATTACTTGTAAAGTGATAAATTTACCCTGACCCACACTCTGTGGTTATACTGTGACCAACACTGCGTGGTGATACCCAAACCAACACTGCGTGTTGATATCCTGACCAACACTTTGGTTATACCCTGACTAACACTACGTGGCGATACTCGGAACAACACTTTGGTTATACCCAAACCAACACTACATGGTGATACCCTGACCAACTCTTTGGTTATACCGAAAGCAACACTACGTGGTGAAACCCTGACCAACATCCTGGTTATACCCAAGCCAACACTACGTGGTCATACTCTGACCAATACTTTGGTTACACTCAAACCAACATTGCGTGGTGATACCCTGACCAACTCTTTGGTTATACTCTAACCAGGTGGTTGTACGTGTGCCTTTACTTTGACAGCTGACCCATGTATACTGATGTTATGTGTCGTACATCAAGGTTGACATATTCAATAAATATACATGATTTGTCACAGCCTGTGTTTGCATTCTAAAATACAACTGTCTATTCTTACATCATGCTAAACTAAATGCATTTCCGAACTGAGACGGTCTACCAGACAGCATTTCCTAACTGAGACTGTCTACGGGGCAGCATTTCCGAACTGAGACGGTCTACGGGACAACATTTCCGAACTGAGACGTCCAGTGGCGTTGATAGTAGGAGAGATTTCCATGAATCCTTGCCCAATCCGCCTCAAAATCATAGACAACAAACTTCAGTAATTACAAAAGTTAATACATGGCATTTTGGGACAATATTAAGGATTCCGTTGGTTTTACTCACTCAATGTTTAGCCCGCTGTACTTCTTATGACTCCCACTTAGCATATTTTGATAACTTAATCTGACCCGTTAGTCATTTAAAAGGTTATGCCTTCCATAAGGAACTTATCAAGAAAAGTAAAAGTACAAGGGGGACGACCCTTTCTTATAGGTGACGTCGGCTCATATCATATGGTCTTACCGAGTCAGTCCACAGCCGGAAATCTGTCAGAGCAACCTTGGATCAAAATGACTGAAGAATTGTATGTTCTTCAGGCTAAATATTTATACGATGATAGTATACATATTAAATTATTGTTTATATTATGATAGTTTTTCACGTATAAATAGGTATACATCATTTGCGTCTTCACAGGCTTTTCTAAACAAATTGATCATGCACTAAATAATAAAGATTCTACACATATTAGTCTTGGATGATATGACAAGTCAATCTATCAAAGGCGCATGGCAAACAAAACGGACCTGTTTTTCGTCGCTATGTCAGCAAATGGCCTAACTGAACATAAACTAATGATCATGGCAACCAAGGAGGACTACACTATATGTATGGTATGTCTATATATCTTGGTTTGTCTTAAACATGTTTTGCTCTCGGACAATTTTACCAGTATCAAAGGAAACCGGGCCGAGCTTTGGGAATGCGAACGCAGCAGTCCTAGAACTTCCCAGCATAGGTCCTGAATTAGATCATACTCGTCTGTGATCCACAGGGAGGGAGTTGTCAGGACAGACGTCCAGGGAGGGACCTGTTCATGTAGTGATATCTGTATATAGGCAAACTCATTAAAGTTATCAACTGTTAAACAATACAACACGTCTAATGAGGTGTTCAGACAAATGTCATGATCTGCTAGAGTATGATATAATACAGATCGTGGGGTTATAGCGTAGGTTGACAGCTTATACATGTGTCATCAAGTTTGTTTAGACTGACTGATATTTTACATAACAGTTAACTAATGACTGGGGCTCGGAAAACGCCATTGCCATAAAGAGTTGTAAATAAGCTGTGTATCTGACGTACCTGACAGTCACTGAAGGACAGGGGTTCTAAGAACGTCATTACCGTCCAGGGTTGTGGATAAGCTGTGTAACTGACGTACACCTGACAAACAGTGAAATTGCCTGACTCTCAGTGCAGGGCTAAGGTACTGGAATTGTCATTACCGCGCAGGGTTGTACACAAGCTGTGTAGCTGACTTACACCTGACAGTTACTGAAGGACCGAGGATTTGAAAAACATTATTACTGTATAGAGTTGTATGAAAGCTGTGTAGCAGACGTATTTAATGAAAGCCTCTAATCAAAACTAGATTTTAATGACATACATTAATACTATTATATTAAGTTCAAAGACATGACACAGGCGTGGACACAAAGGACTTGACGTGAGCCGTCATACAGACAGAGCAGGTGCTCATTACAAATGAAATTATAATTCCTATATAAGGCCTATATGTAATCACCTCTCCGCCGTCATGTGCTGATATCTTAGTTCATGTTAATTATACATATATATACAATGTAGTTTGACTTGACTAAGGCATGTACTGTAATAGGTTGTTAAGAGAAAGACATTGGGGACTCTGACTTATTTCCTTGTGGTATTTGCAGCGCGACACAGTCTGGCGACATGTTTACATTTCAGGCAAACAGTCGGTAACTGGGTCTAAGGCTTTAGTGTCACCACCTGAGTGTACATAAAAGACATCCACGTTGTCGGCATAAAGTAAACTGACGTCACTGGGGTTTCTTCCCGGTTTGAGGAAAAGGAATTAATTGCTCCTTTTCGTGCTTTGCACAAGACGGATTTCCCAATTGAAGGCCTGATACCAGACCGTAAGTAATGCGTTTCTTACGAGATGACATAACTTTGTTTTTCAGGCGATCTCCGCCTCACGGAATGGAGTGGACTCGGGAAGTAAAGAGGGTGGGCAGGGCAAGATCCCAGACGGTCTGCTGTCAGCTATGAACAAACCTGGACAGAAACCCTTCTCCTACCTGGGCGGTGTGGATTTAAAACAGCAGCTACAGGGCATGAAGGAGAGGCGCAGGTAGGGCTGGGTGGCTGCGTAATGTTAGGTGTAAAGATAGGGTAGACAGGTAAACAGCAGCCATAGGGCATGAAGGAGAGATGCAGGTAGGGCTGGGTGGCTGCGTAATGTTAGGTGTAAAGATAGGGTAGACAGGTAAACAGCAGCCATAGGGCATGAAGGGGAGACGCAGGTAGGGCTGGGTGGGTGTGTAATGTTAGGTGTAAAGATAGGGTAGACAGGTAAACAGCAGCCATAGGGCATGAAGGAGAGACGCAGGTAGGGCTGGGTGGGTGTGTAATGTTAGGTGTAAAGATAGGGTAGACAGGTACACAGCAGCCATAGGGCATGAAGGAGAGACGCAGGTAGGGCTGGGTGGGTGTGTAATGTTAGGTGTAAAGATAGGGTAGACAGGTAAACAGCAGCCACAGGGCATGAAGGAGAGACGCAGGTAGGGCTGGGTGGGTGTGTAATGTTAGGTGTAAAGATAGGGTAGACAGGTAAACAGTAGCTACAGGGCATGAAGGGGAGACGCAGGTAGGGCTGGCTGGGTGTGTAATGTTAGGTGTAAAGATAGGGTAGACAGGTAAACAGTAGCTACAGGGCATGAAGGGGAGACGCAGGTAGGGCTGGCTGGGTGTGTAATGTTAGGTGTAAAGATAGGGTAGACAGGTAAACAGTAGCTACAGGGCATGAAGGGGAGACGCAGGTAGGGCTGGCTGGATGTGTAATGTAAAGAGAGTATGTAAAGAGAGAGTGTGTAAAGAGAGACAGGTAAACAGTAGCTACAGAACATGAAGGAGAGGCGCAGGTAGGGCTGGGTGGCTGCGTAATGTTAGGTGTAAAGATAGGGTAGACAGGTAAACAGCAGCCACAGGGCATGAAGGAGAGATGCAGGTAGGGCTGGGTGGGTGTGTAATGTTAGGTGTAAAGATAGGGTAGACAGGTAAACAGCAGCTACAGGCCATGAAGGAGAGGCACAGGTAGGGCTGGGTGGCTGCGTAATGTTAGGTGTAAAGATAGGGTAGACAGGTAAACAGTAGCTACAGGGCATGAAGGGGAGACGCAGGTAGGGCTGGCTGGATGTGTAATGTAAAGAGAGTATGTAAAGAGAGAGTGTGTAAAGAGAGACAGGTAAACAGTAGCTACAGAACATGAAGGAGAGGCGCAGGTAGGGCTGGGTGGCTGCGTAATGTTAGAGGTAAAGATAGGGTAGACAGGTAAACAGCAGCCATAGGGCATGAAGGGGAGACGCAGGTAGGGCTGGCTGGGTGTGTAATGTTAGGTGTAAAGATAGGGTAGACAGGTAAACAGTATTTACAGGGCATGAAGGGGAGACGCAGGTAGGGCTGGCTGGGTGTGTAATGTTAGGTGTAAAGATAGGGTAGACAGGTAAACATGTAAAGACAGAGCAGGATGGGTGGTGTTGAACTGTTAGGCTGGAGCTATACAGAGGACACTGGGTGAACTTCATTTAACGAGGAGAATTTGCCACAGAGGTTGGTGGAAATGTATATAAAGGGGTGTATTGGAGATAAATGCATGTCAGGTATGACGCGCAGGTAAAGACGTCTAGCATTCTACACGGTAGCGTTGGTATTGAGATGTTACCTTACAGATAGCTGATAAATAGCGGTTCAGAGATATAAGAGAACAACGAGGTGGACTTGACAGGAGTTCTCTGCAACGTCATATGATAAAGTTCTCGGAATATTCCAAGGATTTGGGTATTTAAGATTGGCTTTACTAAGAAAGTGAAGCGGTCTATACACTGGTCTGTGCAGATAACATGTTTTCAGACCCCCACTCATCATTGAGTAACTCGGAAGTATAACAGTTAATGAGCTAAACTCTTGCATGTATATACTGGATAACCCAAGGTTGTAGAGTGCATGGCGAGCGGACAACTGCTTATGATCAAAATAGCTGGGAAAGGCTACTGTGTAATGTTGCAACCAGTAATGTTGCAGTATGGTGAAGAAAGACATTATCTAGTTCATATTACGACTGCCGAACCAGTAGTGTGTAAAGTGGAGGGTGCTATATGACAACTTTCGAGTCAGTACTGTGTAAACTAGATGATGATTTAACTGTCGATCCAGCGATTTGTAAACGAGGGGGTGCTATACCACGACTGTCGAACCAGTGTTGTGTGAACATTAGAATGCCATATAAGAAGGACAACTGTGGAACCAGAACTGTAAAAACCGGAGGGTGCTACAAGACATCTGCCGAACCAGTGTTGCGTAAACCGGAGGGTGCTACAATCTGCCGAGCGGTTGTTGCGTAAACCGGGGGATGCTACAAGATATCTGCCGAACCAGTGTTGCGTAAATCACAACATTGTCAGCGAAGCCTCTTACGAGCCATTTGCGACATAGATACTTCACCAGGGTAAATGCGCATGATGTGGTGTTGCGACAGCTTTGTAAAACATTTTAGCATTTCAAAAATGAAATAATGATTTCATTATTTTACAGTTTGAGGTAATGAGCAAAAAGCGTAAGAAGATGTAAATTAATTTGCAAATAAGAAGTTGTAAATGAGCTAACAAGGATTACCGTTATGAGAGTAAATGGTATACTTCCATCGTCAAATTTACGAGGATGTTTTTGGAAAATTAAACATTACTGTCCCGACCAGTTATAACTATTCGCATAGACTGACCTTAAAGTTTATATTACAACGGCTGCGCCAAGAAAGCACCCAATATCAGTCGCGTTCTTTTCACGGACGGTTTACAGGAAGGCACAAACTCCTGTTGTGACTACACGCACCCATCACTGAGAGAAGCAGGTCTGTCCAGGAGCCAGGCCTTGGTATACACTCACAGAGTCCCTCGCCTCAGGGAAAACTCCTCGTGGAAATGATGTTAGGTGTAACGTGAGAGTGCTCAATCAGTTAAACACATCAGCAGAGTATGAGAAGTCTGGTGTTATGCGGTGACCTGATAACGGCCTGCCATCACAAGATGGCTGGGCGTGGAGGATGCTAGATGTGTATCGGTTATATCCTACTGTTAAACTTAGTCAGACTTAACACCAGTCCCCGATCGGGAAATACATGTACACTCAGGCGAAGTGTCCAAACCACCATAATTTCCCGCCCTCGACTTTGTTGAAGGAGGCTAGACCAAGCATCATTACTGGCCTGCCTCAAGTTTGAAGATTTCATTGAAATGCGGATCTGCAGATCGTGTCATGCAGTAGCCCTGTGTAACAGGTATTAGTATGGGTATATGTTGAACCATACAATGGCACAACTTCTGCTTTTCTCCCCAACCGCTCGAACTTCCATATTATTTTACTGTTAACACACCGCGTGTGTTTCCGTTATGTGATATGAAGTGAAGAAGCGCAGAAGATATCATTGTATCAGGTTTTATATATTTATTTATTTGATTGGTGTTTTACGCCGTACTTAAGAATATTTCACTTATACGACGTTATGGTGGGAGGAAACCGGGCAGAGCCCGGCGGAAATCCACGACCATCCGCAGGTTGGTGGCAGACCTACCCACGTATGACCGGATAGGAAGTCAGAATGGGCTGGACTTGAACTCACAGCGACCGCATTGGTGGGAGGCTTTCCGGGTCATTGTGCTGCTATAGCGCGCTAACCAACTGAGCCACAGAGGCCCCCTGTATCAGGTTTTACATCGCTACTTTATATGTGAACTTTTATAAGCCTAGGCCTACTGATTGGGATAAATGACTGAGGGCAAACGGGAATTAATACTCTACCACATAAGCATATAAACGATGCCTTGCGGACAATGCGCATGTCGTGTAGTACCATGTTATATATACTGTGGCCCCTAGGGGTATAACTACACGTATCATGAAGTATTCTTAGCATGACACTGCATGGGAATGACTATCTGCATGGCTGTTGTTGCGATTGAGGCTATATGTCGTGTGTTGAATACTCAGCTATTTGTCTATGTGTCTATGTACATGATTAGGAAATAAAAGTTTTCGTCAGCAAAATGTTTTGTTTCACGTGCATGCACACCCCAATTACCAAGGCCTCTTTGCTGGTAGTGAGGTATCAAAGTGGTAGACTCTAGGTTCCTGCTATTTCCAATCTCTCACATTTCTCGGTTGTAGTGCACAGCGACACCGGGAAGTGTGGATGGTTGATGCCTGTTGGCAAACACCGTCTGTCTGATTGGCTTCCATGACTAACTACTCTGGCATGAAATAAAATTTCTGATTGGTTGGTTCAAAATGGCGTACTGTCCCTTGTTTCATTTCAGACCAGTGTAGTGTTTAGTGTGGAGCATGTTACTCTGTTCTTATGCAATGCATGCTGACGTGATGTGTTTTCCATTCCTTCCGTTCTCAGACAAGCCATGCAAGCATCGACTAAGGCCAAGGCCGCCAAAGATCCCGAACTGCATGCTCCCATATCGGCCAGGCCTGCTCCCGTCACCATTATCCCTTCCAAGAACACAACGTCTGTTCCCATGCCGTCAGGAGCTGTGGGGCGAGTTCAAGCACAATACAATTCACCAATGCCAGTTTACTCCAATGACAATATCAACGAGGCTTTCATAGCTCAAGCAGGTGGCGCTGCTCAGGGGTAAGTGGAGACAACTCCTGTCGCAAAATCCGCCAACGACGTGGAAAAACAATAGCTGCCAGCAGTTGCCAAATGCCATTTGGGCTTATAACTTTGAAATGAAAATGATGCATTTGAAACTGTATACAAATCTTACACATGCACCGTTTGTAACAGCAAATAGAGCCACTCCAGTGCATGTTAATGTAACTTAGTATTTGCTTTATCAGCTTGCGTGTAAACAGATACTGTTCGCGCTGCGTTATCTTGAGCTTTTCATGTAGAGGAACTATCAAAGCCCACTCCCTTGGTAGTACGCATTGACATGGGCAAATTGCATGGTAGTGATGTAGATGTCGTTGCTGTGTCGCTTAAGCTTCAATTGTATACATCGGATAATTAAATGGCCTTCGGGGATACTGTTTTGTGCAGTTGTGGTTTCTCGTCTTTCAGAATGCAAGAACGGCCAAAGAAAGATGAATCGGAAGTTGCGAAGTTTATCCGTGAGAGCGAGTCTGGCGGGAAGCCTGGTCAGTCCGGAGCGGACGAGGGCGAGTTTCGTGGAGGTTCTGCCGCAAACAAACAGTCTATGTCGTTTCGTGTGTTACAATGGATGACAGACACAGACAAATCCGAGGCAGATACCGACTCACGTGGGTTGACGATTTCAACCTTTTTCCTCTTTCTTTTTCGGATATTTAATATTTTCGACTTTCTATATGGCTGCTAATTATTCTTTGTGCAACACAACGGCTGCTGCTTTTTCGATAAAATATACCGCGCAAAATTTTGTTAGGGTTTGTCTGATTAGACAACGCTACATGGTGCTTCTGGCTTTTGTGGTCGCTAAATGTATCAGTCAAAATTTCTTTTAGAAGGAGGTCACTGCAATCTTCCTGACTTTTCCTCTGTCTGTCTTATTTCAGGTTTGGTTTTCTTGTTGCTTTGACTTGCTTTGTTCTCCCTGTAACTTGCTGTAATGGCTTCCTGGTTTATTGTTTTGCTTTTAGCCTTGTCTGCCTTTCGATAATCCGTGGTCTTATGTTTGGCTTTTATCGCTCTCATCTGTTAACAATCATCTGGAAACGGCTTTTGCTTGTTGTTATTAGAGAACACATGTGTGTTGCATTGTTTGGCTCTCAATGTCAGCCATAGCGTATAGCTGGTCGTCAAATGCAGATAATTACCTGTCGGCCTATTACTTGACCCACCGCCAGTTGGTGGCATTGTTTCATTGCCGTCTGTTTGGGTGCTAAGTTTAGTTTATAATTGTGTGCTTTGGCCAAGTGCTTGATTCTTTGCTATGTAATAGACTACAACACCGACACCCAGATTACATATGTTTACAGTAAATATTTCATACTCCTTGGTTGGATGTATGTAAGAATATATAAGTGATAATATCATATATAGAAGGCCTTGAGCCTGCACTGCAGATGTAGAAGTGTGTTGCATTTGCAGACATTAACTTATAATAAGAACATAGACAGAGTTGAATAATGCAGTGTTGCGCTCAGTGATGTAAAGTTATGCATGTTGCATTTTTCTATATTGAACTAATCTTATTCGGTTAAAGCTTTGAGTTTTAAAAAATGCGTCACTCACGTTAGAGAACATCGATTTTACGCCTGTTATCGAAACATCATGCTTGAATGCTTGAATGCACTCCTAATTCATTTCACCCTACCACTAAAGCAGTGTATTTTGAACTTCAGGTCCCTCGTCCTCAGTTTTCGGTAATTGCAAGAGCAACTCCTGTGTGTAACACTGTTACTGTCCTCGCATTATCCCAATCTCATCTATACGTGAGGAAATTTGGGTGTAATGGTTAGGATAACTACCTCCGGTCGCTGGCACACCCTTCCTGCTCATGTGGTACTCATACGGGGCAGCCACCAGGCGCGTGCCGTAAGCTTATACCACGTCCAAACCTGACCTTTCGATTTCCCACACAAGAAAACATTAACACGGTTTTCAATAAACACGCGTTTTAGGTTGACTGGCTAATTGAAACAAACTGTGGACTGGTTTCGAGTTACCTGCTACAGACTGTGCCCGGTGACGAGCGCGTGTTATACGCCCATTTGTATGTAGATAAGCCTGCATTCATACACTTAAAGTATTCACATCATAATATCAGTTGTTAACCTGTTAGATACCAGTAAAACATTATTAGAAGATAATTATGTACATATATTTCAAATGCCAGTTTCACTTTCAGTGCGCAAAAAAAGAGAGAAAGATCCCGAATTTCGGCATAATTCAGAAGATGACGAGATGCGGTTTAGTGGGTTGAATCGAGGCACGGGTATTCCTTCCAAGTCGTTCAGCCGTTTGCAGAAACTGACGGTGAATGACCAAGGTCCACAGCAAGATAAGCAGTTCCTCAGCCCCAATGGTGAGGCCTCCACAATAGCAATACGGGCTCTATTGTCTTCTTATGTCTTCTTAATTTGTTACACTTTGTAGTCTTTTTGTTTATAGAGTCCAAGGACTAATGATTTGTACTCGAAGGTGAGTTACAAAGATTATGTGGTTTCCTGACCCCAGCCCCGACACGCGCGTCGTTCTTTATCACTCCCAATCATTTCGCCTTTGGTATTCAGAATCAATCATTTTGTTTGTTTGTGCATGAAGTTTTTGTTTTGAGTTTGACACTATTGCCTGAACACCAACTTTAGATGTTCCGTTCAATAGAAACTTCAATTTCAAACTTCAGTTTTCATTACGTCTGACGCACAGAGTGAAGAATTTTAATGACAGTGCCAGAAACCACAGTACAGTAATGATAAGAGATATCCAAACAAACGTATATGTAAAATATATATAGTATATATTGGAGTGTTATTTTCTGTTCTATGTGTAGGTACTGTGACAAACTCTGGGGTAACAATAAATGGCTTTTCCCACAAACGAAATATTCAGAGAATCATTCCTTTGGATTCTTTTTATCATGGAAAAATGATGTGAGCTCTGTATAGGACTGTAGCGTGTCAGGCGTGCTATGAAGCGTGACAGGTGTGCTGAGTTCTGTGGATGTGTTGTAGGAGGGGAGAATGAAGATGGAGATGTGGGGAAATACGACGAAACGTCAATCCGCTACAAGGGCAAATACATCCCGTCCCCAGCCTTCCGGGTGTTACAGAACTGGGCCGAGCTGGACCCCATGGAAGGTCAGTCACCCACCCCCACCCCATCCATGTCCCATTAAGACGACATGTAACCCGAATATATTTGTTTTACAGAAGACATGCCTTGGATATCCATAACACTCATTATGGTATCACCTGACAGGTGAGAGACACTCAACTGTTAAAGCTATGAGTAAATTCTACGGTGGCCGAGAACCATTTCAGTCAGTCACTGTGGAGCCTCACATCCATTGTTCATTCTGGGGATACTAAACAAAAGTTTCCAGTTTTAAGGCTTGTAGTGAATTTAACAGAGGATAGTTAGTGTTAGCATATGTATTTAAAATCTCTTATCCTTTCATTGCTTTCCTTTACCTTTACAACCTCTCACAGTAAGCAAAGACTCGGAGAAAGTGCCGGACCGTGCCAGAGACAACGAAGACGTTCAGAACCCGGATGAAGTGCCCTTGGAGAAGCGCTACACGGGAGGGAACATACCTTCCCGAGTCTTCAAAACTTTACAGATGGCTGTGGGAGACGACCAAGGATCAGATAAAGGTACGTCACCTGATATATCGCTTCCGGTGATCAGATTTTGGAAGAGAAATGAAACCAACTTGTGAATTGTAAATTAATATGGCAATCGAGTTTAATATAAAAAAATGTTGGATTCTTTGTGCCATTTCGTTTTGTAGACGAAGTTTGTTGTTATTGCACAGACTGGAAACTAGGTCATGCAGGCTGATCGTTGTTAGGGAACATTTAAGTTCAGTAGAACAGTTAGGGTGTATATTGGTAGATGTCGGTATATATAGGCCTTGAATAAAACCTTTCTGCCGCTTGTTAATAGTAGCCCACTTTCTTCTTGTTAAATCTGATCTCTGCAAGCGGATATATGAAGTGGTTCAAACCGTTAAGAACTAACTGGGTGTTCCTCTTACAGTGATGTGTTTTGACATCACAATCAGCCAGCCATTTAGCTCGGGATGAGGGTGTTCACCCGGTCAAACCGGTTCAGGTTACTTTCATCAGCAATTCATTTTGCGATGTATTTACCGCATTCTTTAGGTTTTAACACAGCCACATTCTTCATAGTAATTTTGCCTTTGATCGACTCACCCAATGCTATTTTGTACTCTACTTAAAAAATTAATATCTTTTCAGAAACGTCGTCTGCGCCGGCGCAGTCCACCAACCAAACCCAGGCTTCCGGTCAACACCCGTCTCGCGGAATAAAAATTATTCATAAACCCAGCCAGTCGGCTGGTGCAACAGATTTCTAACCTACAGTGCCACGGTATTGGTCTATCATTTTGGACTGTGTGATTGTTCTGTGGCAAACGAAACAAGAATGACGTGGGGTGAAGGGACGTAACTCGCATCATGCTGAATTGGCAGTTGGTTTCCCTGACAAATGAGATGCTGCTCTCATCGTTAAATTATGTGGAATAAACATTTATTTTCTGTTAAATTATTTTGCACTTGCGATCTGTATGCGTATACCATGTTGACCTGACTGAAGGGAGATAGGTAGGCTTTGGAGAACATCAGATCTGTGCTGACTTATAGCTTATCCTTGATGCGCAGTCTCAACCAGCCACTGTGCGCGGAACAGTGACCAAGGTGCTATAAGCTGGACCCGGGGATATGTTTGGAGGGATGGCTGATCAGACAAAATGCTGATTGCACCAGGATTCTTATTTTCTCATATTAAATAAGCGTGCGTTATAATGCTGATGCTGTCATTTTCATTAGTATGTACATGTGCAAATAGCGTGACTGGCCGCGGATGTGGTGAATATGGCAAGAATTCCCATTCTGTTTGAGGCGAATGAATCGCAACCAGTCATTGTAAGTGTGAATGTTACTGGTTCATGTTTCCAGTAAAATGTAAAATGTTTTTCTTTATATAAAAGTCATTTGTGTTTTTTTTTTGTTTTTTTTTTTTTTTTTTTATTTTTTTTGTTGAAAAGCAGTATACTACTCATGCGCGGTGTCTCACGAGTCATGACTTTTTGTGCACAGTACATGTAGTTCTCGATGTACAGAGCAGTGTCTGTTACGCGAGGATGAAGTTTGTCAAATCTGAATGCATAAAAAAAGACACCTGTCCAGAGCTAACAGGTATCTAAATTACAACAGTTATCCTCCGAAACGTCAGAATGATGGACAGCTGTCATTGACGTCAGAAAGACGGACTGTTGTCATTGATGACGTCAGAATGACAGACAGCTGTCATTGATGACGTCTGATTGACGGACAGTTGTTATTGGTAACGCGACAATGACGGACCGTTGTTATATTGGTGTCAAAATGACGGACATTTCTCATCAGTTGTGTCCGAATAATAGCTCATTGCCTTTAGCTGGTGTGATGAGGAATCCTGAATTCTAAATAGTGTTAGTGATAACAGAGTAGGCTAACAGTTTAGGACATCGGTTAACAAATACGCGATACCAGTACAGCCCTGAATTCGATTTCACGTCTACTGTGAGCATACTTAGTATATTGATAAATAGATAGATAATCTTTATTTTAAAAACTCGATATAACTCCATAGTGAGTTATCTTGATTTAATTTAAACGTCTTGAAGATGTGCATAAAGCGCCTGAAAGTGACTTTTTCTTACTAGTTCCAGTCGTCACTTAACTAACGTTATACAACAATTATGATATGAATGGTGTTCGACTGTATTATTAATTTACGATTGAGTGTATATATTACAGTAAAATTTCTAGGTAAAATACTTGATTGTCGTCGGGTTGAACTGGTGTTTGTCTGGTAACTGTCGAAAGCCCGTCACTAAATGATAACTTTCGTTCTAACAATCGTTTGCGTCATGAGGAATCCTAGGGGACTAATCCGGGTCATACATACATGTACAGTTGTTTGGACAACTTTGCAATATAGGTCATGCAGATAGTCTATGAAATGTAACGCGTACATTGTATAGTGACAACAGGAATGTGTCTAACGCCCGTAGCCATCAACATGTGTGCTGTTCCTTGGTGTTGTTAAGGTTTAACCCCAACCCCCAAATCAGAGGTAGTATGTATACAGGCGTCTACTTCACGTTTCAGTTTCATGGTGGTGTATCAAATCCCTACCCTACTGCTGCGTCAGTCGTGTTCGAGAAAGTCAAGACTGTGATGTGTTATAAAAATGAAATGTGAAATAAACCTTTAGTAAAGTTTACCACTGTTGACATGGTTCATCCATGTGCGCCAAGTGTTCAGGTATTTCTTTGATGGTTAATTTAACGACACACCGCTGAAGTAGAATAGTAAACCGAGTTTAATTTGTAGTGGATTGTTATTAAATTCTGCATTACTCCATATTGTCTAGCGCCTGAAAGTTGTGACAAATAAACCATATAATACAGCAGAATCACTACTGCTTTTGTCTTCCTCTCTTTCTCGGGTATTCATTACCCAATTGGAAGGACGTAATAAGCGTGAAAATGTAATATGTTGGTCACGGCTGGAATGCCGTATGGTTTGTCACAGATGACGTGGTAAACGACTAGAATTTCGTATGGTTTCTCACAGGTGGTGTGGCGGGCGATTAGAGTGTCTCACAGGCACAGATGTTGTGGTAGGCGGCTGGTGTACCGTATAGTTTCTCACACATGGTGTGGTGGGCGGCTGGAGTGTCTCACTGTTCCTGACAGACGACGTATTAAGCGGCTGGAGTGTCGTATAGTTTCTCCCAGATGATGTTGTGAGCGGCTGGAGTGCCGTATAGTTTTTCACCGATGGGGTGGTGGTCGGATGGAGTGCGGTATAGTTTCTCAAATGGTGTGGTCGGTGGCTGGAGTATCCCACAGTTCCTCACAGATGGTGTGGTGGGCGGTTGGAGTATCTCACAGTTCCTGACAGATGACTTTGTGAGTACCTGGAGTACCGTATAGTTTCTCACAGATGGTGTGGTTGTCGGCTGGAGTGCCGTATAGTCTCTCACAGATGGTGTGGTTGTCGGCTGGAGTGCCTTATGGTTTCTCAGATATGGCGTCGTGCTTTCTTGAGATCTAAAGTCGCCTTACACATCATGTCAATCCTATCATAATAACGTGTCTCGAAATGCCATAACGCCAATTAGATGCAAGAATTATACATACCGGCTCTACATCGATCACTCTACACCCAAACGGTAGATCCGGGATTAAGAGCTGAATCCAGTTTTACCAAAGACTCAACTCTGATGATCTACTTCACTTGGTGTTCAGCTCAAGAGGAATAAGTGCTGCTGGTCCCGGTGTCAATATAATGTGACAGGGTGGGGTGTCATGTTTGGTGTCTTCACCAGTGAGGTGGCACTTTAAACACATTGACATTATGTCCAGTCTGCTACAAGGAGATCCCGTCGTGATATGGGGAGTGATCGATATGATGTTGGAAGCCACAGTAAACCCCATTAAACTAATATATATGACATGTAACAGACAATGTGCCGATTTGAGATAGTTGCCCACATTCTCCTATACACTCAAAGCTAAAATGACCTAGTCGAAATGACATCTGTTATCGACAATTAAAATATGTATTTCAAAATGTCTGAGCATATGTAGGTTTCAATTCAAGTAAATTAATCATCGGAATGAAAATATCGTTGATGTCCGGGCTAATTTTGTTTTATCAATGAGAATTATGTACTTGATGTTGAGATCCCATACACGTGTCGAGTGAATTGTCACATATAAGCGTGTTGCTGAGTGTCCGGCATGCATGCAATGCTTGCCTGACATTTCCAGTAGATCATCTCTTTGTGCCTTTATTCAAATAGACTGGAAAATAAAACAAACAAATTTCTAACAATTACATTTTAGGAAGGCCTAAATGTGTAGGCCTAACTGATACAGAACAGTTTACATAAAATAACTGATTCCTATGCCCAACCGAGTATGTCCTATCGCTTAAGGCATTTCAGCTCTTGCAAAATCAGTTAATTGTGTCAATTCAATCACCAATTACAAAACATAATATTTCACAGAATGCTGCGTCATTACTCTGTATTAATTTATTACTCTGTCTACTATAATACAAGTGAAATATCAGTCGTACAATTCTTACCTGTCTCTGTTTTCCTCTTCTGTCCCTGTGCGCAACAGCATGAAAATATCAGCGACTGAGACATGTATCATTGATATTTTATCCTATCAGATTTGATTGATTGATCGATTGATTGATTTATTTATTTGATTGGTGTTTTACGCCGTACTCAAGAATATTTCGCTTATACGACGTTATCGTGGGAGGAAACTGGGCAGAGTCCGGGGGAAACCCAGGACCATCCGCAGGTTGCTGGCAGACCGTCTCACGTACGGAAGGAGAGGAAGCCAGCATGAGCGTGAACTCACAGCGACCACATTGGTGGGTGGCTTCTGGGTCGTTGAGTTGCACTTGCGTGCTCAACGACTAATCCACCGAGGCCCCTATCAGGATTGAAGGTAATGCGTCAGCTTGTAACAGGCTCTCTCTCTGCCAGTGGCTATCAACATGAACATTTATACATAGATGTGAAATTCAAAATGCAATTGAACGCGACATATCTGCGATGTATATTAAGTTCGTGCTGTGCTTTTTTTTTTAATTTTTAGCGGATTGCACCTGGTAAATTACTTGACACAATTTTATACACGTTGTATTGTTTTAACTACAGACCTACCATAACACAACGTTTAGGTTCATGTCATTGCAATGGAAAAGATTACTGCATTTTTATATTCGAAGAGACAATCGATTAAGGGTATTGTGAGTGTCTCCATGATTAACCGGTATGCAAGCCGATGGTAACCACAGAGCTCAGCAGGATTATACCACTTGCCTTCATTAGAAATACATCACTGTCATAGTCGTCCAATGGGATTTCTTCTAACGTTTCATCCAAAATATCAGTCTTACCAAGCCGATTATTATTTACATTCCTTCTCTTGCTCTTCGAATCTGTAAGACAAATAAAAAATACTATGATAACATGCATACAATTCGAAGGTTTAGAATTACCTCTGGATTAGCCGTCATGCATGCAGTTGTTTGTAATGTGCGTAAAGCACTAAGGGCTTATTGTCAGTCAAAAAAGCGCTTACATGTGAAATGTGAAGAAGAAGAATGTGGTCAACCGACCCATGGTGACTGTGATGTGAGGTAATGTGAGGTTGGAAAGGTTTTGTATTTGTTAATTCTGCGATTGAGTTCATCTGCTTAATTATTTATTTCATTGGAGTACTCAAGAACATTTCACTTAAATACGACGGCCGCCAGTCCCTGCAAATAATACCATTACATGCCATCACATATTGTGAAACTGAAGAAATAAGATCGAATATAAAGTTTGCCCAATGCTTTCGCAAATGACTGTTTGAAGAACACGATAACACCGCACCAGCTGCCATGACTTCTATCGTCCCGTCCCCTTGGCCCCGCCCCTTCCGGTTCCGGTTGGTGTCATTTTTGCCTTGCCCGATGTACCACTTCATCTTGCTCATGTTCTCTGTCCTTCCGCCGTACCAGTGTAGACTGTCACAATCTTCGCTGTCGTCGCTCTGCGCATTCTCTAGACGTTCCAGTTCTGCTTTCTTCCGATCCAGCTCCTCATAAAGATCGCCGAGCATGGCGTAATAGCTAGAGGAATGCGACAGAATGCCGGATGATTCCTCACGGTCTATACAGCAAGACAAAGGGAGACAGATCAACATTTGCAGTGTTATCAAAAGTAATATCAAAGCCAAAAACATTGTTTACCCCAGATTTGTTTTCAACCTGTTTAGCCTACAACAGAATATTATATCGGACCCCTTATTAAATATTTATCAAAACTGCGAAAACGATCTCAAGAAAATGTCTCCCGACAATTAGTAAACTTTTTCAATCGGTAGAACTTTTCCGCTTTCCCCTTTACGCCTCCTTTGTAAGCACAAATAGAAGCACACTTCACACTGCTTGTTACGTTTAGCCAAGTTAGATAATGCTCTCGTCAACATTCGCCACCTGGAATATATATAAATGTCTGGATATCTTGCCTGTCCCTTGATGACAGCTATTTTAATGCAAATGCAGGACACTAGATGTCACGTTATTAAAAACTAACTGAACTTACCTTCAGGTTTCCCAACTCCAAACAAACCACAGCAATCTGTAAGGCAAAGACACATCATGATTACCCGATAGGACAAACATTGGATGGACAGGATGAATAAACAGATTCGTGTCGCGCCTACACAGACAGTGCAGATTAGGTATCCTTACCGTCGTAATCCTTAAAGTTGATCACCATGGTGTAAGTGAAAACATTCTTGAATGTCCACTGTACCGTTATCTGTTGTAGTGTTCTGATGAACTGATTTCTCATAATAAACAGCAGCAGTCGGTGGAAGCATGTTTGCCTCCATGGTGGAAGTCAAAATCAGTGTTACGCACACATTTGGTCTAATACCGCCAAACCTCCCTCTGCTGTACATCACATAAGTGAAAGTTTTCCTAATTTCTTTCTGTGAAGGTGCACAGGCTTCACTTTTTTGTTTTCAAAATCGGAGTGCGACAATTCTAAACATGATTGTATAGGCCTGCAATGACAGAGATTAACTCAACACAGTTTCCATAAACACATTAAAAGCAGGTCTCTGTTCGCTATTTATTACATAGTTTCTGTACTCCAGTCAGCGTTATTTCTATATTCAGTATAACTTATGCGTGTATGTTGTTCCCTGTGGGATACTGAATAAGCCATATTTACAGTTCATGTATAGACAGCCTCTGTGCACAAAGTATCCCGTTTTGATATTCATAGCTTTCGGATACAGTTCCTGCTACAATATTCAGGCAACTCCCATGAACAATCTCAACGCAGTATACAGTTTGAGGTTCAAAACAGTTTCCGTTCACAGTTTTCGATTCAATATTCCAGACGATTTCCATTTGTTATTCGTGTGTTCGATATTCAGCACAGCTTCCACACTCTTCCTGCTTTGACATTCAAAATATCTTCCGCGCGGTTCTCTCTTTAATACCATTACTCAAAACAGCTTCTTCACGGTTTCTGTTGTAATGATATTCAAAACAGTTTCCGCACCCACTAACTTAACTCCCTAGCAGCATTACTTTCTGGAAGAATAGACTGTTGCGGTAGTATATAGTCATATATATCTCACATTAACCTTTCCAACTTTCAACCAAATCTGAAACGCTGTTTTTAATGTTATTATTATGGTTAAATCTACATGTAGTTCTGAATTGACGGAGTCATAATATCGATACAATTAGGCCTAGATGTTTTGAGACGATAAAATGGGGAAAACTTACCACAAAGCGACATTATAGAGGCCTAAAGATGTATGGCTGCTGTGTGGTGTACATGGCGTCAGTCTATGCTGTGCAGGTAACTAGGAAACCTTGGTTTGCTATAAGACGTCATGCAACGCAACTAAACTGACGTCACCGCCCATACTAGGCATGACGTAACAAACCTCCGCTAATAGGTACAGCGCCGCCTGATGTCACAGGCGAGAAACCATCCATCCTACAAACAGGTTGGACTGATACAGTCACCGCAGTTTTACAGCTCATCACGTTGTGTCATGTAGGCCTATCGTTGGTACCACGAATAAAGGACTCATTCTCTCCAATAGGGTCTCGGGAAATCACACTTGTGATTTGGACCGGAAATACACAAAGGTTTTTGAAAGCTAACCTAACCAGGCCTCGAGTTTAGGTTTTGCTGAGGCATCAGCCGGGATACTTTGGCAAAATCTGGTGGTGTTTTGTGTATTCAAAGTATTGTAAGGTACTTCCAAACAAAAAGTAGGCCTGCTGAAAGTTTAGAACTCCAACTACATGTGGGAATTCGCCGAGTTGCATGTCTCACCACACAACATAGCTTTGACGATGATAAAAGTTATCTCCCCTGATTTAGAGACCATTGCAACGTAAACACGATAACCTGTCACCCTTCGGAATATTGTGTGAGTGTTGGACGATTTGGGCATGATGCTTGGACGAAGAATGTAAAACCCAAGAAAATGTCAGTC
This sequence comes from Acanthopleura granulata, assembly GCA_016165875.1. Classification (NCBI taxonomy): domain Eukaryota; kingdom Metazoa; phylum Mollusca; class Polyplacophora; order Chitonida; family Chitonidae; genus Acanthopleura; species Acanthopleura granulata. The sequence continues at coordinate 45,197,047 of JABBOT010000002.1, forward strand.
AGCGATCCACTTCTGAAAACCCTTAAAGGTATATTTTGTGTCGATTTCCAGGCAAAAAAAGTTAGGAAACGTGCAACAAGTGGTTGTCAACTTGTTAAGTTGTTGTTGTTGTTTCGATTTGGCCAATCTATAATACATGGTACATGGACAGTGAGTGAGTTTTGAACTACCATCGTTTGGGGTTTTGGTCATCACCAATTACAACCAGTTACACATGTACTATAGCTACTGATCTTATCTTTACTGAAGACTTTGGTACAGTTCAACACAACACATTGGTCAGTATGACGGTAGTTCACCAAGTCAGACGTTTCTCTGCAATTCTTCGGCCATGTTACTTGTTAGTCCATGCAGGCGTATTCATTTAAAATTCTGACCTTCATCGCAACACTGATTCCATAACCAAATTAAAAATAAAATATACATCGAGGATTTTTGAACTCGAAAATAATATGGGCAAAAATAATGGACAAAAGTGGCACACCAACTCACTTCTTTTGATCATTTCTGTGTCATTTTCCTGTTGAATGTCGAATACTGTCTTCTTAATTCACTGCCTTTACCAGTGAAGCTAATTAACTCGCTGTCTTGTGGCCACATTAACTGTGAGAACAAACAGCTCTCCATGGACCACATTGTACCATATTGAAAGGGGATAGTGTGATGCATAGGCAGTTTGCTTGTTTGTTACATCTTGAGTAGCTCTAATGATCCAGGACTTCAGAAAATTTGACCTTTTAAACGCTGTTGTCATTTATTGCATCCTCAAATTTCTTTCAACTATTAAAATATTATACCTTATAATACTGGGGGATAAAGTGAAGCATCTTGGGATGACATGAGTGTTAACTGCTTTCTGGACAGTTTCAGATGATAAAGGCTCCAGGTCTGGTGATAAGGTGAACGAAACAAAGAACCATAATTTTATTTCTAAGATCCCGTATAATTCAGTTAAGGCATAGTGTCTGTGAGATTGCATGTATCTAAAAACCTGGGAATGTTTCAAAACCAAGGATCTGCATCATAAAGATTTCAAGACAAACGCAACAAATTGTTGACCACACATTACATGTATGTAACCATTCAGAACTTGTACAATGCTGACATTTTGATAACACAGAAATATGAAGAAACCGGTGACTGATAATTGCCCCTCAATCACAGTGTCAAGAAGCTGAAACCCTCTGGTTTACATGTACCTTTTGTTCTCATTTCTGTGCATTTGTACTTTGTTACCGTGGCCCTCAGGTGACTCTGGGTCATGTAAATCTACAAATTAATGTCAGCTAAAATCACATAGATAACTCCAAAATATTGGTGATTCTTGTTACATGTACCCTTCTGGTCATTTTCACATGACTTTTAATATTCATACTTTTGCCTACACACAAATCACGTCCTTTTCCAGTTAAGCCCATTTCTGTTTTTTCTTTGTCTTTTTGTTTCAGCTTATATATTGGAATTTCGTTCAAACAAGTTGGACGTGCGGGATGGCAGTGTAAAGCTTGAGGGATTTTGTGAGACATTGGAAAAAATATTTCGAAAAGGTCTCAGAAGTAAGTGTACAAATTGTGTTGCGATGCAACATTTTAGTTTTCCAAACTAAAAATAAAGTTCATTATTTTCCTTGTGCACGCCAAAGCCAGCGTTAACAATTATCAGGGTAGATAGTATAGAAGTGAACAGCTGTAATAGCACATTTCCACAATTCTTTCCAGTATATTTGATTGCTTCAGAATGTTTTAACGGCTGGGTAGTTGGGGGTAATAAATTGTATGAACACTGTAAATGTGTTCTTTCTTTCGTACGCAAGCTTAAATTTATACTTTGTTTCAAGCTTTCCTCTTGATGTTATTCTTAAATATAAAGTGTCCTCCGTAGATAGTGTCTTTTAAATATGTTTTTATTAATAAATGTTACTTATAATGATAGCTCTCCCAAAAATTATCATCTCTCTTGCTGTATATAAGAATATTTAACCAAAATAATTATAAAAAAAGTATTACTACTAATGACCATAAGTCTGATTACGACTTGTACAGATAACATGAGCTCTCATGGGCATCATGCTGTCATTACACATGTTTAATAAATATTTTATTAACTATGTTTAAGATTCTGGTATTCTTTTGTAGATCCTGGTCGATGGATTGGCAACAAGAAGGACTACTGGAGCTGGATATCCAGCCTGGTGGACCAGAGCCCTGAACAAAGGTTTGCTGAACAATAATCCTTTGAGAAATACTCTTCATGAAGACCGTTACGCCCTGATTTGACACGCCAAAAGGTGTCAGGTACAAGTACTCACAGCCAGTGTTCAGGGCTCAGCCAGCATGAAACTATACACTACATGTACATGGAGATGGTCATCCTGTGCAGTGAAACACTGAGCATTGCATTCATACATTCATAAATAAATAAATCAACAATAATTGTTTTTGTTGCCTCTTTGAGTGTCGTAACTGTGCACTGATGTGGACAAATTAGTCTGGCATCCTGCGTAGTCTACCTGTAAGTAGTTGTTCTTGATCACATACTAGGAATTACACAGGTCACTAAAAGTGCAACATTTTACTTTGATGTTTTTCAAGTAACACGTTTTGTTAAACACTAAGAAAGCCTCATGTTAGAAATTTACAAAGTTGATCCTTGCTTCTAAAATTCTCTGACATCTGCTACAGTATTGCAAAGGTTTTAGGGGATAAAGTGTCTGTTTTTTCCAGCAGTTTTTAATGTTTTACTTTCCTTTGTTTATAGAATTAATCCGATGTTTTCACTAGTCATTTCTGCAACAAAAGATTGTAAGAAGGTGAGTGATGTGATTAACATCTTTACCATCTTGAAGAATGCAACTGAATCAATTGTGTAAATTTATATGAAGAAGTATTCTGTCATTGTGCTGTTGGCCTATAGAGAGACCAATGACCTGATGTGTTATCTCTTGTGAACCCTCCTGTAGCCAGTGTTTAGTGAGTAGACAGACCAACAAAGTGCTCATTGTTGTCTGTTTGGAACCCTTGTGTATGAACCCTATATGTGTGTTGACAGATCAGTGCTGTTTGCTGTGAACCCTCATGTATGAGCCCTCTGTTATGTTGACAGACCATGACCTTGCAGGGCCAGGGTCGACTCTTCCTGCGTGGGGCCCTGGTCAAGAAAGTGCTCGGTGTCCCAATAGACATTCTGCTGAAATGTGGAGACCAGGCTGAGGTAAGACAACTCTGGGTGTGTCTCAGGGTTTAATAGGTGATCTGTATCTGAATGCTACATACAGTGATGGCACTTGTAATGTGTGAACATCTCACAAGTTTTGTGTAAGACACTTTAGCCAAGTGTAGTTCAGGAGCAAGACTTGGTGAGCAAAAGGACAAACAAGCTTTGGAGAAACTTGTCATGATGACCCAACAGGTAATTGGTCTGTATGTATGTGGCAATAACCCTCAACACATCCATAATATGTAGCTTTGGCTGTGGCCTTAGTAAGCTCTAACAGTACACTATGAGGCCTGTCAACCCGTGCATGTTTGTGTGGTGGCATTGAAAACAAATCCATCCCAATTTGTCCATGCAACAAGCCATTGTGGGTAGTGGAGTTTGTTACAAAACACTCATTGTATGTATTACTTATGTTTTACTTTATCACTGGTGTTGTAAGATTGGTGACGCTGACATTTTGCATGTACATGGAATACCTAGATATTGGCGTAAGAACTGCGCTGTTGCTCAGGCCTGTTAGAGGTTGTGTCTATGTGTCTACAAATAGTGCCGAAACTTTTTGTAGGCACTGTCTTCAGTGTCTTTGTCACTTGTGTCGAGTAGTACAAAACTTGTGCTCCCCCTGTCTGCATACATATGTGTACATGTAGTACAAGTTGTGTGTATGTGTTTAACAGTAAATGTATCTCTGTGTGTTGTAGTCTTGGTATGAGCCTCGCAACTCTATCATAGGAGACGAAATTCTCAGAGGTATGTCAAGCATTCACATGGTGTAGCTGTGTGTACCTGTGTGTACCTGTTTGTGGGCTTTGTAAAGCATGTTTTCTGTTACCATGATACATCAAATGTGCACTGTTGCCGACAAATAAAACAGAGAAAATAAACCCCTATTAAGGATTATGAATAGTTAATGTAATGTGCATATAACTATTGAATTTTAAACCGAACAACAAGATATATGAAGCACATTTATACTATATCTACATATACTGTAAGAATAAGGGAAGGAATCTCTGTATGTACATGTGTGTCTATCTGTCCTCCAACTTTCTACACACGTGTTCATCAGATCTACATCTCACTTCCTGGGTTTACTGCTTGGTGTCAGAGTAAGAGATATTCCAAAAAGTAATTACTGCATGTGCAAATTACCAAATGAATAATATCACAAATTGGCGCTGCACTGGCGAAGGAGATATTAACGCTTCCATAACTTCATCATGCAACTTAAATTTATAATGAAGCAAATTATTCCATTTTCACCATTTTCTTTTGTTTCAGAAATTCTGATGTCATTATTATTTGAAGTCACAGAGGTCAACTTTTTACTGAATTTAAAGGTATGTGTATCATGTGCATCATAAAATGTTGTCTTTTGTGGTATGTTGTAACAAAGTTGTCTTCCTTTGTGGTATGTTGTAACAAAGTTGTCTTCCTTTGTGGTATGTTGTAACAAAGTTGTCTTTTTTGTGGTGTGTTGTAACAAAGTTGTCTTTTGTGGTATGTTTGCAACAAAGTTGTCGTCTTTTGTGGTATGTTGTAACAAAGTTGTCTTCTTTTGTGGTATGGTGTAACAAAGTTGTCTTCTTTTGTGGTATATTTGTAACAAAGTTGCTTTTTCTTTTGTAAATATAGTATGTAATAATACATGTAAAAGTTTAATAATTCCTTTTCAGATCAGGTTTACTTAGGTATTTATTTATTTCTGTATATTTCTGAGGAGCCTCCTTGACTGAGGGGTTAGCATGCTTTTACAGCGCTGTGACTCAAGAACTTGTAAACTTTGCACTTTGCATTTCTCTGGGCTCTGCCAGGTTTACCCCACTGAACTGCTGGCTGCCGTCATGTAACTGAAATATTCTTGAGTAAGCTGTAAGACTCTGTATTCATTTAACAGAATGCCAGTTTCCTGGATGAAACCTGGAAAATCCCTGTAAGTACATGTCGTTGCTTGTCTTATGTTCAGTTTGTTACCTTTTATTTTCGGAGTCAATCACACCATGAAATTATCATTATTGGATTCTCTTTATGTCTGTTTTGGTGAAAACATTTAATATCTCAACCTTGAAAAATTTATTTGATTATCTCAGATAAAGTATAGACTGGTTTATGAAGGATCCCGCATATATGCAAAGCAGTCTGTTCCAGCATAGCAGTGTTCTCCTGGAATGTCTCATTTATCTAATTTTTTTTCTCCACTTTCAGAGGTATAGACAGTATGAGTTTGTTCCAACAAAGGATCTAGGAATTCACTTTCAGTAAGTGTTTTTCATGAATGCCATCTTAGGAGCACTAATTCACTTCCTTTATGGCCAGCTGCAACGTTGTGTCTCTCGTTGTTGAATGGATGGTGTCCACACCCGTTTCTTGGTGAACACCTCAGCTTGTATGGGCATATGTATGTTATTGTATTGTAAAACTCAACAAATTTGGGTACAGTGACTCAGGAGCCACACACCAGTGCAGTTTCTGTGAGTTCAAATCCAGCTCACGCTGGCTTCTTATGTCATACGTGGTAAGGTCTGCCAGCAACCTGCTGATTGTTGTGGGTTTCCCCTGGGCTCTTCCAGTCTCCTCTCACCCTAGTGCCGGCCAGAGATAATGCAAATCAATCAATTTGATAGAGCCGACTGTTGATTGGCTTTCATGTGTTTGTGATCACACATGGTACTGTACACACATGTATATGTATGGAGTATTTTGGATATGTGTAAGTACGTTAATGACGTGCATGGCAGCTTGACAGTTAGAGCAGTGCAGTATGTGCCCCACACATTCCCGTATTATTGTATTTCTCTGTTCTGTCTTATATTTTAAGCATCCACTTCACAATTTAATAACACCCTAGTAGAGAGTGTTCTGATATAGCCTGTGCTCCCAACTGGAGGTGTGCTGTGTTCACTCTTACTATAAGGGGTAAATGTGTTTGCTGAGCAGAGGGGGAGCATTGGTTATGGTGTCACATGTGTGCAGGACAAAATGTCTTTGGTGTGCTTTTTTCCCCTTGTGGTTTGCCCTTTGTGCTGCAGCACAGTGTATATGGTGACCAGCACCCTCTCCCCCACCCTCCCTCAGCCTGGTAACTTGACACTGTTTCAGGTACGTGAAGGGCCGGGCTGTGGTACTGGCTGTGGAGGAGGGCAGTGTGGCAGAGGAGGATGTAAGACCCTCTTCTTGTATTAATTATCCGTTCCACTGATTGTTACCTTTTGTCTTCTCTGACACATGCACTTTGTTACGTGTCACTCTTGATTGTTGTTTTCCAGTATGTAAGAAACTATTTTTATTTATGTTTTGTCAAATTGTTATTGTGTTATGATATTCTACCAGGGTAGGTTCTAACTGTTTTTGTTACTGTTTTGATCATGTGTAATTCTGTTCTGCTGTATTCTACCAGGGTAGGTTCTAACTATTTTTGTTACTGTTTTGATCATGTGTAATTCTGTTCTGCTGTATTCTACCAGGGTAGGTTCTAACTATTTCTGTTACTGTTTTGATCATGTGTAATTCTGTTCTGCTGTATTCTACCAGGGTAGGTTCTAACTATTTCTGTTACTGTTTTGATCATGTGTAATTCTGTTCTGCTGTATTCTACCAGGGTAGGTTCTAACTATTTTGTTACTGTTTTGATCATGTGTAATTCTGTTCTGCTGTATTCTGTCAGGGTAGGTTCTAACTATTTCTGTTACTGATTTGATCATGTGTAATTCTGTTCTGCTGTATTCTACCAGGGTAGGTTCTAACTATTTTGTTACTGGTTTGATCATGTCCAGGGTAAGATTGTATCAGGAGATGTATTGGATGATCTGTATGGTTACTGCCTCAAGTGGGGAAAGAAAGGAAAGGTTAGTGAAAATTATACACTGTTAGCATAGAATACATGTATAGTGTCTCACATATAATTTCTTCGACTTTCTTCACCCTCTAATCATCGTACAGTACTAAGCTGGTAACGTAAAAAAACTGAAAGTTTATGTGATAAATAGTAAATAAACTTGACTTGATTTTTCACCAGCTGCCACCCTTCTGCACTAAAATGATTACTGCCTGAAAAATTCCATGAAATTGTAGGCGACGGACTGCAGATATTTATGGGCAGTAACATTGGCAGTTACAGTGTAAGTAGTAATACGAATACATGAACACATGGTGATTGCTTTCACATGATGTGATTATTGGGTACAGTTGTCACCTTGACCTTGGTAACTTTTTTAGCAAACTGATTTACATCTGTAGTAAGCATGAAGTTGACAGATTGGTTTTGTCTCTTTTCCCAGCTACAAGCTCTGCTGAAGCAGAATCAGGGATGGCCAATATATATGGGAGTTGTGAAGGTAAGGTTTATGGGGGTTGTGGAGCGTTCATTTGATTTAAGGATTTGAAGACACCCAGAGTTCTTTTTGTATGAAAGCAGCTGTTTTTGTGTCATCATGTTTCACTTGTAAAATCCTCTGTCGCATCTGTGTGGGATTTTTAAATACCTCCACTCTCACACTTTATCAGTTTTCATTATGTGCTAATGAAACACAAACACTGGTCTTTATCTTGTGGAAACTGGGGCTATTTTCTTGTGAAAATGAGGACTTTATTGTAATTTTCAGTGTTTGGACCAATATGGCTGTTACTATGAGCCGATCGTCAGTCTGCTAAGGGAAGCAAATCTGGACGTGAGGTCCCTGAAGGAAGTGGTGAAGAGGGCTGATGATAAAGAGGCTGAGCGCGATGAGGAGGAACGGGTGCCGCCGCATGCGCTCCTACCCGAGGATGAGTGTGATGAAATCCCAGTTCATGGGCCAGATGGACGGTACGTCAGCAGACGAGATTAGCTGTGGTTAATACCCAGAGGCTGATCAGTGACAGCAAGCCTGTGGGGACGGTAAGTCAGCAGACGAGATTAGCTGTGGTGAATACCCAGAGGCTGATCAGTGACAGCAAGCCTGTGGGGACGGTAAGTCAGGAGACGAGATCAGCTGTGGTGAATACCCAGAGGCTGATCAGTGACAGCATGCCTGTGGGGACGGTAAGTCAGCGGACGAGATTAGCTGTGGTGAATACCCAGAGGCTGATCAGTGACAGCAAGCCTGTGTGGACGGTAAGTCAGGAGACGAGATCAGCTGTGGTGAATACCCAGAGGCTGATCAGTGACAGCAAGCCTGTGTGGACGGTAAGTCAGGAGACGAGATCAGCTGTGGTGAATACCCAGAGGCTGATCAGTGACAGCATGCCTGTGGGGACGGTAAGTCAGCAGACGAGATCAGCTGTGGTGAATACCCAGAGGCTGATCAGTGACAGCATGCCTGTGGGGACGGTAAGTCAGCAGACGAGATCAGCTGTGGTGAATAGCTGTGGTGAATACCCAGAGGCTGATCAGTGACAGCATGCCTGTGGGGACGGTAAGTGAGCGGACGAGATCAGCTGTGGTGAATACCCAGAGGCTGATCAGTGACAGCACGCCTGTGGGGACGGTAAGTGAGCGGACGAGATCAGCTGTGGTGAATACCCAGAGGCTGATCAGTGACAGCACGCCTGTGGGGACGGTACGTCAGCGGACGAGATTAGCTGTGGTGAATACCCAGAGGCTGATCGGTGACAGCAAGCCTGTGTGGACGGTAAGTCAGCAGACGAGATTAGCTGTGGTGAATACCCAGAGGCTGATCGGTGACAGCAAGCCTGTGGGGACGGTAAGTCAGGAGACGAGATCAGCTGTGGTGAATACCCAGAGGCTGATCGGTGACAGCAAGCCTGTGTGGACGGTAAGTCAGCGGACGAGATCAGCTGTGGTGAATACCCAGAGACTGATCAGTGACAGCAAGCCTGTGTGGACGGTAAGTCAGCGGACGAGATTAGCTGTGGTGAATACCCAGAGACTGATCGGTGACAGCAAGCCTGTGGGGACGGTAAGTCAGCAGACGAGATCAGCTGTGGTGAATACCCAGAGGCTGATCAGTGACAGCAAGCCTGTGTGGACGGTAAGTCAGCAGACGAGATTAGCTGTGGTGAATACCCAGAGGCTGATCAGTGACAGCAAGCCTGTGGGGACGGTAAGTCAGGAGACGAGATCAGCTGTGGTGAATACCCAGAGGCTGATCAGTGACAGCATGCCTGTGGGGACGGTAAGTGAGCGGACGAGATCAGCTGTGGTGAATACCCAGAGGCTGATCAGTGACAGCACGCCTGTGGGGACGGTACGTCAGCGGACGAGATTAGCTGTGGTGAATACCCAGAGGCTGATCAGTGACAGCATGCTTGTGGGGACGGTAAGTCAGCGGACGAGATTAGTTGTGGTGAATACCAGGAGGCTGATCAGTGACAGCATGCCTGTGTGGACGGTAAGTCAGGAGACGAGATCAGCTGTGGTGAATACCCAGAGGCTGATCAGTGACAGCATGCTTGTGGGGACGGTAAGTCAGCAGACGAGATTAGCTGTGGTGAATACCCAGAGGCTGATCAGTGACAGCATGCCTATGGGGACGGTAAGTCAGCAGACGAGATTAGCTGTGGTGAATACCCAGAAGCTGATCAGTGACAGCAAGCCTGTGTGGACGGTAAGTCAGGAGACGAGATTAGCTGTGGTGAATACCAGAGGCTGATCACTGACAGCATGCCTGTGGGGCCCAGAATCTGTGAACTCCCTTAAATCTCTGACTTCCCCTCAGTCTCCAAGCATCCCTGATGTAATAAGTTGCCCTGAATCTGTTAGTTCCCTGAATCTTTGAACTTTCCTGAAAATGTGAACTCTCCTGCCAGAACAATAACATCTTGGATGGAAATGAATAAAGTGAATTATGCTATACATGTATTCTCTATTCCGGGCGGTGAAATGAAATAAGTTGAACTGCTGTATGGTTTGTACAGTTAAAATTAGCCAGTTTTGTACCTTTGATGTATATGAATCTTTTATCATGGATGCATTTTCTGTTTTCAGTGCTGTTTACCAGGCCAAGTATGTCGGCCAGCAGACACTGGGAGCAGTAAGTGACAAAAATGTTCTATTTGAATTAAAACTGGAAAAAGGCTTGCCTCTTTCCCAAATTCTCATATTTTATCTAAAGGTAATTGATAGGTATTTTATTTCGTACTCAAGATTATTTTCTTATATTGCACACATGAACTCAAAAAAATAAAGAAAATGCATGTCATTTTGATGTTTGGGGTATTATGAGACTTCAAATGATCAAGCCGTGTTTGAAATCTTTATTATAACCATTATAACAGTGCAGTAAAGAAGTGCACAATATAACCGGTTTGATATTACAGTCAGTGTGAGAAATCATGTCATTGCACTTGTGTCTGTCACCAGTTCTCTTTGCTTCACAGGACGGACGTGTACACCGCATTGAAGATGCCGTACTCAATGTGACCAAGAGCAGCGGCAGGGACAAACTGGTGGGTTTACAGTACACATGCACCCGTGTGCCCTGTGTGATGTACAGGGAAAGCTCATGTAGTGACAGAACACAAACAGTGAGGTCATCACTCCAAAGACCGCTGAAAGCAAAATGTATATGCAAAAGCATCTTTACTTCCTTCTTTAAAATATTTTTGAACGAAATGCAATGCTTCATGTTTTGATCATATGGTGTACCTCTATAAGGCCTGACTTGAGCAGATTGACTCGGGTCTGACCAAGGTTTGAAAGGAATTCAGTTTTTGTAGTTTTTATTCAGAATTACCTGTGCTGTGTAATGGCTAATTATTTGTATCATGTCCTTGGGGTTCTCCGTTAGATAGAGAAAGCTTGTTTATCCTGTAGATGAATTGTGCTGGTTTCAGTCAGTGACGGTGGAGTTGACAGAAACAGAAGTCATTGTGACATCCAAAAAAGACAAGAAGGTATGTCATGATCACTGTAACAAACAAGATGCAAATGTACATTTCTTCCTAGCTTTATGATGATCACTGTAACAAGAAAGCGGAAAGGTGCCACTTTAGCCTGGTTTGTGATCCTTATCAATGTAACTAACATGACAACAAGCTACACTTTAACGTTGCTTTATCATCCCTGTTGTAACATTGTGTCATTCTGTATCAGGCTCACCTGCTGGCTCATTTAAACAAGTTTAAGTCTTGTATCAAATATGGAAGGGTAAGTTTATGTTATTGAATACATGACTCGAAAATCTCAGTTTTAGCCAAGAGAATTGGGGTAAATTGTTGTGATGCTTTAGTATCTGGTATTACTATGCCTACTCCATAAAATGGGACACTCTGTAACTGAGAAACCCTGAAATTAGCCGGGAAGATCACACAGTCTCTGACGACTGCTCACAGCAGCTAGTATTGGCCTGCCAGCATGGCTATATCATTGGCCTACACTACAGCGTAGCCTTTTATGGCAATTTATAGTCTATATACAATATGCCAAAAAAATAACGTAAGGAAAATTGAACTCCACATCGACACGGTGTTAGCACACAATTTCAGGCCCGATAATGTTTTCAAATGGGCTCCAATTTCATGGTAAGCTCAATGGTTTTCGCTTTCATCTTTGTTAAATTTACAGATAGACCTCAAATTAATTACATTGGCAGTACAGTAACGTGGGTGCATTTGTCAGATTAATGAATTAAAACAGACGGACCGCTGGGTAATTGAGCTGAATGCCAGGGTTAAGAGCTGTTGTTGTTATACAGTCTTAATGTTCTTGATATTAATGCCAGGAGCTTCAGCCAACTCTTCTCTACCTATAGTTCACATGAAAGTAACAAGTCAGAAATAAACACTTACCAGCAGGTACATGTACTCAAAGTGTCCAGTGTTGAGTGCTAATCCATTGCTATTTAATAATTAATCCCTATCAGCATAGAATCATGCCTTATCTGTATCCATATCCATACCCGTGTTTTGCATGTTATGCACAAAAATTCAAACTCACTACTGTCACGATAAAAAAAATACTTCATAACTTCATAAAGTTTATGTATTAGTGGAAGAGTTTCAATTTTGCACACGATCCGATGATCTGACATACTTTCCCACAATCAGAAGCCTCCATCACATGCATTTCTTCTCTCTATCACTAAACTGTACAAGCTGCATGTAGACGAAGGATCAGTGTATAAGTTCAGTGCACATTTGGTTCAGGTTTAAAACAATTTACTGATACCAAGAAATACAGATTTATATTATGGTCGATCTGTATCGAGTCATTGACATGATATTTCACTCTGAACGACGTCTGCGTGGATTTACAAACTTTGTCAAATGGTATGAAATCCTAGGTCATTTAGTGAAAAATGACTGTCATTGTGGGAAAAAATATGGATCACACATTTCAATTTTGCAAATACGTTTTGAAATCCCAGAAGATATCCTCCTATAGAAACATATATTTGTTACGCAATTATATACGAACTCGAAATTACAGAAAAAACTTTCAGTGTTTTGTATAGCAAGAAGTTGGACACGATTTCTCCACGGTTGCTTTGTAAGTTTTAAATTTACAAATACATGAACTGGTGATATCAGACACACTTACTTCCCAGACTGATGAATTCTTCTAAAGCCACTAGTTTTCAGAACCGCAGGTTTTGTTTGCTATTGCAGTTTATAGGCATATCAATGCTTGTATAGCTTACAGTGGCACAAAAAGTGAAACTTTCACAACCTGGCAGGGAGTCTCTCTCTTCTCAGCCAGCTATTGAGGCTCAGTGAGGGGTGACGAAAGTATGGATTGTCAATAACTGACTGCTGGTAATCTCCGATACTGCCCGGTGAGAGTTCATGACAACACCCCTTGCAAGGCATCATGGTAATGCCCAAATAGCGTTCTACGTTATGGAGAAAGTACTGTGCTGTATTTGTGTTTCAGGTCCTTTTCAAACATTCCTATACAGAAGTATCGGCTTGTGGGAGACGGACAGATCACTTACTAAACTTCGCATACATTGCAGGGTAAGCTCTGAGCAAAATTACGCTTTTATCTTCAAGATTTTTTCCTTAAACTACTCTTGTGTTATTTCATTTTGTTTATTGCATATGCCCAAGCTTTTTTGCTCCAGATTTATTGAGCACTTGTTTGAATATCTAGGTTTACCCTTTACAGTTAGAAATAAAGCTGTTTAAGATGCAGATTTAGGTAGAATATATGTTCAATATGCGCAATAGATCTTGTGGTGGACAGGTGAGTTATAGTCTCTATTTCTGCCTTGGTTCTCAGAGAAACAACCTGTTCATTGGCCAGACATTTTGTGTGTTACGTGTTTGAAGGTGCTTCAGATGAACAGGTAAGTACAGCTGAACATCACTGATAAACATTTACATGTTAACCTAGCATATTTGTGAAAGTTACCTGGTAGAAGCAGGATTAGAAGTCCAGATGGTACGAGTTTCTCCTGCACTTATCGACTTGAATCAAAGTGTTTTTTGCTTATTATACACAGTACTTAAAATAATCTATTAATAATTTAAAATTGAAGAAACAAACCTTGTTGCCGGGTTCGGTTTCTTTCACTCCTGCAACATGGGAAAGAAAAACTTGTTTGAAAAAATAACAATAAATGTAACACTGTATGGTTATTTTGTATTTTGTTTTAGGCCAAGACCATACTGTGCACAATTGGTAAGTTTTTCAAAAATTGTTCAATTGCACTTTCAGCTTGACATCATGAGTTTGTTTGTATTAAACATTGTGTTTTTGAATATTTTTGTCAAATATAAAGATGAACATTCTCACATGAGCTTCTGCATGCTTCAGTAGTTCTGGTGAAGCGGTAATAAGTGGTAAGATATTGGCAGTGAATGGCGTAGAGTACATCAAATAGATATGATTTCTCATAAACATTACCAGGTACATCTATGCTTTGGAGGAGTAATGTTTATAGAGGCTTCAGTTTACACTACATAATACCTGTGCAATATTGTGTCTGACTGTTAGTATTACTGAGGAAGGGTGTAGGACCTTCCGATCCTCATCTGTTTGGCAGTTACTTGAAAATCAAGAGCTTTGTCAGTTATCTAGTGGTCAGTGGTTTACTGCGACACTCCAGTTTCCTCCACCCATACACACTCCAGTTTCCTCCACCCATAAACACTCCAGTTTCCTCTGCCCATAAACACTCCAGTTTCCTCCACCCATACACACTCCAGTTTCCTCTGCCCATAAACACTCCAGTTTCCTCCACCCATCCACACTCCAGTTGCCTCTATCCATAAACACTCCAGTTTCCTCTGCCCATAAACACTCCAGTTTCCTCTATCCATAGACACTCCAGTTTCCTCTATGCATAAACACTCCAGTTTCCTCTATGCATACACACTCCAGTTTTCTCTACCCATAAACACTCCAGTTTCCTCTATGCATAAAAACTCCAGTTTCCTCTATGCATAAACACTCCAGTTTTCTCCACCCATACACACTCCAGTTACCTCTACCCATAAACACTCCAGTTTCCTCCACCCATAGACACTCCAGTTTCCTCTATGCATAAACACTCCAGTTTCCTCTATGCATAGACACTCCAGTTTCCTCCACCCATAGACACTCCAGTTTCCTCTACGCATAAACACTCCAGTTTCCTCTGTGCATAAACACTCCAGTTTCCTCCACCCATACACACTCCAGTTACCTCTACCCATAAACACTCCAGTTTCCTCCATCCATAAACACTCCAGATTCCTCTGCGCATACACACTCCAGTTTCCTCTACCCATAAACACTCCAGTTTCCTGCACCCATAAACACTCCAGTTTCCTCTGCCCATAAACACTCCAGTATCCTCGACCCATAAACCGGGCTGCTGCAGCATAAGTGAATATTTCTCGATCCCAAGCGCCAATCAAATAAATACAGACTTTGTGTTTTGTCCACAGCTCAGGGCTTTGAGAGAACTCAGTGGTTTTTATAAGCCGTCCTCTGCCAGCTGCTTCTCCCAGTTTCACATGATATGGTGTCCCAGATGTGCAGGTTGTATCCAAGTAAAATCTTCCCGACACATCTGCTGCCAAAGTCTTCCACCCTAGAGTTATTTTTATAGCTAACCAGCCTACGTACATGTACAACATATAAGCATACCCTTCCTTCACTGCTGCATAATGGTTACTGTTGATATCCATGTTTTTATAAGTCTGCTGTGACTTCAGGCCTTATTATATTTAAAATTCCACAATCTTTACCATGTACTGAAGGTTGAATTGAAATGAGCTTTACCTGTTTTTTCTTTTTTTTCTTTTGTGTCCCTTGTATTGATTTAAATGTCTTCCTGTGATATCTTCTGACTGATATGTATTTAGGAGTATTTTGGTATGGGATAAGTGTTGACACTAGGCACCGTCGCTTCATTTAGCCTGACTGTATTTAGCTGCATGAATTGGCTCAACTGATCTAACGATGTACTGATTTGCCGAGCAGACAGAACCACTCTGACTTCTGGTATTAAACAGGATGTCATCTGCAGAACATTAGGTTTTGGACGATGTTATTTTGTCGTAAGCTGTGTAAAACTGGCTTCTGTGAAGACAATACATAAAGGGATGCTTCAGAACAAACACACAGTCCCTACTCCAATATGTATGACAGAGTCAAACGATTTCGGCGCATAAGTTGCCTTTACTTTCATGGGTTAGTCGCCATTTTGGGCTGCCATACTCACCGTCACGTGACCTGGGATTCTGTCGACAGGTTAAAAATAGCATCCCTCAGCTCTTGATTTGTTGACAGGTCGTTGAACAGAAAATTTATGGACATGTCCCCATGCAGTGCCAAAATGATAGCTGCAAATAATACACCTCTCACTCGACACCTTCTGACGTTTCTCCTGTACGGTGTGTGACTCTTGGCCAAAGGTCGAAGATGCCCAGTTAACAAAACTGCGTGATACAAAAACCAGGGTTTCACGATGTCACGTGACTGAAATTGATTATTGCGTGAAAATTAGAGCTCAAACATGGCAGAAGTATACCAAAGCGAATTTGTATTGTCAAAGCACCCATGATTTACTCCAACCGTTGGTGGGAGCATCTAACTGAAGCTACCGTTGTTTGCAGACATGATTTACTTGTTCATCGATGCATAAATCTACAAGGTCAGGGTTTTACTTAACATTTAATACCTAAGATTTGAGGCTGCTCTTGAGGTTGAACAGCAAGCTATATCTAGGATCATACCAGGAGTGCATGAGGCTGACCTAGGAGCTCAGTACGGTGGTACATTGTTCAATCTGCTGTCAGCTTCACTCGTGGAGCTGGACTCTATTGGTGTTTTTAAATGGGATAAGCTTTGACACTGGGCAAGTAGCCTGGTCATATTGGTGTGTTTAAATGGGATAAGCTTTGACACTAGGCAAGTAGCCTGACCATATTGGTGTTTTTAAATGGGATAAGCTTTCACACTAGGCACTGTAGCCTGACCATATTGGTGTTTTGGAATGGGATAAGCTTTGACACTAGGCACTGTAGCTTGACCATATTGGTGTTTTGGAATGGGATAATTTTTGACACTAGGCATGTAGCTTGACCATATTGGTGTTTTGGAATGGGATAAACTTTGACACTGTGCACTGTAGCTTCATGTAGCATGACTGTATTAGTGTTTCCGTGATGTTTATCTTTATAGGGCACACCATTGAGTAAGAAATTTGTTATATGGTATTAATACACATGATGCAGAGTTGAGTTGTATATTCATGTGGCTTTTTGAAAGCCATACGAATTCATTGTGAAAATGTGCCATGAGCACAATCCTGCCAGCTGTTTTACCTGTGGAAGATACTGATAGCCATAGATCAGTCACTGGAAGTATTATGTGAAAATGTGCCATGAGCACAATCCTGCCAGCTGTTTTACCTGTGGAAGATACTGATAGCCATAGATCAGTCACTGGAAGTATTATGTGAAAATGTGCCATGAGCACAATCCTGCCAGCTGTTTTACCTGTGGATGATACTGATAGCCATAGATCAGTCACTGGAAGTATTATGTGAAAATGTGCCATGAGCACAATCCTGCCAGCTGTTTTACCTGTGAATGATACTGATAGCCATAGATCAGTCACTGAAAGTATTATGTGAAAATGTGCCATGAGCACAATCCTGCCAGCTGTTTTACCTGTGGATGATACTGATAGCCATAGATCAGTCACTGAAAGTATTATGTGAAAATGTGCCATGAGCACAATCCTGCCAGCTGTTTTACCTGTGGATGATACTGATAGCCATAGATCAGTCACTGGAATTATTATCTTGGGACAGTTTTTCTGGTACTATAGGAACAGTTGGCCACTTACAAGGCTGGTACACATACATTCCCCCCTGCCCCCCCCCCCCCTTCAGTGTGTATAGCGGTTTTGTCTTTTTCCTTTGTATTTTTAGCGATAGTCACGTATACGTTCACCCAGTTTTGTTTTGGTCAAGTTGACTTGCTGCCTTGAGCACATCTCCAGCTTTGGTAGAGACATACTTAGAAGAAGTACATTTAATTGCCCTAAAATATACATTATTATATCTCAAATGCAATTACATGTACATTACCGCTATATTGTTGAATGACAGCTTGGTGATTATATTCTTAGGGATCTTGCAAAAACATGGTAGCCAGTTTTGAGCAGAAATACATGGAGTAACACACTCAGTTTTTGCCATTTTGAACTCTCACCTGACACAGGTGCCTTTTTACATTTTATGTGTTCTATATCCCTGTTTATTTTACATTCCACTAAGTACCATCTGTTTACAGTTTTGAATATTTTTTTTAGTTATTCCATTTTTTGACTGATACTTTGTTTCAGTGTTACCAGTTAAGTTTATTTATAGATTGTATTTGTAGTATTTGGTGTATGTGAGGTGTCTTAAAATACTTCTACTACTTGTTAACAGGCAACTTCCCTTGGCATTGGCTTTAGTCTCTTCACAAATGCTATATTTAATTTTTATGAGCATCATGTCCAGTACCTGAAGTTTTGCGGATTAATTAACATTTTTATACAGGTCTCATGCTAATCTACACCTGGTTTACATAAATGTTCCACTCACTATAGTTTTGGCTATTCTAATGTAATATGTAGACTGCCATATAAATTATGAAAATAATTTTTATTGTTTTTCAGTATTGTTTTTTTGTGCAATAAATTATGTGATCTGTTACATTTTTTAGTATACATATATGTGTAGACTAGTTTTCTGAATATTGTTTGTTACATTTGGTTGATTAATGTAATTTGTACTTAATGTCTATCTATTAATTTTGTCTTGTGTTTTGGTTGTTTTTGTGTTCAATGCATGTACTTTGCAAACCAAATGGGGAAATGGGAGTTGAGAGGTGTGGCCTCCTGCCTGAAGGAGTCGCAGGGAGGGGAGATATCTCATGTATCACACTGTCTTCCTGGTAGATGTTCTTGTAGATGGCCTGCACGTTTGTGAGGAATAGCACTGATAACTCCCTTTGATTAGTGGGTTTTGTTGACTTGATTTAGACTTGATAAAAAGGTGTAGTTGACTTAATTACAGGATGCATATGTAGCAGCCTTCATTTAGACCGACTTTATTGTCTCTTTAGATGTAAGAGTGAAATATTCTGTCTTCGTTCTCACCAAGTTTGTCAATGTGCATACTTTGGTACCTGAAAAAGTGTGAGAAATATTTTTTTAAATAATTTCACTTGAGCTAAACTAATGGTCATGGCAATATTCTCTGCGCGTGTTGCTCTCTTAAGTAAATGAGAAGATAACATTTAATATGAAGTGACCTTTTTTTCTACATACAACTTAATAAAACAGTTTTGCTTTGTATATTGTTGTGGTGTTCTTGTGTTTTCCACTCCTGACAGGGTTTACTTAACAGTGCATTTTTTGTGTGAATATTCCACCCAGCAGACCAATGGGTACAGTGTATTCATGGAGATCGCAGTTGAGGAAGTTGGAGGAATGCTGGTTTAGTGGCTGACTGGCCGATGGACAGAGGAGAGTTAACCACACCCACAGGCTAATTATCCACACAACTTGTGCCGGATCCAACACAGAATGTATTGTTGTATCAGACATCGTTTAGTTTAGTTAGGTTGTGGAGAAACATTGAGCAACAGTTGCTTCCTGAAAAAGAATGGAACAGGAATAACTTTTAACTGCGAGTATGTCTGGCCTTTTGGGAGTCGGTTAACTTTTTGAAAGGTGTATTAGCCACAGTTTGTACAAACTCTGTCAGTTTATAAGAGTGACACTTTCTTTCCATTCTTCAACAATACAACGTCCTTTAAGGCATACATATAAATAGCTTTCCCACTAGTGTGCCTTTATGCGAGTGCCAGGTGAGTACTGATGAGGACTGCCAACGTGGACATCCCTGACTGGAGTGAATCCTCCAGCAGTATGTTTGTCAGACTCTGGCAGTACCTAACAAGGATTAGCTCCCAAGCAATTCAGCCATGCTTGAAAAAGTCTTCAATCACGTTTGAAATCATGCGAGAAAAAGCCTTCTTATGCATAACGGACAACAAACAAAAACACGAAACGAAAAACAACTTGTTCAAAGTGTGTAAAATTACCATTTAATCTCTCATGTCAGGTTTTCACAGATAAATTTTTCTGACCTGAATAAATGTACAGCATTCTCTCAAACGGCTGCCAATCCCAGGAGAACAATTATACAGTTTATTGTAGGCCTTCATGTGAACCTGAATATAGTCATAGCAGAACAGGTATCTGCACAGATACAGGTGGGTTTAAGCAAATGCCTGTCCACATGTGCATGCATACACATACAATGTATGTGTAGGACATAGTACAAATATACAAGACCGCATCAATGGTCTAGTGGTTAGAGCATCTGCCTCAAGGTCGGGAGATCCAGGTTCAAGCCTGGTTCGGGTCATACCAAAGACTTTAAAAATGGTACTTGTTGCAGCCTCACTTGGCGCTCTGCATTGACAGGTTAGAGCAAGGAAACAGGACTGGTCGGCCCTGTGTCCGTATAATGAGACTGGGTGGGGTGTCCGCATAATGTGACTGGGTGGGTTGTCCGCATAATGTGACTGGGTGGGGTGTCATATCTGGTGTCTTCAGCATGATGTTCCAGCAGCCCTTTGGCAGCATGCACTCACCCTGTCACAAGAAGACACACCATATGCACACATCAGAAGGACTCCTCCTTGTCATATGACTGAAACACTGTTAAGTACAACGTTAAAGCCCAAGCCCTCACTCACTCACACACAAAGTAGTATTTAAGTACATACCTAACAGGCTTCACAGTGTCAACTATCCCTCACATACATAGCACACAAAGACATTCAGAAGTTTATGAACCAGCTGTATTCTGATTTACAAAAAGGCCAAAGTATTAGGCAATTTTCTAAACAGCAACAGCATAAGAAATAATCATATGGACGGGATTTAAATAAACAATAAAATATATATGTTGTCAGCTTGTAAAAATAACTGTACCATTTACAGGTCATGTAAAGATCAGGCTGGAAAATTAGGTCCACTTGTGGCTATTTGTATCATACAGGACAATGTATAAATCTTATACACTACACATGCAGCTATAGTACAAGTAACATTGACAAATTCTTTATCTTTTCAAACAACACACACATAACAAATACAAACGCGCAATTCCTCTGCTTGGCACGCTGATATACACAGTTTCCTGTTTGTTTACATGCACCTGATCAAACTTGGAAACCACTCATAGACAACCAACATAAACCACACCACAGCCCAAACTCACCATAACTCCTCATTTAACTGCACTCGATGACATATTCATCATACTTGAGTATCCCTCGCCTTTCCCCCGTCCCCAAACCACCCTTTCATGTGTGTTTCACATGTATGATTATATTCTAAAACACTAATGCTGAAAGTTTCCCAAAAATGGGTCACAAAGATTTGGACGAAAAAATACTGATAACATCATTAATCACAAACAACTGGGGCAATGAAACTAGCTTGGGATAAAATCAAAGCAAATTAACTTTTCATGAAGACAACTGAAAATTATCCACACATCACATGTAAGAATGACTGGGATTTTGGACATAAAGCGATGATGTCACAAAGTTATAAATTTAACATTGTTTCCATTCCACTTTGTGGTTGTGGAATGTTGCTCAAATCTATGACAAGTTGAGCCAGTTCTATGTGGCCTGATATGTTAATACATATCTCTACAACCACTTTTCACTACACTGATCCCAAGCTAGCACAGTTCACAGAGCTCCTTGGCTTCCCTGTCAGCTGTTCAGGCCTCGGTCTGGTCGGTTATCAACACGTGTCTTCTGGAAACAATTACATGGGCACTATCTCCTCTTGTTCACTGCAGGCACACTTGTCTTAGGACGGAGAGCTGAGAAATACACAATTTCCTTCTCAAAAAATATCAGACACAGACACATTCTACTACAATTAACAAGTCATTTAATTTTTATTATACATGTTTGAACAGAGGCAGCTGTTAAAGCAGCAATGAATTCCAAACATTTTAATGTATGTAGAATTCTAACGTGATACAAACAGTACATGTAAGTGCACTGGAGGCAGCATGAACTACACTTGTGTATCACAGATTTGCTCCAGCAACAATATTACTATGGGGAAAGTACAGCCAATGTTGAAGTCCTGTGGATGTTTTACTGCACTGGAATTTTCAACCAAAGCGAACAGTTACACCTGAAAAACAGTTACACCTGAAAAATATGCTATCAAGTAGTTTGATCAACTGGGTAAAACTGGGTTTGCCAAACATACCTTGGCTATAAACAGGGTATAAAATATACCTCTGTTAACTGGGCATATATGCGTACCTTGGCTAACAGGGTATAAATGTGTACCTTGGCTGTGAGCAGGATATAAGAACCTACCTTGATTAACTGGTTTGTTAGCCTGTGCTTTCTTGGGATCACTGTAATGGGTGACAACTTTCTTGTCATTCAGCATCTGGACATCCTGTTCTCCTTCTTGTTTGCTGAAACAATTAGTATTTTACATTTGAGCAGTCATTTGATTGTTGTGTTGACAGGTTGAAACTGACAACATCTGGTTGATTTCCTGACATATTTACAGTGCTGCTGTATAAAGGCCAAGCCGGTGAGCGCAGTGAGCACTGGGTAAGGCAATGCCAAGAACAACAACGTGAAAGTTTTAAGCAAATTTGATTCATTATTGAACCCTGGATGCCCCATTTACGCGCCAGAAGCTACCAAGTCCACCAAGAAAGCTTTATGGTTTATTGTTCATATAAGCACCAAATCATCGTCTTGATCAGCATATAGTAAAGCTCCTAGTCCCAGATTGCTCAGGCCGTTTCACCCACCTGATGACCGTGTGCCTTTCCTTCCTCAGCAGCTCCTTGTTGTCAGAGAACATGATGGTGTGGTACGGCTGGGTGGCACAGGTGGGCAGAATGCCCCGGGCAGCTTGTCCCACAGAATTCAGTACCCCGTTGTACACCAGTAAGTCATCTACCAGCAGCTGGGGAGACAGGTAGATGATGTTGAGTTACTAGGCTGAGTAATATCATGGAGGTAAGACTTAACGGAGGCTACAGCTAGGTAGAGCTTGCAGAAATCCTGACATTCTGTCAGGTAACGAATACGTGTCAGAGCAGCTGCATGTACTGATCTTAATTCAGGCACTCTTTAGCACTTGATCAACAAGGCCTGCTCAATTATGTGTACTGGATCAGTTCACTATCATCAACTTGATACTTACAGCGAAGTCCTTTGTTCCCCTGTTGGGTGTCTTGCTGTAATTCCATAACTTTATCATGGATACTGTGGTTGGCTGGTCAAAAATCACATACACACGATTTACCTGCAAGAAGTAAGATTTAGCATGGCTTAACTGAGAACACATAGTTACTCAGAGTGTTTCATTAATTTTCTTTAAATTATATATTTGTTTCCATTATCAAAAGCATGAATAACTACCTGAAGAGATCTCATGGTGAATGGCAAATATGCCCTGCATCGGCCATCATTACTGTTGTTCACTGTGACATTTCTGCAGGTACTTACCACATGGGGCAGAACAGGGGCGATCCACATGTGTCTGCCATCCATTGTGTCATTCCAGCCGTCTATCAGCTTGTCTGGTGTCCGTACATCATTTTTCACATTGTCCAAAACATTCACGCTGTCCGGATAAGCAGCTATATCTGAAATAACAGACAAGATTTTCTGTACACAACAACATTTACTTTATTATATAGGTCTCTCAGGATGAAGCACACACATGTAAATATATAAATGTATAATTATCTCCTGACCTTGACACACGACAGCTGTCCACTTACTCTGACACATCAGAACTGTCTGGATAAAGTACATGGATGGACAGATATAATACACACTATCCCCTGTCCTTGACAGAAGAGAACTGTCAGTATGAAGTTTACAGATGTACCTGTAGAATACACACTATCCCCTGTCCTTGACAGAGGAGAACTGTCAGGATGAAGTTTACAGATGTACCTGTAGAATACACACTATCCCCTGGCCTTGACAGAGGAGAACTGTCAGGATGAAGTTTACAGACGTACCTGCAGAATACACACTATCCCCTGTCCTTGACAGAGGAGAACTGTCAGGATGAAGTTTACAGATGTACCGGCAGAATACACACTATCCCCTCTCCTTGACAGAGAAGAACTGTCAGGATGAAGTTTACAGATGTACCTGTAGAATACACACTATCCCCTGATCTTGATACAGCAAATAACACCCTACAGTCAAAGAAAGATGGTCCATTCTAAGGTAAACCTCAACACCAAATTTCATTGTTAATATCCCCTTGAAATGTCAGTGACTATTGCAGTGTAATGGAGACACACACATCAAGTTACCCAACAATGAATATCCTGCACATGATTGCTGTAAACAGGATTTCTGTAACTTACTGTTTTCAGCCAGAGGAATAAGGTTAAACTGGCCATCATAGAACTCCAGTCCATTCAGCCCTATGTAGTATGGGTCACCCCAGGTGGACAGCAAGTGAAACTGGTAGATGACTGACGCCACAGTCAAGGATCCCCAAAAGCAGATAACAGACCAAGTGATTGAAGTATATGATAACCCAGCAGAGTTTAACAGAGGAAAGCCTCATACAGGAATGTTAAAACATCCTTGAAGAGAATGGGTTATAAAAGCAGATGTGTAAAAGCACCTAAAAAAGGTGTTGTATGCTTTCTTGGTTAAGTAAGTATTAAACAGTTCTTCAAATTATGGTTATGTTGTGAAGACTGTTTAGCTATTCTGTTAATTCTTTTTGGGAATTTGTTTTCTTTCCACTGAAGAGTGAAAGGATACAGCCACACGGCATCTGAACAGCTTCATACTCCTGACTGGGCACATCCACTGAGCTGCCCGGGCTGAAATGACAAATGTACGTAATCACAGAGCTGTACAGAAATCAGGTATGAGAGATAATGTGGGCATAGTGATTGAACAGCACCAAAACCTGCGTCCATATTCCAAGAAATTGACTGATGAAACATGGAGCTTGAGGAAGTATTTACAAGACACTGATTGGTTAACTTCAACCTCTCAGTGCAGTTCAATGCTGTTCATGCCCCAAATATTTCTTTTTTGTGCTGAACAGTTCTGAAAATGTACTTTCACTCTTGAAGTGCCAGTAGTTATTAAACAGAATAAATTGCCTCTATAAGTTTATTGCGTATGTGCAAGATGCTGAGATATAAGAAAAATTGTTAATGACTTTTTGTAACTATTTTTTTCAAATGGCACGTGCACTGAATTTGGAGGAAACCAGACTAAACGTATAAAAATGTTTTTACGAAGCTTTGTGGAAATGGATGAAGGATGTAAAGTTCAACTGAAGTCAACTGTTGCACTCACCTCACGCTGTCTGGGACAGAGCTCGACTGCTGAGAAGTCTCTAACTTCTGTTCAGGTGAGAACGAGATTTCTTGAGCATAATCAAAGTAACAGTTCCCTGGGCCTTTACGGATCAGGTAACCATCTGGTGGAGACACAAGTCTACCGTCAACTTTGACGTGAACTATTTTTGCCTGGGAATAGAAAATAAATTATATGTACATTATTTATTTACACTGGGTTGTTTAATCACATGAAAGTGCCACCTACAACTGATGTTTTGTAACCCTCTGCCTTACAGGACAAACTGGAACAAATAACAGCACGATCAGAGCAAATACTGAGGTTAACCCTTTGTAAATGTCCTCTAATGACTTTATAAATACAAGTAGCTTACTGCTCTGCAGTATGTATCCCCTGATGATTTATAATAGATAGATCAAAAATTGTGCATAGTGCTCTGATGATTTAAGCTTACCCCTCTGAAATGTATCCTCTGATGCTTTATTACAGAAATCACACCCTAAACTCACCCCTCTGTAAGTATCCTCTGATGATTTAATTACACAGACCACATCCTAAACTCACCCCTCTGTAAGTATCCTCTGATGATTTATTGTAGTTCCATATCCTGAGGCCAGCAATCAGGACTTTCTGCCCAAAGTCCACTGTGAGGGTGTGGTTCTGACCATCAGAGAAGGGAATCAGCCACATGTGTTCATCTGACACAGTGATATTTGTACCATCAACAAGCCTGTAACACAAGTAATGCTCTACATGTAATATCTGCTAACACAGACACCAGTAGAGTCACTGACAGGACGACATCTACTTGTACAAAGACACTGGTGTCATGCAGTAATATTTATAACACATGAATCATTAAAGGTATCTACTCGCGCTACACGTAACCTTCACATTGTTTATCTGTTTTCTGTTTCTTTGGTTCAGTACTTTATTGAAAGCTACTATTCTTGACCTGAATATAATAAAGTTCACAAAAAAATGTTTTTGGGGAGATTATTGAACACTGTTCTGCACACTGCACTCACTTGTCCAGAGTCCTGTCATCATCTTCATGGCCAGGTAAGGAGCGCACGTCACGGGGCTTGGCTTTCAGCTTCTTCAGGGTCACAGGTAACGCCTCTCCGTCCTTACCGATCACCTCCAGTCCCGTCAGGCCCAGGTAGTGAGGGTCGCCCCAGGTGGACGTGAAGTTCAGTTCTAACTCTGGGAATGACCAGACAGTGTGTCAGTACAACCATCATGTGTAGAATCAAACACCATATGCAGCTTAGTGTATGTCACATGTTACATAGATAGCCAAGATAAACGTTTAAATATGAAGTATTGACATGGTAATACACACTCAGATGTATGGTCTTATAGGCATACTCCGGTTTCTACCCATTTAGTGTCATCCTTTATTTACTGACTGCCAAAATAATGTTGCTTTCTAACGTCTGGATATTAAACCTTGTTATAATTTTCTGTCACACCTTGAAAACCTTCTAATAATAACAAAGGCAACATGTTGAGGAAATGAGTTTTGCGAGAAGCTGAATGAGTCCTCACTATTAAATGCCCAAAAGTATGATAAATGAGACAAACTCACTTTGTCCCTGTAGACCAGTGCATTGCACTCCAGTAATGCCCATATAACCACCCCATGTTTTTTGACTCACTTTGTCCGTTGTAGACAAGTGCATTGCCCTCCAGTAATGCCCATATAACCACCCCATGTTTTATGACTCACTTTGTCCCTTGTAGACCAGTGCATTTCCCTCCATGGTGACCATGCTGGCCTGAGGTTGAGTTATCTCCTCCCCAGGCTTGGCAGGCTTCAGGAGGCCAGACGCCCGAGTGAATGGCCTCTCCTACAACAGTTAGCACAAGCTGTCAAATAATTCATACTGTCTGCAGTCCCTCCTAAAACAGTTAGCACAAGTTGTCAAATAATTCATACTGTCTACATTCTCTCCTAAAACAGTTAGCACAAGCTGTCAAATAATTCATACTGTCTGCAGTCCCTGCTAAAACAGTTAGAACAAGTTGTCAAATAATTCATACTGTCCACAGTCTCCCCTGCAACAGTTAGCAAAAGTACAACCTGAACTTACAGTGACCGCATGGGTGAGATTTACATGTTAATAAGGGACAAACTTTGTGTTGTGTTGACTATTTTCATCTATGTTATGCTCATCTTAAATACACTAACACCTGAAGAACAGCAACAAAACTGTATCAGTTTATTAATGAAGTATACCACAGGACCATGCACAACTCTTCCCCCACCCCCCACCCCACCCTGCCCTTGTTTAGCAGACCATCCACCAAGATTACTTCCACAATATTCTACATTTCTCAGCCATAATTCAACACAAACCCAAAACTGACTGTTACTACAACTGCTGTTGTCAGCTTTACACAGACAGAGAAGTCTCTTACATCTTTTCCACTGTCTGCCGTGGATGGTCTCTCAAATGGTACATCATCCTCCACATCATCATCGCTGAAGCCATTGCCCTCAAAGGCCGAGTCGTGCTTGGAGACAGCCTCCAGGATGTCTTCGTCCACAGAAAACAGTATGGTCTGTACATAGAGAAGAACAGCAGTTAGGATATATCATGTACATGGGAAGCCTTACAGCCTCCAGTATGTCTTCGTCCACAGAGAACAGTATGGTCTGTACATAGGGGACAACAACAGTTAGGATATATCATGTCCATGGGAAGCCTTACAGCCTCCAGTATGTCTTCGTCCACAGAGAACAGTATGGTCTGTACATAGAGAAGAACAACAGTTAGGATATATCATGTCCATGGGAAGCCTTACAGCCTCCAGTATGTCTTCGTCCACAGAGAACAGTATGGTCTGTACATAGGGGACAACAACAGTTAGGATATATCATGTCCATGGGAAGCCTTACAACCTCCAGTATGTCTTCATCCACAGAGAACAGTATGGTCTGTACATAGAGAAGAACAACAGTTAGGATATATCATGTCCATGGGAAGCCTTACAGCCTCCAGTATGTCTTCGTCCACAGAGAACAGTATGGTCTGTACATAGGGGACAACAACAGTTAGGATATATCATGTCCATGGGAAGCCTTACAACCTCCAGTATGTCTTCATCCACAGAGAACAGTATGGTCTGTACATAGAGAAGAACAACAGTTAGGATATATCATGTCCATGGGAAGCCTTACAGCCTCCAGTATGTCTTCGTCCACAGAGAACAGTATGGTCTGTACATAGGGGACAACAACAGTTAGGATATATCATGTCCATGGGAAGCCTTACAACCTCCAGTATGTCTTCATCCACAGAGAACAGTATGGTCTGTACACAGAGAAGAACAACAGTTAGGATATATCATGTCCATGGGAAGCCTTACAGCCTCCAGTATGTCTTCGTCCACAGAGAACAGTATGGTCTGTACATAGGGGACAACAACAGTTAGGATATATCATGTCCATGGGAAGCCTTACAACCTCCAGTATGTCTTCATCCACAGAGAACAGTATGGTCTGTACATAGAGAAGAACAACAGTTAGGATATATCATGTCCATGGGAAGCTTTACAGCCTCCAGTATGTCTTCGTCCACAGAGAACAGTATGGTCTGTACATAGAGAAGAACAGCAGTTAGGATATATCATGTCCATGAGAAGCCTTACAACCTCCAGTATGTCTTCGTCCACAGAGAACAGTATGGTCTGTACATAGAGAAGAACAGCAGTTAGGATATATCATGTCCATGGGAAGCCTTACAGCCTCCAGTATGTCTTCGTCCACAGAGAACAGTATGGTCTGTACACAGAGAAGGACAGCAGTTAGGATATCTCATGCACATGGGAAGCTTTACAGCCTCCAGTATGTCTTCGTCCACAGAGAACAGTATGGTCTGTACATAGAGAAGGACAGCAGTTAGGATATATTATGTCCATGGGAAGCCTTACAGCCTCCAGTATGTCTTCGTCCACAGAGAACAGTATGGTCTGTACATAGAGAAGAACAGCAGTTAGGATATATCATGCACATGGGAAGCCTTACAGCCTCCAGTATGTCTTCGTCCACAGAGAACAGTATGGTCTGTACACAGAGAAGGACAGCAGTTAGGATATATCATGTCCATGGGAAGCCTTACAGCCTCCAGTATGTCTTCGTCCACAGAGAACAGTATGGTCTGTACATAGAGAAGAACAGCAGTTAGGATATATCATGCACATGGGAAGCCTTACAGCCTCCAGTATGTCTTCGTCCACAGAGAACAGTATGGTCTGTACACAGAGAAGGACAGCAGTTAGGATATATCATGTCCATGGGAAGCCTTACAGCCTCCAGTATGTCTTCGTCCACAGAGAACAGTATGGTCTGTACATAGAGAAGAACAACAGTTAGGATATATCATGTCCATGGGAAGCCTTACAGCCTCCAGTATGTCTTCGTCCACAGAGAACAGTATGGTCTGTACATAGAGAAGAACAGCAGTTAGGATATCTCATGCACATGGGAAGCCTTACAGCCTCCAGTATGTCTTCGTCCACAGAGAACAGTATGGTCTGTACATAGAGAAGAACAGCAGTTAGGATATATCATGCCCATGGGAAGCCTTACACCCTCCAGTATGTCTTCGTCCACAGAGAACAGTATGGTCTGTACATAGAGAAGAACAACAGTTAGGATATATCATGTCCATGGGAAGCCTTACAGCCTCCAGTATGTCTTCGTCCACAGAGAACAGTATGGTCTGTACATAGAGAAGAACAGCAGTTAGGATATATCATGTCCATGGGAAGCTTTACAGCCTCCAGTATGTCTTCGTCCACAGAGAACAGTATGGTCTGTACATAGAGAAGAACAGCAGTTAGGATATATCATGTCCATGAGAAGCCTTACAACCTGCAGTATGTCTTCGTCCACAGAGAACAGTATGGCCTGTACATAGGGGACAACAACAGTTAGGGAATTTTACACGAGTCATACACATAGGAAGTCTTACAGCCTCCATATGTATGTACTATGAAAGCCTTATTACATACATGTATGCAATCATCTAAACAAATCATCTTGTGAAAACTGTTCTTCCTGTCTTCCTGTCATCTTGTGAAAACTGTTCTGTCTACATGTCCCTCAAATCTGAGAGGTTATCAGCCATGACACAGATGACTCACATCCCCAAAGGCTTCTGTCCCTCAAATCTGAGAGGTTATCAGCCGTGACACAGATTACTCACATCCCCGAAGGCTTCTGTACCTCCCTCAAATCTGAGAGGTTATCAGCCATGACACAGATTACTCACATCCCCAAAGGCTTCTGTACCTCAAATCTGAGAGGTTATCAGCAATGACACAGATTACTCACATCCCCTAAGGCTTCTGTACCTCAAATCTGAGAGGTTATCAGCCATGACACAGATTACTCACATCCCCGAAGGCTTCTGTACCTCAAATCTGAGAGGTTATCAGCCATGACACAGATTACTCACATCCCCAAAGGTTTCTGTACCTCAAATCTGAGAGGTTATCAGCCATGACACAGATGACTCACATCCCCGAAGGCTTCTGTACCTCCCTCAAATCTGAGAGGTTATCAGCCATGACACAGATTACTCACATCCCCGAAGGCTTCTGTACCTCAAATCTGAGAGGTTATCAGCCATGACACAGATTACTCACATCCCCGAAGGCTCATGTACCTCAAATCTGAGAGGTTATCAGCCATGACACAGATTACTCACATCCCCGAAGACTTCTGTACCTCAAATCTGAGAGGTTATCAGCAATGACACAGATTACTCACATCCCCGAAGGCTTCTGTACCTCAAATCTGAGAGGTTATCAGCCATGACACAGATTACTCACATTCCCGAAGGCTTCTGTACCTCAAATCTGAGAGGTTATCAGCCATGACACAGATTACTCACATCCCCTAAGGCTTCTGTACCTCAAATCTGAGAGGTTATCAGCCATGACACAGATTACTCACATCCCCGAAGGCTTCTGTACCTCCCTCAAATCTGAGAGGTTATCAGCCATGACACAGATTACTCACATCCCCGAAGGCTTCTGTACCTCAAATCTGAGAGGTTATCAGCCATGACACAGATTACTCACATCCCCGAAGGCTTCTGTACCTCCCTCAAATCTGAGAGGTTATCAGCCATGACACAGATTACTCACATCCCCGAAGGCTTCTGTACCTCAAATCTGAGAGGTTATCAGCCATGACACAGATTACTCACATCCCCTAAGGCTTCTGTACCTCAAATCTGAGAGGTTATCAGCCATGACACAGATTACTCACATCCCCAAGGCTTCTGTACCTCAAATCTGAGAGGTTATCAGCCATGACACAGATTACTCACATCCCCGAAGGCTTCTGTACCTCAAATCTGAGAGGTTATCAGCCATGACACAGATTACTCACATCCCCGAAGGCTTCTGTACCTCAAATCTGAGAGGTTATCAGCCATGACACAGATTACTCACATCCCCGAAGGCTTCTGTACCTCAAATCTGAGAGGTTATCAGCCATGACACAGATTACTCACATCCCCGAAGGCTTCTGTACCTCAAATCTGAGAGGTTATCAGCCATGACACAGATTACTCACATCCCCTAAGGCTTCTGTACCTCAAATCTGAGAGGTTATCAGCCATGACACAGATTACTCACATCCCCGAAGGCTTCTGTACCTCCCTCAAATCTGAGAGGTTATCAGCCATGACACAGATTACTCACATCCCCGAAGGCTTCTGTACCTCAAATCTGAGAGGTTATCAGCCATGACACAGATTACTCACATCCCCTAAGGCTTCTGTACCTCAAATCTGAGAGGTTATCAGCCATGACACAGATTACTCACATCCCCGAAGGCTTCTGTACCTCAAATCTGAGAGGTTATCAGCCATGACACAGATTACTCACATCCCCGAAGGCTTCTGTACCTCAAATCTGAGAGGTTATCAGCCATGACACAGATTACTCACATCCCCGAAGGCTTCTGTACCTCAAATCTGAGAGGTTATCAGCCATGACACAGATTACTCACATCCCCGAAGGCTTCTGTACCTCAAATCTGAGAGGTTATCAGCCATGACACAGATTACTCACATCCCCGAAGGCTTCTGTACCTCAAATCTGAGAGGTTATCAGCCATGACACAGATTACTCACATCCCCGAAGGCTTCTGTACCTCAAATCTGAGAGGTTATCAGCCATGACACAGATTACTCACATCCCCTAAGGCTTCTGTACCTCAAATCTGAGAGGTTATCAGCCATGACACTGATTACTCACATCCCCGAAGGCTTCTGTACCTCAAATCTGAGAGGTTATCAGCCATGACACTGATTACTCACATCCCCGAAGGCTTCTGTACCTCAAATCTGAGAGGTTATCAGCCATGACACAGATTACTCACATCCCCGAAGGCTTCTGTACCTCAAATCTGAGAGGTTATCAGCCATGACACAGATTACTCACATCCCCGAAGGCTTCTGTACCTCCCTCAATTCCACCACAGGCCCGGGCAATCTCACCGCTGAAAATGACACAGCCGTCTAGCTTCATCACCACGTCTTTAGCACCACGGTACGAATGAATACGGGACTTGTTGTAGTTCTGAAAAGCACAATACAAATGATGAGACGGCCATAAACTTCAGTTGTCACATGCAGACAGGTAACTGCACTCTCTCAGTGTAGTACCACCAGTCATGCAACAGGTAACTGCATTCTCTCAGTATAGTACCACCAGTCATGCAGACAGGTAACTGCACTCTCTCAGTATAGTACCACCAGTCATGCAGACAGGTAACTGCACTCTCTCACTGTAGTACCACCAGTCATGCAGACAGGTAACTGCACTCTATCAGTGTAGTACCACCAGTCATGCAACAGGTAACTGCATTCTCTCAGTATAGTACCACCAGTCATGCAGACAGGTAACTGCACTCTCTCAGTGTAGTACCACCAGTCATGCATACAGGTAACTGCACTCTCTCAGGGTAGTACCACCAGTCATGCAGACAGGTAACTGCACTCTCTCAGTGTAGTACCACCAGTCATGCTGCATACATACATAATTTTGAAAGCAAAACTGGAGCTTCTTTATATTCTGTAATATCTAAACAAATAAATGGTTCCCCCCAAGAACGGCCCAGTTTTCTCCCACCATATTTCCTCAAGGTATATTTTTGAGCATAGCATAAAACAGGAATCAAATCAATACATAAATACATATCATAAACATACATGTAGCACAGAATATCTGGCTTACCCAAACTCTGATCATTGCCACTCTGCAAGGTTTCTCAAATGTGATGTGGATGTAGTGGTTACTGTTAGGTGTAAAGGGAGCTAACCACATGTGGATGTCATCACGGGTCCGGTTCACTCCGTCCACCAGGTTAGCTACCACACGCGGGTCCTTGCCATAGCCAGGCAAGACATTGATGTCCAGAGGGTCAGCTATTATCTGGCAACACACAAGTAGGTCAGAGGAATCAATGACCCATGTCAGGACAATGTGAAGAGAACAAGGTTCATCTAGGTTCATTCATTTCTATATGTATGTTTCCTCTTAAGTATTTTATCATGCATAAAGAGTATCTAGTCATAAAGCAATGTTTATTTTAAGAAGATCAAAATCCTCTAATTTTTGGCGTCTGTATTGGTGCAATAAATTCTGGACACTTTGAACTAAGAATTGACATCAATGCAGTGTCTGTCACAATGGGTGCTGTAAACAGTATGAGATGGCGTAGATGAAGTACAGCCTTCAGTGGCTTACCTTTGATTGGTTCACCTATCCATGCCATGAGGATATCTAATTATTGGGGGTGACAGTAACAGGCTAGAATGTCATGGGCCAATGGGACTTTTCCTTTGGTCTGGATGCTGAAGAGCATTCAACAATCCCAAAGGTCATGGTTCAAATCCCAAAAGTGCTGCTCTGTTATTTTATCATTATCGTTTAAAATATGCGTATGTGTAACTTGTTTGAATAGACAGGCTGTGTCACATCCTGAAGACAACATCTTACCCTGGGGACTGATTGATTGATTGATTGGTGTTGAACACCGTTCTCAATCTTACCTTGGAGACATGGACAGGGTCCCCAGTGTGTGAGAAGATCTCTATGTCTGTCAGCCCCACGTAATGTTTGTCTCCCCAGGTGATCTGGATGTTGATCTCCACGTTATCTCATCCTGATAACCACAACATCTTACCCTGGGGATTGATTGATTGGTGCTTAAGGCCATCCTCAATCTTACCTTGGAGACATGGACAGGGTCCCCAGTGTGTGAGAAGATCTCTATGTCTGTCAGCCCCACGTAATGTTTGTCTCCCCAGGTGATCTGGATGTTGATCTCTACGTTATCTCATCCTGATAACCACAACATCTTACCCTGGGGATTGATTGATTGGTGCTTAAGGCCATCCTCAATCTTACCTTGGAGACATGGACAGGGTCCCCAGTGTGTGAGAAGATCTCTATGTCTGTCAGCCCCACGTAATGTTTGTCTCCCCAGGTGATCTGGATGTTGATCTCTACGTTATCTCATCCTGATAACCACAACATCTTACCCTGGGGATTGATTGATTGGTGCTTAAGGCCATCCTCAATCTTACCTTGGAGACATGGACAGGGTCCCCAGTGTGTGAGAAGATCTCTATGTCTGTCAGCCCCATGTAATGATTGTCTCCCCTAGTGACCTGGATGTTGAGCTCTATGTTATCTCATCCTGATGACCACAACATCTTACCCTGGGGATTGACTGATTGGTGCTTAAGGCCATCCTCAATCTTACCTTGGAGACATGGACAGGGTCCCCAGTGTGTGAGAAGATCTCTATGTCTGTCAGCCCCACGTAATGATTGTCTCCCCTGGTGACCTGGATGTTGATCTCTACGTTATCTCATCCTGATGACCACAACATCTTACCCTGGGGATTAATTGATTGGTGCTTAAGGCCATCCTCAATCTTACCTTGGAGACATGGACAGGGTCCCCAGTGTGTGAGAAGATCTCAATGTCTGTCAGCCCCACGTAATGATTGTCTCCCCAGGTGACCTGGATGTTGATCTCTATGTTATCTCATCCTGATGACCACAACATCTTACCCTGGGGATTGATTGATTGGTGCTTAAGGCCATCCTCAATCTTACCTTGGAGGCATGGACAGGGTCCCCAGTGTGTGAGAAGATCTCTATGCCTGTCAGCCCCACGTAATGTTTGTCTCCCCAGGTGGTCTGGATGTTGATCTCCAGGTTACGCCCGTACGGTAGTTCAGGTATCATGAAATCCTCCCTGAGGAAAACACAGCACTCACAAGCATTAGTATTACCTCTGGAGATGTAAGTCTGCAGGTATAGCACAGACTTCAGTGGAAAAAATTTGCTGAGAATACTCAGGGGTTTGAATCAACAACCTCAGAGTCAGGCACCCCATTGCCAGACAATGTCAACTGTCTTAAGCACTCAACCACAAGGCCTCGAAAAACAACCTCAGAGTCACGCACCCCACTGCCAGACAATGTCAACTGTCTTAAGCACTCAACCATCAGGCCTCCCAAAACAACCTCAGAGTCAGGCACCCCAATGCCAGACAATGTCAACTGTCTTAAGCACTCAACCACAAGGCCTCGAAAAACAACCTCAGAGTCACGCACCCCACTGCCAGATATTGTCAACTGTCTTAAGCACTCAACCATCAGGCCTCCCAAAACAACCTCAGAGTCAGGCACCTCACTGCCAGACAATGTCAACTGTCTTAAGTACTCAACCACAAGGCCTCGAAAAACAACCTCAGAGTCACGCACCCCACTGCCAGACAATGTCAACTGTCTTAAGCACTCAACCATCAGGCCTCCCAAAACAACCTCAGAGTCAGGCACCCCATTGCCAGACAATGTCAACTGTCTTAAGTACTCAACCACAAGGCCTCGAAAAACAACCTCAGAGTCACGCACCCCACTGCCAGATACTGTCAACTGTCTTAAGCACTCGACCATCAGGCCTCCCAAAACAACCTCAGAGTCAGGCTTCCCATTGCCAGACAATGTCAACTGTCTTAAGTACTCAACCACCAGGTCTCTCACAACAACCTCAGAGTTGGGCACCCCACTGCCAGATATTGTCAACTGTCTTAAGCACTCGACCATCAGGCCTCCCAAAACAACCTCAGAGTCAGGCTTCCCATTGCCAGACAATGTCAACTGTCTTAAGTACTCAACCACCAGGTCTCTCACAACAACCTCAGAGTTGGGCACCCCACTGCCAGATATTGTCAACTGTCTTAAGCACTCAACCACAAGGCCTCGAAAAACAACCTCAGAGTCACGCACCCCACTGCCAGATACTGTCAACTGTCTTAAGCACTCGACCATCAGGCCTCCCAAAACAACCTCAGAGTCAGGCTTCCCATTGCCAGACAATGTCAACTGTCTTAAGTACTCAACCACCAGGTCTCTCACAACAACCTCAGAGTTGGGCACCCCACTGCCAGATATTGTCAACTGTCTTAAGCACTCGACCATCAGGCCTCCCAAAACAACCTCAGAGTCAGGCTTCCCATTGCCAGACAATGTCAACTGTCTTAAGTACTCAACCACCAGGTCTCTCACAACAACCTCAGAGTTGGGCACCCCACTGCCAGATATTGTCAACTGTCTTAAGCACTCAACCACAAGGCCTCGAAAAACAACCTCAGAGTCACGCACCCCACTGCCAGATACTGTCAACTGTCTTAAGCACTCGACCATCAGGCCTCCCAAAACAACCTCAGAGTCACGCACCTCATTGCCAGACAATGTCAACTGTCTTAAGTACTCAACCACAAGGCCTCCCACAACAACCTCAGAGTCACGCACCCCACTGCCAGACAATGTCAACTGTCTTAAGCACTCAACCATCAGGCCTCCCAAAACAACCTCAGAGACGCACCCCACTGCCATACAATGTCAACTGTCTTAAGCCCTCAACCACCAGGTCTCTCACAACAACCTCAGAGTTGGGCACCCCACTGCCAGATATTGTCAACTGTCTTAAGCACTCGACCATCAGGCCTCCCAAAACAACCTCAGAGTCAGGCACCCCAATGCCAGACAATGTCAACTGTCTTAAGTACTCAACCACAAGGCCTCCCAAAACAACAGCAAGTAGTTGATCAATTGATTTTCACAGTCCATATGCATGTACCTTCTGATGAATGGAAACAACAGTGATGAAAATACATGTACATGTATCACATTTGTGGATGTTGTTTAGAAAGTGCAGTAAGTAATAGTCTTCTCAAGCATCACGCGGTAATTCTGTACTGTCAGTGTTTGTTCTAACATTCAATGCTTCAAACTTGCTTAGGGAGCATTCCCATATATCCTTTGTTTTTGTTTCACTTTTCCCGATTGGAAATCCCGAATGCAAAAACAAATCGTGTAAGCATGGTTCGCTTTAGCCATCAGAGAAAATGAACAAAAGCTCACAATTTGAAATGCCCAAGTTGAGATTTCTTTAGACGTAGTCCGTGTCTGTTCGTTTTTTCCTTATGCCATTAAGCTCCATTGCGTTTGACCCGACAGTCGTCACTTTGGATATTTGCCGATGTGTGCATCGATATAACTCTATAAATGTTGTTTAAATCTTGACATAGTATACAACGCTAAATAGAGAAAATGAAAAGTAAGGTAGTAGTAACCTTCTGAAAAAGTCAGGTAATTAATTCCTTGTTGATAAGGGTAATACATCATACGGTATGAGATAACTACGGTGCGAGGTATAACTATATGGTACGAGGTAACATGGTACAAAGTCATATAAAGTTTTTGTACTTGACTTCTTATAAAGTGAACTCTGCATGGAAACTGGCATGATTTCCTTGGCTTCTCTGCTGTAATGGAGACCTATACACACGGGCTCCACTAATTTTAACACTGGTACATACTGTTATAAGTCTTACGGCACAGATTTTACATCGGTATGCAATTGCATCTGATGATTTCTTTTATTGAGAGAAAAGCAAAAAAGGAGTAATGGATTGAGAGTGTAATTTTTTCATCTGAGATTTTGTGTCTGTGGCAGGCCTAGTGTTAGCTGATGCCTCACCCTACCCTACTAACCTCCCCTTCCCTGTCTGAATCCCCTGGTGTCTTCTTTCACTTGAGTAATCAAGCCAGATGGGTGTAGGCTTACTGGTTACTTGGTGAGTTTATGCACTGAAAAGCTGTATGGCTTTTGTTACGACAACATACTATAACTTACCACACTCCAAGGGATGCTCTAATAACTGTGAAGTCATAATCTGGATAACTGAGAATTTACCCTAGCGAGGGGAATTACTACTTTAAAGAATACGCTCATGTGACCAGAAGATATTTCAAGAAAATTCACACCAGAGGATTAGCTTTTTGCAAAACAAATAACAAACCCAAGGAAACAACAGATGGTTTAGAACAGTCAACCCCAGATTCT
Source organism: Acanthopleura granulata (assembly GCA_016165875.1). Lineage (NCBI taxonomy): Eukaryota > Metazoa > Mollusca > Polyplacophora > Chitonida > Chitonidae > Acanthopleura > Acanthopleura granulata. The sequence goes on from JABBOT010000002.1 coordinate 45,235,506, forward strand.
GAGCCTTAAAATGTCGTTAGTATAACGGCGATCTGTCTCCGCTTATTCACGCTGCCTGTGTAAAGCATTGTTTATTGATGGCCAGTGCACCTATATACATGCACTTGGGCAGCTACACCCTTCACTGCGAATGTGAAAGGAAGGTGCTGATAAAACAAAACAGCTGTTAATCTATTTGTCCGTTAATCTATTTCTACAGTATAGTATTGATATCTGTGATCCTGCAACAAGGTAAGCGGACAGAATACGTAACTTCCGCTCGTGCCAGTCGAGCAAACATGTTGTTGTTGTTGTTGCAACAAACACGTGGTGATGGGACGTGCCGTGGACGCCTTTCTTGAACACTGTATTACGGATTAACACCCTGTCGTGAGCGCATTAGCAGACTGCTCACTATGTTTATGTATTCATGCGCTTAGAATTTCAACAAAACGCCTTTTACTCGTTTTACCTTCACCTTTCTCCAGCTCCAGGCTGTTTCAAATTATCCATTAGATGAATGGAAAACTGAAAGGTGTAGATCTGATTCGCCTTTTTTGTCCGTTTGTCGTGAATGAACAGAAATGGGTAGATGGGAATGGTCCCTTCCACGTATGTATATAGAATAACGTGTATCCTTTTAACATTAGAACTGAGCAAAGGATTGCCTACAGAGTTTCATATTAAAATCATCTACAGAGGGAAGGCATTTGCACAGATGAACACGCTTCTCAGTAATTATGTCAACAGTCTGAGAAATCAGATCAAAAACTATGTATGATGAATCAATGAATGATTATGGCTCAACCCCACAATGTCTGCCAAATCGTAGCAAAAATATGATTGTAGCAGGAAGCAGTGACTGGTTTTCAAAGCGATGATGAGAACATCCAAAATCAGATAAAATAGACTGACTAACACAGTTATAAGTGGCAAACCTCTGTTAAAACTGAAAAATCACAATATTCATAACAACATTTTATCTGGAAAATTATATGAATATTACATATAACACATCATACAAATGATTTGTGACTTTCAAAGGCATACCCAGCCCTTAATAACAGACAAATCATGTAAAGAAGTAGACTCTACTCACTCGTCCACAGCGGGCTCTGGAGCCTTGGGTGCAGCCTTAGCTAATCTGGAAGAGGGCTTCTTACTGGGCACCAGGTATTCATCCAGCACATCATCTGTTATAAGTGCAAAAATACAGGTGTCAAAAAGGGCACACAGACCCAAACAGACTACATGGAGGGTACACATACACTTACCTAAAATCGCAAATCAAGGCATGCAATCAATCATCTACAACAAAACTGATTTATTAACTTATGCTTTACTTTGTTTTTTCACAGGCAAACACATGCTGAGTGGAATGGATACTCCTTTACCGCACAGGTCAAGTGTTCAAATCCAACTTCAGGAGGGAGGGCAGGTTTACATGTATGTCCATGGCCAGATGAGATGGATGTCTCTAGCCTTTACTTACTCCACCTAACGCCCTGGGCCCACCTGTACAAACCCTTCTTAACGTTACGAGCATGTAGGTACCATTGTGACGTAATATCTACAGTTCCAGTTGCCATTGTAGCAACATCCTCATACCGTTAAGAGGACTCTGCACAAGTGGGTTATTGTCCCCATCACATAAATGATATACAGTCAGGATGGAGCAAACAACTAAGCCAGATAAAACGTGACTATATGTGTGCAACGATGACAGATGGGCTGAGTCTTACATCCATCACTAGACGTTTCAGCTTCACTATTGGGCTGACCTGTCATGTCTATGGAGAGCCTCCCGCGGTGAGAGTGGTTGAAGAGATTCAGAGATCCCCAGGACTCCTCCAGTTTCTTCTGCTGATTGTCGCGCCATTTGGCACGGTTCTTCTGGATACGTTGCATCGGGGTGCACTCGTCTAACACTTCACTCGCTGCAACAAGTACAACAACGACATGGTGGTGATGAAGTCAAGATACAAAAGGTTGCTCTGAATATGCTGCATCAGAGACCATGAAGGTTTCATGAAGCCCACCTAGCTAAGTATTTTCTTAGCTACCAGGACTACACATGTCACATAGATATAAAGTGCACTCAACTAAGGGTTACATAGCTCTAAGTAAGCTTCATGACACTGGGACGTCGTCAATCCACACTGGGGTTTACAAAGTCATCTCAAACGTTATAGCTAACAACTGACAGAAAGGACAACATGAAACCAAATCATGTATAAATGTATTAATAAAGCATCCCAACCTAAGTCAAAAAGTGCATATATTCATTTTAGTGATGCTGTATATCAAAAGTATGCTCAGTGAGAAAGTTGAAAGTGCTAAGTTATTTACTGTAACCATTAAGGTGTGTGTTGGTTTTATATTTTGACAACGCGCATGTTGTTGCTGTGACAAGATGTGATATGTGTTGCCTTTCTGTCATATACACGTAGACTGACGAGCATGGGGGGGTGAGTGACACGACGTCACGTTTCTGCAGTCTCGAATCTGGTATACACCATGAAGGAGTGACAATTCCACACTAAAGTTGATTTTTAAAGTTACACATGAACAGCATTTACAAAAAAATGGCTGTGGTTGCTTAGGTATGTTTTCACTCTTTGTCTGAAATAACTAAGGTTACATTTTGTTTCTGTTAACAAAAACACGTAAAGAAAACCAACAAGCTGAATATTTATAACCACTGAATAATCACGAATCTCAAGATCAAACCAATGCAACTGTCACACTTGCACAACTGTAGCTTTCACATAAGAATCCCCCATGTCGCCATACATGTACATGTACCTATAGATTTATGGTGCTTTTGGTCATACATGGGAAGGTCCGCCAGCAACCAGTGGAGGGTCGTCCAGATTCCTCCAACCATAATACTGGTTGCCATAGCGTAGTGAAATATTCTTGAGTATGGTGTAAATCACGAATTACATGAATAAATAAATACCACTCACAGTGCAGTACAATAAAATCAAGGGAAACATCTACTTACTGTTCTACATGCCTCAGAGCTTACTTACGTTCAGGGATAAGGGGTGACCTGGGTTTGGCTTCTGTTATACCATCGTCAAGTACTGTGGTCAAATGGTCAACTCTGCAGAAACAGAAAATTAGTTCAAGGTCATGGCACATTAAAAATGAAAACTGGGGTAGATTCTTCTTTGATATCCTTATAGGTTTACTTCGGGAGCACAACAGACAGGGTCACACAAGTATCAAGCTATGTAATCAGTCTAGCAATAACAACTGCTTGTGATGAATCCATTAGTACAAAATACATTACAGTCATCCTTTTAGAATTCTACACCAGAATTCACGATTTCAACATATCATGCTTAACTGATATCAAATCTATAAGACCAAGGGGAATTCCGGGCACAATGTCTTTGCAGGAGCTCAGTACAATTACATCTTAAGGGAAGGATACAAGATGTGAGTGAGGGCCTGCATACCCTGGGGTAGGCCAGTCAGTAGTGATCTCATCATCCCAGTCTAACAGCTCCTGTCTTCTCTGGGAGGGAGGACGTGCGACGCCCACACGACTCACACGGCAGTTCTCTGGGGGGTTGTCAAAGTAATCTGAAACACAGGTGAGTAGAGCTAATGTAAAGACAGCAGGGCTGTAGTTCCACAGATGATAGGGACATGATCACCCAGCACTTATCATACCTGTCCATAATGTCTAGATAATAATACCAAATATCTAGATCACACCTGAGGCTAACAGAGTAAATCAGAAAATGTCTTCTGGAATTGTGTTGTTAAACAATTATGTTTAAATTACCTGATTTCTTATAAATAGAAAACATAAACTCAGACCTACCATCAATTTCCTCCTTCCTTAGCCAGCTTGGGACTGATTGACTATCATCATCCTCACTGAAAGAACACAATGTACCCACTTATTATGGAATGTTTGTACTCATACAACAATGTTACACCATCAACCACCGGCTAATCTAAGCATGAGGCAGTATGAAAAACTCCACACACCCACACAACCCTAAATATGAAAATCTTGGATCATCTCAATGCATGACTAGGGAATGGTTGTCAAGTTCAAGGAATTAGTTGGCAAAAGGTTTAACCCTTCTCAAGTATGGTATATTTACAAATTTATTTTTAAAACATTTGCTCCTTGCACAGACCACCTTTAGCTACACTATACCAGTTATACAGGATGATGTAATTGTTCATATCATCACTTGCTGATGTGCTTGTTTTCTGTTGCAGATGAGGAGAGTGGAACTCTAATGTCAATAAATAATGTCTGACAGAAACAAGGAAAATAAGGGGATTATTCTGTGACCTTGGTGAAGGACCACCTCCCTCCGAGACCAGTGCTTCTCACTTTTCACAATGCATGGTTTTCCTAATTATACAACATTCTATCAGGATTCATACTTTAATACATATTATTAAAATTGTAATCTCATCAACTTTTAAACTTAGTTGAGTTTGATCCTGTTAAACTTCAAGTAACTGCAGTAAACTTGAATGTAATTTCACATATTTTGCTTATTTAAAGAGCAATACTGATATTGCCTTAAGAGTCTAATATTCACACAATATTTCACTTGTGGGTTAAGGTGCAGAAAGGAACAGGAACACTCGTTATAAAGATAAACATCCACAAATAACAACACAGCCATTGTAATTCCTGTCTGGTGCTGAAATCCTGGTTTACATGTACATAATGGAAATGCAATACGTGTGCGTGGTAACAGTGAGACAGAAGATTACTGATGAAATGTATTAGCCATTTTGGGGAACATGGGGTGTCAACCGAAGGGAAAATGCTAAAATGTTTACATGTCTTGCAACATGGTGTCAAGCCAGCCGGGTCTCCGTGAGGGGTTTCGTGGACTTAACAGGCTACAGTCTGGGTGAGCTGAGTGAGCAGGCTGACTGTGGTGAGCAGGGTGGCCATGGTGAGCAGGAAAACCCTCGTGGCTACAGCTACAGAATCAGTACGTCATCAATATGTGCGACAATACGACAGCAGTCATAGAGAATATATTTTTAAAGCCAGCAGAGAAGTGTTGCTGGGATCACTGTGCAAGGGATGGAAAAGTTAACCATGTCCATGTACAAAATTCTGACACACCTGCCTGTTTAACCTAGTGACTTGGGCATGATTTTCACCTTTAGTACAATCACATGCCCTGCCCAAGTACAAGTAAGCGACTGTGCATGTACCTGCCCTGGTTACATTAATTACAGCCATGTTTTAGTTGCAAACTTCAATAATGTGCAGATGCATTTTTTGATGCACAGGATCTTTTCCTTACACATTTTCTAAAAATATTTTCATTTTATAATAAGTTAGTCAAAATTTATATCAAAATTTTGTTATGTTATGGTTAATCAGTGGTAATTCATATACGTGTAGATGTATTCTGTACAAATACTAACGTACAAGGACCTTCATGTTCAGGCACACTAGATGGAGTAGGAGATGCCTACCTTTTAGGGAGCTGTCCTCCTAGTTTGGGCACAGCAAACAAGCTGTCGTCGCTAGCCTTTGGCCTGGGTATGTTCTGGATGGAGGAGCACCTTGTACGATCCTCGGCTCTACAGTCTGGGGGTCTCGGGGGTCTAGCCTCCAAACTGAGGATCATAAACACATACGTAATCACAACAGCTACACGTATATCACTATCTGCTTCTCTACATACACAGGTAATTGTACACTAGGACTTCACATTGCCACACAAGTATATGTTCTTAATTGTTTCAAATACGGATCACACCAGAATAATCTATTTAACTGAGGTGTAATCCAACATCTTAGATAATAATCTATGCTTTCAAACTTGATCGGAGATCAAAACGGCACCTCAGATCTAACTTAGGTTGAGATGTCACATGTCAGAACATGTTTGAGATTGAGGTCACCGTTTGTGGTAGAGAGAGATGTTTACCAAAGGACCACACACATTCAACATTTATAACTGAACTACACTGACATCTCACTATTCATAGAGTGCAGTTAACCTACACAAGAAAGAACTGTATTAAAGACAGCAGAACATGAACAATGTCAATCAATCTGAGCCGACCATTATCTCACATTTCAGCGTGATCAGTGTATACCTCACATACATCCGTGCACATGGATGGCCATTCAGGGTCCTTCCCCGTGTACACCATTCACCAATCCCCTTGTGACAGTACCTGTCCTCATGACCACGCCATTCATAATTAGAATTTCCTATATGTAAACTAACATACTACTGGTATAAATAAAGGTTATGTGTGGATTTTTATGACTTGTGTATTAAATATAATGTTCTGATTGTAAACACTTACATATGATGTGCTCAGGTTGTCTCAAATGTGATCAGCGTTCAGGTGTAGCTGGTGACAGTCACCTGGAATTACCTGTTACCTCTCTACACAACCAACAGGTGTAGCTTAGTGTCAGCATTCCAGACCATACCAGAACACTGACAAACTTTCCTTTCCCTGGACCCATAGCCAACAAATAGAAGAATGCCTTGGGTGTGGACAGAAACAGGTCGCATGTATCTAGTGTAAGAAGCACCTAGACTTTTTCCTGTTATTAATATGCTAGGAATTGGCACAAGTCAGTCTATGCTGTCTGTTGTGTGAGCTGTCTGCTCAATACAAATAATTCAAAGACGCCTGGCACAAAATGAATTCAATACGCGTTGACAGATCTATGACAAACCGATTATAATGATTCCAATGCGCTCCACTATGCCAAAGGATTCACGCACCCAAAACTTGACAAATAATGTGTCCTTCACGGTTCATTACCCGGGAGTATTAGAGTCACAACAAAAGACATCTTGCTCAGGATCAGACCTTTATCCACTACATTTACATACGCGTATCATAGTCCAACATCTCTAGGTCTAGATGATGATTTAAAGGTGGGATAATAGCACACAGATCTGCTCAAAGGCAGCTTCATTCTGTTTGTAAGTACATGAAAAGTGTGTTTATAAATGATTCACAAGTGTGTCAATATGCAAGAGACAACAATGCCCCGTTAAGTTTTATTAGATCTCTGTATTGATTGGTTTATGGATGTAATGATCTGTCAGAGAACCAGGTAAACAGTAACCAGAAACAAGGATATATGGGGACTTCACCTGACTGATATGGATGTACCACAAGCAGAAACTAATGATGTTATACATGTATACTGGTGAGAGAATGTCACACATAACACAGCCAGCATACACCAGTATGTTGGAAGGTTTACTCTGCACAGTGATGGAAGTCACACATTCAGACGTCAAAGCTTGGCTTGTCTGTTTCTTTGTTTGTTTTCATGACGCTTAACAATGCTACATGAACATTTATTTATTTATCTGATTCGTGTTTACGCCATACTCAAGAATATTTCACTTATACCATGGCAGCCACCATTATGGACAGAGCCCATGGGAATCCCACAATCATCCGTAGCTTGCTGGCAGACCTACCCACGTACGACCAGAGAGGAAGTCAGCAGGAGCTGGGATTGACCTCACAGCAACCGCATTGGTGGCGGCTTCTGGGTCATTGTGCTGCGCTAGCATGCCAACCGACTGAGCCACGGAAGCCCCCTACATGAAAATAACTTAATTCCTATTACCATACTGACTCCATGGAGCGCAGACACCATACATGACACCCAGCCAAGCCTTCATGTACTGACAAGACACCCTACAACGTTTCCATGTACTGACATCAGGCATCGCATTTGGATTTAAGGGCAGTATAAATGGTGTGAAGGCAGGAGACATTACATTTCACAGCCTAAAGGCTTGTTTCCCTGCTCAAAGCCACTGAACAGAGCAGACATGATCTTACAAGTACAACTGAAGGTTGAATTAACAGCATGGGCTCTTCTGTTTACCAATTTGTTTCAAGTCCTATTCATTAGGTCTTATCCAGACAGGGTTTTTTTTAGACAAGAATCTTTTATCAAACTCAAAACAAATTTCTGTCCTGAGAAATGGTACTAAGAAATGTAAATAAAATTTCAGAAGTTTCCCATGGCCAGAATGAATGGAAAGATTTCAAGTTTTTCAAATAATGACTTATATTATAGGATTTCTTTACCTTAAAATACTTTTCTTTAATCCTAAGCTTCACTAAAGTTTTAATATTCCACTCTAGCTGGCACCAGAAATTTTAGGTTAGCCTTCTCAGTTATATTGTTAATACATTAATATATAAATATATGAACAAGAATCAGGCTACATTTATAGGCGACCATTGGGCCTATGTTATACATGGATTTGCTTGTCAAAAAGACAATTATTAGAATTTTTAAATAAAATCTTTACTTCAGCAGATTTCTTGCCTGAACTGCTTTTCCCCCCTGTAAAATAAACTGTACTAAACTCTATCCTGAATGAAATTCTTACGATCATGCTGATTTGAAATTGACACCTTCACAATATTACACATCATACCAATCAATCTTACCTCCCCAGCCTTCAAGTAGCACACTCTAGGATGTCATTTTAATACAGATCAACTTCAACTGTTTTGTTTTTAAATGAATAAATCAAGTGCTATATACTACCAAGGGCAATCATAGAAGCCAACACTGCATCAATGATTGGGTTCATTGTTAGAGCCCAAGAAAGCCAAGTGGGTAAGGTTTGGCCAGGTATCGGAACTTGAACCATGTATAACGTCGGCAGATAACTGCTGCCGACATTAGATAAATGATGCATTTTGAGACATTGGAGAGCCCTTGGTGCTGGTTACAGAGGTTATTTCATGCTAGATAAGTACACAACTCAATTTTCCTATGCACCATAGAACCCAGCACACACCAAATAACCAAAAAACGCAATATACTTTCAAAAAACTCAATCAAAATATGCCACAAACTCAATTTGCACTCGTCTGTAATCAGGGCTACTCTGGTGAGAAAGTGTCTAAAAAAACCTGATAGGTGACAAAATTGTTTGCTATTCAAAACCAAATGGGTTAAATATTTTTAAATGCTGTCTATTGTACAGTTACATTAAACAAATAAGACTACAGCTCTGTATAACAACTGAAATTATAATTACAATTATACAAGTCTTTCTCACCTGTCCAGGAAGGACTTTGATCCCTCCAGATCTGAGGAGGCGTGGCCTGTCAGCTTGGCTGCCATACGCTTTGACTTCCTGGGACTTCTGGAGCCACTTCCTCGGCGACATTTCAGTGGATCTGAAACAATACATAAATCTCAACATCAACATACACGGTACGTTTATGTATGGATGTGATAGTATAAATTACACTAAGCTTACATGAAAAACCAGAAAGTGGGGATTTATATCTGACACAAGAAATGTTCACCTGAAAATCTTAATGTATCTAACAAGTATCAAGACTATACCCCTTTCATTTTAAATGATACGCACATACAAATATTTTACTATAATTATCAAAATAGTTTACAGTGCCACTGATTGAAACTGTTGTTACCTGCCCCACCAAAACTAAACAATCTAACTGGTATAGGAATTTATTTAATACCTACTGCAGAATCCACACATACATTTGTGACCAGAACGGTAACATTCACACTAAAGCTTTCTCACCAGAATGGTAACATTCACACTGCAGCTTTCTGACCAGAATGGTAAAATTCACACTGCAGATTTCTCACCAGAATGGTAACATTCACACCTCAGCTTTCTGACCAGAACGGTAACATTCACACCTCAGCTTTCTGACCAGAATGGTAACATTCATACTGCAGCTTTCCGACCAGAATGGTAACATTCACACTGCAGCTTTCCGACCAGAATGGTAACATTCACACTGCAGCTTTCCGACCAAAATGGTAACATTCACACTGCAGCTTTCTGACCAGAATGGTAACATTCACACCTCAGCTTTCTGACCAGAATGGTAACATTCACACTGCAGCTTTCCGACCAGAATGGTAACATTCATACTTGCAGATTTCTCACCAGAATGGTAACATTCACACTGCAGATTTCTGACCAGAATGGTAAAATTCACACTGCAGCTTTCCGACCAGTATGGTAACATTCACACTGCAGCTTTCCGACCAGGATGGTAACATTCACACCTCAGCTTTCTGACCAGAATGCTAACATTCACACTGCAGCTTTCTGACCAGAATGGTAACATTCATACTGCAGATTTCTGACCAGAATGGTAACGTTCACATTGCAGATTTCTCACCAGAATGGTAACATTCACATTGCAGATTTCTCACCAGAATGGTAACATTCACACTGCAGCTTTCTCACCAGAATGGTAACATTCACACTGCAGCTTTCTCACCAGAATGGTAAAATTCACACCGCAGCTTTCCGACCAGAATGGTTACATTCACACTTCAGCTTTCTCACCAGAATGGTAACATTCATACTGCAGCTTTCTCACCAGAATGGTAACATTCACACTGCAGTTAACTGGGCACATAATTTAACAATGTAGCTAACAATCTACCAGATAAGGCCTGTAAATAAAGCGAAATAAAAAACTGATCTGTTGAGTTGATCTGTACAAATCAGTCCTGGCCAGGCATTTAGTTTTCTGACCCAGGACACATCTTACTGACATCACTTAGACTGTCACTACAGTGACTTCATCATGATCATAAGAGTAGTAAATGTCACCACACAGGAGTTCAACCGATGATCACGTATGAGGGAAATAAAGCACATGATGTTTGGCTTGAATTCGGTCATATAATAAAGAGTTGGAGCTGACCTACTAAATACTTGCAATATCCCAATCATAAACTGACAAAGTCCTCATCTTAATATCATGCTTTCTATTTTCTCTTGGATGCATACTATGATTTAGTCTAAACAGGCCATGGAAATTAACAGTGCATTCAAACTGATATAGCACTGCTAGGAGTTGTTTTAGATCCTACTGGCCATTTTGGGACAACTACCGTAAATGAAATGCCTGGCGCTAAATTTATTCACCCAGCCATCCATGAGCATACTATCATTTTGTTGAAGCAATGACAGGTTTAGCGGCACCTTTTCCTTATGTGGACATCATTGTATGATACTTCAGTTTGTTCAAAAAAGATGGGAAAATCTATTTTTAATACTAGGCAGAGATATAGATTGACACTATTTAAAAAGCAGTGTGGTGAAACATGGTTATAAATTACAAATGTTGAATTTAAGGGAGTTTCCTTTGTCAAGTTTAAAATTATTTTAAACTGGTGATAAATATATGTGCAAGCCCTGAGCTGAGCAGTGCAGGAATTCTCAGGGTCACCAGGTTGCATATTATATCAAGGTGAGTGAGCCTATAAAAGTATCAGATGAAGTTATTTTTCGTGAAATCAAACTGGCCGAGGGGTAAAACTATTAAACCAGGACAAGCACTGAGATACACAGGCTATTCTCTGAAATACACACAGCTTTGTACATCCATACCTGAACCCTAGTCCAGGTGAGCACAGTGCATGTTCACACTGTAAAACCAGGACAAGCACTGAGAAATACACACTATGCTCTGAGATACATGGGCGATTCTCTGAGATACACACAGCTCTAAATCTACAGATGTGGACCAGTCCAGGTGAGCACAGCACATGGTCATACTATTAAACCAGGACAAGTACTGAGATGCACAGGTTATTCTCTGAGATACACACAATTCTGTTCATCCATATCTGTGCCCTAATCCAGGTGAACACAGTGCATGGTCATGTTATTAAACCAGGACAAGCACTGAGATAGCTCTGTACCCTAGTCCAGGTGAGTACAGCTCTACATGCACACCTGTAGACTAGTCCAGGTGGCACAGTACATGGTCATACTATTAAACAAGGCCAAGCACTGAGATGCACAGGTCTTTATGTCAGTACCTTAATCCAGAGCAGCACAGCCATCTGAAGACACTGACCACCACCACCAGTTTCCCTCTACGGCACACCTCCTCATCCACGAATTACCTACACATACTTTGCATTACCCTGGTCTACACCCGTGCCTCTTAGGAAACATGTAGCACTCTGCTTGTTTCAAGCGTTGTTTCCCGAGCCATTGATTTACTACAGGTCAGCTGAGCATGTCCATTACCCTAGCAACAGTACACACTGGCATTGATTCTCACCAGACAGTCCGCGGATCTCAGACACTGCCGTGAAGACTTGGTCTTATTCAGGCCAAAATCATGCCAGAATCAAATCAGGAATCAACCATGCAAAACACTGCTTTTGTTGTGTATAGTTAAACAGAGCCAGTCCGTGTGGTTTGCCATTTCAATCCCAGCTGGAACGGGGGCATTTAGTCTACATGCACAAACCAGCACCTGACAGCATTATATCAGACAAATTTTATAACGGGTGTTTTGGCATAAGATAATAATGCATCTGTCTACATTTCTACATTGTGTTAACCATTTCTTGTCTTTTACAAACATGACAAAATTCTGCCAAAGATCCAATATTTCAGAGAAATGCCGGAAATGAGTTTGTACCAGACACAACAAACATACTGGAGATAATATTTTCGCAATGCATGACTGGTTTGTGTAATCATAGTGCCTGTAATAGTTATGTCAAGTCCACAAAGTTCAGACAAAAAATAAGACCGGTCAGCCTTTTGTTGGAAATGGACAAAACCATCCAAAATTCAAACTCAGTATGTAATTTGTCTTGTCGAAGCCACATACAAGTTTCAGTCTTAAAGATAAGCCTTGAAAACTGTGCAACATTCATGAATGAGTTTTAAACCAATTTGAAAGCCAAGTTGCAAAGCTAACTACCTGAAAAATTTTATACTCGAGATTATACTTTTAAACTTGGAAAATACATCCAATCCTGATTTCAAAATCAAACTAAAAAGATGCACACTGGTAAGTGAAAGTGAACATTGTTCTTTCGTATGCCAAAAGGTAGTGAATTTAACATGGTACATGTACAAATCTAACTGTCAGTAACAGGACAGGTTAGACAATTGCCATTGACCAAAGACGGTGTTTCATGGCTCTCCTCTACAAACTAAAGTCTGTGGGGTGTTTTCAGTGGGATTTAAAAACCTATAAATACAGTTGTATACATGTACTGCATTTAATATATCCACACGTTTGGGAAAGGATTTTTAGTGTTTTTTCAAGAACAAACATTTACGACAATGATGGAGAGTAAGACTGACTTGTTCATCTCTATCAAATTGAAGCCAAGGGGATTCACTTGGTCTTTATGATAAGGTCATGGTGGTGAATGTCATTTGTTATGGAGCCTTCCATCAAAATTCTCTGTTCGGAGTAACCCAATCATTTTGGAATTTACAGAGTAGGCCATTAAAGATCTCTCTTTTTTTTTTTTTTCTTGGATAATGAAAATAATAGGGAGTTTCAAGAAAATGAAAATGTGAAAAAACAAACAAAAAACAAAACAATTCTACCAGAATTCTACCAAGAATGCGTAACACGGCCATTATTTTTCAGAGTTAATGCCCAACGAACATATTTTCAATGATGGACTGTCATTTCTAACACTAGATATGAAGCATCTGAAACACTGACATTATTCTGTTAACTGACATACTACAATAACAAAATATTGTTTCAAAAATAAAATACTGAAGTAACTGATAGGAAATGAAATTACTACAGGTCTGCTGAACTGCACTGAGTTAATACAACCTTCTGGCTAGTAGGATTTTTTAGGTCAATAGTCCTCTTTGCTTGGTAAAATTCTGGCACATGTATATATCGCTAAAAGTGTGTGCATTATTTTTTCTGTATTTAATATCAGCACTCTTTTCTATTTATAGGAGCTTGTGTTTTTGGAAGAAGATTGTTCTCTGTCCTACTGGACTGAATGCCACAGTACCTCTCAGTGTAACATCCACTAGTAGGCATCCCCTACTGGACTGAATGCCACAGTACCTCTTAGTGTAACATCCACTAGTGGGCATCCCCTACTGGACTGAATGCCACAGTACCTCTCAGTGTAACATCCACTTGTGGGCATCCCTCCTGCATCCCAAAGTCCTATTGGACTGAATGCCACAGTACCTCTCAGTGTAACATCCACTAGTAGGCATCCCCTCCTGGACTGAATGCCACAGTACCTCTCAGTGTAACATCCACTAGTGGGCATCCCCTCCTGGACTGAATGCCACAGTATCTCTCAGTGTAACATCCACTAGTGGGCATCCCCTCCTGGACTGAATGCCACAGTACCTCTCAGTGTAACATCCACTAGTAGGCATCCCCTCCTGGACTGAATGCCACAGTATCTCTCAGTGTAACATCCACTAGTAGGCATCCCCTACTGGACTGAATGCCACAGTACCTCTCAGTGTAACATCCACTAGTGGGCATCCCTCCTGCATTCCAAAGTCCTACTAGACTGAATGCCACAGTACCTCTCAGTGTAACATCCACTAGTAGGCATCCCCTCCTGCATCTCAAAGTCCTACTGGACTGAATGTGCACAGTACCTCTCAGTGTAACATCCACTAGTAGGCATCCCTCCTGGACTGAATGCCACAGTACCTCTCAGTGTAACAACCACTAGTAGGCATCCCTCCTGCATCCCAAAGTCCTACTGGACTGAATGCCACAGTACCTCTCAGTGTAACATCCACTAGTAGGCATCCCTCCTGCATCCCAAAGTCCTACTGGACTGAATGCCACAGTACCTCTCAGTGTAACATCCACTAGTACGCATCCCCTCCTGCATCCCAAAGTGACTAGCTGGGCCAGCCTCACATCTTGTTAACACAGTAACAGGCATGATTAAAGAGAAAGACCTTGAAAAAGTGAACTTAGGGTGAGTGAAAAACTGTATCTGAAAACACCTTCACTGAATTTTTTAGATTTTTTTCACCAGAATAAATGCAGTCAAATGTTTTGATTGTATGGTTGGTTTAATGGACCATATTGATGATGTGTTCCACCAGTGACGTCACGCTGACTTTTCTATGGCCTTAAAGCAGAAATTTAATGTCATATTAGCGTTTCCATACACAGGCAAACATCACAGGAGTACTCTTCACAAGAATAATATTCAGAGCTGAACATAACGGTGTACAAAATGTTGTGTGACGTCACTGGTGAACCACAATATCAATATGGTCCATAAAACTCACCATACTATCAAAATATTTGAATGCGTTTATTTTGATGAAAAAAATCTAAAAAATTCAGAGAGAGTATTTTCAGATACAGTTTTTTATGGTCTTTTTACTCAGCCTAAGTTCATTTTTACGAGGCCTATCCCTTTAATAACCTAGTAACAAGGTATGAGGTGCTTTCCTCACACTCTCACCATGATGTAGAGATGCTGGTGGATGCTGCACTGATGGGCCCTACTTCACTCCTCAAAACAGTGCCATTGGTAAAATATAAATTACACTGAATTTTACTTCACGGGGGTTCATTTAATTATGAATATCAATAGGACAGGGACTAATGCACTGTGAACAAGATCTGCTGAAAATCATGGGTGGACAGAAGATGAAATTTTCAGTGTGATGCTCCTGGAAAACATTATACATGTACAAAGCAGATGTTTGGTATGTGTTCTTGTGGTAAGCCAAATGTAAACTACAACACCAACTTTACCACTGCTAGTCAACAAATGGCTTAATTCAGCAGTATTTGCCAATAACTCCATCAAAACTTTCCAGTGGCTATAGCATACCAATAACTGAATACACCTCATGAGTTCTAAACTTTTAACACAACAATTCTTCTCACCAAAATCCATTTTTCACACTATGTAATCTCTTTGGTAAATAAGTAAATTTTACAGAAGAAAGACACCTGAACTGTGTGATTCAGTTATACCTGTAATATGAAAATGGAGTCCTACTCATGATGAGAACTGAATCTTACACATAAATAAAATACAACGGACAATCTCAACCATTTGTACTTTCACGTAACTAAAATTCTGGAGCACTAAGTGAAATTTAATGCCTGAACACGTTTAGCTCTACATGACCATTGAGTAGAAACCCTTAAATTCACACCCTGAACTGATCAGGCAAACTAATACTGACCAAGCCTACCCTCCACATCCACAAAACATTCCAGATAGGACTGTCAACTATAATGGTCAAATTCTAACCGCTAACTTCATGCCAGCTGTTTGCATCCATGTTGCTAATTCATGCATTTAGCTGTTTTGACTTACCCGTCTGTGAGTGGTCACTCTCTGGACTGGACGGCTGACTGGTCACTGTTGGTCGCTGCAGCGGTGTGCTATCAGATGAGTAATTCAGAGTTCGTGTTTTACTGCGCTTTGTCAGATCTTCCTGACTTAAACAAGGGGAGGTAACTTTGGTGCTTATCTTCACTTCTGCACTTGATGACCCAGACGAGCTGGGTGAATCTATAAAGCGAGGAAATGTACGTTTGTTTTCTCGGTTAGGGGAAGGTGATATGGACCTCCTGGTTGTCTTTGGCAGAGGTGGAATGCTTGGGCTGGTGACAGGTTTGGGGGACGTCCGCAGTGAGGAGGACAGTTTAGGCTTCGTAGATGCACCTACTGAATTGTCCTGGATATGGTTGTTAGATACAGCATTAGGTTTTGTCACAGGTGGACTTTCCTGAGAGGATGACAGTCTAGGGGGACTGGGCTGAGAAGTCAGGTTAATGGTGGTGCTGTAATCAAACACCTGATTACCACAGCCTTTCTCCAGCTCTCCCTCAAACACAAGGCGCTCCCCTAAAAACACACGACAGCCCCTCACCCCTGTAGACAAGTCCTGTAACAAGGAGAGATGTAATGTCAGACATATACTTACTTATATAGTGCCAGATATGTGATTGGTCTCAGCACTGAGCACATGTACATGATATAATGAGTATCACGGCAGGTTATATTATTCACCAGTGTCATCAACTATTAATCACACGATTTTGAAAAATGGCAGATTAAATTCTGACATGCAAAACAATCCAAAGTTCTAAAATATTTTTATATACAGTTCCACCAACATTTTTGTGATGTTCTATGGATAATTTTACTAACTGATGGATATCCCATATGCAAACGGTGCCATACACACCAGTATTAAACCTGACCCAAATACTTACATTTATACTTTTATTAAAATTCCAGATCTTTATTTTTGAGACCTCAACTGTCTGTCCTGGAAGAGTGCCGGAGAGCTTGATACAAATTGTAATGCCTGAATTGCGTCCGTATCTACAGCTCCACATGTTCCGCTCCTTGTTGGTCTGTTAACATAAAATTACAGATTAGACAATTGATATTATGCAGTTGACACTTAAAAACCTCATATGATGAGCTGGGAAAAACAGTTGTTCATACCACACTGCTGTCAGACCTGAGCTACCACACCTACAGATCTACTTGTAATGTTTCTGCTGTATGTGTAGCCAAATATTACAGACATAAAAGAAATATTATCATTTTCTCAGGGCACTGGGGCTCATCCCTATGGATCCATTCGGGTCAAAATCTTGGAAAATTCAACCATTTAATTAGGAACTGTCTGGTCAAATTACAGACCTTGGATTTCACCACAAAAATAGAATCCTTCGGAACAAATAAAGGTCATTGTTCCACTAGCAACTACCTTTCAAACAAACCTTAACCACCTAAGATAACAGGACTCCGACAAACAGGTAACATGTACAATAAAACCAGTGGTAAAATATTAGGTCATTCACTGTAGTATTACACTGAAAGGCTGATAATAATATGGGTAGACACTTGTATAAACCACTAGTCACTGCAGGTACACAAACGGGAATGCAAAGTCATGCCTTAATCAGCATGCAACTTCATGACAAACTGTGTAAGATGATATTCTGTATGAGTGATGGGTAAAATCCCTCCCTGTGTCCACCTAGGGGCAGTTGAGACTCACCTTACACTTGCTGTTGACCAGACAGCTGAGCTGGCCCCTGGACCCAGATACCCCTTGTACAGACACCTGGTCTGCATGGATGGCTATCAGCTGGCCCTGGGGGTCAAACAGCTGTATCTCTGTCAGGCCCACCCTGTCAGGGTCCCCCCATGTAGACAGGATCTCCAACCTTAGCTCGCTCCCTTCACCCACCGGAGATTGCTGAGTGTAACAAATAAAGTCAAACTCTATTCAGTACAATCATGTAAAAAAATATGGATGTGAAAACACATTTTTTAACTTAACACATAAGTATTTTCCCATGCATCACTGGCTTTTTATAGATTTGATTTCATTAATACCACATACTTTAAGAATGTTTTCTTTTTTACAGCCAGCGACCAGTGTCATGTTTGCAGGAAAACAAACTGCAAGGAGTAAATCACCATCCAATGGCACATAACTGAGGTATTTTCCCCCACTTGAACCACACAGATCGACTATCTCTGTGTACACGCCATACATGTATCTATGGTCATGGAGGTCAATGAAATTTATCTAATATTCCCCCTAAAAGGTCCTATAAGAGCTGTCCTAGGAATCTGAAGTTTGGATTGAGCCAACATTGTCCTTGTCTCTTTTCAGCATAACACGAAAACAAATATACATGTTTAAATACAGATAACTAAATATCTTCAGTTTTAATAAAAAAAATTCTTTTAAACTTCTGCCTAAAGAAAAAACTTGAATTTCTCATGGACCTGTGTTACATAGAGCAAGCCTGTTTGTGGTTGTTACTCACCTGAGTGGGAGTTGTGATGCTAGTTGAAGATCTTGACGATGAAGACCTCTGTGCTGACTGGGACAAGGACTCCTCCAGTTTACCCAACATCCGCACCAGGCTCTTCTGTTGTCTGTGATGACATATCACAACATATACAACAATTCATCACATAATCAGGAGCTTCAGGGGTGTACACAAGACAAATGTAATCAAACACGATGTCTGTGACAACATATCACAACATATAGAACCATTCATCACAAAAACAAGGGCTTCAGGGGTGTACACAAGACAACTGTAATCAAACACGATGTCTGTGACAACACATCACAACATATAGAACCATTCATCACATAATCAGGAGCTTCAGGGGTGTACACAAGACAAATGTAATCAAACATGGTGTCTGTGACAACACATCACAACATATAGAACCATTCATCACAACATATATAACCATTCATCACAAGACAACTGTAATCAAACACGATGTCTGTGACAACACATCACAACATGTAGAACCATTCATCACATAATCAGGAGCTTCAGGGGTGTACACAAGACAAATGTAATCAAACATTGTGTCTGTGACAACACATCACAACATATAGAACCATTCATCACAACATATAGAACCATTCATCACAAGACAACTGTAATCAAACACGATGTCTGTGACAACACATCACAACATATAGAACCATTCATCACATAATCAGGAGCTTCAGGGGTGTACACAAGACAAATGTAATCAAACATGGTGTCTGTGACAACACATCACAACATATGGAACCATTCATCACATAATCAGGAGCTTCAGGGGTGTACACAAGACAAATGTAATCAAACATGGTGTCTGTGACAACACATCACAACATATGGAACCATTCATCACATAATCAGGAGCTTCAGGGGTGTACACAAGACAAATGTAATCAAACATGGTGTCTGTGACAACACATCACAACATATGGAACCATTCATCACATAATCAGGAGCTTCAGGGGTGTACACAAGACAAATGTAATCAAACATGGTGTCTGTGACAACACATAACAACATATAGAACCATTCATCACATAATCAGGAGTTTCAAGGTGGGTACACAAGACAAATGTAATCAACCACGGTATCATCCAAAACTTTTTCTGTAATACACATACATATATTTGATATTTGTTTTTCTGAATGCCTACCAATGCACAACTGTACACCTTTATATACACACCAGCTGTTTTATATCTGACCATAATTAGCGGATAACCTACCTCGGCATCATGGTAGAGATCTGGTCTGTTATTTTGCTGAGTTGATCATCCGTCAACAGGCTGAGGTCCTGGTTCCGAGAGGCGATGGGCTGGGAGGGGGATGCCTTAGTGGGGAAGGTATGGATGGGGGGTGACTGAGGGTTATCAGGAGGCACAGGGAACTGGGCGGAGTTTCCACACTGTGGCGAGCAGGGTGTCTTCAAACGCCGTCTCTCACGAGCTGACAGAGGAGGTTCACTTGTGTCCTTGTCTTCACTCTGTTCAGCAATTATTATGGCAATGCTATAGTATAACAACATTGATATTTGGTCACACAGCTTCAAGATTCGACGGTTTAGCCCCAATATATCTATCTCACATTAAGAGCTTAAAGACTGTAGCTTTAAAATCTGACATTACAGTCTCAAGATTTGACATTACAGTCTCAAGATTTGACATTACAGCCTTAAAAGAAAAGACAACAAAAAATGTAACCAAAGTTATTTCAGAAGAGGGGTCAATACAGACCGAAACGGACATAGGTTTTTTTTTATGACATGCTTAGTAACTCTATAAATCATCTTTGAATCTGGAATTCTTACGATGCCATGGGAAATGTCATTTTAGACAGACTGGAAACACCAGTGTGCATCATCCGTACCCTACTCTCTTCAGTATCAGGGGTTAGACATTCCTTTGTGTGAGAAGTATTATCCCCTTCATTATGACAATCTAAGGCCACACACTGTGGCAACCAAGTTGACACCTTGGGGAATAACCCCATACATATTCCACTACCACTTTTCGTTGATAATGGCTTTCAAGTATATCAGAATTGTCTTGTACTAACAGCTGATTTAACACTACTTCTTTATGGCAAAGTGGTGAACTAGGTACGGCTGATGTCACAGCAGAAACACGTCTTCCCGGGTGGTAGAAATATCTCGCCCTTGATAGGTTAACACTGAAAGTATGGCACCCCATGTGATTTTCCTCATTTGGGCATTTCTCCTTACTTTGAACTGCGTCATCCCAGTTATCATACATCACAAAATTGATGGTGAGGATTCTTTATCAATATATATATATACATTTGGTCTAGTTTTGTCTTCTATAAAATTAAGCATTACAGACTCAAGATTTAACATTCCAGCAGCAAGACATGACATTCCAGCCACAAATCTTATCCCAGCCACAACACTTGACTTTATCAACTCAAGATTTCACATCACTAATTCGAGATTTGACATTACCACTTAAAGATTCCATCTCAGAGCACACATCTGGAATCCCCAGAAAACCTGAACTGGCCCTTCTTGATGAGGATCAACAACACACAAGCACAATGGAAACATGTCAAAATCCTGGAGGCATTTCCAGCCAACAAATGCCCTTGTTACAATCAGCTACCTGGGTGTTGTGCCTGGGTGTGCCAGCGCTGCCCTGGCTGTACTGAGACACCCGGCTGTTCTCCGCCCTCAGAGCCTCTAACACAGCCTGTGCCTCAGACTGGGGATCCTGCTTCACACTCTCGTCTCTACTGCTCTTCTTACAGCCTGACAGTGGGCGGCTGACCTTCCTCGGGGACTTGCCTGGATTAACACAATGTCACTCAAAAAGTTAGCAGCATCTATATACAGAAGTCAAAGAATGCCATACTCAATCAACATACTTCAGAAGTTAATAGCATCTATATACAGAAGTCAAAGCATGCCATACTCAATCAACATACGTCAGAAGTTAATAGCATCTGTATACAGAAGTCAAAGCATGCCATACTCAATCAACATACTTCAGAAGTTAATAGCATCTGTATACAGAAGTCAAAGCATGCCATACTCAATCAACATACGTCAGAAGTTAACAGCATCTGTATACAGAAGTCAAAGCATGCCATACTCAATCAGCATACTTCAGAAGTTAGCAGCATCTGTATACAGAAGTCAAAGCATGCCATACTCAATCAACATACTTCAGAAGTTAGCAGCATCTGTATACAGAAGTCAAAGCATGCCATACTCAATCAACATACGTCAGAAGCAAATCCAGCTTAACAGTTTTATGTTCATGTTCCATAATTAAATGAGTATACAATGTACAAATGTCATTTGTTTCTCTGACAAGAACTTTTTTCTGATCATACTCATTTAAGATCATACTCAGTGTTCGAATTAATTGCTAGATTGTTGTTTCATGCCAAGATCTCAAGAATTTCTCACTTATGCAATGGCTGTTAGTTGTATGGCCAGAGAAAACCAGAGCACCTGCGATAACATTTGGCGAGTAACACACAAACTTTCCCATGTGTGACATACAGATATACACACCACACTGGTGGAAGGAAAATGGTTGTAGAAACTTCACTGAGTGCTCACTGTCACCCAGGATGCACAAACATTGAGAACAGGGAAATCTATACATTCTGATGAAGGTCGCGTTTCAACCCACACCTTGTGTGTCCTAGGAATTGCAAGGCTAGCACCTTTAATAACTAGCCCGATCACAGTCCGATATTCTATTCGTTAGGGGATATAAGAGCTACATGTACAATCAACCACACGACCTGACTACAGTGTCCTGTTTCCTACACATAGTGTTAGCCAGAATGGAGACCCAGGGTGTCTCACCCATGATCTGTCACTAAGACCCTGGAAACTCTGGGGTAGTGACAAATAATGACATACTCGTACCCACTCAATGGAACTGGCATGTATAACAAAGTGTTACAAAAATATGTTTTACCAGCTGATATTCTTTTTATTGTTTTGACCTATTAAGGACATTTTGAAATTTTTGTTTTGTTTTTCTTTAACAATCTTATACATATCCAGAAACAAGGCTCAAAAAGACTTCTACAAAGCATATTTTAAAAAGTACATTTTTTACAAGTACAAAAACCAGCTAAAAATTATAAGCACATATTATTTATGTATTTTAAACAAATATAACTTTGAAGGTGAAATACCAATTCGTGTATCATGTGCCCTATACTCAGTCCAGTATGGTCAAAAGTAAATCACTTTCTATGTATCATAGCATGGAAGGCATTCTTATGAATATATAGCTTCTAATTATTTGTAGATGCCTACAAATAAATAGAAGTTGTACACCCACAAGTGTCTCTTCCATGTTATGTCATTCCCAACTTCTAAATGCCATTGAAAGAGTTTCTATGTCTTATTTATGGTTTTATAATTTCTTTTTCCTTCAAGAGTTATGGAAGGTTTAAGTTAAAAAGAATTATATTGAGAGTACCAGGTCCTTTAGTCCCAAAACCACTCTAAAAGCCGGTCATTCTCATAACCTGTAAATTAATCCTCAAAGGTTAAAAAAAAAACCCAGAACTTCAAACTATAGCAGCATCTAACAGACTTATGAAGAGCTACATGGACAGATACCTAGATTTATCTCCCGTGATGATTTTCTTCTTTCTCTTTTCTCTCAGTATATGACAAAAATGATTTTCACAGGTTTCTCACGCAAGTCAAGTTGTAAGACTGCTAGATTTGCTTTGTGGATTTTCGTGAAGATCACTATCAAATGACAAGAAGAAAATCATTCCAATATACTATACATCTACATAGAGGAAATGAAAAAACCAGCCTGTTCCTAATCATCTAAACTGCAAGTTAACACCATCAATGATTTCTTGAGGAAATTCTATTTCCCAGAAATAACCATTACCATGTCACTAACCAATAAGACATCAGCGGCACAAACCTTTGAGCTCCTGGCAACCTCGCCAGCAGTACTAGTGTCTTCACATGGCTCTGTAATCTTGTTAACTATTAACATATCCCCTGTACAAACCTTTCAGCTCCTGGTCACCTCTCCGTGGGGGCGCCTGTACTACCGGTGTCTTCCCATGGTTCTGTAATCTTGTTAACTATTAACACATCCCCTGTACAAACCTTTCAGCTCCTGGTCACCTCTCCGTGGGGGCGCCTGTACTACCGGTGTCTTCCCATGGTTCTGTAATCTTGTTAACTACTAACATATCCTCTGTACAAACCTTTCAGCTCCTGGTCACCTCTCCGTGGGGGCGCCTGTACTACCGGTGTCTTCCCATGGTTCTGTAATCTTGTTAACTACTATCATATCCTCTGTACAAAACTTTCAGCTCCTGGTCACCTCTCCGTGGGGGCGCCTGTACTACCGGTGTCTTCCCATGGTTCTGTAATCTTGTTAACTACTAACATATCCTCTGTACAAACCTTTCAGCTCCTGGTCACCTCTCCGTGGTGGCGCCTGTACTACCCGTGTCTTCCCATAGTTCTGTAATCTTGTTAACTACTAACATATCCTCTGTACAAACCTTTCAGCTCCTGGTCACCTCTCCGTGGGGGTGCCTGTACAGCTGGTGTCTTCCCATGGTTCTGTAATCTTGTTAACTATTAACATATCCTCTGTACAAACCTTTCAGCTCCTGGTCACCTCTCCGTGGGGGCGCCTGTACAGCTGGTGTCTTCCCATGGTTCTGTAATCTTGTTAACCATTAACACATCCTCTGTACAAACATTTGAGCTCCTGGTCACCTCTCCGTGGGGGCGCCTGTACTACCGGTGTCTTCCCATGGTTCTGTAATCTTGTTAACTATTAACATATCCCCTGTACAAACCTTTCAGCTCCTGGTCACCTCTCCGTGGGGGCGCCTGTACTACCGGTGTCTTCCCATGGTTCTGTAATCTTGTTAACTACTAACATATCCCCTGTACAAACCTTTCAGCTCCTGGTCACCTCTCCGTGGGGGCGCCTGTACTACCGGTGTCTTCCCATGGTTCTGTAATCTTGTTAACTATTAACATATCCTCTGTACAAACCTTTCAGCTCCTGGTCACCTCTCCGTGGGGGTGCCTGTACTACCGGTGTCTTCCCATGGCTCTGTAACCTTGGAGGGTCCATCTCATTCAACGAGGGCTTCCTTGCTGCGCTCAGATTTTTCTGTACCTTTTCTGAAAACACAACAGCTATATGTAGAGTGTAGTAGAGTAGAGTCAGTCTAGGTATAAATTACTATGTAGATACAGTATGTGTGTTAGGGGGCTAACTTTAATTCAGAATTACTAATCTTTGTATTCATTTGTCTAATATGCATTTAGTATCAGTAGATTGTCTAGTTTTGTAGTTTTATTGAGAAAGAATTAAATGTAGGAAGTTGTTGTGATGTAATGGAAAATAGCAAAAATGCACAAAAGTTTTATCTTCTGTAGCAGAAATTTCACATTGAAAGGCTTAAAACTTAAAGTACCATTTACAGTATAGAATTCATCTTTCATATGGTAATGTGCCACTATGAAATCTAAATGATACTGTTAAATTGATTGAGATGTCATGTTCAGGAAAAGAAACATTTAAAGAGATTATGTATGCTGAAAACACAACTTGGCTCTGGTTGGTGTGCAAATCTGGAATGGTCATTAGGGCAGGGTCTGTCCTCTGTGATGTCCGCGCTGGGGCTATAAAAGTCCAGCCCTAATGAAGCTCTGAGGAGACACAGAGGAGACGCACAGG
Source organism: Acanthopleura granulata (assembly GCA_016165875.1). Taxonomy (NCBI): domain Eukaryota; kingdom Metazoa; phylum Mollusca; class Polyplacophora; order Chitonida; family Chitonidae; genus Acanthopleura; species Acanthopleura granulata. The sequence continues at coordinate 45,260,849 of JABBOT010000002.1, forward strand.
GAGACACCGGGGAGGGGGGGGGACACAGGGAGACACACAGGGAGACACACCGGGAGACACCACACCCAGGGACACCTGATTTACCACACATGGTGCTACAATAACATGTCTACTTACTGATGTGGGGTGTGGCCAGCTCTAGCACTATGGTGTCACCTGGCTGTAGCATGTTCTCTTCAGCACTCAGCTTCAGACTCTCCATGGCTGGAGTCAGATCCTCCTCTATTTCCTCCTCTGACTCCTCGACAATGGCTGACTCCTCCTCAGACTCCTGGTTAACAAAGCACCAACAACGACAAGGCATCAATACATTACACTGACAAATATGACATTACACAATCCAATTAAAGTACAGTGTCTTCATCACTGAATACATTTATTATATAACATAGCTGACATCGTACATGTACGAAAAGTACCCAAAAGAGAAAAAGCTAAACACGCACTTGGTATTAATTTGACTACAGCCGTACAGAGTACCTTAAGAATGCTACTCACCACTGATGCACGTGATTATGAGACATTCACGAAACTTAACACAAGGACGACCTCCACATCTTAATGATTGCATGCTCAGCATAGCAGCATGCCTTTTAATAGCGCCGATGTACACAATATAGTCTACTGATCCAACCCACTCACCAGAAAGAGATCACTCAGATACACGGAACACATTCATGTATAATAACAGCTCAAACTTCTACACATGTACCATGTGAGACTAGAGATGCTCACACAAACTGAGAGCTGTGGGTACATTCTGTAAGGCCATGAGCATATCAAGTTCTACCATTGCAACCAATATCATGGCTGTTATGTTAGCATGGCAGTTATATATATTAAAGAAACATGTCCAAAGCAGCAGTGAATACATGTCCGCTTCTGAGTAATACACGTGTGATAGAGAGAGCTGGATGATAAATGATAGTATGGAGTACTGAGCAGGAAAAGCCCGGAGAAATTACGAGTTTTCTGATGTAGATGACAGATGACCACTATAGGAAGAGGATGAATGAGGCCAGGATAGATGCACATAGAGGTACCAAATACCAATAATGGCCAAACTATTACTGCACAGCTGCATATAAACATCCAGCAACCACCATTTTAAAATACGTATTCTGAACATCCTACTCTGACATGGATAAATACTAGATATACTCTATAAAAGTTAGTGACTTGTCTTATAACAATATAAAAAAACCACATGGTTACAGACATGCATTCAACAAATCTGTGACTGATGAATGAGGCAGACTTTTAACACATGAAATAACTGCCAAATAACTAAAACCAAACTAAAATCAAACAGAGAACAAAGCAGTCCAACATAAATGTAAACTAGATAAGATGGGGCTTATGTATTTGATATATGTATATCATTGTTGGTTAAAAGCATGCACTACAGAACATGACCCATGACCAGAAAGCATTGCCGGAACCAGCAGCACATGTACATGATAGGCCCATTCTGATGAACAAGGCTGATACCTGAGGGCGGAATCGACTGTAGGTGGCACAGCTGTGGCCATTGGCTGGGAAGAGTTTAGGTAGTGATGACTGGCAAGTGATAAAACAGCCTCAGTCAGAACACACAGATAACAGGACAGGTTAAATAGCATGTTTCTTAATAACTACATGTATATGCATAACTCCACAACAAGAGAAACAGACAGAAAACAAAAGGGAAAATCTGTAGTGAGTCTTTCTTTAACCATGGCAGAGCCTTACCTAACGAATAGATGATATGTTTCAAAATCCTTACATTTATGATTTAAAGGAACTTGAGCATGTACAAACTGAACTGTCCAAATATTTGGATATATGATGAATTGAGATGGCATGTCGGAAGTCAGCTTTCACAAATTCTAGCACTAACCATATCTAAATCAATAAAGGAAACTATCTAACATTAATGTAATCGGTACCATTTTTGTACCATCTCACTACACTTGGCACAGGAGATATTAATCTGTATATACATGTATAGCTGTCTACATATCATCATTGTCCGACTCATACTTACACTGCTAGCTTCTTGGGCCAGGCTCTGCTGAATACTTTTGTTCATTTCCAGACTCTGACGTAATTTCTGTGGACAAAAGTCAGAGCCAAATTCAAAATGTAACATCATCTCAACAGCTATGTATGGGCCGTAAGTTAGCTTTTTCAAACGTATGATAACAAATTACTTTTGCTGTGGCTTCCTCTCCAGCCGTAGATAGGAAGGTCTGCCAGCAACCTGCAGATGGTCATCCCTTTTCCCCTGGGCTCTGCCAGCTTTCCTCCAGCCATGACGCCGGCCGCTGTCGCATAAGTGAATATTCTTGAGCACGGCGTAAAGCACTTATCAAATAAGTAAATACTTCTGCTGCAAACTGAAATCAAAAATATAAAAATGTTATTCTATCAATCTGAATGTGACAAGAAAAATACATTCAGTGCTAATGGCAGGCTAGCAATAGATCCTACTGCTTTTGTAATGTGTTTCAAATAATTGAATCCTAGTGACAGACTAAATTTCATTGGATCCTAGTTGAGGCCTAAATCAGATGATCCTAGTTTACAGTGTATTACTAAATCAGATGATCCAACCTGATGATTAAATCAGTGGATCCTAGTAAGAGATTTGAACACTGGATATTAGTAATTTGTGTATGCTAGTAAAAGGCCTTATCTGTGTATCCTGATAAAAAGCCTATCTGTGGACCCCAGGGACATGTAAAGGCCTAGTCTATGGATTGTGGTAAAGGGCCTAATCTTTGCATCCTAGTAAAGTGCCTAATCTGTGGATCCTAGTGATGGGTCTAATCTGTGGATCCCAGCTAAGGACCTCATCTGTGGATACCAGTTAAGGACCTAATCTGAGGACTCCACTTAAGGGTCTAATCTGTGGACCCAAGTTGAGGACCTAATCCGTCGGCCCCAGTCAAGGACCTAATCTATGGACCAGTTAAGGGCCTAATCTGTAGATCCTTGTTATGGACCTCATCTGTAGATCCTTGTTATGGACCTCATCTGTAGATCCTTGTTATGGACCTCATCTGTTGATCCTTGTTAAGGACCTAATCTGTGGATCCTTGTTATGGACCTCATCTGTAGATCCTTCTTATGGACCTCATCTGTAGATCCTTGTTATGGACCTCATCTGTTGATCCTTGTTAAGGACCTAATTTGTGGATCCTAGTTAAGGACCTAATCTGTGGATACTAGTCAAGGACCTAATTTGTGGATCCTAGTTAAGGACCTAATCTGTGGATCCTAATAAAGGGTCTAATCTGTGGATTCTAGTAAAGGATCTAATCTGTGGTCCTTAAGCCCACTTAAGGGCCTAATCTGTGGACCCGAGTTGAGGACCCCAGTTAAGGGTCTATCCTGTCGATCCCCAGTCAAGGGCATACTCTGCAGATCCGTTATAGGCCTAATGTTTTGATCCATGTTAAGAGCCTAATCTGTGGACCCCAGTTAAGGACTCACCCTGACATCAGTGAGACTCATGATTAACTGATCACAATCATCTCCGTCATCACAGTGATTGTTGTTGTTATTTTCAATCTCAGCTTTACGTCTTAAATACTTTGACTTGAATTTCTTCTTGTTGGTCATCGGTTGTCTTTTGTTGAGTTTCTTCTCTGGTTGAGATGAAAACTTCCCTGCATCAATCTCTATTTCCTCTTCTGACTCAATCTCTCCATCCAGTGACACAGCCATACTTCTTACAACCTGAAACCGACACATGAACATCCAGGCAAAAAGATTTCTACCTTTATCATCAACCAGACATAACCTATAGAATATATCAGATAAAACTATATAACTGTGACATTTGAACAAAGAAACACAAAACAAAACTATCCACTGATATTTCTGAAACATCCTGACATGAATGAATTTAAAGTGTCATAACTAATGCTATATATTATCACTCACCTGACATCCTGGCATATTTACTTAGACAAGGGACTTGGCACTGCAGACAGGTTAATATCCTCACCACCTGAACACCTACCTCAGACCGTTCTGAACCTCCCTGACTGTTGTCTGACTCAGATTAGGTGTTTTCTGTAGTATAACATAAATATCCTCATCACATGAACACCTACCTCAGACCTTTCTGAACCTCCCTCACTGCTGTCTGACTCAGATCAGGTGTTTTCTGTAGTGTATCATACATATTCTCATCACATGAACACCTACCTCAGACCTTTCTGAACCTCCCTTTCTGCTGTCTGACTCAGACCAGGTGTTTTCTGTAGTGTATCATAAATATCCTCACCACTTGAACACCTACCTCAGACCTTTCTGAACCTTCCTCGCTGTTGTCTGATTCAAAGTCATCCTCATAATTCCCTGTCAACTGACCTGTTAACCGAAGAAGTACTTGATTTAAAACACCTGTATACACCTGCTTATATTGCAAAGACCACACTCATGGGTCATCTCTTGACTAGAAGAAAAGATTGACAACAATCAGATACAGTAAACACCACAACACCAAACACAGATTTGCAGTGCTTTTAAGAATCTACAATAGAAGTTCAACACAATCTGTGTGTGTTTGGTTATTTGGTGTACTGCCTGTATGTATGTTTGGGTTTAATGTCGTGTTCAATAATTATTCATTCATATGATGGCAAGGAGTCCTTGGAATACATACATACATATATATATATATATAGTGTCATGTTGTGGCAGGGCGAGTCCATGCTGCCGAAGTGCTGCTGCCACTGGAACATCATGCCGAAGACACCAGACATGACACCCCAACCAGTCACGTTATACTGACTAATTCCTTGCTCTAACCTGTCTGTGCTGAGCGCCAAGCAAAGCAGCAACAAGTACCAGTTTACAGTCTTCGGTATTACCTTACTCGAGCTTGATCCCGGATCTCCTAATTCTGAGGCCAGCACTCTAACCACTATGACACCGAGGCAATGCGATGCACTGATTGTCAGTGAATACAAATGTCAGATCGAAAACTGCATTAGAAGTGGACTACACATATCTCCAGTGATGTGGACTACAGCTTTGGTCAACAAAATCAGCTCTTTTTCACATCACAATGATATAGCCTTATTCCTTAATAACTTGCCTTCCTGTCGGTGTATAATATACATAGTCCACACTTATGACACACTATTATATGAATATAAAACGAAAATATGAGTAAAGATGTTCTTATGTTATTTACATGTATGCTACTACAAAAGAGAAAGCTGAGCATTTCACTTCTATGATGAGTTGTAGACTTACGAGGTGCCCTTAGTCTTTCCTTCACACCCCTTGCTGTTTGAATCTCAACAGAGCTTACTGCCCAGTTCCTTCGTTCCTTCGCAGGAGCAGTTTTCACTCGTTCTCTTCTCGCATTTTGTTTGGCTTCCTCTTGTTGGATGAGATACAGGTCTGCAGGGTTGATGCCCAAGAGACGAGGATGGTCTACAAGCAGATACACAGAGCTGTCAAATCCTGACCACCTTGCACCTCACGCACATGTACAGTGTGCATACCAACACAATCCACAATGGAAATGTATGGAAAATCTGCACTTGCATACGGTGGTAAGTCCATTAGCTTTAAGATTAAGACAAACCAATGTCTGGGGTTCTGGTATTTATATGAAGTATCCAATCACTTAAAGTATCTTTAAATTAATGAAACATAAGTCATTCAAACAGTGCACCAAACTCACCCCCTGCAGTCTTGGCCTGCCTCGTCTTAGGTAGGTGCTGGTTTGGGGAAATCTGGCTAGGCTTGGATCTTCTTTGGCACCTTGCATTAGCACCATTCACATACAGAGAAAAACCCTTCTCTTTCTTTTCCAAAAATATCTGCTTTTTGTCCTTTTCCTTCAATTTCTTCACAAGCCTTGAAATAAAAAATTTACAAAAAAAATCATTTCACACAAATTAACAACACATTCATGTCCTTACTCATATGTGTGCTTTGCCAACATTTTTAAAAATTCACTCTCTGACATCACATGGTTGAAACTGATTACATTCCTATGCACCTACATGCACACATGTCCATTTCACACTTACTGGTGTGAAGTGCAACATGGTCCATACATGCAGCCCCAGAACAAGAAGACTGTAAATATTAAGTTGTTCAAACAGTGTGACAGCCACTCCCACACACACAGATGTCGTACAGGGTTGTGATCAACAAGTGATCATTTGCTGTACTACATGTACATTCACCTTTTCATTTCTACTATGTCATAAAAGCTGGTTATATATCTACTGCATTTCCTGTTTACCTGTTCTTTTCTTGCAAAAGGAAAAGATATTCTTCATAGTTTGGCATAATCTCCTCCTTTGCAAACTGAGCCTGCAAATTGAATCAAAACATGTCAAAATGATATCAACACTTGTGACTACAAAGGACATTTGGATGTGTGTTAAAATGTGTTCAACAGAGGCACAACTTTCGTTGTCGTTGTCCTTGTCCTTGAAAGTGTTGTCACATTACGAGGTATCGTGATATTTTTGCACAGGTCATGGCATAATATTTAACAGTATCTTAACAGTTTTGTGCGACTCTTGTCCAGTTTCGAAGCTATTTTATGACCTTGACCTCCTACTGTTTAAGTATGAAAGATATCATCATTCATCATCCACCCAAATTTGTACCAAGAATTGTATCCTATGTTTATACCAATTTTGTACCAAGAATTATATCCAATGTTTACCTATGTTTACACTACCTTTGTGCGAAGAATTAAATTTTATGTTTACCTATCGCTAGATATATGTATTATTTGCTGCTGTCACTTTGTATCCTTGTTATCACATCTGCACACGTAAGTAGGCTCTTACCTGTTGGTTCTGAATATCACTAAACCATAAACCATAGAAATGAAATCACCAACAAAAATGCTTGACAATCACTATAAAAGTCATAAGTACATCATTAAAAATGTGTTCGTCATCGTAACCAGAAGAACCAACTAAATAAAAATGTGTTTATTCAGCCTTAACATAGTTTTTTCTTTAAATTTCTCTATCCATCCTTCAAATCCCTCTCTTGTTTTCAGCCAAACCAAAAAAAAAAAAAAAAAAAATCCCTTTTATAAATGACCAATTTATATTTTCCTGATAGAGCTGAGTATTGTGCAAAAATGAATTGCTTGAAGAAGAGGTTAATATCTTCAGCATGGTGATAGGATCCAAAACACTAAGCATGAAACTTACAGCCATTGATGGGTTTGACTTCATATCCCTCTCTGAGTTTCCTTCTTTTGAATCTACAAAAAAAGACATACATGTACATGAGCTGATAATCAGTTGGCATAGAGCCATAGCATCCAACTGCTGCCTCGTATAAGTCAAATCATCTGAAAACAAAGGCTGAATTGTGTAATACTTTAGATCTAATTGTCTATATAAGCCAGGTCGCTTAATGTTTACAAAGTGAGATACTCTTACTCTTCAAACCTTTCACATGTTTGGTGGGTGTAGATTTAAGCACATACTGAAGGCATAATGCAGATTGATGTGCGAAAAGGTCAAGGATTTAGGGTACTCTGCAAATGAAATAATCAATTCATATTATGCACTGTTCTTTTTCTCTCAATTATCCTCAGGATCGTGTTATTCAAGTGGCTTACAAGTTATCTTCCTTCAAGTCAACTCTTGTCTTTTTCATACTTTTTCACCTTGATATGACATTGAATGAGTGCTTGGGGTTTAACGTCACACTCAACAATGTTTCAGTCATATGACGATGACTCGTGTGTGCATATAGTGTGTCTTCTTGTGGCAGGGCAAGCAGCATGTACAGTTGTCTGGTGTGAGTGAGTGCTTGGGGTTTAACGTCGTACTTAACACTGTTTCAGTCATGTGATGACCAGGAGTCCTTTTAGTGTGTGCATATATGGTGTGTCTTCTTGTGGCATGTGGTGTGTCTTCTTGTGGCATGTAGTGTGTCTTCTCCCAACCTCGAGGCACATGTTGTAACCACTAGACAACCAAGGCAGTAACAGTTGTTTGGTTGTATGTCGGCCTGACGATATGGCTCTGTGTCAAGTCACACCTATTAGACAGTCATATTGCATGGGACAATGTTAAGTCATAATAATTCCATCTCTGTGTGAATGGTGCTAACGCCAGCGTAAATGTAAAGTATAAGGAAAGCTCCGACCCCAGCCAGAATTCACCAAGCCTGTATCAAATAACTTTACAACAGACAGCTCAAGGCTGATGGATGGGGAGCAGTATTCACATTTAGCTACGAAGAGTGTTATTATCTTTCCCAAAGTGTATCCGTGCAAACTTAAAACAACACTAAACTAGACAGCCAACAACTAATCACCACAGCGAACTAAACTGTGAACAATGTTGTTGTTGTATTCTTGAGGTCTAACAGAAAAGTATACGAACAGCTCATTCTATTCGTGCGACTGCCTATTTCCAGCATCCAGCAACCACAGATTCCAAACGCTCTTCATGTTCGTAAACTTTCACATAAAATCGGTGATAAAAATCTGCATTTTCGGACAGCTGACAACCACTGTCTTGCCGATCAGTTTACATTGACATTCCGATGATTGTCTGTTCCGGTGAGTATGCGCATGTGCGTAACGTGGGATAACAGAGAACGCGCTGACACAAGATGCAAATATATTTCCCTTCAAAAAGTTGCCGTTAATTTTTCATTGTTTTCCTGCTATCATGGATGTGCCGAGAGATACACTGTCACAAGGAGGTGAAGTACGCAAAGATGTACTAAAAGGGAACCTTTTGAGGTTGGTATCGAAAACTGGTGTTCTAATAAAGTTCCATGTAATAATATATCTTGGTCCAGTCTAATGGGTTGGTGAACTAAAGCATGGAGGTAAAACAGATCTATTTTACTTCCATGACTAAGCATAATAGGCAACATCTAAAGCATTAGCACAGTCTTTTCCCCAGCTCAGTCCGAGACTAGAAGGGGATTGTTGACAGTAACAGAAGAGTACATGTAAGTTCTGCCATCCATATCTATGCCTGTTCCCACGAAAACTGGTGTCCACTCTTGATTTAAAGCTCCTCAGATGAGGACCGGCCTGTTAAAAGATCAAACTGATAGACTGGTATATGATGCTAGACAATATATTCATGCACCTTCATTAATGTAAATGAATGATCAATGGTCACCTGGTCGCCATGGTAACATGCAAAGCAGCCAAACATATGATTGGTTATTGTCTCAATATGTAATTTGATATTTAAGTTTATACTGGTTAATAAATTACACCTTAGGGCCTTTATTTCGTGGCCGAGAAGTTACATATACATGCAGTTTGCTAGTGCAGCGCAATGACACAGGTGTTTGCCACCAGTCTGATTGCTGTGAGTTCCAGTGCAAGTCATCGCTGTCTTCCTGTGCGGCATAAAAGTTTCATAAAACTTTGGTATAAATCAAATAAATAAATAAATATATAAGCTACATATAACTTTCTTGCTGTGTCCATCATTTTATATGTTGTTGTACATATCTGAGATATCATAAAATAAAATCATGGCCTGACTGTTAGATTATTCCATTTCCATTGTAAATGACAAACACTTGTATATCTGTTTCTCAAATGCTCCAAATAATATACCTATTTGTTTTTTTTTGTTTTTTCGGCCCTCAGTTCTAAGCAGTTGTTTGCACATAGAAAGCCCACTGAAAAATGCTTGCCCAAGAAAGGTGTCAAGGATTATTGCCCAGATGGATCTTGGCTGGATGGGCATCGACAACAACTCTTCTGGGAAGAGAGGAGAGCTTTGCTGTCAGAACAACGAGTGGAGAAACTGTAAGGCTTGGCTCCAGAAAAGCCCCCATTATGATACATGTTCATGTAACACCAGAGAAGTCCACATGTAGATTAACCTACATCATGATAGATGTCCATGTAGCTCCAGAGGGGCCCTCATATAGCTACAGATTAGCCTGCATTATTATACATGTTCATGTAGCTCCAGAGGGGCCCTCATGTAGCTACAGATTAACCTACATTATGATAGATGTCCATGTAGCTCCAGGAGGGGCCCTCATATAGCTACAGATTAGCCTGCATTATTATACATGTTCATGTAGCTCCAGGGGGGCCCTCATGTAGCTACAGATTAGCCTACATTATGATAGATGTCCATGTAGCTCCAGGGGGGGCCCTCATGTAGCTACAGATTAGCCTACATTATGATAGATGTCCATGTAGCTCCAGAGGGGCCCTCGTGCAGCTACAGATTAGCCTGCATTATTATACATGTTCATGTAGCTCCAGGGGGGCCCTCATGTAACTACAGATTAACCTACATTATGACAGATGTCCATGTAGCTCCAGGGGGGGCCCTCATGTAGCTACAGATTAGCCTACATTATGATAGATGTCCATGTAGCTCCAGGGGGGGCCCTCATGTAGCTACAGATTAGCCTACATTATGATAGATGTCCATGTAGCTCCAGAGGGGCCCTCGTGCAGCTACAGATTAGCCTGCATTATTATACATGTTCATGTAGCTCCAGGGGGACCCTCATGTAGCTACAGATTAGCCTGCATTATTATACATGTTCATGTAGCTCCAGAGGGGTCCTCATGTAGCTACAGATTAGCCTACACTATGAAAGATGTCCATGTAGCTCCAGAGGGGTCCTCATGTAACTACAGATTAGCCTGCATTATTATACATGTTCATGTAGCTCCAGAGAGGCCCAGATGTAGCTACAGAGTAGCCTGCATTATTATACATGTTCATGTAGCTCCAGGGGGACCCTCATGTAACTACAGAGTAGCCTGCATTATTATACATGTTCATGTAGCTCCAGAGGGGTCCTCATGTAGCTACAGATTAGCCTACACTATGAAAGATGTCCATGTAGCTCCAGAGGGGTCCTCATGTAACTACAGATTAGCCTGCATTATTATACATGTTCATGTAGCTCCAGAGGGGCCCAGATGTAGCTACAGATTAGCCTGCATTATGATAGATGTCCATGTAGCTCCAGAGAGGCTCACATGTAGCTACAGATTATATACATTTATTATACATGTCCATGTAGGTCCAGAGAAGCTCACATGTAGCTACAGATTAGCCTGCATTATGATACATGTTCATGTAGCACCAGAGAAACCCACATGTCGCATTTAACTCCCACAAAACCAACATCATGATAAAACTAGCTTCAGAAAAGTCCACATTATTATACATGTAGCACGAGAAAAGCTCACATTGTTATGAATGTAGCTCCAGAGAAGCCCACACTATCATACATGTACATGTAGCGTGATAGATACAACGTACAACACATATGGCTTCAGAAAAACTGACATTATGATACATGTGGCTCAAGAAAAATGTTACGATGCTTATAGCTCCATAAAAATTCATAATACGTGTAGCTCTAGAAAAGACCACATTACAAGACATGAAGTTACAGAAGAACCCACAGTGCGAAAGATGTACCTCTAAAAAACCCACATTATGATACATGCTTTATCCTGTCGCAGTATGGAGATCATTGAGAGTTCAACAGATGTGAAATGTATACACCCATAAGTCTGTATCACAGTATATCATTCAAAACATAGAATCCTGTAGCACTTACACAGTACAGTTTTAAAATGTGTTGTCAGTTTACTGCTGTCTGTGTTTCCTTTGAAACCTGTGAAAAGGTAAAATTTTAAGTTGTATTCAGCCTGATTTAAGCACAGAATGCTGTGAACGAAAAGAAATTCTTCCAAAATTCTGTGAAGACATTGCCAGTGAATTTATCAAAATTATAACATATTACAGAAATGATGCTTTTCCTGTTAGTATTGTATAATTGATTTAAGTTTGGGGGTCATACGACCTCAGGTACATGTGAAATTTTGCCTCTTGTAGTGGCAGCCTCGTCAAAGGGCGATGGAATCCTGATAAAGACTTGGTTGAGCTGGAGAAAGAGTTGGTAAGTTTAGGGCCAGACAAAACATTTATGGCCTTGCTTGATTCTCTTTACAAAACATTACTGTTTGACATTCTTATTCCTCAGTCAGAGCAAACATACACACATGCCTTTAGCCAGGGAGGTGTCTCAGTTTCTTTTTATCGTCAGAGCAAACATACACGCATGCCTTTATCCAGGGAGGTGTCTCAGTTTCTTTTTATTGTCAGAGCAAACATAGACGCATGCCTTTAGCCAGGGAGGTGTCTCAGTTTCTTTTTATCGTCAGAGCAAACATACACGCATGCCTTTATCCAGGGAGGTGTCTCAGTTTCTTTTTATTGTCAGAGCAAACATACACGCATGCCTTTAGCCAGGGAGGTGTCTCAGTTTCTTTTTATCGTCAGAGCAAACATAGACGCATGCCATTAGCCAGGGAGGTGTCTCAGTTTCTTTTTATTGTCAGAGCAAACACACACGCATGCCTTTATCCAGGGAGGTGTCTCAGTTTCTTTTTATCGTCAGAGCAAACATACATGCATGCCATTAGCCAGGGAGGTGTCTCAGTTTCTTTTTATCGTCAGAGCAAACATACACGCATGCCTTTAGCCAGGGAGATGTCTCAGTTTCTTTTTATCCGATGATATTATGCATAAAGAAAATTAGAATGAATAAATGATTGTCGTTCAATGCTGTTCCCCAGAGAAAGAACACAAAATGAATGAATGACACAGCTAAACGACACTTCACACAGGAGGAGTGCAAATTGAATGAATGAATGAATAATAATGGTTTAACCACACTTGCCAGAGAATGAGTGCAAATGAGACATCCTGAATCCAAAGTGTGGCTAACCCATACCCTAACATGTAGATGTAATATCCCCAGGTGAGGGATACATACATGTATATAGTACATTATTTCCACATTTACCTCTACCAGTTAGCCTTTGTAGTTATGTAGCCCTAACTTTGACGTTGTGATTTTGTATTGCAGGGTAAATTCTGGGCCTATATGGGCTTTGTGAATCAGCAGAGAAAATGGTTGTACCCAGAGGAAGCCCTCTTCTTGATGGAGACAGTAAGTCAACAAACTCCTCCTCTGAATCTCTCTTAATAAGCCAGATAGCAGTGCATTTTGAGTGCTCATTTGTACTCAGGTGCAGAACAGGTCTTATAGTAGACAAACAGAAAAACATGGTGATTTACTCGTTGTTCTGGTGAGCAGTAGATGTACGATTGATGATGACAGAATGTATTGCAGGTTTGGTACAAGGATGCTCCTGTTAGCTGTACATGTACGATTGATGATAACAGAATGTATTGCAGGTTTGGTACAACGATGCTCCTGTTAGCTGTATATGTACGATTGATGATGACAGAATGTTTTGCAGGTTTGGTGACAGGGATGCTCCGGTTAGCTGTGCATGTACGATTGATGATGACAGAATGTTTAGCAGGTTTGGTACAGGGCTGCTTCAGTTAGCTGTATATGTAGGATTGATGTTGACAGAGTGTTCTGGAGGTTTGGTACAGGGGTGCTCCAGTTAGCAGCACATGTACGATTGATGATGACAGAATGTATTGCGGGTTTGGTGACAGGGATGCTCCGGTTAGCAGTACATGTACGATTGATGATTACAGAATGTTTTGCATGTTTGGTACAGGGGTGCTTCAGTTAGCAGTACATGTATGATTGATGATGACAGAATGTTTTGCAGGTTTGGTGACAGGGATGCTCCGGTTAGCTGTACATGTAGGATTGATGATGACAGAATGTTTTGCATGTTTGGTGACAGGGATGCTCCGGTTAGCTGTACATGTAGGATTGATGATGACAGAATGTTTTGCAGGTTTGGTGACAGGGATGCTCCGGTTAGCTGTACATGTAGGATTGATGATGACAGAATGTTTTGCAGGTTTGGTGACAGGGATGCTCCGGTTAGCTGTATATGCATGATTGATAATGACAGAATGTATTGCAGGTTTGGTGACAGGGATGCTCCGGTTAGCTGTACATGTAGGATTGATGATGACCGAATGTTTTGCAGATTTGGTACAGAGATGCTCTAGTTAGCTGTATATGTAGGATTGATGATGACAGAATGTTTTGCAGATTTGGTACAGGGATGCTCCAGTTAGCTGTATATGTAGGATTGATGTTGACAGAATGTTTTGCAAATTTGGTACAGGGATGCTCCGGTTAGCTGTGTATGTATGATTGATGATGACAGAATGTTTTGGAGGTTTGGTACAGGGGTGCTCCAATGAGCAGTACATGTACGATTGATGTTGACAGAGTGTTCTGGAGGTTTGGTACAGGGGTGCTCCAATGATCAGTACATGTACGGTTGATGTTGACAGAGTGTTCTGGAGGTTTGGTACAGGGGTGCTCCATTGAGCAGTACATGTGTGGTTGATGTTGACAGAGTGTTCTGGAGGTTTGGTACAGGGGTGCTCCAATGAGCAGTACATGTGTGGTTGATGTTGACAGAGTGTTCTGGAGGTTTGGTACAGGGGTGCTCCAATGAGCAGTACATGTGTGGTTGATGTTGACAGAGTGTTCTGGAGGTTTGGTACAGGGGTGCTCCAGTGAGTAGTTCTTGTATGGTTGATGTTGACAGAGTGTTCTGGAGGTTTGGTACAGGGGTGCTCCACTGAGCAGTACATGTGTGGTTGATGTTGACAGAGTGTTCTGGAGGGTTGGTACAGGGGTGCTCCACTGAGCAGTACATGTGTGGTTGATGTTGACAGAGTGTTCTGGAGGTTTGGTACAGGGGTGCTCCAATGAGCAGTACATGTGTGGTTGATGTTGACAGAGTGTTCTGGAGGTTTGGTACAGGGGTGCTCCAATGAGCAGTACATGTATGGTTGATGTTGACAGAGTGTTCTGGAGGTTTGGTACAGGGGTGCTCCAGTGAGCAGTTCTTGTATGGTTGATGTTGACAGAGTGTTCTGGAGGTTTGGTACAGGGGTGCTCCAATGAGCAGTACATGTATGATTGATGTTGACAGAGTGTTCTGGAGGTTTGGTACAGGGGTGCTCCAGTGAGCAGTACATGTGTGGTTGATGTTGACAGAGTGTTCTGGAGGTTTGGTACAGGGGTGCTCCAATGAGCAGTACATGTATGATTGATGTTGACAGAGTGTTCTGGAGGTTTGGTACAGGGGTGCTCCAATGAGCAGTACATGTATGATTGATGTTGACAGAGTGTTCTGGAGGTTTGGTACAGGGGTGCTCCAATGATCAGTACATGTATGATTGATGTTGACAGAGTGTTCTGGAGGTTTGGTACAGGGTGCTCCAATGAGCAGTACATGTATGATTGATGTTGACAGAGTGTTCTGGAGGTTTGGTACAGGGGTGCTCCAGTGAGTAGTTCTTGTATGGTTGATGTTGACAGAGTGTTCTGGAGGTTTGGTACAGGGGTGCTCCAATGAGCAGTACATGTGTGGTTGATGTTGACAGAATGTTCTGGAGGTTTGGTACAGGGGTGCTCCAGTGAGTAGTTCTTGTATGGTTGATGTTGACAGAGTGTTCTGGAGGGTTGGTACAGGGGTGCTCCAATGAGCAGTACATGTATGATTGATGTTGACAGAGTGTTCTGGAGGTTTGGTACAGGGGTGCTCCAATGAGCAGTACATGTATGATTGATGTTGACAGAGTGTTCTGGAGGTTTGGTACAGGGGTGCTCCAATGAGCAGTACATGTATGATTGATGTTGACAGAGTGTTCTGGAGGTTTGGTACAGGGGTGCTCCAGTGAGCAGTACATGTATGATTGATGTTGACAGAGTGTTCTGGAGGTTTGGTACAGGGGTGCTCCAGTGAGCAGTACATGTGTGGTTGATGTTGACAGAGTGTTCTGGAGGTTTGGTACAGGGGTGCTCCAATGAGCAGTACATGTGTGGTTGATGTTGACAGAGTGTTCTGGAGGTTTGGTACAGGGGTGCTCCAATGAGCAGTACATGTATGATTGATGTTGACAGAGTGTTCTGGAGGTTTGGTACAGGGGTGCTCCAATGAGCAGTACATGTATGATTGATGTTGACAGAGTGTTCTGGAGGTTTGGTATGAGGATGTTCCAGTGAGCATTCAGCAGGCGTATTCAAGTTTCCTGGGAAGAGCTGTCACATTGGAGGAGTACCAGGTGTATGCACACTTACGACGTCTTGGATTTGTCATTATTCGCCACCAAGGACGGTAAGGGCATTCTGCTTGTACTATAAATCTGTAATTCAGCGAAATTTTTCATCATGTGACTACCTTGCTGTGGGAGCTGAGGGTTTGGTAACAACAGAAAAGACAAGACAAAGTAGGCACTTAATAGTTGTTTTTGGCGTAGTTTCAAATTCAGACTTACTTGTAAGTGTTTTTATATTTTTAGGTGTGGTATTGTTGATAGTATATCTAACCCAAGTGTGACTCATTTGATCACTCACCAGGTGTGGAGCCACAAGATATGAACGACAGATTCGTCTGGATCAGCATACAAGAAAGGCAAAACGTAAACGAAAATTAGCAGGGAAATGTTATGAGAACAGCGGAACAGGTCACAACAGGGAAGATAAGATTTCAGTAGCTAAGGTGACAAGAACGGATGTAACAAACGTAGACAATGTTGATCCACTAACACGAACAAGAAGAGAGACAGAGTCTTTCTCAACTCCTACAGACAGCAGATTTCATGAGATTAAAATGTCCCATGCTGATGAAAAGCTGATGAAATCTGATGAGCCTGTTTCAGCATCAAATCTGTCACTGGCCAACAGCTCTGATAATGCTACAGAAGATCTCCAGACTCAAAGTCGCAAGCCACCTAGTCTTGTAGACTTCTCAGACATTGAAATACCGTCTGTGTGTGGTAAAGGCAAGGTTGTCTGGGAAGCTCCATCATCAGATTTATTACCCACAAACGTGGTTTACCCCAGCGACAGATTCGTCAACGTTTCAAAATTCCCAATCAACATCACTAAGGAGAAAAAGTCAAAGTTAAGTCCAGAGGACTCGGATAAGGATGTCGATCTGGCCTTTTCCTTTCCACATTTCATGGGGAAATCTGCATACGAAGGAATCCAGGCCAAAAATTGGCAAGAGTATAAATCAGCAAAACAGTTAATAGACAAAAACTTGTATTGTCCTGGCAATTCACCAGTTGCACACCTCTGGACAGGGGAGGTAACACCTCTTGTTAGACCTCAGGATGCTGAGTCAACAGGTAATGCTCACTCAATATCCCAGTAGTAAATTGAATTTTCTGTTTTGTCCTAACTGAGTATTTTGGTTATTTTCACATCAGTGATATAAGAGATTCTGGAGCAGCAACACACTGGTATAGATCATGCTTTTTGATGGTTATAACTATGAATTTCAACTTAAAATGTTCACAAATGCCTCACTCTAAATACATGTACTGTAGTTTATATGTAGGTGTCTTTCACACTGTCAGGTCAACATTGACCTGTTTTCTTTAAGCGTCATGCTAATCTCTTTAATTCTGATATATTATCCTTGTTCCAGCAAATATCCTGCAGAGGCTTCGTGTCATAAAGGAGATTGATTTGCAGAGAGATAAAAGGTAAGGTCAGTGGAATAATATTATAAAATAGGCTGTATCATTCACTTGGAATGCAACAACTGGTTATCATGCCAATACAGACTATGCCGAACCCCTACCAACTGGAAAATGTTTTTTTTTTCATATTTGTAACTGATGAGTTACCACTTAGTACATGTCAGTGTAGAACCAGTGTAACTGATGAGTTACCACTTAGTACAGGTCAGTGTAGAACCAGTGTAACTGATGAGTTACCACTTAGTACAGGTCAGTGTAGAACCAGTGTAACTGATGAGTTACCACTTAGTACAGGTCAGTGTAGAACCAGTGTAACTGATGGATTTCTCCCCAACATGTAGCCAATCACTCTCAGGTTGTTTGTAAAATCCTAAAACGTTAGTACTACAAAAAAAGGGCCTACCTGGGTAACAACCTTTCAAAGTTTGCCTGTGTAATAGTATACCCCAGTCCACAAAGCTACAGTCATAAACTGCAGCCACACTTGGAACAGGAAAGAACTCAAATTGGTGCTGGTATATTTTTCTGCAGTAAAGAATCTGTGTAATCTTCCTGTCTAGAGCAAAACATTTTCGTTGTAGCTATATTTGACTCAGTTTTTAAGAGATTTGATGAATATTGACCCAGCATATCAAGTTTGACCACAGATGTATGTATTAGAGCATGTGACCCCGAGGTGCCATCTGCATGTTTACTGCACCACACAGGCGGATTTCTCTGTCAAAAGTCGCACCTCGTGTCCATCACCAATTACATAAAGGGAGTGGGCCACAGTCTAGTGGTTAGAGGTGCTTGCATTTGAATCTCTAGAACACACAAGTTGCAGGGTTAAACCCGTCCCCGGACACAGATTGAACAGGTTACCCTGCCGCCGCTGATAGTGGCCCTTGGTCATAATATGTGGTTCAGCAGTAACCTGACAAAGGTCAGAGGTCTATATATGAGGCACTCCAGTTTCCTCCATCCACTAAACTGACTGACATTGAGCAACAGCAAACTGCAAAAATTAATCTGGTACAGTGTATATCAAGCCTGACCACAACAGCTTGTGTTAGTACATGTGACTTTGATATCTCACCTTGATGTTCACAGCGGCATACAGGTGGATTCCTGTATCAGAGTGGCCTTTGATGTCTATCAGCCAGACTCCAAGTTTAAGAAGTCCACCCCTGGTACGCCTCACTTCAGAATTCATGTGCAAAAGTAAGTCCTAACCAGAAATGAAACCTGTACAGATCTTTTCAGTCTCATGAATTCTCAGCTTTTAGGCTAGACAACCATGTGGAGCTTAAGATATTTGACTAAGTATGAAACTGTGGCACAGGTACAGATTGAGTGGTCGTCTTAATTAAGAATATATTTAAGGAAGAAAGAAGCAAATGCTGATGGTACGTGCTCAAGTGTGAGCTCCATGACATGAAGCAAGCCCATTTTTCATCCAAAAAGATTCAAGGAAATTAAATCTATTATGTGCTGCAACTACATGTATGTGTATGTTTAACCAAAAGATGCTCTGACTCTATTACAGGCAAGGTGATCCACCTCCATCACTGTCACAAATCGCTGAGGTAACCAACAGGCTGAATGATGAGGTCTCCTTACTGTGTGCTGTGGTGGATTCAGGTGACATAGCCCTGTACACCTTCAGTCCAGTTTGTCTACCTGTGGATATCAGTATGGGGTAGACCACAGACGGTGATGTCTCTTTACTCTGTGCTGTGGTGGATTCAGGTGACATAGCCCTGTACACCTTCAGTCCAGTTTGTCTACCTGTAGATATCAGTATGGGGTAGACCACAGACGGTGATGTCTCTTTACTCTGTGCTGTGGTTGATTCAGGTGACATAGCCCTGCACTCCTTCAGTCCAGTTTGTCTACCTGTGGATATCAGTATGGGGTAGACCACAGACGGTGATGTCTCTTTACTCCGTGCTGTGGTTGATTCAGGTGACATAGCCCTGCACTCCTTCAGTCCAGTTTGTCTACCTGTGGATATCAGTATGGGGTAGACCACTGACAGTGATGTCTCTTTACTCCGTGCTGTGGTTAATTCAGGTGACATAGCCCTGTACACCTTCAGTCCAGTTTGTCTACCTGTAGATATCAGTATGGGGTAGACCACAGACGGTGATGTCTCTTTACTCCGTGCTGTGGTTAATTCAGGTGACAGAGCCCTGCACACCTTCAGTCCAGTAAGTCTACCTGTGGATATCAGTATGGGGTAGACCACAGACGGTGATGTCGCTTTACTCTGTGCTGTGGTTGATTCAGGTGACATAGCCCTGTACACCTTCAGTCCAGTTTGTCTACCTGTGGATATCAGTATGGGGTAGACCACAGACGGTGATGTCTCTTTACTCTGTGCTGTGGTTAATTCAGGTGACATAGCCCTGTACACCTTCAGTCCAGTTTGTCTACCTGTGGATATCAGTATGGGGTAGACCACAGACGGTGATGTCCCTTTACTCTGTGCTGTGGTTGATTCAGGTGACATAGCCCTGCACACCTTCAGTCCAGTTTGTCTACCTGTAGATATCAGTATGGGGTAGACCACAGACGGTGATGTCTCTTTACTCTGTGCTGTGGTTGATTCAGGTGACATAGCCCTGCACACCTTCAGTCCAGTTTGTCTACCTGTGGATATCAGTATGGGATAGACCACTGACAGTGATGTCTCTTTACTCTGTGCTGTGGTTGATTCAGGTGACATAGCCCTGCACTCCTTCAGTCCAGTTTGTCTACCTGTGGATATCAGTATGGGGTAGACCACAGACGGTGATGTCTCTTTACTCTGTGCTGTGGTTGATTCAGGTGGCATAGCCCGATATATCTCTTCAGTTCAGTTAAGGACGATATTGGATGGTGTTGGTCATAAAGGTGATCTGTTTAGGAGAGTGATTGACAGACATTAAAAATATTTTATTTAATTAACTCTTTGTCACCAGCAAAAGATGTGTCACACTGCTGTCTGGGTGTAAATGGGCAGTATTGCTGTTAAGTTTGACCCTGCAAAAATATTTGAGCATTCATAGGATCAGGAAGGAACATTGTTGGAGCTGGTCCAATAAATTCGGCTAAAGGTAATGTTTTGTTGGATTGGGTTGATTGCCTACCAAAATAAAGCAGCCTAAAAGTCACTAATATATCCTTGTGTGTATGTTTTGATCAAAAGATAGAAAGTGTGTCTTTCCTTATGAGACTCAGTGCTGTGAAAATCTTACAGGGACCGGAAGTTCAGATTTGCTGGTTCTTATACTTCTGATCCGTATGAGAATAGGGTACAGTTCAGCATGAAAAAATCATTGCAATTATGATGGACCATAGCGATGCATAGCCCCGTCATAATAGGGGTAATATTTTAAAATATGATGTAAACTACTGATTGGCTATGGACCCACCCAAAAGATGCAAGACATCCAGCGAGATTTCATGTCTCCGCCCAAAATGTCCTTATATGAACACATTTTTTGTACAGCAATAACTACTTTAAGCCGGTGATTGACTGGAAACACCATTCATAGCAACCTTTCGCTAAAGATCAGATTGTATGTTAACGGATTTGACACAATTCCACAGCGTCTTCTTACCAAAGGCATCTTGTACTATCAGGGCAGTATATATGGGCCAAGAGATGACTAGTTAGAGAAGGACTTTCAAGAGACTTTTTATCCTACCTTGATCGCTACAGAGGGATTCTGATTTGCTGGGCGAAGTACACTGTACGCTTCCACACGTCACC
The DNA here is from genome assembly GCA_016165875.1 of Acanthopleura granulata. Classification (NCBI taxonomy): domain Eukaryota; kingdom Metazoa; phylum Mollusca; class Polyplacophora; order Chitonida; family Chitonidae; genus Acanthopleura; species Acanthopleura granulata. Next base: position 45,282,053 of record JABBOT010000002.1, read on the forward strand.
TTATCGTGTAATACTTCAGATGGATACTTCTCTTTCAGTCCTCCTGATACACCAGGAGTTAGACCATCCTCGGGAAGGGAAATTTGGAAAATCGTCTGCACTGCTCTGTGTGTGACTTGGTCCACAAAGCTCCTATGCATGGCCGTTCAAATGGCCCGTCGTATAAGTGAAGTATTCTTCAGTACAGCACAAAACACCAATCAAATAAATAAAGAAATCTGTGCCAGTGGTTTACTCCTCCAAGGGAAATTTCTCCTCAACATGAAACTGACAGCCTTCGTCGAAGTAATCTAATCTCAAAATTATATGGACGTACAGCACTAGTCAGCCAATCAAGTAATGGGAGCTCGCGAAGACATTGCTCTTATTCTGGAATTAGTTTCGTGTTTAATACCTTGGACACACAGTCTCGTCATTAGTACTTCCAAGAGTTAAAAATCTTTTAAATCCTTGAAATATGGCCTCTTTTTAAGATAAATATCCAAATATTTTATCCTGGCTTTTCTTGACACACGATGTTCATACGCCCTAGTCTTGATGACCGCAAGGTTCTGAATGATTTCGACTGATACTTAAGGAACTATTTTATTAATCTCCAAGAGGGCGCTCCTACGATATAGTAAGCATGTGACCCGATGTAACTACATATTGTTTTGTCTTTTTGGATTCTGTTTTGTGTTTTTGGATTCTGTTATAATGATATACCGGTAAATTATCATTTGCAATGCCTTGAAATGCAAACAACCCTAACTGCCGGATTATGCGTCCGTCCTTGTCTACACTATGTAAGGCTATTTTCATATTATTTTCAGAAACTGGCGCGGGCGGCTGAACAAACTTCATTTCTTCATTGTCATTATTCGGCTAGATTTTATGATATCTTCCTCTCCTAGGACAATTTCTGGCAAAATATGAAATAGTAAGCCCCCAAGTTTGGGGGGGAGTGGTGAAGTGCGGGTAATAACTGGAAACAAGAAATCCAATGTGAATGGCCTAATATGTAAATGTTGTCAAGTATATTTCACAAAACCCTTTTTACGTAGGTTATTAGATGGTGTGGACGACTGTCTCGGTGGCCTGGTGGTTAGAGCTTCCGCATCGGAGCCAGGAGATCCGGGACTAATCCCGGGTCGGGTCACACCACGCAAATACTTTAAAAGTGGTATTTTTTGCTGCCTCGCTTACCACTCAGATATTACAGCAGGGAAGTAGGACTGGTCGGCCTGGTGACAATATAACGTGACTGGGTGGAATGTCGTGTCTCAATCTGGTGTCTTTGGCAGGATGTGACAGTGACGACAGCACTTTGGTGGTGTAGACTCTCCCTGACACAAGAAAACACACTATATATACATTCTTAGTTCTCGTATAATTGAAAAAAATTTTCAGTACGACGTAAAACCTAAACATACATACATATACATAATATGGTGTGGACAAGAGTGGCGTCTAGTATCCCTGTTATAAAAGGCATCTTGAATACACGTATAATGACCATATATACTTTAAATAACTGAGATACAGTTACATGAATGGTTATATACACCATTTGTAAATAGAGAGCAAATTCCACTTCCTTTTCCTCGTTTTGTCTAATTGGTGTACATGTATGATACATTTCTGTGCATTGTGAACTGAATATTACGACCGATGCATCTAAAAGAACCGTATGGATGTGTGTTCCAGGGTTTTTATTTATTTATGTAACTGTTTTTTAAACCAGAACTCTATCTTAAGAATGTTTCCGTAATAGCATGGCAGCTAGCTTTATGGATGGAGGGAAGTGGAACAGAACACCAACCGCAATAATTTTTTCATAAACGTTTCAGTGTAGATATAGTTTATCACGGCTACCTGAAGTTGGTCAACCCGTCTGTCAGACTATATTTTAGTAAGTATATTAATGGGCCTTGTAAGGCTATATCTTCCTAGGCCGTATTCATGTGCATGGTGCTGGATTGTAGCATTAGCGTACAAGAAAACGGGATTTCAAACCTGCCGCTGTTATAAGGATCAGATCCCAATATACGACACATCGACATTTTGGATGCCTGCAACAACCCAGGTACACAAGGTATAGTTGCTTTGCATCTTGAGCAAATATTTTATTTGGGTCTGCTTGACAAATCCGCTTACTTCGGATGCTCTGCGGACGTCTCTATTTTCTGCCAGCTCCTGGAATGACGTTACGAAACTTCAAAGCTTGCCATGATCAGAGAATAGAATAGACACGTGTGCCCCAGGTGATCCAGAATAACGGCGGGATTGCACGAAAGATCGGCTTACCTGTCCTTGGTGGCCGTGCATGATGGATTGCGTAAAGCTGGACTTTGTGGGGAAAGCTCCTCTGAGGAAATCCCTTGGATTGGCCATGTGTAGACCCAGCGTCAACATAACGGGTTTCCCAGCTCGTTATGCAATGGACGTCTCAACGGAGGCCGTTACACTGCCTTTCCCTCTAACTTCAGTGGAATGTATTTATAAGTTGGGGTTTCTGTTTATGGTGTAAGAGATGTTTCAGTATGGACACCAATAGTGTTAACAAGCGGATATTCAAAGAGAGGGTCAAGAAGCAGATGTATACCACATTTGGAGTGAGAAGTCACAAATAACAGATTAACAAACAATATCCTTTCTGAATGCACATCGTTGTTGATTATTGTGCAATAACAATGTATGGTATAGCGTTACAATTTCTGTGTAAGTAAGTAACTAGTTGTTTGCGTGGGTCTGTATTATGTGCTCATTGAAGAAGCTTGCTGCTGCACGTCCAAGCTGCGCCAAATACATTGGCCTTATTTGTAACAGATTGCACGTGCTAATTTGCTGAAAATAATTACATACATAATTACATACGTGGGATATCCACGCAGTACGCACAGGCATATGTCCTAGACATTAAAGTAGTCGCTACTGCTGGATAATGTTCTTTGTTTATACATTTTTAACACTGTGATGAAGGTATTACATATACCGATATACAGGCTAAACGTAAATAGATCGAGAAACAGATGACAGGAAATGGTCTAAATAACTAAAAAATAAGTTTTGGTGTAACAGTTAATTTTGCGCTGGCCATTCGTGTGAAAGCAGCCAGAAAGTTGGCCAAATGCGCCAAGCACCTCAGCGGTGTTACACACAGACTACCATAGATAAACACCATGTCAGTTGGCAATTGCATCATTTTCCTTTAAGGGAAAAAGAAAGGACTGTCTTTTTTTAACATATGTCATACCCATGAATTTGGCGAAGGAATATTTCAGGAAAATGGGAAGAAAAACATCTTTAGCTGATGCAAACAACCGTCTGCAGCCACCCTTAAGTCTGTGCAAAGCTCACAGAGTCGCAACGAAACCATTTTCATCAGAGTGAAGACTCACGTCAATGTAACATCCTTAATGACTAAAAAAGTGAAAATCATACACCTGTATTAAATAATTTGGCCTATTATGTGGCTGTAACACCACTGACAACAATGTCTCACCACTGACGCAAAGCAACACCACTGACTTATACTGGGAAAACTGTACATAAGGTGAACACACCAAATGATTGATTACTTCAAATGTGCTACTTTTATGATAAGACATCAAATTTTGAGGAATCATACCCTGTTTCTTGGACATTTTCCTGAATTTTCTCATATTTTCTAAATTAAAAAAAAGTTTCCATCTTCCATGTCTGCAGATCCCAAAATATTAAAATGTTTTGCAGAATTATGACCAGAGAAAGAATAATTGTTTGCAAATTACTGCATAGAACAAAATATTTTACTTTCGATATTGAAATAATGTCAATTTTGTCTTCTTTAAAATGAAGTAAGAATAAAAAAAACATGTGCAGCATTTACTCTATGATGAAGTTTAGGAAAATCTAACCCGGAACTTTGACGTTTCGTTGATTGTGCAATACCCCTCCAATAAAGTTTTTTTTTCTTCCTCTACAGAATGGAAAATATAGATTCACTGCTGAATAAAAATTCAAGGAAAATACTTTTTGCTTCAGCCTACATAAACCAGCATGTATTAAAAGAAAGGTGTCTATCACACATAGATTTACAAATGAAAAGCAATGTAAATGTACCGTACACAATTTTCCTATAGCTGAGCCTCAGAACTAGCTGTGAAGCAAGAACCCTCTGAATGTATTGCCAAATATTTTTCTCCACCATACGGGGCCTACAACACCACTGACAGGTAATAAAATGTCTTGCGACACTTTTAAGAGATAATTTAGTTAAAAACATAACATAATGACCAAAAACACAACCGGCTTTTCAGGGGGCTCACTATCCAAGTATATGCAACCTCCCAGCAGCAAAATATGGCAATAGGTAGGGAGGCGTCATTATGTTTTATGCTTCTCCATGTTGTAACACCACTGGAATCATTTTTGGCAACAAGGATAAATATGTAAAATGTTACATTAAAATTATTGTTACCTTACATTTCGTTGAATTAAAGATACTCTTTGTATGCGTCTTTCTGGGTTGTTGTTATTAAAATTACAATTTGTATGCGTGTTATTTCAAAGATCATTTCTTGAACTTTAACACACAAGTTTGTAACAGCCCCAAAATGGCATCACACGGTTCTATCAAGTTAAATTCCAGGCAATATAATTAGCTACTTAGAATAATGATGTGTTAGCATGGTTTTTTTTTTTTTGCTGTAACATGGTTTTCCTAGTTATTGACCCAAATGGTTCATTCTACCAGTCATTTCATCTGCGATTTTGCCGTTCTCCAAGTCAAATCTCTGAGAAGATAAAATAACCACCCATCCCCCACTCACCACCCAGCCCCCACCCACCACCCACCACCAAATCCCAACCCCGGTTCTAAGAGAACAATCGGGACAAATAGGCCTACAATGTTGAAGAAGAAAACCGCAAAGGCTTTTCCAGCTGGCATAAATAAATATAATCTTATAACTCTACATATAAATTCTACTTCGAACGTCAGGTATTATTGACTCACACACATATATTTTGCGTGGATTTAGTTTGGGATATATAGGTAGGCCCCATAGCTGGTGTATGTCTACATTATTTCTGTACATTAATTAAGACGTAAGGCTGCAGTTTGTCATATCAGTGGGGTAGTGTGTGTCTATACTGTATGTATATCAACTAGGTGTAAGTAATGTTCCGGTTTATTAATGTAAATCTGTAATAAAAGAAAATGATTAAGCATCGGAATGTGAAGGATATATATCCTTGCAAAGCCGTACTGAGTACAGGTAAATATATCCGCTGGATTACCTCCCCTGGCTTTGAATCATCAGTCAGGTATTTTGACCCAATTTACCTGAAGGACAGGTGACGCGTTCGCGTCGTGGATCGTTGTTGAAGACGAAAATCTGGAGTGTACTTGACTAAAAGCTTACAATCCTTTACAGGAAAGTTTTGCAAAGAAGTGTTATTTGCATTTCCACAATCTTGAAAAAGAATGAGTTAACACCTGTACTGTGGGTGGATTAAGCACAGGTATCGGTCTCTAATTGATGATCCGTTTAGATTACATTTCACGATCCGAGTTTTCATCCATGCTCAGGTGAACTATTTCAAAGGTGAAGCCATTTTGTTGGTGAAGTATATCGTGTTCTGGGAGAAGCATTATCAGGATATTTGACTGTGTGGCACAGCTTCAAGCATGGGGCTCTCTCTGTGGAGTATGGTGTACAGCTTCGTCGTCGTCGTGGGGCTGGCAAACACAGGTAAGCGGAGTTCATACGCAGTATCACTGTCGCACCATTACCCGCAGCTTGGGCTCACATTCCGTGTAATACAGGCGCGTACATAGTGTACAGTTCAAGTAAAATAAAGTCATCAAGTACCAACTAACCTTGTCTTACTAGCACCATAAATACCGCCGTGGTTTAGCTTGTCATTTTAACGGTGAGCGTGTTTATTTGACAGCCTCTGCTTTGATGTGCTACCAGTGTAACTCCAGCCTGGACTACAACTGTCAAGAAATGTTCGACCATGAAAGTGGTAACAACCCGCTGACGCCGTCTTACTGCGACCTGTACGAGGCCAAATATTGTATCAAAACAACCGGCATTTGGGGAGGTAAGAACAGTCGGATTAGGCCTATCCATAAACTACACATACTGGATTCGGCTACATGTTTTTCGCTCAGAAGTGTAGGAGGTTGAATAAGTTTAATGTTTTACAAGATTTATGTGAAACTGCTGCTAGAAATGATACCAGTAATGGAGTTTATCATCAGCTGAGGCTATAAATTGTATTATAATTGTAATTTATTGTAGTGATATTTTTGTTACATTGTTACAAAGCAGAAGTTGGCCTGAACTTCGAAAAAAAGTACAAGTTTCAATAACTCCCTTGGGACAAACACTTTGAGTTAACCTTGATTCCCCAGTAATTGAGAACTCCTAGAGAAAACTTCAGATTGTACTTTATTAACCACTTACATGACATGTACCTTACAAATTGATCTTACAATTGTATGTCAGTTTATTGGTTCAGTCAATATTTTCATTATGTGCCATATTAACATTATCGGCAGTATATCTGAAGAACTCCTCAGATTGAAATAAGTTCAGTTAGGTTCGAAGTTTACACGATTACTTTGAAATTTGTCACTTTTTCACCACTTGTCCAGAATTACTAGGTCAAATTTAAACGCTGATTGGCCTCAGGCGTATTTTAAAACATCAAATCCATTGGAGGGAGACCTGTGCTTTGGTAACGAAGACTTTTTTGTAATGTTGATCGTGTTTGATTGAGTTGATCACGTTTGATTGTGTTGATCATGTTTCTGATGTTGATCATGTTCATTATGTTTGGTAATATTGCTAATGTACATCAAGTTGATTATGTTGGTGAAGTTAATCATGGTTGTTTATGTTGATCATGTTGACAGGTATCGTTGCGACTCACCGGTTTTGTAGTGCCAAAGACCTGGGTGACCAGTGCCAGTACATCATGTACCCAGACCATGACCGTATGTACCAAGCATGTGTGTACACCTGCTGGCACGATGACTGTAACAGCTCACCTGGCCTGTCTCACCTGAACTGGTCCCTCCTCCTACTGACAACACTTACCTTGTACATCATCAGATAGTTGTTACTCTGTCATTGTTAACTGATCAGCTGATACCGTGGAGCTTTTCATCCTTACCATCAACTACAGTATTGGTTATTAGACTTTGAATTTAGTTTTAATAATTACAGTGTAGAGCTCTCTGTTAATCTTTTAATATCCGTTACCTCCTAGAGACATTAATTGACAAGACCTTCCATACGTGCAGTGGGTTAACATGGAAGGGCCAGACAACACAAAGGGGACTTAGTATACACATGAATGTTACTGTGTAAACCATTTCAATATTAGATATGTAGTTTCAGAAATTCAGTGTAGCTTGGTGCTGTCAAACAGCATTTTTTCTGTCAGATTATGATGAAGATAGAGGTCTAGCTCTATCCATTTTACTCTATTCCACACCTGTTTGCTCTCTTCATATGCAATGCAGTGTTGTTGGCCAAATGTTAAAAGATCATTTTGTTTATAAACTTTTAATTTCATGTCTGAGGATGTAATGCAAAGAAGAAGGTATTGTTATAATTCCCTCTAGACATTTGACAACACATTGGGATTTGATAGCTTTTGTTTATGTAAACCATTGTCAGAAACTTGCAAATACCCAAGTCTCAGGTTATTCTGTAATGTCTTTTGATTGAATTATGACAGTAGATATCTTTTACACAAAGCTCATCATGGTGATCTTCAGCATTAGGATGTACACATTGTAAATATTTTTACAAGTATGGCCCCAATGGGTGTCGGTTGTGTCCATATATACATATAGTATCCATTTAGAACTTTCATACTTTTGTTATCCCCAGAACCTTGAATATTGTAAATATTATTACATTCCTCACTCTAGCCAGGTGTTGGTCAAATTACAGCCATGATCCGCATATAATTTTTAAATTACATGTTGCAAAACCTAACACATCTACATATTTACTGTACCATATCCTGTGGCCATATCAAATTACAGATCTGTTCATTATATATGATCGAAAGTATTTGATGTGTAGGTAATATTTGTTTCATAACTTAACAAAAAATTTATGTGTTTACCTTTTTGTGTTACCTATGTAAATAGTATCCTTATAGTGTTAGGTGTCATGTCACAGCTTCTGATTCTGAAACATTCCATGGCCATGCAGGTAAATTGTGTGGCTTGTTAACTGTATAGGTGCAGCCATGTTGGATCGCGAAGAGAACTACTTCATAGCCTCTCCTGGAGGATGCATTTCACTATGTGCCCTGGATCATGAAATCTTTTTGTTAAGATCCAACAGGGCTGTGGGTGCAAGTCTTCTATACTGGTTGTTCAGAACAGGGAACCAAACAGGTCTTCCCAGATTATGGATGATACAGTGCTGCAGACGTTGACCCAATGTGTTACCAGAGGAATGTGGTGCAGACATTGACCCAATGTGTTACCAGAGGAAGGTGCTGCAGACGTTGACCCAATGTGTTACCAGAGGAATGTGCTGCAGACGTTGACCCAATGTGTTACCAGAGGAATGTGCTGCAGACGTTGACCCAATGTGTTACCAGAGGAATGTCCATCAGTGAAGTATACATGTACTTCACAATGTGTCACGAGTTGGATTTATTCATGTTCATGACTGCATTTTGTACAGCCATCTTTTTGTAAGAAACTTTTTGGAAGTAAATGTTTTATAACATGATATTCGATATTGCCTTTCTCAGAGCCTCTTAATTTCAGATATTATGTGAACATTGATCTGTAGCTGGGAGTGTGTCAGTCTAACTGCCTTACCCCATGTCCAGAGGGTGGGGCCTTGCTTACTGACATGGTTATGGCACTGGCTCGATGTAACTACCATGCCCTTGACCAATAACATGGTGTTCAAATCCAGTTCTTGCTTTTCAGCTCTGGCTTTAAGTCAGGAGGTCCTTGGCTTACTCTGGCCACTCCAGTTTTTCGTCCTTCATAAACCTTACCCGCATCCTATATTTGAAAAATTCTTGAACAGGGCGTTAAGCATCCAATCAGATAAATTACTAAGCTCCAGAACAGCTTGAGTGTTTACTGTGTACTTTCATGGTTGTTACAGGTTCCTTTTACCATCATGTACTTTGCATACATAAAGATACAAGCAATGTGATTGACACATATATGCATATGTACACGAATCACAAGCACTGCTTCTCTCACAACTCATTGCCAGTTGTCTCCTCCGTCATTAATCAGTTATTTGATCGAATTTTAACACAATGGAAAACATCGACGGTGTGTTCTTTTCTTGCCATCAGTAATTCGTCACTTTCTATACGGCTTTGGTCGTACTAAAAAGAAAGGAAACCGGCACTTCACAAGCACTGTAGAGAGACTCGGAGAATGATGTTTTTACACAGATAGGAATAAACAGGCTTGTTCAGACTGGAAATTTGGAACGATCATGCATTCTTAAATACACGACTAAGCTTTCTTTGCGGCGCATGTTTACCCTTACCAGAAACCCTCGCTGTGGCACGTACAGGTTTTCCATTACCAATGAACTGGCACTACCGTTTTCTTGGCACATTCATTGGTGTTGTGGCATAGGTTTCCGTTGATTCACTAAGATTCCCGAGTAATCGAAAACTCAAGTTATGGTCGATTTTACAACTTCATGGTTGTCATGTACATGGCGTGAAATATCAATTCATACTTGAAATTAAGATACGTTTTAGCTTTCAATATTGATTCGCGAAACTCCGGACTATTTCCGGAATATTCGAAAACTGTGAAGTGTTTTTAAATTTTCTGAAGATGTATGACGAATTGTGGTGTAAAATTGTTCGTTCTCATGCACTTGTAACGTCACTATATGCAATTCTATAAAAATATACTGACACACCGAAATAACAAAACACAGAAGTTCATTAATTTTGTACATAATCGTATTTTGGTAGTGACAATGTTCACGTTCCTCTGCTTGTTTGACAAAATACTCCATCCAAAATGTATTTTATGTGTGCTCAGTATGTATAAGCTATAAGTAATTTATATACATAACCACAAAGTTCAGTACGCGTATAAATGTGGAAGTTGCGTCCATCCACATGGAACGACTTGCCGCGCTAACTTGAAAAATTCAACAAAACTGGAACCTGTATACAGTGTCTGCATGTCCTCCGATTTTTATTGAAAGGTATATGGGCCTATATACAAATCGCACGCAACATGCGGATGATCATGGGTTTCCCCCGGGTTCTGCCCGATTTCCGCCCACCCTAATACGGGCCGCCGTCGTGTAGGCTCTATAAGTGCAATATCCTTGAATAGGCATACGGCGCATCCTAGGTAATAAATAAATACACACAAGTAAAAAAAAATAAATTAATGCAAATCGGAGAAAAATAGCTTGTCTTTTCTTGTTCACATTGTCGGGGTAGTCTAGATGCTGAGCTGATACGTGGAAATACTTTCTGACCGCTTTTCAGGAAGAAAGCGAACGATTTTATTTTCTTTTTTTCTTTTTTGTTCTTTTCCGTTTTCATTCTTTTTTTTTTTTTTTTTTTTTGCCTCAACTGTATATATGTTTTGGAATCAGTAGTTCCAGTTAATACATGAAGGAGTTTCAATTTTAGGTAACAGGCCTAGCTGAACTTTGACCAAATACTAGAAATACCCAGGCAAAGACAGTGGTATACCACTAGAAATAATACACATTGTGGACTGTGCAATTCTAAGGGATTAATTTATATATTTATTATTTACACCACTATGTGATCGTTGGCACTTGCATGTGTGGCCACTGTTAAAAAAAATCGGAACCAATTATTCAGGCTATTGCGTTCACATTAAAAACTGAAAAAAAAGTAAAAGGCCCCTACATGTGTGGCCACTGTTAAAAAAAATCGGAACCAATTATTCAGGCTATTGCGTGCACATTAAAAACTGAAAAAAAAAGTAAATGAAGTAAATAAGTTAGGACGAATTTATTTAGAGAGAAGCTGTCAACAGTTTTCAGTGATGAAGAAAGACCTAATGAATTAATGTTCTATATATAAGCGATTTAATGAAATCAGTATCCAAATCGCGTACCATGCATGCTAGTTCATAAGTTATCATTAATCAAAAATATGTATCTCTGTTGCTCCTTAATTGCAACTGTTCATTTATCCAACGTGCTCATCTTAATTAGTCTACAGTATAGGCCTAAGCCAGCGGCCCTTGCATGACCGCGTGGGTTAAATGTAATGATATTTAGACATCGTTGTGACGCAGAATGCCAGAGATTCTGGATACTCTGTTCATATTTACCATTTATATGTACCGGTATAAGAGAAATCTGCCCGTGCATTGTCAAATTTGAGAAAATTAACTGAATGCTCATAATGGAATATCGCCGACACTAGTTTTTGCAGTAATTAGGCCTAATTTGATGACGTTGATTGAGATCGTCACAAAACACACGATCACACCCTTAGACGAAGGCCTACAAGTACATGACATAATCTGCCGCATTTCAGTTGTTCTGTGGCGATATGCTTCCATGAACGATTCAGTTCGTCACACAAGACTGAGTCAGGCCTACATAGGCTTCTTAATAATCCAGCGCGGGCCTCCGTGGCTCAGTTGGTTAGCTCGCCAGCGCAGTGCAATAACCCTAAGCCTCCCATGAATGCGGCCGCTGTGAGTTCGGCCGTACGTGGGAAGGTCTGCCAGCAACCTGCGGATGGTCGTAGGTTTCCCCCGGGCTCGGCCCGGTTTCCTCCCACAATAATGCTGGCAGTCGGCGTATAAGTGAAATATTCTTGAGTACGGCGTAAAACACCAATCAAATAAATAAAATAAATAAATAATAAGCCAGGCAGCTGTTTCGACTGCGCAAGACAGGAATTCCTTCACTGGTGGATAAACAGCCCCTCGTGGTTATGTGTTAAAAGCATTGCAACAATCACACACAATTCACCCCATCTCGTGTATTTTATGAGTCTGTTTGACATTTGAGACTATATAGGGCTGTTTCAAGAGGAAAGCCCAGCGAAACACACTGAAAAAAATAATTTAAACTGAGCGGAAAACTGGGCTGTCGCCGAAGTCTGTAACGTTAAAAGAAAGACACGAATGACCATGTGCTTTTGTTTATCCCCTGTATGACGCGTTCTGCTCATGTGCAGTTATGCGAATGTCGAAACCTCTATCTTGCTTATTATATCGAGTTCCAGGACGTTTCCTCACATGGCATACTGAAGGCCTACCGTGTTCATATTTGTATATATATGACAAGCACTACATGGGCCTGTATAATGGGCGTAAATATTGGAAGTGAATTAAGCCATTAACCCCTAGTACATTTCCTCACATGGCATACTGAAGGCCTGCCAAGTTTAGATTTGTATATATGTCAAGCACTGCATGAGCCTACATAATGAACTTAAATACTGGAAGCGAAATTAAGTCATTAAGTACTAAGTCGTCGATTATGTTGTTGTTTTTTGTTGGGTTTTTTTTTGTTTTGTTTTTTATGTGTTTTTTTTCTGTTTTTTTTTTTTTTTGCTTTTTACTTCTTGTTTTTTGTTGTTGTTTTTTTTTTTTGTTGTTTTTTTGGTTTTTTTTTTCTTCAGTTGTAGATCTAGTATCCTGCAACTACAAAACCACATGTAGGTTATGTACATACACCTAATATTAACTGTCAGGTACTGGGTAGGATATTTCATAACTGATGTAATAACTGACACCTTAAACTCATTATAAAATCGAGTCATTTTAGATCACTTTAATCTGTTCATGTAACCCATAACCCATACTTGTCAGTGCTTGCAGGGATGGTGTTACAAATCACGTGTAGTGTTAGTACAGCATGCACCGTTGTCGGAGAAACAGATCGCTCATAGCTGACCCAAGTGGGGCATCATGGGATACAATATGGATTCGTGATGCGGACCTGTGTTGCTTTCGTTGGTGATTTTCATCCTTAGTGATTGATAAGAAGAGAAAGGAAACTTTTTATTTGTTGGATATAGCACTAGCATGAACGCAATGGATTTGAAAGATCAAGGAAACAAATTCTTTGCGGGGCGACGATATGACGACGCGATTTCATGTTATTCCAAAGCAATAGTAAGTGTCGAAAAAGAGGGTCACCATAAACCCTCGCTCAAGCTTAGACGCTTATGACAGCTTGCCGCAATGGGCATTACGACAAGCTGACAGTTGCTTCCGGAATAAACCAAATTGTATAGCACTAGTCAAGATTAGTACACGTACAGCCTTTTGATTTTACCCAGGAATCTTGAAGTTACTGAATCGTAGTTGTATGTTGTCCCCTGTGAAACTGTAAGCCGAATCAATCCTGAAACCGGGTTATTCATCCGGTCATGAAGCCGTACCTGAATTAAAGATACAACGTCTATCAGACAGGACAGAAGTCCATTCAGAAAACCATGGGTATTTTCCTGTCCACATTTATATGTATCTTAGCCATTAAAATCTGTATGTTCCTCAATCAGCAATGATCACCCATGGTGATCGCGCAGTGGGTTTTGAAACGTTTGTGTAAGCGCAGATCCGCTTGTTTTAGGACCCATTATGAAAATACCTGCAGTTAATGTGGTAATATGCGGTTTTTGGTTGTGTTTGTTTTTGATGGGGGGAGGGGCGAGGGGCTTTTGGGCTACTGTATGGGACCGTGAGAGTCCTGCATTGAAAAACTGTTTACCCGTTTTGGTTGCAGACAGGCTAAACATGGCAACCCCAGAAGGTTTTAACCCAATCAATGCCTTAAGATGAGATAGATAGACCTAACAGAAACATTTCACAACCCCTGCACTTGTGATCTCCTTGACTGATCATTGCTCATTGAGGAATACAATGATTTTAAAGGTAGGCAGCGTTTAAATACAGATGGGAAAATCCCCATGGTTTTGGGAATGGGCTTCTACTAGATGTTGTGCTGGTAGCATACAAATGTCTAATTCATTGGACAATGAAAATGTTGAGGAACGAGGCCAGGGAACCAAAGTTAAATTCAGCAACCGTGAGAATTTTTTCCCCAATCAGGTTCTGTGTCTCGCTTCATTTTAGTCCTTCCATCTATTGTCTTCTGTTGGGGAGTGGGAGTTGGGGGGGGGGGGGGGTATAAGGTATCACTACTTATGTGATATATAGTTGGAAATGCTTTACATCTGTAGTACTGTCACATTTATTTCAAAATTTCATTTGTCACATTCTGTCAGATTGTCAGAGTACCGTTTTTCTGTGTGTTAAGATGAAGAGCCCAAACACACCGACATACTTCACAAACCGGGCGCTCTGTTACCTGAAGAAGAAGCAGTGGGAAAGGGCAGCACAGGACTGCAGGAACGCCCTGGACCTGGACAGAGCTCTGGTCAAGGGCCACTTCTTCCTTGGTCAGGCGCTGGTTGAGCTGGGCGTGTATGATGAGGGAGTTGGCAGCTTAAAAAGAGGTACAGTGTCGACCTTCATGCAGTGACAGCTCTACTGTTAATGTGAAGCATTAAGAAGCTCTCACTTAATAACTGCAGCCTTCTCTACAAGTCTCAGCAAGGTTATTTTTGCAGTTAGGTGTGTGGCATGATGGAGGACTGGTCTGTATGTGGATGGTAAACATTGTCCGATCTTGACAAGTTTGTATCTGCTGTCTTTATGTGACATTTTTGAGGACTTTTCTGTTGATGTTAAATGATCATTCATTCAGTATTGACATGGCAGTGAAATCAAATTGAGACGTGATGGTAATGATTGGTGTGTTGACTGTCCATACTGGAGATTATTGTTACATGTACGTGTGCTTTATCCATTTTAGCCTTTGATCTAGCCAAAGAGCAGAAACTGAACTTTGGAGATGATATTGCGAGTGCAATGCGTGTGGCCAAAAAGAAGAAGTGGAACAGTATTGAAGAAAAAAGAATACAGCAAGAGATTGACTTACAGTCCTACATAAATAAACTCATTTTAGAGGATAGAAATAGGTAAATATGAAGAGGCCATTGGAATGGGTTCATGATCGAATGTTCTCTTGTGTTTTGAACCAAGTGATAGTTAAAGTCAAATATTAGCAGTATTATCATTATGGACAAGGCTGATGGATATCAGTAGAAAGTGGATAAGGAAAGATTGTTGTCATTTTTGGGATGATACACTCAGGTTACAGTATGCAATCAAGTGCTGTGCAATGAAAACACCCTGGCTTTCTGACCTCGTATGTGTCACTGTTTAAACTGTTTTGTGATCTGGTGCCCTACAAAATAGGAATGTGTAATTCCATTCAAATACCAGTAATGCAACTGTCAAACCAACGTCCACCAGTCTGATATGTTCAGCATGGGGAACTTAGTGGATTCTAATCATCACCTTGTAATGCATCTTCACCTTAAATTGTACATGTCAGATGTGTCCCATTTTGAAAGAAGTCTGTGGGTTGAATGTTTTAGATCTTTGAGATGTATTGCCAGCAATTGGATGGCTAACTCTGAGGTTGATGATTTAAACCCAAGAGTGGACATGGCCAATTTTCAACACTAGATTCTGTTTCAGTCCAGAAGCTAGAAAGCGTAATCTGAAATAATGATCTGGGCCGAGTTTCATGAATCTGCACAAGTTTTTTCTTAACCAAATGTGTTGGGCTGAATCAAGATAACATCATAGATCACTTGTGTTTGACATAGCGTATATAGAAGTATCAGCAATATTGTTGTTATGTACCTGAATAAATTGTCTACATACGTTTTTCTGTTTACCAGGCAAATTGACACAGTGCAGGATATAGCAGGAGGTGAAGATGTGTCAAAAGAAATTGAAACTATAGAAAAAGAACACGTAGGTCACTTCATGGCATCTTCTGATTCTTATATGAAGTCAGTGTTCTGAGTGGGGATGTTTCTGTCCTTTTTATGGCCCTGCAAGATATTGTGGCAGTGTTTTAACGCAGGGGGACTTGGTGCCTTTTTTTGTCAAAGTACATGCCAGCTCCCCCTGACATATAAGCTTTTGTGAATAGTGCCTTTTGTTCATAGTGTAGACTGTGAAATTTGTTGACCGCAGGTAACCAATGAAATGGAACTACACATTTCTTCATATATGAGTCACTCTTGTTTTATTTACAGTTGTCTTTAATTTCAGACTCAGTTCTAACTGGCTAAGAGAATGATTTGTTAAGTTTATCGAGTGCTTGAAGAGGTGTTGATGTTGTCAGTGTTGTGTACATGGCTTTCTTCACCCCTTACTGTGATTGCCTTCGTCACCCTTTATTGCCTTTATTACCCCTTAGTTTGTCTTTTTCACCACTTAGTTGGATTGAATTACTTCTTACTCTGATAGACTTTGTCACCCCAAAGTGTAATTGTTTTCTTTACCCCTTGCTGTGATTGCCTTTTTATGCCTGTTGCTTCACCCTTTACTGTGATGGCCTTCTTCACCCCTTACTGTGATGGCAGTCTTGACCCCTTACTATGATAGCCTTCTGCACCACTTGCTGTGATGGCAGTCTTGACCCCTTACTGTGGTGGCCATCTTCACCCCTTACTGTGATGGCAGTCTTGACCCCTTACTGTGATGGCAGTCTTGACCCCTTACTGTGATAGCCTTCTGCACCACTTGCTGTGATGGCAGTCTTGACCTCTTACTGTGGTGGCCTTCTTCACTCCTTACTGTGATGGCCTTCTTCACCCCTGACTGTGATGGCAGTCTTGACCCCTTACTATGATAGCCTTCTGCACCACTTGCTGTGATGGCAGACTTGACCCCTTACTGTGGTGGCCTTCTTCACCCCTTACTGTGATGGCCTTCTTCACCCCTGACTGTGATAGCCTTCTGCACCACTTGCTGTGATTGCTTTCTTCACCCTTAATGACCTTCACCCCCCATCCTGCGAATGGCTTCTTCTACTTTTCCTCTGATTGCCTCCTTCGTCCGTAACTCGGCCCGTTTTCTTCACCCCTTTCACTGATTGCCTTCTTTACCCGTAACTCTTTCTTCCTTCTTCACCCCTTCCTCTGATTATCTTCTTTACCCGTACCTCTGCCTGCCTTCTTTACCCGTAGCTCTGCCTGCCTTCTTCACGTTTTGCGCTGATTGCCATCTTTATCCATAACTGTGCCTGCCTTCTTCACCCCTTACTATGGGGTTTTATGCCATATTCAAGATTATTTCACTTATACAGTAGCAACCAGCATTATATTTGGAAAAAACTGGGCAGGGCCAGGGGAAAATCCATGGCCATCTGAAGGTTGCAGGAAGACCTCCCCTCATACTGCTTGTGCAGAAGCCAGCATGAACTGGACTCACTGCGACCGCATTGATGAAAGGCTCCCGGATCATTGCGCTGTGTTGGTGCGCTAACAACTTTGGCCACCTAGGCCACCCGAGGGCCTTCTTCAAGTGATTGACTTGATCACTCCTTTGTCTGATTGCCTTGTTTACCCATTGCTGTGATTGCCTTCTTCACCCCATATACTCTGCCTGCTTTCGTTTACCCTTACTCTGCTCGCCATCGTCACTCTTACTCTGATTGCGTTCTTTTCCCCTTACTGTGATGGCCTTCTTCTCCCTTACTCTGCTTGCCTTCCCCAGCCCTTACTCTCTGCTTTCTCCTCTCTTTAATCTGATTGCTTTATTCTTCTCTTTACTCTGATTGCTTTCTTCAGAGAAAAGCAAACCTCACTGCAATGTAATAAAGCTGTCCAGTAATCAACATGGATGAGAAGTTTCAGCTGATTAGCTTATTTGGAGAAAATCAAGATTTTCACTGTATCTTTATGTCTTTGACCAAAATGGACAAAACAAAATCGTTTAACTAATTTGGATCAGCTAGTAAAGGAATTTGAGCTGATTTGATGGAATATATTCTTTTCCTTGAGTCTAAAATTCAAATATAAAATATTGTCTGTATTTTCAGCAAAAGCGGTTGGTGGAGGTGAATGAGTTATTTGCCCAACTGGATGAAAGAAGACGGGTAAGACATTAACTCGTCTTTCCTTGTTGGCAATAAATGATGAAAGTGCTTGTCAGAACTTCAGGCGTTCTTACACGAAGTTCTCTGGAGGTCACTTGCCTTACACCAATATGGCATGGACATTCAGATTTACCTAAAACTTACAAATTGCACTCTGTGTCATTCTTTCTCTCCAGAAACGGGATGTACCTGACTACCTGTGTGGGAAGATTAGCTTTGAACTGATGCGTGAACCTGTGATTACACCTAGTGGTATTACCTATGACCGAAAAGACATTGTGGAACATTTACAGGTAAGGGCTGTTCATTCTTGTGGTTTCAACCATTACAGGTATTCAGAACATAAATTCTTTTGCAACTAAGCACATTTCAGATCTCTAAAGTTTTTCATTTTAAATGGTCGCCCCTGTGGCTGAGGGAGTTGGCATGCCAGTGCGGCGTAATGACTCCTCTGACCAGTACGCTTGCTGTGAGTTGTTCATGCGGACTGCAAACATACATATAGATGGGAAGGTCTGTCAGCAACTTACGGACGGTTGTGAGTTTCCCCCGGGCTCTGCCCAGTTTCCTGTAATCATAGTGCTGGCCGCCATATGGTGTAAAACACCAGTAAAGTAAATGAATAATCTGAAATGGTTCAGCCCAGGCCTTGGGCCGTGAACTTACGGATAACGATTCCCCTGCACTCACTTCCTGGGGGATCATTGGTCGCAATAAGCGTTCAATGGTACTCATGTGCAAAGTAAAATTCGTTGAACTCCATCTATCTTTCTACCAGAACATATCATACCAGGGAAAGTTCACCGTTAATTTTCCAGGTATGGTTTACTGTAAATTTTCGACCTTTTCAATCACTGAAGCACTTTTTGCTTTATGAAAATGACTTTAAAAATGATTTGTTTGTGTGATAGTCCTGTTAGAATGTTTCAAAATATTTGTAAAGAAGTGGTCGAAAAGGTTGAAGAATGAGGGTGCTTCGGTCACTGTGGTTATCTCCACCCATAAAACTGACCATTTCCCTCACTTTGGTTATCTCCACCCATAAAACTGACCACTTCCCTCACTTTGGTTATCTCCACCCATAAAACTGACCACTTCCCTCACTTTGGTTATCTCCACCCATAAAACTGACCACTTCCCTCACTTTGGTTATCTCCACCCATAAAACTGACCACTTCCCTCACTTTGATTATCTCCACCCATAAAACTGACCACTTCCCTCACTTTGGTTATCTCCACCCATAAAACTGACCACTTCCCTCACTTTGGTTATCTCCACCCATAAAACTGACCACTTCCCTCACTTTGGTTATCTCCACCCATAAGACTGACCACTTCCCTCACTTCGGTTATCTCCACCCATAAAACTGACCACTTCCCTCACTTCGGTTATCTCCACCCATAAAACTGACCACTTCCCTCACTTCGGTTATCTCCACCCATAAAACTGACCACTTCCCTCACTTTGGTTATCTCCACCCATAAAACTGACCACTTCCCTCACTTTGGTTATCTCCACCCATAAGACTGACCACTTCCATCACTTTGGTTATCTCCACCCACAAAACTGACCACTTCCCTCACTTTGGTTATCTCCACCCACAAAACTGACCACTTCCCTCACTTTGGTTATCTCCACCCATAAAACTGACCACTTCCATCACTTCGGTTATCTCCACCCATAAAACTGACCACTTCCCTCACTTTGGTTATCTCCACCCATAAAACTGACCACTTCCCTCACTTTGGTTATCTCCACCCATAAAACTGACCATTTCCATCACTTTGGTTATCTCCACCCATAAAACTGACCACTTCCCTCACTTTGGTTATCTCCACCCATAAAACTGACCACTACTGACAGCTGTACCTTTGACTAAAACATGCCCTAAGTATAATCTGATTGTATTTACTTCTATATAAAGGTGATCTTGAAAAAAAATATAGAAATATTAATTTTTTAACATGTAAAAACAGTTTGCTGTCAAAGATCAGGGTGGGAGTGTTGAATTTATATTTGGTGTGTTTGGTTGTTGTTGTGTCTAGAAAATGCACTACGAGCACTCTGGTATCCTCCACCAGTAAAACTGACTGACCAGTTTTGAATATAGCAATAAGCAGCAATCGATAAAGTCAGAAAGTCTGCAGTGGCAAAGATCATGGTTGTATCCCCTGTACCACCATAACCTCCATGTACATCCAACAATCTGTTGCTTTTGTGACCACCTCAGTGTGATCCTAGGATGTCGTATCTCATGGCTATCTTGAGCAGGATTTCCACATGATCCTGTTTGTAAGAATAACCTGGCCCTTAAAACTAAACAAGTAAACAAGATTTCAAAGTAGATGACATATTTGCAGAAACCTAACATGCTGTAATAGTGCAGAAATTCAGTTTGATGGAAAACCTGAGAGCCTCATAAGGAGAGAGGATGATGTTTCTGTCTGACCAATCAAACACGTGATTTTATGATTCAAATTAGAAATTAAATTTCCTATATGGGAAAAACAACATGACCATGTAAAAATGCTCTGGTCGCAGTGTCAGCTGAGGTATTAAGATCAATCCTGTTCAATGAAAGACCGGTTCTGGAAAATAGTTGCCTCAAGAGTTGTGTCCCTTCTGACAAAACACTGTATTGATTCCTGTTGTAGAATGTGTTCGTATCTTGATGCAGTACCATTTCAGTGGAAGATCAAAATTCCTGGTTTGAAAGAGTATTCACTGTCAACTTAGACATCAGTGAAGTCAGTTTTTATAAAGGTGGTGACATGTAATGCCAACTTTAGAAATCAAAACATTTTACATAAGGAATCAAAACATCTGTGGTAAGAAATCAAACATTTCAGGCAATGTGTCCAAAATATGTAATTCAGTGAAAGGCAATGCCAGTCATCAACATCAAACATGAACTACTAAATGTTAGCTTATTTCAACCTTAGACATCAGACATGTGAGCTTATTTCAACCGTAGACATCAGACATGTGAGCTTATTTCAACCTTACACTTCAGACATGTGAGGTTTTGCTTTAATGACAAATATTGGGCATAATTGATTGTGATGGACTGGCATATGTACTGGTATATGTCACCTTCTCCTCTGCAGAGAGTTGGCCATTTTGACCCGGTGACGCGGACCGACCTCGTACAGGACCAGCTGATCCCGAATTTGGCCATGAAGGAAGTGATTGACACGTTTTTAGAGGAGAACCCCTGGGCTGAGGATTACTGACCCCACAGAACCCTCTGTCTCCCTCACAGTTGCCTGGAGGTTTCCATATTGTATATACATGCATTTATAAAGGGGAGGGAACAAGGACAGGCTTGTCCGTCCGCTGTGATTATCATTGCTACAGATATCATTGGATCCACACTCTCTGGCATTCCCCTGTCATCTTTTAAGTGACTTGTCATCGCATTCAGATTTTACGAGAAGATAAAGCAGCAGGGAGGAACTAATGACAGGTGTCTGCTATATAAACAGTTTTATGGATCAAACTGTGTTCTACATGAGTTCTATTGTCATTGTTTAAGTGCATATACTCAGGCTTTTAGAGCTTGTGTTTTTGCCAAGATGCTGTTTGTGCTATGTAAATGTATTTATAATGATGTAAGTATATTGCTGATATGAAGGTCTTTTGTGATGTTAAAGAAAACAAGGAGTGTATTCAGTTTGTGCTTGTGCAAGGAAACAGTATCTTCTCATGGCAAAGCAATATGTGTGAAAAAGTGATCTTAATTTCCTTATGCTTTTATTGTATTAAATACAGTTGTTTAATAGTTATCCTAAAAATACATTGGTCTTAATGTAAAATAGAATTAAAAAAGGAAGTAAAATGATCTGAAATGATAAACACAGGTAAACACAGGTCATTTATCTCACCAAGTTTTGGCCATTATCCAATATTAGCTATTGTTACTGGTAGTGCTTGTAACTGAAATGCCAGGTTGTTGACTTATGTGACCAGTTGTTCACAGACAATAATAAAAGAGGATTCTCTTGAATAATTCATTGATATATCAATCATGGAATTTTGCCTCTGGAACTTATCAAATTTTAATGTACTGTATTTCGTCAAAACTTGACCAGCAAAATGCACTTTGGGCAAGGACATAAAGACTGTAACATGATCATTTTAGTTACAAGTTATACCTGAGTTTTCAGATTTCTGAAATTCATTAAACTTCACAAAAAAACTGCTAGTTGACCCTATTAGGTGGACAAATCAATCAGAATCAAGCAAAATATGTCACTTGAAAAGAAACGTCTACAGGTGAAGTACAGAAATGTGAGGACATGTTCCATTTTTTCATGTACTAAATATTAGCATAAGGCAGCTACCACGGTTATAACTGCGCATTTACACCCTCCTGGGTTTCTCCATGACATACACACCCACTTTATGGCACTGTCGTCAACACACACACACACACATGCACAGTGACTACAGAGATCCACAAGCCCTTGACCACTGAGATCACAGGTTCCAATCCAACTCCTGCTGCTTCCACTACATCTTTTAGTAGACCAGAAGAGGGGCAGCACTCACCTCTAACACCTACCCTCTTCCAGGCTTTCATGGTAGCTGGTAAGATGCACATGTTCCCTCCAGGCCTCTCAGGCACCAGGAGATGGTGCTTTTGGTCCCCCAGGCAGTGACAGGTACCAGCAGAGGCACAGAGGTCCCCTTCTTGGCTTTTTCAGGCGCCAAGTGGGGTGCAGTGGTTCCCCAGGGTTTGCCAGGAGAGGTTCCCCCAGTAGTGACAGGTACCGGCAGAGGTGAGTGGTCCCCCAGGCATGGCCAGGAGAGGTACAGTGGTCCCCCAAGCTGTGACAGACACCAGCAGAGGTGCAGCGGTACCCCAGGCTTTATCAGTTACCAGAAGAAGTGCAGTGCGAAAGCCTCTCAGGCTTTGTCAAGTACCAGTAAAGGAACAGTGGTCCCCCAGGCTGTGACAGGCACCAGTCAGAGGTGCGGCGGTTCAAACCTACTCCGCCCCCCTCCCCGTCCCCGGTTTTGACAGATACCAGAAGAGGTGCGGTGGTCCCCCAGGCTTTGACAGGCACCAGCAGAGGTGCGGTGATTACACCCCCCCCCCCCATCCCTGCTTTGACAGGCGCTAGGAAATGTGATCCACCGGCTTTGTGAGGCGTCAGGAGGGGTGCAGAGTTCCCCCAGGCTTTGTCAGGCACCCAGAGGGGTGCTGCGGATAGACTCTCCTTAGTCAATAAAAATACCCTTTAAACGAACCTTTGCAGTGAGACGGTAAATAGTCCCACGGTGTTGCAGTAATGATTTGTATTTTTGTTTTTCATGCGGAAAAAAACACAAAAATGTTTCTTGACTGTAAAGTGCTGTTACTATACAACATGAACAAGTGGGGTGATGACATTCATACCCTTTGTTTTCTCAGAAGACAAAATCAAGCTCAAAAAGCGGATTTCGTTTTTTTAGGCATTTTCTGAAGGGAATTCCCATTATGATAAAAATGATTACCCGAAAAAAACTATTTGTACATATTTGATATCTAGACGGTTGTAAATTATTCTGAACCAATTTGGTTCACGCAGTCATATTTTTGTGTATTTACTATGGTCAGTACACAATTGTCATGAGTTCGATATCTGTCATTGCTCATAGTTTCAGCTCTTAGCAAGAGTTACAGAGAAAAAAAAACTATACCACACAAGAAAAATCCTGTTTGTTTATATGTTGCAAAGCTATATGTAAGATAATTTTTCAAATGTATAATAAATATGTATGGCTGATATACTCATCCGTTCACCTTCTTAATAACTGTCCATGATTTATCGTGACGAATATTTTTAGCTATACTTTTCAGGTAATGCGGGTATTTTGAAGGAATACATTTGCATAGAATGGCACGCTCATACATTTTAGTTCTTGCCGATTTATCGTGACGAATATTTTTAGCTATATTTTTAGGTAATGCGGGTATTTTGAAGGAATACGTTTGCCTAGAATGGCACGCTCATACATTTTAGTTCTTGCCAAGCCCAAGTTGTGATAGATGTATTCAGCACATCAAGGTGTTTCGCTTGACTGAATCAATGACGGCATCTTGCCAAAGCCCTCACCTGTCTCGCGGAAGTCTGATATACTAGCCACTCCCTTTTCTGACTGTGGAAAGTATCTCTGCCCGTTCATTGTCCGTTACGTCCTCTGGCCTCCCTGTTAATGGTAATAATATCAGCTTCTTTATTATTTGTGTACTGAAACGACGTTTCCTACTGATATAGCTAGGTTTAACTTCGCCAGCCAAGCACCTGCAGGGCTCATTGGACTGCTGGGAACTCGTGCTATTTGAAATGTAATCAGTCATCGGTCAGTGTTTTCGGAAGGACTGCTTAAGAGCTGACTTTAGTTAGATTGGACAATAATATCGGGCGTTCGATTCCAGCGTCTGCATACTAGTCTGGAGGCTTGCGTCTTGAAGTTCCAACATGCTGAAATTTGATAAATTAAAATTCGGCTTTTATCCACCACTTTCACAGTTGTCGCCTAGTTGAGCGCATCAGATATGAGAATAATGTGAAAAAAATAATTTACGCAATGACCATGTATAATTCAATTTTTTTATCCTTGGTGCATTTTTCTTATATTGTGCTTCCATACATTTCAAAGTACATGGAAAGCCTTGTGTTCATATTTTATGCGTTTATTCAATCCTTGTGTTTCCAGTGCATATCACTGTTCTTCTGATCTTTCCTGGTAAATCAACTGAAACATGAGAAAGAATGAAGCAGTGTGAATTCGAGATTCTGACAAAATAGTCATGCTCATCAGCTCATTAGGAAATATCAGGTGTGACTGTTTGATACAAGGTGCTGAATGCTTCCACACAAGAGCTAATGGATCTGTCTTCTAACTGTCCATCAAGGTTTTCCTGTAAATCCGACAGTAATCTAGGAGGTTTTAGTAATTCGCCCACAGTTGCACCTTTTGTGAACATCACAGCAGGGGTTTGGTCATAGAGACCAAGCAAGGATGACAATATAGCTTGCATATAGGCTTCGCTTTTCCACTGACAGCGGTCTGTGAAACACGAGTTTTCATTGAAGTGCCCACACCTTAATAATATACACAATGCCGAGCCATATTTGCTGAGGGAATTATATAGCCATTCTGCAGAATCCATATTGCGTGGGTTGAGCTGTTTTAAACGGACACAATACAGAAACCTATATATTGTAGATCAGTTTACTTGGAGGGAAGGGTATTAAGCCTTTGAATATAATACCTGTATATTTCATGGTGCAGTTCAACTGGATATTGTCTGGAATGATAGGTAGGTCGGACCCTCTCGTTAAAAGGGGTTTTATAGTATAGGGATATTGTCATCAACAGTTGAACTCAAGTTGTACGCTCACACCTTGTTGATCTGATTTTGTACACTATAGACCTCATCATGCACGGTTGATCTGATCTTGTAAGCTATAGACCTTATCATGCATGGTTGATATGATCTTCTACTCTACAGATCTCATCATGCACGGTTGATGTGATCCTGTACGTTATAGACCTCGTCATGCACGGTTGGTCTGTTCTTGTACGCTACAGATCTCATCAGGCACGGTAGGTCTGATCCTGTAGGCTATAGATCTCATCATGCACGGTTGACTTGATCCTGTAGGCTATAGATCCCATCATGCACGGTTGATCTGATCTTGTGGGCTATAGATCTCATCATGCGGGGGGGATATGATCCTGTCCGCTTTAGATGTCATCATGCATGATTCATATGACCTTGTACTCTATGCATCTCATCATGGACGGTTGGTCTGATTAAGCTAACTGGCTTCCTTTCCGGTCATACATGGGAAGGTCTACCAGCTAACTGCAGATGTGGTAGGTTTCCTTCGGGACAATGTTGACCACAGTTGTATTGGTGAAGTATTCTTGAATTCGGCATAAAACACAAGCCAAATATAAGTGAATAAATAAATGTATATGGAATATGACCCTACGCGCTAAATCAAATCCTCAATCACATTTCGGATTCTGCACGTTATGTTAGATCCTGTCGACTAAAGGGAAAGAAGCCATAAAAATGAGGCATCCATAACAAGATTGCAAAATGTTTCGACAACCGTCAATATGGTTCATAAAACCCACCTTACTAAGCAAAGATTCGATTGCATTTAATTCAGTGGAAGAAAAACTTGGAGGGGGGGGGGATAAGTGAAGACATGTTTAAGTACAGTGTTAATGATTTCTTTTCCATTAAATCCGCGCACTCGGCATGACAAAGGCCTAATTTAAAGGGCTCTGTTAAGATACCTTGTGCAACTTGTGCTGGTCGGTAAATTTGGCCATTTCAAACTGATCCATGGTCATACGATTGCCCTTGTCTAGCCGGGACAGTTGTGTAAACTCAGGTCAACAAATTATGTGGAATAATACCGCTAAGCGCACGCGATTGCACAAGGGACCTGATATTACAATCATATGCGTGTTACAAGAAGATGATGCTTTTTTTTTTTTTTTTTTTTTTGAGGCCAGGCCAGGGCCTTGATTACTGATGTCATGATTCCAGATTCGTTACATTCTGCGCCGACCATCTTCCGTATGTTTCTTCTCTGTACATGTTCTGGGGCAGAGAGGTGTACTTTAATGGGCTGTGGCTGTTTTCCTCCATCTATAAATACAATTAAACTGCGGTCGAAAATGTGACTTCTTTATGGTTGTTTGTTGTTTTTGTTTTTTTGTTTGTTTGTTTGTTTTTCTTTGTTTTTATTACAGTGTAATACCCAAGGAAGAGATAGACTGTTCTGGCAACAAGTTATATTAAATGCGCAACGGAATGTTGAGGAATACCAACGCATATACCGGGATGACGACCTTGACACTTTCCAAAGAATACAAAAAGCATTAGTTGCGGCGGCATTGTTTCGCGAGCTAAATTTACTGCTGTCCACGGAATATAGCCCGGGGACGTATGAACACAGCCATCCTCTAATGAAAGAAGATAGCAGTATTCTAGATGTAGACTATTCTGGTCTTCACATTTCGCAGAATAAGACCAATTTGAAGTTGTTAAAAGCCTGTGGCAGAATCTGGATATTGCATACATTCTGGCGGCCTAAGTGGTGAAGTCCTAAAACTGAGATAAAGTCTATTTTCAGTGCGGCTGATCTGTAATATGAGCAATCCATTCACGGACTCCGGGCTGTGTTGTATGGGACCACTTAACAGCCAGAATCGAATTCTCATTAACCATTCGGAATACTCTTATCTTCTGCCAAGGGAAATGTCTAAAATATAATGTTACTTTCTGGAACTAAATTAATGTGTGGTGGAATTATCATTAACCCGTTGTTGGCATTTCTTCCAGTTGGTGAAGTGTAGAATGAATCGAAGAAGCCATATTTACACATATATGATGCTAGAGTTGTTGTTTGCTTGTAACCCTTGTTTGAAAGTTCTTGAAAATAAAGTGCAGAATGAGTGGATGAAGCCATATTTACACGTATGTGATGCTAGAGCAGCTAACCGCGCAGTTGTTCTTTGCTTGTAACCCGTTGTTGGCATTTGTCTCAGTTGGTAAAGTGTAGAATGAGTCGAAGACTCCAAATTTACACGTACTGATTTACCTGTAACTATGTATCAACTTCGATGCAGTTGTTAACTCTTAAAGTTGACTAATGTGTAAATATGTAGTGCACTTTAGGGAGGTCAGCAGTTTTCCAGAAGATTTAACTACGTCGTCGTGTGTGAATAAATGAATGGACACGCATATACCCTCCACACAAAATCCTAACGGTTGTACTCTTTACACTTCTGCCAGGCTCTGTCCCCTTCCACAGAACTTGACAGAAATTCGTCATAGTTGACAAATTCCTGTACGGGTTTCAGCAGCTACACTTTTATAAACTGCAGCTAGTAGCTAGTGAGTATTGCGCATTAACTCACAGATTTCTGAATGTCACGTGCAGATTGAATCTTTGACATTTTACAGGAACTGTTAACGTTGCGCACTTGGATATCTCAGACCTCAAATATCTCAGAAACCAACCTCATGACGTTCGACACTGGTGATGGCCCTCTACATGTAAATCCTGCATGGACGTAATTGTGGACATTCGGTTTGTCTTTCCTTATTATGTATCCTCTAACTATCTTGTAGATTGGTCGTCCATATAATGCTCTACACATATATTTGTCACAGGATATTTGTCAGGTACATTTGTGTATGCTCGGGTTTTAACTCGTACTCAATAATTTTTAAGTCATATGACGAAGCAATGACCCCGGATCTCCCAACCCCAAGGCAGACGCCCTAACCACCAGGAAACCATGGCGGTCGTCTGATAAGCGTACATGTGCCTGGTGAGTTGCTGACAATGGTGCGCCCAGCCTGGGCCACTTCTTCCTCCATGCAGCTGCCGCTTTTTCGTCTACGTCTGATTTTGTCACCTTTGCAGTGAAACTTTCTTGAGTACGAGGTGAA
Organism: Acanthopleura granulata; assembly: GCA_016165875.1. NCBI lineage: Eukaryota > Metazoa > Mollusca > Polyplacophora > Chitonida > Chitonidae > Acanthopleura > Acanthopleura granulata. The sequence goes on from JABBOT010000002.1 coordinate 45,310,503, forward strand.
AGAACTGTTAGATTAAGTAAATATACATGTGGAGCATATACACATTTTCTGCATCGTTACATATAAATACTAAAAAAATTGTTCTGCTTAGAACAAAACACAGTGATTGCCACCTCTGTGTAGGTAATTCGCCACTCTATCTTACACAGAGTAAAGGTGAGGCGTATAACCTCACTTTCTCATGCTCCGAAGATGACAAATGTGTTCAGTCCGATTTACTAAAACAGGAACCACTAGACCAGAGATATTGTTTAGAAGAATTAAAATTGGGGCAACACGATTGGCCTTGGTACGATATCAACTCAGGTATGTTGGGAGCTGGCACATGCACGTGGAAGGTCATTTCGTATTAACACCAGACACGTGTACTTACAAGCGAAATGCGTCAGTTCTCCTTTCCCCTTAGTTTTGTTTCTTACATGAAACAGCACTGGTGGAAGCATGAACCATAATTCCTTGACCTGTCTCGCCTGAAATCATTACCTACTCTATAATAATGAAATATGAAGGATCAAAGTGACAACTGATGATGACGAAGGGTATTAATAACATAAGAAAGTAATATCATGATTAAGACCTGTATCTTGAAATCTCGAGGAAAACACTATGTGTGGGTCCAATGCCGTCATGAAGCTGACGGGGAATTCGTGTAACTGTCTGAGCAGTCTAACATCTGATGAGGACCAATCGTCTGCCAGCAATATGGTAGGTATGACTATACTTCACATGTTCGCGTAGTAAAGTCTGTAAGATACTTGTCCAAGGCACGGATTGTTTAGCCCAGGCATTTCAGTGTCCTATACCCATAGAACTAACCACCTTCATATTATAGGTAAAACGTTTTAACGTGGAGTTAAACGCCAACCGGATAATACACAAATATAACTGTCTAGTTTGTCATTACCTGCCATTAAGTAGACATGTGGCTCATTATGGCGTCACTCTGTCGTTGCTAGGTACCCAATGTCTTCGTGGTTATTTGCAAGAGCAAGATCCCAGCTTGACGATGAAGCCATTTTATTTCTTCTTTATACGCGAGATTGCAGGAACACTACATGGGCCAGTCTTAACAAGGGAAAACATTAACACTGTCACTTACTGAGAAAAAACTGTAGCCTACCGTGCCTCTTGTTCCCGGTCAATCGTAGTTCTCCTACGTCATGGCGATAGATCATCTAAATCGTCTTTATTATGGCTGCGAAATCACAATCACAAAGGAAAGAAAAGCAATGAATTGAGAAATGTTCTGTAGATATATACCTTCATGTGGCATGTTTTGACCCTTTACAGTTAAAATTGTCTGTTCCACACTGGCAGAGTTTCACATACACCCACACCTTATCATTCCGCACCAAATGCATAGCGTAAGGACCTACCTCTCGGTGTTTCTGGCTAGTTATTGGCTTACTGCTCGCCTACATAGTGGACAATCAGATGTATTGAAGTAAAACTGATCCATTGACAGATCCAGAGCCATTACTCCCAGTCTGATTATCGGAATTTATGAAAGATTACTTCGAGATGTCAACATCCTGTCAGCCGCAAAATGAACTGGCCGCGATCTTAATGAAAGCCACATGACTTCCATTCTTCTAGGGAGGCTTTTCACGCATTTTGTGAACAGTTTAGAGAAAAAAAAACAAATAAAGGAAACTGTGCTGTATTAATCGCAGATTGAATTGATGGCAGCAAAGACATGCGATGATCAGGTAGTCTTGCCGGATGTAGGAGGCTAGTTATGTAATAGGAAAGTGGGGCTGGCTCATGCGGGCCCACAGGATACGGTCATCAGTCGCTGTAACAAAGACCTATACTGTACGCCGATAATTAGGCAATGGATACAAATAACTACGCCAATGTTCAGACCAGTTTGCGAGTAAAAGCTGACAAAACAACGGTATCACCATCTCATACAGAAATTTCTGAGAAACTGAACAAAACCTCAGTCAACGATTGATATCACCATTTGATGAAAATGTATTTCCTCGGATATCAGAGTCGATCAAATCACAAATAGCGGCTTTACTTCTGATGTAATTTTGATTAGGAGACTTATTGTCAGATGCTCTTAGGTGCACGGGAATTAAAAGCAGCTTTAACGAAGCATGTATGGATGTATGGATTAACAATAAATGTTTCAGCTCGACAAAGTCTACATGATATCACGATGCTGTGATGGCATAGCATTATGCATAGGATTATGCTTTGCATGCACATCCCAGAAATGGGAAATAACTCTCCTCCCCTAGTAACATCACGAATAAGAAAATCACGAATTAAAGAGTTACCTCTTAAAAGAAAAAAACATATCTTAAAGTGTCCACTCTCAGCGAATGTGTGTAAGTACTTTCAAATGTACACTTCCAGAGAATGCAGGCACCGACACCTATAATTTGCCAGACAGTAGGTGTACTCTCAAAGACCATGTGCCCTTCAACTGTCCAGTTTCAGAGAATACGTGAATCTACAAGTTTTCACACTCACAGAATGTCTGTGGCGTGAGATGTCCAATCCTAGAGGATATGTGTATGGCCAAGACTGCATTCCCAGAAAACACACGTGCGTTTAAATGTCCAGTTTAAATCAGTGCCTTCACTTGCTAAAGTTCTGCCTCATAGAATACGTGTATTTTCAAGTATTTTTCAAGTATTTTCTACTCCTAGAAAAACATGCATCTTCAAGTCTCCACACCTCTGTCCCAGAGGATGCATGTACCTTCAAGGGTCCAGTCCCAGGGAATGTATCTAGCTTCAAGTGTCCACTCACAGGGAATGCATGAACCTTCATGTGTCCAGTCCCAATGGATGCATGTACATGGAAGTGTCCAGTCCCAGAGGATGCATGTACCTTCAAGTGACCACTTGAAGAGAATTCGTATACCTGCACGTGTCCACTCCCAGATAATAAGTATACCTTGAAGTATCCACTCCTAATGAATACGTGAACATTCAAGTGTCTTCTCCACCAGAATACGTGTACCTTCAAGTTTACCATCCCAGAGAATACCCACACCATAAATGGAACCCCTAACCTAGAAAATATGTGTACCTATAAGTTTTCTTTTTTCAGAGAATTTTGCGTTTATCATGTGTCTTTCTAAATGAGGAAATATCTACACGCTGGAACATATCCAGCTGATATCCGATGTCTAAGCACATCTTAGGTTTGTCCACAGTACAGTTTCTCTTCTCCCGTCATTCAGTATCTGGGCTACCTTGCTCTTTTTAGGCGTGGGTTATCATAATTTGTATTACAAGGATATGGTACGCTCACGGATTGCTGAAATTCGAGGAAACAAACAAACAGCCACAGGATAATAATGTGGCTCTAAGCTCTGTGTCCGGGATAAGAACAGCTTCTCTACGCAATACCATTCAAGTCAGGGCACACCAGTGTTAATATGTGCCCAAAGGGGTAAGTCAGTTTTAAACTGATTGCCTTTCACACGCTGGCTTTAGCGCTGGGGTAATGATGACTAAGTACGTACATGTGCATGCACAAACGTAGGTGGGTTAAGCTGTTCTGCGCATACCCTGATGGATTGATGACATCAGCCTGGGGTCAATGGCAGCAGGCTCCGGTTCAGAAGTTAATAATTGCGTGTACATCTACGTGTCCATATGTGTGATATTCGAGGCTGTCTGACAGGGTATATGACATAAACGTCCCTTGAGCGTCCTGTGGCGAGGAACGGATGTCTGCATGTCTGATGACGGTTACAGGCCGCTGCCTCCTGGGTACAAACGATGTACTGGCAAAAGATTATATTGTCAGACTCTTTCGCGGCCATATTTCCTATTTGTTCAGGGGAAAAATGCAAACCAAGATCAGTTGTTCAACTCTTGGGAATGGTGGCATTCACCAGAATAAGTTTCTGAAGGGACAAGGTTAACCTTTTTCTCGTTGCTCAGTCGCTGTGTGAAATATGTGGCGGTGCCGATATTTGATGTGAACCTGACCACCACCCTGCTCAGCTCTATATCCTCTTGACGTACGCGTCTTTACCAAAAAAAAAAAAAAAAAAAAGAAAAAAAAAATTCAACCAAAAATTCCACATATAATTGCTATTGTTTCCATGTTTTTTTCCCCAGACGTTTGGGAAAACCTCTTCTATCATCCAGGTAAACTGGCAAATGCATTCGAGGACCAATCCATATTTAATCACAATTTAGCGGTGTATTTCCGCTTTAACAGAGAGACGCCATAGCTTTCTCATAAGGAAGTTCCTTGCGAAGAGCTTAGACTGTTCAATAACCACTTACTCACCTCTTTGACGCACACAGAGAACAAGCATACGACCAAGTAAGCCCAAGCTATCTACAAATACGTTATCTTGATATAAAATGTTCTTAGTTTATTTTCTCTCAGGATTGCTTTGAAGGTAATTCTGTCCAGGAATAAAGACATTCACAAAGTCTTATCACGTGATATTCAGTCTGACTGTATTTGATTTGTTTTTAAAGCAATGGCAACGAAAATCGGAATAATAGCAATGGGAGGCCCTAAAATGGACGACCTGGATTCTATGGCAGTTGTTTATGACAAGGTATAAGTTATTAGTCGATTATACCATTCGACAACAACTTAGTTCAACCGTGGTGTGATGAATGTGCAGACTAACAGAGAAACTGTTTGACACAGGGAATAGAGTCGAGTTGCCCACTCGGCTTAGGTCGTCCTGGGATTGTGAGAGCCCGATCTGCTTGGACCACTTACTGTGACAAGGATGGGTGTCAGCCCGGGTTATGCTGGGTTTGTGAAACCTTGGATCACTTCCTGTGACAAGAATGGGTGTCAGTCCGGATTATGCTGGGTTTGTGAAACCTTGGACCACTTCCTGTGACAAGGATGGGTGTCAGCCCGGGTTATACTGGGATTGTGAAACCTTGGATCACTTCCTGTGACACTGACTTCTGTCAACCTAGGTTGTGTTGGTTTTGTGAGACCTTAATCCACTTGAACCATTTTCTGTGACCTTGACGGGTGTCAGCTCAGGTTGTGTAGGTTTTGTGATACCTGTGTATGGAAGACTTCCCGTGGCAATCACAGATGCTTTGTTTACTCACAGACTTTGTTTACCCACCACCATACTCGTCAGCACTATTACCTTCACACTCGTCAGCAATATCAACCCCCATACTCTCTAGGAATATCAACCCTGATACTCATCAGTTTCAATATCATCCGTACAGTCGACACCAATATCACCCCCATACTCCTCAGCAGTGTCAACCTCGATACTCGTCAGCAATGTCATCCCTATCCTCGACAGCAATATCACTCCTGTACTCGACAGCCATACCATCTTCATATTCGGCAACAAAACAACCGCCATATTCGCCAGCAATATCCTCACAAACTCATCAGAAATGAAATCTTGATACTCGTCAGCAGGTACAATTTCCATACTAGTCAATAATACAACCTTCATACTCGTCAACAGATACGTTCTCCATTCTCCGCGGCAGTACAAGGAGAATTCAGATATCGCCAAGTGAATTTCAGGTCCCTCTGAGTATTAAGCCTGTTTACTGGTGCAGCCTTAGGAGAATATTGAAAAATCATCAACTTTAAACGTAAGAAGAACGGAGTATTTTACCCTGTTTTATTCCATACAAAAATTAAAACCGAATTCACGTGGTTTGTTTAACCGCAAACGTCTGCCTACTATAGGATAAATGCAAGCCGGATACCAAACTGGAACGACCAAAAAGGAACGCATATGGTTTTGCAAATATATGAGGAAAAAAGCGGGGATTCCACACGGATACCGGAACGACCAATTAAGAACGGATGGGGTTTTGCAAATACAGCAGGAAAAAGCGGAAATTCCACACGGATACCGAACTGGAACGGTCATATCAAGAACGGATGGGGTTTTGCAAATATAGGAGGAACAAGCCGGGATTCCACACGGATACGGAACTAAAACGAACAAGAAATAACGGATGGGGTTTTGCAAATACATCAGGAAAAAGCGGAGATTCCACACTGGAAAGACCAATAAAAAATGGATCGGACTTTGCAAATATATGAGGAAAAAGGTGGATATATGCATGCAAAACTGAAAACACTGCCTTTGGTGAAATGATTTGGAAGGTGAGGTACACGTGACTCCATTTGGTGAGCTAACGGCGAATCAATCCCGTATAGTGGTCATACCAAAGTCTTAAAAATATGGTACTCGTTGCTATCCACTTGGCTCTCAGCGCCTACAGGCTACAGTAAATAAACAAGGCTGGTCAGTTCGGTGTGAGTATAATGTGACTGTCATGCCTGGTGTCCACTGTCGGGTGTCACAGCACTTTGGCGGCATGGGCTCGCTCTGTCACAAGCAGAAACAGTGGTCTATAAAGTTTACGGAGTCCTCGTCGTCATGTAACTAAAAATTGTAAAATCTGCTCATAACTACATACAGACAGATTTTGGCAGTGAACAAAATATAAAACGGAAAGTCGATAACCTGAGATGCTAGTGTGAAAAAACAGCTGCTAAATTATGCACAATTATGGATGCCATATAATATCAAAGAAGAGGAAAATACACTGCAAACATAGTGCAAGATAATAGATGTTATCTTATGCTGTCCTTAAAGGACTGAGTGTTGAAACCTCTCGCTTGTTCAAAGCGAATTGATTTATTGAACACGGCAAGGAAAACATCTGTTTCGATAAGAGCATACGGGACTGGAAGGCTGTAAACTGGCGGTGAAGCCTGAGATAGCATAACTTTTGCACGGTCAGGTCAATTGCCCCAATTGCCCCACAGAGCCTCCCCTTGTCTTTGGGATCAGTTGGGGTGGAACCGGACCGTAGGCTATCTCCGGCCCGCCCTCAAATCTAGTGTATAAAACAAGGCATAAGGATTCGTGTAATCGCTTTCAGTGTCATGAATTAGAATAAATGTAATGTCCGATATCCTGGCAGCCCTGCTCCAGGAAAACTTTGATTACAGAAGTGAAGACTTGCCCGGAGAGGTTGACCCACGCCGTCGTCATTAATACGCCCCCATTATACGTTTCTTGTCAAAACCCGAAGCTAATGTGAAATTCTTGCGGGGTGTCTTTTTATCTGAACTGTTGATCTAACTGGCCTCTTCGCCCTTATCTTCAGCCCTTGTCCTCTAATAACACTACAGCTATGGAATACAATTGTACACTTAACCTCGTGAGCTGAACACCACAATAAGACCAATGCACACAGATGGCGAAACCGTCTGAGTGAAGTAAATAAACCTTCTAGTCTGTGGCAAGTAGAGATCTGGAAGCGACAAGAGAGAATCGTCTGTGAGAGTGACATTCACTATATTCCCCAGAAACAATGGCGCATGTATACTTGCGAGGTTTATCTGGTGTGTAAGTGAGATCATATCACTGGTTCATTCAACCAGTCAGTCAAGGTGTCATAGGGATGTGGCTGGACAAGCGACAGGGGAACAGGCACCGCTACTGGCCTGCACCACTACGGCTTGTCTCCTGGTAACACAGGTAAATCCAGAGTAATCATGTGTACTGCTAGGCATCGGAAGAGGACATCTCTCCCCCACAAAGGATTTGGGTTCCTCATCGATTATATATTTCTGCTTTGCAAAGCGTGTTATCTGTTAATTTTTCGTTCAATGGCGTTTTGAACAAGTTTTATGTACTGACAATAGTCCTTCTATTCACGGGAGACAAGACTTTTTTGGTCGCTAAGCAGTGGCATGGCTTAACTCTTAGTGCATGATTTGGTTGACAGGACTAGCGTGATAAAAGGTCATGTTCAGAAGAAAAACTATCAATTCAGAAAATTAGGCCCGCCTTTCTGCACGTCTTCCAATAATCTGTCATATAAACCTATTTGTGTTCAGCCCTTGTCATTTCTTAGTCATTGTAATTACCTGATATGGGTTTATGGTTACACCGCTTGATCCATTTTGCCTTTGCTACGACAAGAGCTCTGCTTTTTGTCAACGCACAAATTACTCACTAGTATTTGTTTAAATGTCCTCTCAAATGACCAACAGTTTTTCCTTGGTCGCAGTTCAATAACAATGAATTCTTGTCTGTTGGATGGAAAATGTTTTTCCGGTATACAGTCATTATTCTTGGGTGGCAACCACCTTGTCCCTTTCATCAGAAAGATAGGACATCATCTGACCAAAACCTGGCTGAAGCTGGAGGAAGGTGTGGGGCATCAGCGCCCAGTTTGATGACGTACATGACATTAGGCAGGACTTCATGTGACTCATAATGGAGTCAGCCTGTCGTTGTTAGGCACTCTACCTACCTGGTTATTGGGACGGTTATGTACACGGGTGCACAATGAAACCATTGTGTTCCTATATTCCTAGGAATATAGGAATGATGATATAGGAATACAGTATAGGTGTGTCGGAGAGCGCTGACGCATGAGCCCCCAGATAAAAAGAGGAAGACGGGATAGGAAAAATAACAGACAACACAAAGAGCCCCTGTAACACATGAATAGCAATTAGGCAACAGAGCAAAGTACATGTACACACCAAACAATACACCTTACGATATTACTGATAATGCATGTATTTTTCTCATCGAAAAATAGAGTGGGTTATAAAGGTCACCCAGATTTCATACACTGATACACCAGTAAGGATGCAAATCAAACCAAAAGCAATATCTAAATGTATAATTATCGTTAGGGGATTACAATTCAGAATCGCATTACGTCTATCCAATTAACGGCTATCCAATATTTCGAGCAACAGCTACTTAGACTATTTAAAACTGAATACACAAAATTTGATAAATTATAATGAATCATACCAAAAGCCAGTCGTCATTACAGCTACAAGTATGTGGTCCATAACTCCATGGTAATGTCAATTATGCTCCCAGACAGTAGGAAAAAACAAAACTTTAATGTTCTCACTTATTGTAGTGTGTCATTTGTTCTCAGTCATCCTTAGCTCTCGTCCGTCATTGTGATAGGACATGCAAGCCGTCAACGTCTCTATGTTGTGATTTTTGAAATTGTAAAGAGGAATAACGGAGCAATGATCTGTGCAATGTCCTATAGCATGGTTGCTAGTGACATCGTACAGTTAGGACTGTCTGTTCCCGCCATGCACTGTGTCACAGACATTCTCGACCTTTTCATTGCGCACCAGTCAGATCGTCTGCGGATTTTTCTTTCACTGTGTCTGGTCGGCTAGTGGCTTGCCCGTCGCCTACACAGTGCACGATCAGATGTACTTGTGTAAAACTAATCCATTGGCAGATCCAGAGTCATTACTCACAGCCAGACAATCGAAATTTATTAAACATTACTTCGAGATGTCAGCTTCCTGTCAGCTGCAAAATGAACTTGTTGCGATCTTAATGGAAGCCGCATGAATTCTATTATTTTAGGGCAGCTTTTCACGCGTTTCTGTCAATATTAGAAGTATTCAAACTATGACAGTATTGAAAAACTAAACGAACGAACCTCTGCTATATCAATTGCCGGAGCGCAAACTGAATCGATGGCAGCGAAGATGTAAATGACAAGTAGGGTTGGCCTCGGCATTTCCCACAGGATGCTGTCATTAGTCGCTGTAATAGAGGCTTATGCTTAAAGCCGATTATTTATAATTAGGGGATGGATACAAATAAATAGGAAAGTGTTGATGGCGCATGTGCAAAGGGAGCTGTGATAAGAGCTGAAAGTCTTTGATTGACTGTGCCGTTGTGATCAACAGAGGGATAAGACGTGCTTGACATGAAGTCTACCAGCCAGCTACTTTCTATACTTTTGGGGAAACCTGTCCGTCGGGGGGAGGGAGGGGGGTCTAGGTGTGGATTAGATGGTTGACATGTATTGTTGGTGATTTGGTGTCTGGCTCTGTGGTCGTTGGTTCGAAACCCGGATAGGTCTCAACCAGTTTTCAGCACTAGAACCTGTACCCTGTGTAGAAAGTATAATCTCTAATAACGATAATACTGTTACTTAAATTCACTTTCTAAATGACATCTACCAACCTGGCAGCTTGTTACCAGGCCCTTTACCGGTAATTTTACGAGACGGTTTAGAACAGTGTACACACGATGCTCTAGCCAGGCTATTGCCAGACCCTTTCTTGGGCGTGAGCTGTTCAAATCCTGGTTATGGTTGCATTCATCAGAAAAAGTTTCTTAGGGGACAAGGTTGGCCCTTGTTCTCGTCGTCCAGTTGCTGTGTGAAGTATGTGGCGGTGCCGTCACTTAATGTGAAGCTGACTTAACTCTGTATCCTCTTGAAGAAGGTGTCTTTACCAAACAATAAATCCCACATATAATTGGTCTTGTTTCCATGTTTTTTCTCAGCCCTTGGGGATAACCTCTTCTATCATCCAGTTAAACTGGCAAATGCTTTCGAGGACCAATCAATATTTAATCACGATTCAGTGATATGTTTCTGGTTTAGCTGAGAGACACCAAAGCTTTCTCAGATTGCACTTTCATGTGGAGAGCTCACCCTGTGTAATAGGCACTTACTGACATAAGTGGCGTGCACAGAGAACTAACATTTGGCCCAGTAAGTTTAAGCTACCTACAAATATAACTTCAGATGATGTACTTTGGGTTTCTTTCCTCTCCATCCTTAAGTGGAGACATCCAGAAATTGCTAACGACACGGATTGCTTCGGAAAGTTGTTCTAGTGGGGGCAGAAAAAAATATATGTCTGACACTGCCTCCAACCAGGAATACTTTGACAATATTTCTGTCTAGAAATAAAATCTTCTCAAGATCAGGTCAGATGGTGTTCACCTGGGCTGTACTCGTGTTATTCACAGCCCCTGCAATAATAAACAGCGGTCTTTCTCCATGACATGTTGCTATTTATACCACAGCTTTCTTGTACCACAAAATGTTCCAAACAACATAAAATAAAATTCTAAATGTGTATGTGTTATATTGTGTCCTCATTTATTCGCGGAATGGTTGTAAAGACATAATCATAATGTCTACACAAACTCGGAATAAACAGTTATGTCGAGCTTAGAGTTGCGGCAATCGACATAAATGTTTCGTTGCTTATTTTGTCGCGCGGTGTTAACGGGCTGTTCCATTGGGCAGACAGCGAGAACTGATATATCATCACTCATGCATTTCTTCCAAGCGCGGAGACCTGAAACTGTAGTAAGCTGCTAGGGTTGTGATTGAAACATAAGTATATATGTAAATTTATGAAAATGAAATGATCAAGCAACTCACTCCTGCCACAACACAGTGATCTGCAAATACTTTGCCTCCCCTTGTCTTTGGGATCAGTTGGGGTGCAACCGGACCGTAGGCTTTCTCCGGCCCGCCCTCAAATCTAGTGTATAAAACAAGGCATAAGGATTCGTGTAATCGCTTTCAGTGTCATGAATTAGAATAAATGTAATGTCGGATATCCTGGCAGCCCTGCTCCAGGAAAACTTTGATTACAGAAGTGAAGACTTGCCCGGAGAGATTTACCCACGTCGTCGTCATTAATACGCTCTCATTATACGTTTCTTGTCAAAACCCGAGGCCAATGTGAAATTCTTGCGGGGTGTCTTTTTATCTGAACTGTTGATCTAACTGGCCTCTTCGCCCTTATCTTCAGCCCTTGTCCTCGAATAACACTACAGCTATGGTGTACAATTGTACACTTAACCCCCTGAGCTGAACACCACAATAAGACCATTACACACTGGCTAACAGTGGCTATGGATATCGAGGCCGTCTGAGTGAAGTAAATAAAGTAAATAAACCTTTGACTAGTAGAGATTTGCGAGTGACACGAGAGAGTCGTCTGTGAGAGCCATATTCACTACACTCGGCCAACCATTGCCCACAAAGAAGAGACCGGCTTTTACTTTTGTTTTTGAAAGAGAGCTCAATACTTATCTTCGGAGCGTATTTGAGGAATCTAATGTGAACTTCTTTTGTGTAACTCTTCAAATAAATGCTTAGGTTAATGATATTTCAGTTTAGTGTTGCGTTGGAGATCAAATGCCTACCATAACGGTACATATAGAAAGAGTAACATTCTACAGTAGGCCAAAAACTAGCCCTGAATATAATAGGAACACACCGAAATTTAAATGTCAATCGATGTCCAGATGTATGTGCAAGTCTATTGTGACAGCAGAGGTAACAATATCAAATGGTTGTCATTTGACAAGAACGGTGTTTTTGTGGATACTTTCAGACGCGTGATACTGTGAGGTATGTTTAAAGTTGGACGCTATCAACAAGCGAAACTCACTGGCAAACAAGATCAGCACTATCTCCTAATCTAAATCAGTGTGTGACAGAGTAAGCCCAGGCCAGCTGGTTTGGACTTCAGAATATTTATTTCATTGTGCAATTTACAACAAAGACAAAAATGAGGGTAATAAAGAGAAAAATAAAATTTGAGATTACACATTGTCTGCACTGACAATAACACACATCTCACATACTGGCAGAGTTTATGACAGTAACTTGTTATTCGGGTTACAGTTCACAGTGATATCAGTGTACACTGTACCATTGGGACATCCCTGCAGTCCTCAAACATACATTTGTATCACAGTTACCGTATAGGTTACCGATCTTATGATCATATAGGTTACCAGTCTTAGGACACCTATGACTCGTCACACAGAACTTTGAACACAATATTGCATGTACTCGGTGAAATAATATTTACTCCCTGTGAATACCAAGCAGTAGCTGTATGGGTCATATCCCCACTGTCCCCGCACCACATGTGCGGTAACTTCACCAGAGCGTGGACATACATATCAAAGCCACAAGCAACACAAGAACACTTGCTATCCGTCATGCAAGTCTAGAATCCACGACTGAGCAGCTTTGTCGTGAAACATGGTTGATCATATAATCCCTACAAGTTAGCATGGTGGAAATGACAACTTCCAAAGAATTCATATGAACAAAATAAACTCTTACCCATCTTAACGACATACATGTACTATTTACGGTAGAAAATGAGTAGGGCGAGTTCTGAAACTATGGAACTGCCCAGTCAAGCACTATTACTTACACTTTCTCTCGAACATCTTGCCTAGCGACACACAGCAACAACCTGATTCTTTTCGCCACTACTACATAGATAGAAAAAAAAAATCATTCTCTACATACCACGTCAGAGTTCCAGGATTAACCTACCCAGTACCTGTCCCACTAAGAATTCTGTAGCAGCACGAATAAGTGCTGTAACTAGTGAAATCTTGCATACGCCGGTTGCCAACTCCTCGCAGTGGTACATATTTCCTACCCGACGCAAACGGTTGAATCACACACCTGTACAATGTCAACTGGGCGGATTTGTGGAACTCTCTGACCAGCGGAGAAGTATTGTAGGAAACTCCAAGTGACAACAGTTCAACATGTGGTCGATTGCTTTGTCCAGAAAGGCTAGCTCCTGGCCGATGCGGCATTTGTAAAGAGCATCATTTCAAAATAAATTGTTTGTCCGTCTTCGATTACATGTGATACATCTCGAATATATTACTGCAGCCTTGCAAAGCGCGTGACTTGTTAATTTAGCGTTCATTGACTTTAGTACGAGCTTTGAGTGCTGATGATAGTCTTCCCACAGAGACGGGGCGAGCACTTTGTAGTCGCTAAACCGTGACATGACCTAATTCTCAACTCCTGGCCATGTTAACAGGTCAGTTACGGTAAACAAGGTGGACAGACTTACATGACGTGCTGAGAGCGACACGAGATGGCCGTATGTGGTACACATATACCTATATAAACATTAGCGCATACACACAAGGTTTATTTTGAGTATCTGTGGAAAAGTTTGAATTTTTCATTCAGTCAATTAATGCTGATGTCATGGGGTGTCATGATGTCATGATGTACTGATGTCATGGGGATGTAGCTGGGCAAATAGCAGGGGAACAAGCACCGCTACTGGCCTACAACACCTCGGCATGTCCCCTGGTAACACAGCGAAATCTACAGCAACAGTTGTATACGTGAGCGGTAAGGCATCGGAAAGGCTCAACTGCCCTGCAAATTACCATGGGTTCTTCATCGGTTATATACTTCTGCTTTAATAAGAGTGTTATTTGCTAATTTACCGTTCAATGACCTTTCGTAGCAGGCTGATGTACTGATGATAGTCCTTCTATACACAGGAAAATACTTGTGTACCAGGCTGATGTACTGATGATAGTCCTTCTATACACAGGAGAATACTTGTGTTATTAAGAATACTTTTGTTATTGCTAAGCCGAGGCCTTTAGGCATGGTTTAATTCTCAATGCATGACAAGGCTGACAAATTAGTTTTGGTTGGAGAAAGTTTGTCTTCATAAGAAGACCATCGATTAAGAAACAGCTCTCGCCTTTCGGCCATGTCCTTCTATTAGCTGTCATATGAACGCATTTGTATTCAGCCTTTGTCATTTCCAGTGATTGTAAACGTCTGGTGTGGATTTATGGATACTCTGCTTGACCCTTTTAACCTTTGCTACAACAAGAGCTGTCGAGTGAGTCAAGAAATAGGTTATTCAGTGGTATTTATGAGTGCGTTCAAATGACTAACAGTTCTTTCTCGGGTGCACTTCTGCGATAATGAATTCGTATTTATTGAATGGAAAATGTCTCTCCAATATACGATGTCATTAATCAGGGATGCCAGTCATCTTGACCGTCTTCATTAGAAAATGGGACATCATTTCACCACAAATAGCCCATGAAAATAGTAGCAAACCATAGTGAGCCTTAGCACCGGTTCTATTCAGATGCCTACCCACCCCACCCTGATCGAGTGTTCTCTAGAACATCACATATCAGGAGGTTAGAGCAAGTGAGGAACACAGGAAATAACAAATGCATGGATAGTTTATTTGATATGTTTGTTTAATTGTCACTCTGAAGGATATTTCACCAGTACATGGCTGAAGAAAATATACTCCGTGGAAACCATCGAATCTTGCCGATACCTGGCAAACTTACTCACCTATTTATTTCTTTATTTTTTGGTGGAAAGGTCTAATTCCTTCGTCACACCGTCTCCTATTTCCTGATAAGGTCTAACCAACAGTAGCTGGATGAAAGCGTTCGATGAAGGGTTAGGGAATATCTAGCAGAGCCCATCAGTCCTGTCGGCCAGAAAGGGTCTTGATGAGGAGTCAGACAAACATTTAATTGTGTATTATCGATATTCATTTAACGATATCATTGAAACAATAACGATAAGCATTGTCGACAAGTTTCAGGGATTTGTTCACACGGATGTTTGCATGTGTATCTACTGTACACTTTTGTATCAATATTGGATGAGATATGTCAAAATACGAATGAATTTTGTGCATTGCGCGTCGTCTTGGACAACAGAACTAAGTTCAAGCCCTCGGTCAACAAACTAAGCCGGCCACTTCTTTGTGGGCAATGGTTGGCTTGGTGTAGTGAATATCGCTCTCACAGACGATTCTCTCGTGTCGCTTCCAGATCTCCACTGGTCACAGACTAGAAGATTTATTTACTTCACCCAGACGGTTTCGCCATCTATAGCCACTGTTAGTCAGTGTGTACTTGCCTTGTGGTGTTCACCTCACGGGGTTAAGTGTACTATTGTCTTTTATGTTATTAGAGGGCAAGGGCTGAAGATAAGGGCGAAGAGGCCAGTTAGATCAAACAGTTCAGATATAAAGACACCCCCTGAACTGGCAGCTTGGCCCTCGGGCTTTGACAAGAAACGTGTAATGACGGCGTATTAATGACGACGGCGCGGGTCAGCCTCTGGGGGCAAGTCTTCACTTCCGGAAATCTATGTCTGTAATCAATGTTTTCCTGAAGGAGAGTAGAGAAACTGATGCTGCCAGTTCTCTTATTCGAATTCATAAAACTAAATGTGATAAGTCAAATCGGTGCGTCGTGTTCTACTTTAGATTTGAGGGTGGGCCGGGAATAGGGGATAGCCTGCGGTTCGGTTAGACTCCATGTGACCTGAAGACAACAGAATTGATAAGGGAATGGTGAATTGATCTGACCATGCTGGGTCCTGCTACAGTCACCACGAGCGCTTCTCTAACAGTTCTTCTGTCTTAACTTTCACATACAGTTTAATAGCTTCCAATCCCATATCCGCTTATCGAAACAGATGTTTTCTGCCCCGAATTCAAGAAATCAATTTGCTGTGAGCAAGAAAATGGTTTGGAAGCGTAAAGCGTTGGACATTTGAGGACAAGAAATAACAACACTCATAACCTTGCGTTTAGTTTACAGTTTATTTCCTTCTCCTTTGGTATTGTATGACATCCATATTTTTTCACAAATAAGTAGCTCTCCATAACCATTCTGCGTTGACTTCAGCCTTCAGACTTCCACAGTTTCATTTTATGCCGTCAAAGGTTCATTAGCACAAATTCCTATGCCCGCCATCAAAATCTAGGAAACGATACTTTTCTACCTCTTGTCTTAAAAACAACCGCACCAGTTTTCTATTCCTACTGTTAAAATCTACCTTAACACAGTTTTCTAATCCTACTGCTAGAATCTACACTAACCCAGTTTTCCGTTCCTACTGTCATTTTCCATATTTGATTATTTTTTCGTTCTCGTTTTTGATCAAGACCAATCAGCCCGTGTTGTTAATCTCATCCTTATTGTAAGCGTTTTCTTCCTTCATTTATTCGTTTTCTTAATATGATAACCGCAAAGACCAGCCACAAATCTTAATATGATAACGGCAAAGACCAGCGGCAAATCTTTAGGCATTCATTCTCTTTTAACATTGTGTATAGAATAAACAGAGTAAATAAATCCGGTCTGGTCACATTCAGAGTTATTGATTTTTCAGCATTTCAGCATATGCATGAGTAACCAAGCGGTAGCTGTCTTGGAGGCATTTGAACTCCCCAGCAAGGAGTGACAAGATGGAGGTTATTTTGTGGACGAGTGGCTAGGCTGTGTTAGTGTGAAGGTTGTATCGTTCACAAGCATGAAGGTTGCATCGTTGATGAGTATGGATGTTGTATTGTTGGTGAGTATGGATGTTGTATTGTTGATGAGTATGGATTGTTGATGAGTATTGTTGGTGAGTATGAAGGTGAATCATCGACGAATAAATAGGTTGCATTGTTGACGATTATAGCGGTTGTATTGATATCGAGCACCATGGTTGTTTGGCTGATGAGTATGGAGGTCGCATTACTGACGAGTGTTAATTATATTTAATTCATTACTTCTTGAAAGAGGATTCCCCCACAGCCAGGGGCTACCTAGAAAAAATATGAATGTATTAACCCTAAGGATATTCACAATTTTTCAGGTTATTTTACAGCTAGAAAATTAAAGAAAAGATAAAACATTAATTGCATGACAAGATTTTTGATCTATGTTATCAAAGCAACAGAACCCGATAAATGCTACATGCGGCACGCTATGATGTACATCGCCCTAGATGCTCGCAGTGCTGTCTATTGCAAGAGAAAGATCCTTTGTCATTCGTGGTGCCTTAGGTAGGCAGATCGAGGGGTATGGAGGCTATATTCCTTACGGGTGGATGTAAAGCTCTCTTGTCACAAGAACTGCTCCAAGCGGATCGGGGTCTCACAAATCCAGCACAATCTGGGCTGACACCCGTTCTTGTCACAGGAACTGGTCCAACTGAATCAAGGTCTCACGAAACCAGAACCATATGAGCTGAGTGGTCAGCTCGGTTCTGTGTGGTCAGTGAAACAGTTTCTCTGCTCTATCTGATGGCGTGATCGGATATCTGTAAGTGGCATTTATACCTTGTTTACAAGAAACTAACCTCTTTCCTCTGACTCATTTCATCATGTGATGAACCTAGATAAGACATTTGGGACTTTTCGACTATAAAACAACTTACTGTCGTGTTTTTCTTTCCAGCAGACATAGACAAACGCTACAGACACGTATGTCCAGATATGCACTTTTGTTATCGCACATGTATGACAAATCACATAATTCACTGCAGTACCCTTTTTGTATCAGCTGTATCGAAGTTAAAACATAGACATGCGTCGGGGAAGAGAAATGTAATCAGCAGTTTTCATTCCCTTGTGCCCCAAAGACTTTGATGGAGCCCCCGCACGTACGCAACTCACTCCAATTTATCGCCAACTGTTTGATATACATTTTTCGTTATTAAATTTGTTTCGTGACAAGGTTTTTGTTGTCAATATTTCTGTAAAGCATCACTTAAAACGTTAGCGTCATTGCATGTTTTTGTATCGTGATTTTCAAGTGCCTAGGGTTTTCTGTTGCTTTATTCGTTGGAGATTTCACTTGAAAAATGGCTTATAATTTTGTTGGCTCCAGTTAAGCAAATTTATTGTCTAATGGTATAGTCAATCAATATCTGGCAGCGTGTCATAAAATGACTGCCATAAAATTCCTGGGCCATATAAATCGAAAGACCTCGTAAAAATGAACTAATATTGAGTGAAGAGACCATTAAAAAGTGTATCTGAAAAGTCCTGCACTGAATTGTTTTTGTTTTTTTTTTTGTTGCAGGCAAACCACATTATCAATAAGCTCCATAAAACCCACCATACAATCAAACCATTTGAATGCGTTTATTTTGGTGAAGAAAAATCTAAAAAATTCAGTGAAGATATTTTCAAATCCACTTTTTAATGCTTTTTCACTCACCATAAGTTCATTTTCACGAGATCTTTCCCTTTAAACATGAGAAGGAAAGAAGAGCACATCACGACGTTATTTTAGACACGTAATATTTGTAGATGTCTTAGGGTTGCTAAGCCATATGTTTGTTCTCTGCTTGCGTCACTGAAGTCAGTAAGCTCTTCAGGAGAAAGTCCAATCAGAGCAAGCTTTGGTGTCTATCTATAAAACCGGACACACACCACTGAAATGTGATTACATATTGATTAACGTTATTACTGATGTTGTACAAGTTTTCCCATGTCATTGAATGGACTCAAACCCAGAATCTACACAGGTAATTTAGGTTTACATTTGTCTCCTGAACAAAGAGGAAAGAGGACAATGAAAGATAATGTACGGAAAAGGTAAAGACGTAAAATGGCAATCAGAACTGCAGACATCTGTTCCTCGCACAAGTTCTTGCCTCAACGGAAGTCCTTGTCACATCCCCGTGGAAGACTACCTCATACATCACATCAGTGTACACACGCTGTACAGAACATCGCAATACAAATATAGTGTTAACTTCTGAGCCGTGATCTGCTGTTCACAGACCACAAGCGGATGTCTTTCAGACCATCCGGACATGCGCAGACAAGCCTATACTGCCAATGTCTGAACATTTATATACAACACAATTCTCGTAACGCTAATACCAACATGTTAATGGCAAGCACTTGTGAACCAATTCCATCTGTCCTGTGACTTCACCGAAAGGCTCTCTGTGTGAAAACTGTAGGTCTTT
The DNA here is from genome assembly GCA_016165875.1 of Acanthopleura granulata. NCBI lineage: Eukaryota > Metazoa > Mollusca > Polyplacophora > Chitonida > Chitonidae > Acanthopleura > Acanthopleura granulata. Next base: position 45,329,852 of record JABBOT010000002.1, read on the forward strand.
GAAGAGCTATTTAGTTTTATTCTGGACATCGGAGTAGTGTCACCACAATATCATTCTATGTCCTATTGTTTGTTTCTCGAATTTTGGCAATCCGCATTTTATCCCTGTAAGAAGAAATGAAACCCCAGATTGAAAAAGTAGAAGGTAGCCTTGATAGTTAAGGTGACGAGAAAAGAAAAGCTGTATTTTGGACGAATCTGAGAAGTGTATAGACATTAGACATCAATCGGACATGTTCCAGCGTGTAGACATTTGCTTATTTAGGAAGAAACATGCTGTTGCTACATGGATCTGATATGAAAGAGAATGCTTTCTGAACAAGTACACGTGAAGGCACCCTCTCTGAGGGTTAACAGTTGAAGGTGACATTGTACCAAATCAATACCCTTACACCCAGCATCACAACAGTAAACTAGGCTTGCATTCAACAAGGTAAGGGTACAGTCTTGTATATCTCAGAAAGTCCTTGGGCAGAAGATACGTTATGTGGTGACGTTTTGACTTTTGCAAGCTATAAATTCTTGTTTCCATTCGCAGCTGTAATATAAGGCCTGTATTCAACAGAGACTTCACTGTTATTAGTTACCAACAATAGTTTACATTTTCATAAACAAACCTTTGACTATGTTTCGGTATTTCATTGTCATCTTTAGATAACAAGGTAGGTATCATTATCATTATCAAGGTAGGTATCATTATCATCTTTAGATAACAAGGTAGGTATCATTATCATTATCAAGGTAGGTATCATTATTATCTTTAGATAACAAGGTAGGTATCATTATCATTATCCAGGTAGGTATCATTATCATCTTCAGATAACGAGGCAGGTATGAATGAGGCAATTAGCAATGTATGTATGAATGAGATATTATTTTATAAATAGAGAATTAAAGTAATATATAATGCATTCTGCTTGTGAATTGATTGTACTTTAATGGTTATTTTTGGTATGATTCTGCAAAGGGCCTGGATAATCGTGTGTACTTTGTTTATCGAAGGCACTGATTATCACGAAAATTAGCCTTATACCATGATCAATTCATCCCAAGGTAAACTGTAATTTTAGATTGTTTTATACTAAATTCATAGTCGACATATTAAACTTGCTATTAAAGGGGGCAATGAATCTTGTGTTGAACGTATATCAGAATTAAAACTACTGTTTGTGAACAGGCTGACTGTGGCATGTGGGGAAGATCACTTCAGTGAAGGCTGGAGATTTTCTGGAAGGCTTGGGTGGAAAGCGGGCATAAAGCCGTGATATTGTCCGTTAGTGAAATGTTTAAAGCTCAGCCAACAGCTCCCCGTGTGCATGCGTGATCAACACCTAGTTACTTGTATCCATCCCTTAATTATAAATAATCAGCTTTAGCATAAGCCTCTATTACAGTGACTAATGACAGCATCCCGTGGGAACAGCATGGGAAAGTCCCATTTGCCGGTAATGCCTGCTCATCATCAGTTACATCTTCGCTGCCATCAATTCAATTTGCGTTTCAGCTATTAATACAGCACTTTTATTTATTTTTTCAATACTGTCAGAATAAGAAGCGGTTCTAATATTGACAGAAATACGTGAAAGTCTTCCCTTTCAGAAGGGAAGAAGGGAAGTTTGTGGCTTCCATTAAAGCCGCAGCCAGTTTATTTTGCAGCTGAGAGAGAAGTTGACATGTTGAAGTTATCTTTAACAAAGATAATCAGGCTGTCACTTACTGCACTTGATCTGCCAATGGATTAGTGAACACCAGTACATCTGATCGTTCATTATGTTGGACGCCACCCTGGACACCTGTTATTGTGGTAACTCTACTATCTCGTCTAGAATAAAACCAAACAGCTCTTGAAAGAGCTCTCGTTTAGGACGAGGCGTGTCTGTCTGAAGTGGTAGGACAAATGAAATGCGTTTTAAAGTGCCGCTTTTAACATGTTGGTGTTGGTGAGTAAGCATGCCCATGTAGAAAAAATGGTAGGTTAGACTTATCTGCGCATGCCCTGACAGATCTCAGGACATCGGCTTGGGGTCAGGGAACGGCAGATCCTGGCTCAGAAGTTAACACCATATTTGCATTTGGATGCGCAGTAAAGCGTGTGTACATTGCTGTGATGTACGAGCCTGTCTGCCAGGGGCATCCCTTGTCGGTCCTATGATGAGGAACTGGTGTCCGCATGTCTGATTTCCATTCCACGTCTCTACTTTTTTGGTACAGACGTTATTATACTAGCCAGTTTATTGCTCGACTCTTTCTTAGCCATATTTATTCCACTTTGTTAAGCGAACAAATGTAAACCTGTGTTATCTGTACAAATCCTGAGAATGGTTGCATTCAAGGATAAACGAATCTGATTAAACAACGGTAATAATAACGTGTCTTTACCAGACAATTCCGGATAAAATTTCTCTCTTTGTCAGAGGCGTTTGGAAAATCTCTTCTGGGACTCAGTTGAACTGGCAAAAGTTTTCGAGGACCGATTAATATTTAATCACAATTCAGTCGTGTTTTTCTAGTTCATCTAAGAGACATTGCTTAGCTTGGACTTTCTTGTCGACATCTGACCCTGTGTAATAGTCACTGGCTTCAGTGACGCACACAGAACATATGACTCAAGCAAACCTAAGCCTTCTATAAATATGGCGGTTTAAAATAAAGTCGTGTGTTCCTCTTTCCGCTGCATGTTTTAAATGGCCCAGGAATTTTACGGCAGTTATTGTATTACACGCAACCGGTTATTGCTTGACTTACCATTCGACAATAACTTAGTTTCACTGGAGCAACCAAACCTGGAAGCCACTTTTCATTTGAAATCTCCCACGAATACAACAACAGAAAACATCAAAATAAAATGAAATAGAAATAAAATGTAGAAAACATGTAGTGACGCTAGCGTTTCACATGATACTTTACAGAAATATTGCCTAAATTTCCTAATATGCGGGGCGTAATTGAACTCAAAAATCCTGTCACAAAACAAATTTAATAACCAAAAATGTATACCCATGTTAAGTTTGACTAGTTTTGAGGGCACGTATGGGAAGGAAGGGGGGGAGGGTCGTGGTGGTGGTAAAATCGCTTTGGCTCATTGTTCGACGAAGCCCTTGAAACATGTGGCAATCAATATTGCTGATTACGAAGTCTTTCTTTACGCAGAGTTTTTCGTCCGTTACGTCTGACACAAACCTTACTGTAGTGGTGTAGATGTTTAGATAAGACATCACGCGATTGTCTGTTGGGAAGAAAAACACAAGACGGGGTTGTTTTACATTCAAAGAATCGTCAACCTCACAAAGATTCCAAAAGTGTAATAGTCTTCCAAAGGCAAAATCTTTCTGGCGCCATGGCTACATTAAGAGTTAATCCATAGTGATGTCTGACCGTGGAAAACCGACAAGTCAAGAGATAGTTATGACTAGGAATTTGGCAACGAAACCATGGCACCGGTTTATAAAGCCAATTACATTCCCAGAGCAACACTGTGCTTCTAGAAAAACAAAAACAAAACAATAATTGGACGCGCACTCAGTAGACCAGATATCAAGTCGGACAAATCGTTCTTTCTGCCATTCTATCTATTCCTTCTTTGTGTACTCCTGAGTAATCATCTCAAGGTGAATATCCCACCCCAAGTCATCAGATTACCTCACTAGATTGAACAGAGAATCTGTTTGACAGACCATAGAGCCGATAGCTCTCCACTCCACCCAGACTGTTCTGGATTTGTGAGGCCCCGATCCGTTCGGACCACTTCCTGTGTCAAGGAAGAACTCTTTACCTACTCGACAGCAATTCAACCCTTACACTCGCCACAGCCTGTAACCAAGAAAACATGGTGTGTCTTTTTCCAAAAATACATAAATATATTAGTGGGCCTTTGTTGGAAATTTGGTGACGCGGTAAAGTGATAAACGAAGTGCGTGTGAAAATGTAATCGTCTGACATTCCAACATAAAATACACATGCCTTCATACATGAAAAAACATTTAATAATGATAACCGGAAACACTCAGACAAAAATCGAAAACTAGAAACATGACCAAGAAACGCATAACCGGGAAACACGGTACACATCACTGAACGGCAATCATCGACACAAGCTAAACGACATCAGGAATCACATATCCAGGAAACACGACAGGAATCATTTATCCAGGAAACACGTCAAAATGAAACATCGCCACAGCCAGCACAACATGGATTCACAAAGACAATTACAGGACTCTCGGCACTGACGAATTACATGGACGGCACAATCTCAAGAAAAAAAAGCGCCCGTTCAAGGTGTTCAGGCAACTTTTATACTCGTGCGGCTCTAATAATCCCGTAACTAATGTTGGTGGAAAACGACACGAAATATGAAAGGTCAGGACATATGAAACACTGGGGAAATCACAACTGCAGTGTTTCTCGTGGGGATATATGGGGGCTCGTTCACGACAAATGGGGTTGAAATCGTGGTATATGTTTATGACTGCAAGAATATGTTACGGCTTTTGCCCCCACCCTGTATTGTACCTTGTCTGTGTTACGACTTGTTGTCCCCAGCCTGTCTTGTCCCCAGTCTGTGTTATGGCTTCTTATCCCTAGCCCGTTTTGTTCCCAGTCTGTGTTACGGCTTGCTTTTCCCAGCCTATCTTGTCCCTAGTCTATGTTCCTGCTTTTTGCCCAGTCTGTCTTGACCATACTATATATGTTACGGCCTGCTGCCCCTAATCTGCCTTCTCTTGAGTCTATACTACTGCTTTCTACCGAGGCCCGTCTTGTCTCTGGTCTATGTTGCAATTTTTTTTGTTCCCAGTCTGCCTTCTCCATACTCAAAGTTACGATTTGTTGCCCCCAGCCTGTCTTATACCTAGTCTAGATGTATATTCTAGGTGTTCCATCTAACATATTGTCGTCCATAGTCCATGTCATCTCCGCTCCGTCAATATCCATACTCTTTACTGAGTCGTTCATACAAAAGAATAAAAAATAAAGACTCTTCTAGTAAAGAAGTGTTAATTGCAATGAAACTATATTCACGTGAATCCTGTAACACTGCAGTCTGTTATTTCTTATCTAATTGTTCCAGATGAAAACACGAGTTAGGGAGAACATATTTAGCTCAAATTGAAGGCATTCTACGACATGTCGTAATCCTAAAAACCAATTACCGAATGAATAAAGAGCACTTCTAGTAACAATTTTTCACATAATCGTTTCTACTTCGCAAAATGACCAAGACTTACATATTTAATAACAGACCTCGGAGACTGAATGCCACTATTATATGGGGTAATGATCTTCCAAATCGACTTGATGGGCTAATTATGTGCGAGCATCGACAGGCCATGTGATTATAACCAAGCTAATTAGACTGAAAGCAATTTGTATCAAATTTACAGTCTTGAAATGTTGAAAAGTTACTAAATTATGGACCTGATAGTGATTCAATCAGACGTGTGGTCGACAATCAAGGAGAATTTTTAATACACATCCAGGCCACAGTCATGTGTTATCTAAATTCTGTTTTCTCATTTTGACTCAAGGTTTAACTTTATGTATTGTCTGTCTGGAGTGAAATAGCCAAGCATCTCCCTTCGTAACAAAATGAAGTTCACGAATTCCCGCCAACAGGGGAGGAAGCTTGTTCCGGGCTGGTACATCGACTATGATGGTTGCTTTCTGCTGAATGACTAATGTCCATTCAACCTTGTGGATCAAAACATCAGATATGCTATTCTATCTGAACAACTATGGCCATCTTATTATCAATTTTAAAGGGAAGTGTTCAGCATGATAAAGCATTAAATAAAGGCTGGGCCTTGTTAAGCTATCTTACTATATACGCAAATCGGCGCAGGAGCTAAACAGAATTCGTGAACGATAACATTTTCGTAGCGTTGCATTGGCACTTGTGAAGTTCAAAGCACGGATTCTCTTTCATAAATAAATTTATTTTCTTAATATACGTATTATTATTTAGTTTAACAATATATCATCAAACAATACAATACACATTGTGTGTTGTTTTTGTTTTGACCCGACATAGCACACAGGTTAGGTTATACAGTGGCCAGTTTTCAATGCGAGACAAGTAAACCTGCCGGCCAAATACAGTAATCAAGTTACCGTTTTCAAATCCTACATGCTGGACAATCTCACTCTACCGGTCCTTGTTTTTTTTGGGGTTTTTTTGACATCTTTGTAGCTGCAATCTCTATGATGGCACAACAATGAATTCATTAAATTCCATTTCAATGCTATCAGAACCTGTTTGATCAGGAGCTTTAAAAGTTGAACAATGCCGATTGGTCAGTGCGTGAAAATTCGTCACGATATTTCTCTCCTCAACACGAATTCGGCTTTAGTGTATGTGAATGTTTGTATGGTTTTACTTCTCTTAGCCCTACCCATTTCAACAAAATCGGAACGGAATTCCTAGTGGGAACGTAGGGCCTATTCTTTAGCCTTCGTTCACACTAGGCACGGAACCCGAACCGAATTCGTGAACGACAACGTTTTCAGAGAGTAGCGTTCACTATTTTTAACTAAAGTTATTTCGTTAACAAACCGCTCGTGATTTAGATCATCAGACAATACAATTGGAAATCAAAATGCAATTTGAAACTTTACAAAGAAATTACATCGTGTTCTGCTGTTTATGTTTTGATGGAAATTAGCACACTGGCTAGGTTATATTTTGGGCAGTTTCTGATGCCAAATAAATTACTTAACTCGCCAAATGCAACAGTCAAGTTACCGTTTTCAAGTCCAACTTGCTGGGCCGCTCCGAAATTCATCTGGATTGTCACATCTTTGCAGTTGCAGTCTCCATTGTTGTACACCAATTTTTTTCCTTTCCCTTCATAAATCAGCAAATCAATGCGATCTGTTGTCAAATGTTCACCTATGCTGATTCGTCAGTAGTGAAAGTTCGTCAAGACTTTACTGATGTGTAAATTTTCCACGAAATCGGAACGGAATCGATCTCGGCCCGTTTTCAGCGCCTAGTGTGAACATAGCTTAAAACTGGTTCCGTTTTCTGTTAGAATCACCTAGATACGGCACAACAGGTCACTTATACCAGTAGTAGTTTTTTGTAATGAGGAAATGCTAATTTTTCAAACCCGGAAATAAAAGATGCAGCATCTAATGTAAGCCTGGGACGACAAAATGCATGCTGTGCTTTGCATATTTTTCGGCGACCAACCCAAAGAAATTTACGGTCCCATTCCTGACACCCAGCCAGGCGATACAAAACAGGTGTCAGTCCACAGACACTAAACTGCCTAGAAGTTAAACATTCTGTGTTATCGGCCTACACAGAACCCAATTTCATCATGAACTGTTTAATAGCCAGGAGTCAACCCTTCTCTGCTATCGGGCTATGCAGAACCCAACTTCATCATAAACTTATCAGTAACCAGAAGTTAACCCTTCTGTGCTTACACAGAACAAAACTTCATCATGAACTGTTCAGTAACCAAAAGTTAACCCTCCTCTGCTATCGGCGCACAAAGAACCCAACTTCATCATGAACTGTTCAGTAACCAGAAGTTAACCCTCCTCTGCTATCGGCGCACACAGAACCCAACTTCATCATGAACTGTTTAGTAGCCAGAAGTTAACCCTCCTCTGCTATCGGTGCACACAGAACCCAACTTCATCATGAACTGTTTAGTAACAGTTAAACATTCTATACTCTCTGCCTATACAGAACGTAGCTTCAACATGGACTGCTGGGAACATTATACCAAGCCCTTGTTTTCAAGTCTCTAAGACTGCTGTGGATATGATGTTGATACAGGAGAAAATAATGTGACCTCGAGAGAAATTTCGTAACTTTGTTCACAACAGCACACAGGAAAATTCTGACCTGGGAGAGCCATGTTGACATTGTAAGTTGGGATCAAGGGCCATTCCTCGGGAAATGGCTCAGCAGTGGCCCTCTGTTCCACAGAACGCTAAAATCTGCTCGCAAATTACGGATTTTTTTCTGAACAGTGCACTGGGCATCCCCATGACACGGCAGCGTATAACTACAAGCAGGCTGAAACGAAATATAGTTTCATTTTCATCTCGAATTTCTAAAAAGGTAAGGACGATATAGTACATTAGCCTGGGATTAAGCTCCCGATTCGCCCCACCACCAAACCGACGCCTACCCTTCCTTCAAACCACCCGAATGCACACACACCGGTTTAAACCGCCCTTTTAACCATAAAGGCTGTTATAGACGTTTACTAGGCCATAATCCTTTGCCATTGAGTGTCCACGGTAAGCACAGCCTTAAATAGTATACATGTCTAGAATGATTTTAATCAGTCAGCCAATGGATTTGCTTGTCCTTACAATACGTTTATCGGCAATGACGTCCCAAATTTTCCATACGGTAAGTACGTATCAACGAATAACGTCGTACCAAGATTCATTTGATTTCCGGTGTCTGCTAACCTCGAGCTTAATGACGGCGCATTCATATGTTTTAGATACACCTGGTGAATTTTTCGTGTGAGAGTCGGACAGAATGCACCAGGAAAAATCAATAAGTTCAGGGCTTCTTCAAACTTCTACCGAATTATACATGCGATTAGCCTGGGGAGCAGTGTGCTCAATCCGGAGGAGATGCCGGCATTACTTCTTGTAGTAAAGCCTGTCTCATTTTCAACACCCATGCTCCTATGAAATGATTTTCAATCCATCTAAGGAAAAGAAACTTCTATATGGTTCATCACTGTGAATACATTCTTTCGGAATGCTTCTATTTTGGCGAAGACGACAACACGGTCTGTCCTCTAAAATACATTCTTCTTCCACACATTCTGATAATGAGCAGTGAAAGTCTGGGCACATGGCCGTCTAACTGAACACAAATGCATTAGATTTGACCTTGGACAGAGCACGTCTGTATATTAAGCTAAGTCTGTATATTCTCTGTCACTTGACCAAAAACCAGTGTTCGTACAATATTCGGAACTGTTTCAGTTTTCAGTATAGTTTAACACATCTCGCTGCAAATCCCATGCAATATTGTAGAAAAGGATTTGTTGAAAGAAGATTCGCTGCGAAGTATTTTCTAGATATGCTAGCACGAAAATTAATGCACCTGCAGTTTTTCTAACACAATCACTTATATAACACATACTCACCATTAACCAGATCACGGATGTATCAGCTGAAAATACCTGAGTACGGCTCAAAGCCCATAAATATGAATATCACTATAAAGAAAACTCACGACAATTTCAGTAACAGGATTCCAGTGTTAGTTGTCTCGGGGATTACTAAACCAGGACACCGTTGTGTTTATGTCAAAAATAACAAGGCTTTCCTTTTATAACACTTCTACCACTTGTTGGGGTTGACCATGGGATATTTTATTCCTCACTGAATTGGTGGAGTTTCTCATGAATAATAAATATTATATATATGAAATTCAGTGATACCATTTACCAACAGTGATCTACGGGCATTCCAGTGACTCAAGTGTGCACCTCTTTTCGCTGATCTATATCCTTTTTGAAATGAATACGAATAAAAATCCTTTTCCTTTACCAGGCGATGTATACAGATGTCCTGTTAACAACATAATACTTACCTTTTACCCGAATCGATGAAGGATTTCTAGGGTCTTCTCACCCTGTCTTCTAATTTTTAATATTGTGAAAGCTGGCAATAATTGGTAATTAGATTATAGTATACCATTTTGTATGTGGCTTGTGCACAAATCTGCCTAAGCTTCTCGCTCAAAGTGAGGCTCGATTCCGAACTTAAAAAGCAGCTTCCTGTGGTTTTATTGATCGGGAATAATATTTTACCGTTATCATCCGAGTCATTATATCCTGAAGTAACCGAGACATCCTGTACAGAGTTGATACTTATGTATTCTCCAACTACCGTGCCCGCCTCTCCATTCAACAAAGTCTTGTAATATCTTATCAGTGTAAAATGCTAACAACGTTTACTAGGTTGGATTCATTCGCACTTGTCAGACTTGTTAAAGTCATGACTAACAAAGACAATGTACAAAAATTTAGATTTTAGTTGCCAGCGTAGAGTCCTGAATGATGATGGTACCTTTTAATGTCTCCCTGCTAAATTATTATCAATTTATCGAACAAAAACAAACAGATGAACGTTGCCCAACGTAAAATTTCGCATACATGTAACAGTGCCTAATTAGTACAAGCAGTTTGTGCTTTGAACAGCAGATAACACTGGCTGTTGTTCTCTGATTGACCCGACCACAACTGGATGACGTTCGACACTGGGCTGCAAAGATAATATTCAAGGTTGTCCTATAGATATTTGACCTGAGTGCTCAATTACACTACTTGTCATTATGGAAATACCATTACAAATCTAATCCGTTGTGACAAAGTTATCTAACTTTAACGTGTAGACTTTGGCCATGTGACTGTCGTCAAATCACTACGTCGAGTGAACGAGTACTGTGTGGCTGGTGTGAATTGAGCACGGCAGAGTCATTCCAGGTGCGAAAAATGATTGATTCATCATACCTTAATGGCGGTCTCAGTTTGCGCGAAAACACGTCGAATACGTGATATGGTAGGGGTCATCACCATATAACGCAGAATGATTTCCCACAAGTCCAGGTTTACTGCTCATACGTAAGCAGCTAAAGATTTTAGGGAATTTTCCTTTCTTCTACGCTAAGTATATTTACCGCGCTCTGTCGCCGGATCTTGACGTCAAGTCACAAATAGTTGGATTTTATTCGACTCTATAACTTGCTGTGACGATGGGCCATTATCTTCCTCAGATTGATTACACAAGAGTCTGGCTGTCGGGCCTGTTAATGACGATGATCCCTCCGCCTTACACACCGACTAGATACCTCACGTTAAAAAAACAACCTGATGTAATTAATGGGGACCAAAGACGAGTTAAATCATCGCTTATCCGAAAATGAAAAGCGTGACGCCGTTAATCCATTAAGACTTGTGCAGAGGTCACGCGGTACAGGGTTATAGCCAATGAGAATGATTACTTCTGGCAGCTCTGACACTTGGTGTGACACGCTCAGTGAGTGGAAGGAAGATAGAGGGATTATTGGAACTTGTTATTCTGCGTACTCTCCGTTACAGCTTATAATGTATTCTCTCTATTTTGCCTACTATTTATTACGGCTTGTATTTAACTTGTTATTGCCCGTGGCCTATACTAAAACATTATCCAACCAACCTGGTATTGTCTCTAGTGGCTACTGAGACGTCCAAAAAGACAATGTCTTTTCCAGTAGGGAAGTGTTAAAGCGCAATGCAATTACTGTCATATCAAATCCGAAACACTATAGCCAGATATGTTTATTTCGATACTCTCAGCAGAAAACACGCGTAAATGGGAACATATTTAATTCTTGACTCAGAGCTAAATTGGAAGCAATCTAGAATATGTCATAATACTAAAATCCATTTACGGAATGTAGAAAAAGCACATCCGGAAACAACTTTTGACATTATTAGTTCTGCGTCACAAAATTATCAAGAGTTGCATATTTAATAGCTCCTAGTTTCCGCAAACCTCGGAGCCTGAATGATGCTATCATATTGCGTAATGGTCTTCCAAATCGACTTGATGGGCTAATTATGTGTTATTATACCGTGTGATTATTACCGCATTAATTTTGCTGAGAGCAATTGGTGTCTCGAAATGTTGAAAAGTTATTAAATTATGGATGTGGTGGCAATTTTGACAAGACATATGTGCCACAATCAAGTAGAATTTCTGAAACATGTGTCCATTCATGTGTTACCCAAATTCATTTTTCTTATTTTGAATAATTGTGTAACCTTATCTAATGCCCTTCTGAGGTAAAAATAACCAAACATCTTCATCGGAAACAAGATGATATTTGTGCCTGTACAGAAGTGGAGTTTGCTCCTGGTATAACGAATGTGCGGGCTGTTGTATGGGGATTGGCTTATCCACTCAGTCATCTTTATGTCGCTGCTACACCATCTGGTAAATTGTTATCAGCTATTCGGCGAATTGTTCAGAAGAAGGCATTAGATAATGGTGGCTTTGTTCAGCTGGTTTCGTTCTCTATTTGAATCACAAACCTACGGCAGTAGATGTCTATTTATACCGGTGGCAGGTTTCTTAGGCAGTGCTATTTTTTTTTCAAGCCAGGAAATAATATACGCAGAATCTGAAGGAACCCAAGAACAATAAAGCATTCGGGGCTGTGTATGTTGTCTACACAAGTACAGCATTCCGAATTTATATTAGTCAACCCTAACACCCCTTGAGTTTACACGACTCAGAAAAAACAAGCGCCCAACTTAACCCTTCTCTGCTAACGGCCAACACACAGCTTAGCTTCAAGAACTGTTGAGTAACCTGAAGTTAGTCTTACTCTAATCACGGCCTACACAGAGCCTAGCTTTGTCATGAACTGTTCAACAGTCAGAAGTTAACCCTACTCTGCTATTGGTGTACACAGAACCTGGATTCTTTCTGAAGTGTTTGGAACACTACACACGGCTCTTCTGTACAAGTGATTGAGATCGCTCTCAAGGACAAAGGCTCGGATTCGTTGCTCCTATGTTGATGCCGGAATTTGTGTACCCGAGCCTTGCAGGAGGCATAAGAGGTGGACTCAATACGGAGCTTTGTGTCTGATGGACATCAAAGCTCCTCCGATACTCTACATGGTCTCCGAGTGCCCTTCACGCTTGCTGTTGCATCAACGAACATAACCCACACGTTTGACACCAGCTCCTTAATTTTGGATTAATCCGCTTTCAGCTGGCAGATTTGTCATTCGATGTTGATAATGATAAAATAATGAGTTCTCGAGAGAAATACCCGACAGGAAAATTCTGACTTGGAAGGTCTGTGTTGACACTGTAAGTGGGATCAAGGGTTAGTGCACGGGTAACGGCTCAACTGGGGGCCTTCCGTTACACGGCTCATGGAACTCTGCTCACAAATTACACATTTCTTGGAAACATTGTACTACATAAAACTTTGACACAGTAGTGAATAGATACTTGAAGGTTGAAACCAGAAACAAAAAGATTTCAAAAAAATGTTTCTTTCATCCTGTATGCCTGACGGGGAAAGGGAGCCTTGACATAATGACCTTGGATTAGGCCCTTTACCATGCCCCCCCCCTTCCTCTCCCGCTCTAAAAAGCAAAAGTATACACTACTGTCCAGACCATTTCCTGACCATAAATACCATTTCTGTGTTTACCAGCCCACTAAACGTGTCTGATTGGCTCTATACACTGGGAGTGAGAAGGTAACGCAGCGATCAAGAGTATATGTAGGCTACCTGGGGAGATTTTCTTTGGTTTGACAACAAATTTCTTTATTGGTATAATACGTCTTGCGACTATGACGGTGCATTTAGAATCATTTCATTACGACTGGTCACCTTTTCGTGTAAATCAATATCTCCAGCAGTCGAAAAGAATGCAACAGAGAAAATCATTAATCAGGACCTTCTTCAAAATACTAGCACATCAAACATCCTACCTGTCTTCGGAGCTAAATTCTGTGTAGCACTTCACCGGCTTGCTGGGACGCGATCCGGACAAGCTAGACGAGCCCGTTAAATCTTTAATAAAGACTGTCTCCTTTTCAATAGGCTCCTATAAAAGCATTTACACACAACCCTTTAAAGGTAAAAAGAAGTGAGACTGAAGGAGAAGGAATTGACATATGATCCATTGCCGTGAATAGATCGTGTCCTTCTATCATACGTATTCAGAACATGACAGCAAAGATTTTTCGTCTGAAAGGTATTCTCCTTACACTCATTCTGATAAGAAAGCGCGAAAATGGACATGTCTACCATGATGAAAGTTAAAACAAGCTGCTCTGCTAATGCTGTTCGCGGAGAGATGAATAAACGTTGTAAAATGCCTCACTCACGGCCTAACCCAACCCTGTACACTAGTCAAGCAAGCTGTAGATGTGGGTTTTGAGACTAATTCTAGCCCCAACTCCAAAGCTACATCATGTCTGGGAACTGCTCGTCTGTCGGCGGTTATGTACATAACGAGACATGCAATCCTCAGATCTCTGATTGCGTCTCTACACAGGAATCCAACTTATTTTCATTGTGAGGGCCTCCTGGAGCCATCCCTTAACAACTCCACCCGCCTCACTTGCTCTCCTGACTTCTGTTTATTCGCATTTGAGGAGAGATGATGAAATTATGAATATGGTCGCCAACCATTTCTCATCAGACGTATACATTACTACCGCCCGGCCGGTGCCCCTGGGGGCCCTGGGGACACTTCGGACTGACAGGCTCAAGACAACAAGGCGCGGGGCCACAGACGATCATAACATGTGAGAGAATTCAGACAGGGCAAACACCAGCAGATCCAGTCTGACGTGGACACTGTTTCCAATATAGATAGCTAACGTCTTCCCGATATACACACGCATGTAAAACTTGTCCACACGTAGCTCTAGCTGGATCACCCATAGGGATAACCCTAGCGGACCGATTTCCCCGTATTTGTCCAGGTAACACTTGACCAGAACCTCAAAGACTCCCATGGCGGTGATTAAACTGGAAATGGTGCAAGCTGGTGGCCAACACTGTACACCTGGAAAAGGACAAAGGTACACAATGTGGTGGAAACAATCTTGTTTTCACATGCTTATTTGAGAGCATCTAAAACAGCTATGCAAACAGATGTACAGTTGAACTAGTAAATCACGTATGATGTCATATAGAAATACAAATTTTCTTGAGAGCGACCACTGTAACTGGTTTACGCTTCAAAGGGTAGCTTCTTGGTAGCACAGCTGAATCTATAGTAACAGTTGTATTACGTGTAGGGCTATGCATTAGAACAGGACATCACTCGCGTACAAAGTATGTTATGGTCTTCATCGATTATATATTCCTGCTTTGCAGAGCGTGTTATTTGTTAATTTACCGTTCTATGACCTTTTGTACTGATGGTAGTCATCCTATGCGCAGACAAGGCTTTTATGTCGGTAAACCGAGTCGTGGCTTAATTGTCAATGCCTGATGAGGCTGACAGGTTGCTTATGGCAGAAGAAAAGTCAGGTCAGAAGACGATTATCAGTTGAAGAAACTGCTCTCTCCTTCCTGCACAAGTTCTCTGATCAGCTGCCATATATGCCTCTCGGTATTCAGCCTATACCATGTCAACAAACACATTATTCACTGGCAGTATTGAGTCAAATGAGTCACAGTTCTTCTTCAGCTGCAGTTTTATGACAATGAATTCGTGTTTTTTGAATGAAAAATATTTTTCAAATACAGAAACACCATTCTCAGCGATGCTAGTCTGCTTAAGCCGCTTTATTAGAAAGGCAGGGTGCCAATTGACTACAACTTGTCTTCAACACTAGCCATCCCGAAATTGTGAGAACGCTGCATTCACATGACCTCACAACGTTTCCCATTGGTGCTCTAATGCCGAGAAAAGAGCGAACAAGGCTCACAACAATGAACGGATGTGACGGTGTGGTTTATATCAGCCCTGAACGATGTTTGACTAACAGGATTAATGAAAATAGGCTCGATGGAAACCTTCGAATCTTGTCTGACAATCTGGTGGACACACCATGTTAACACCTGACAAACTGGTGCACACACCATATTAACACCTGATAAACTGGTGCACACACCATATTAACACCTGACAAACTGGTGGCACCCTGCAGACATTCTCAATACCTGTCACTTTGGAGGAGATCTGCACGCATTGTCTGTGTCTAAAAATCTGATGGTACAAGCACACCTTGTCAATACCTCGAAAGCTCCTGGAAACCAACACACCTTGTCAATAACTGACAGGTTGATTAAAACCAACAAACCTCGTGAATACTGGTGGAGACCAGCACACCTTGTAAAAACTTGACACATCTGTGGATACACGCATGCATCTCGTTAATACCCGACAAACCTCTGAAAACCTGCACACTTTGCCAATCATTGACAAAGGTATGGAACCAACACACCTTGTCAATACCTGACAAACTGGTGGACTATTTCGCCAACATCATGCCGATAGGTGAATAATTGGTAGAAAGCAGCGAATCTTGTCAGTATGTGTTTCTATGACGGACGACTTTAGCTTCGTGTAGCATACAATACACAACTTTTGTTTGTGTGGCGTCAAAAAGTAATGCTTGATTACCTGCCTAGACACTGTGTTGTGGACAATCTTAGTAACAGAGTAAAGGTTGTTAGGAAGTCGCGTGACTCAGAATAACGTCGCGGTAGTGTTGTTAGGTACTATGTCCCTTCTGGTTACCGGTATGGGTATTTCCACGGCTGACCGTGATACCATTGTATGTCTGCTTTCGTCTAGGTTACTGTGCCAGGTTTGGCTGCACCAAGCATAAACATTGACACTGTAGAGTAAAATGGTACCATGCCATTTGTTCTCTGTCATTCTTAACTTCCAAAAGTCATACAGCGATAGAACATCTACATGGTCTCTGTGTGATGTGTCACTCATCTAGGGCTTTCCGAATCGGACAGATCATCTGACTAGCTTTTTGACTGTTGGTGGCAAACAAAACGGACGATCAGATGTACTGGTGTGACAGTAATCCCTTGACAGATCCAGGGCCATTACTGACAGGCTGATTGTCCGAATTTATGAAAGGTTACTTCAACCTGTAAACGGCATCTCAGCAGCCAAATGAACTGGCTGTGATCGTCATGGAAGCCAGACGACTTCAATTCTTCTGGGGAGAATTTCCACGCATTTCGGCCAATATTAGAACCTCTTTATACTTTGACAGTATTGAAATAAATAAACAAATGAGCCTGTGCTCTAATAATTGCTGAAAAACAAATTGAATCTATGGCAGATGTAAATGATGATGAGGCGGCATTGCCGGATAGAGGCGGTTATTCCGGCTGGTCCATGCAATTCCTACCGGACGCTGTCATTAGTCTCCATAATAGAAGCTTATGATTTAAGCCGATTATTGATAATTAGGGATGGATACAAATAACTAGGTGTTCACCATGCGCACGGGAAGCTGTTGGCTATTAAAGCATTAAACATTTGAGTGACGGACGGTATGACGGCTTTTTGCATACATTCCACCCTAGTCATCCTGAAAGTCTCCAGCCTTCACTGAAGTAACCGTGCCGACCTACCACAGCCCGTTCATTCACAAACAGTAGTTTTACTTCTGATATATTTTCATCACAAAACTCATTGCCTCGTGCTTAAAGAGCATTTCGGTTCAGATCAAGTATAATAAGACGAAGATGAGTTTAATATTTAACTATCTGAATTACAGTTTTATCTCAGATGAACGTGCACACGCCTACTCTCTTCCCTTGTAGAATCACTGTAAAGATAACCCTAAACAAACAATCAATCCAAAGCAGAAACGCAAAGTATACTATTTTACAATCAGTGACAACCAGTATCCAGGGAGCTGGAATACCTAGCAACATCAGCGTGACGTTCTTCTGAGTCACGTGACTACGTAACAACATGTACTTTGTGGCTGACATTGTCCCCGGTTTCCCACACATACAGTTTCTAGACAGCCTAGGTACAGATAAACCAAGTTTGTCCCAACATTTCTTTAACAATATTCTTCGTATCAATAAAAAAAGCGTCATTTATGCAGGTTTGCCAGGTATTGACAAGGTGAGTTGGCCTCCCAGGGTTTGTCAGGTATTGGAAAGGTGAGTTGGTCTCTCAGTATTTGTCAGGTATTGACAAGGTCAGCTGGTTTTCCAAAGTTGGCCAGGTACTGACAAGGTGAGCTGGTCGCCCACCGTTTGACAGGTATTGACAAGATAAACTGTTCCCCCAAAGTTTGACAGGTATTTACAAGGTGAGCTGGTTTCTCAACGATTGTCAGGTATTGACAAAGTACACTGGTTTTTACCAGGCTTGTAGGGTATTGACAAGGTAAGCTGGTTTCCCAACGTTTGCCAGATATTGATAAGGTTGGGGAGGGAGGGGCATCTGAATTGCGCCGGTGCTAAGGCCCTCTGCCTCCTCACAGCTTCTGGCTGGATATTGTTAACGAAGACAGGATGTGATCCTCTCTTTCTAAGGAAGCCGCTTAAGTAAACTGGCATTCTTGACTAAGGTTTGTACATTGGGAAGACATTTTCCGTCCAATAAAAACGAATTCTTTGCAGCAGAACAGCACCAGAATAAGAACTGTTATTCTTTTGAACGCACTTGTAAATGCCACTGAATAATCTGTCCTTGGTCGAACTCGACAGCTCTCGTTGTAGCAACGGTTAAATGAAGAACGCCAGACGTTTACAGCTACCGGAAATGACAAAGGCTGAATACAGCTAGGTTTATATTATAGATAACTGGGTAACATTTGCAGACGGCGAGAGCTGTTTCCACCATTGATATTTTGGAAAGTCTGTTTACTTAGCTGTTTTACATGTTCTTGAAGAAACTTTTGAAAACATGGTTATTTCCACCGCATTGTGAACTTTTGGTCTTTACCAGGTATATGGTGTTGTGTGCTGTACCTGTTGGCCAACACCTGCAACTAATTTCAGTTTAATCATCGCCATGAGGGTCTCTGAGATCCTTGTCATGTGTTACCTGGACAAACCCTAGGGTTATGCCTACGGGTGATCACCCTATGGGTGATCCAGCTAGAGCTACGTGTGGACAAGTTTTACATACGTGTATATATCGGGAAGACGTTAGCTTTCTATAATGGAAACAGTGTCCACGTCAGACTGGATCTGCTGGTATTTGCCCCGTCTGAATTCTCTCGCATGTTATGATCGTCTGTGGCCCCGCGCCTTGTTGTCTTGAGCCTGTCAGTCCGAAGTGTCCCCAGGGCCCCCAGGGGCACCGGCCGGGCGGTAGTAATGTATACGTCTGATGAGAAATGGTTGGCGGCCATATTCATAATTTCATCATCTCTCCTCAAATGCGAATAAACAGAAGTCAGGAGAGCAGAGATAGTGATGAGGCGGGTGGAGTTGTTAAGGGATGGCTCCAGGAGGCCCTCACAATGAAAATAAGTTTGATTCCTGTGTAGAGACGCAATCAGAGATCTGAGGATTGCATGTCTCGTTATGTACATAACTGCTGACAGGCGAACAGTTCCCAGACATGATGTAGCTTTAGAGTTGGGGCTAGAATTAGTCTCTAAACCCACAACTACAGGGTGCCCGGCTATTGTACAGGGTTGGGTTAGGCCGTGAGTGAGGCATTTTACAACGTTTATTCATCTCTCCGCGAACAGCATAACCAGGTTGCTTATCTGAGCGACCAATGACTCCACCCCTCCCATCCTAAAGAGTAATACATGTTATAAACATATAGCATATATTTACATAGAAAATATGATTTTAACAGGAATAATGGCTGTTTACCTTGAAACAAATCTTTCGTTAAATCCGATATTTTAGGGAAGACCGATAGCATTTCCGTGCATGCAACGTTTAAATCCTTCCCGCCAGAGAGCTCTGTATATACAACCATCAACACACTCTCTTTCTATCAATGTAAAACAAGAACCTCACCCTCAAAGCTTTTAAATCACGCTATTTAATATTAAAATTATCTGCAGACAGTGCCCGGCAATTATAGCCATATATAGAGATTAACGGTGTTCTTATCTTCTTAATGTCTTCATAGCTGTAATGTCTCTTCAGAGATCCAGATGAAATCAATACTGTATTCGATCCTTTTTGTAACTATTTAGTTTCGGCCTGCATGTAGCTATACACTGTGGTGTCAAAGGGTTATATGGTTCAACGCTCAAAAGAAATCTGTAATTTGAAATCGAGCAGATTTCCATGTCCCGTGTAACAGAACGCCCCCAAGGAGCCGTTCCCCCAGAAAAGGCCTTTGATCCCTACTTACAGTGTCAACACGGATCTACCGAGTCAGGGTTTTCCTCTCTTCTGTTGTGAGCAAAGTCCCTACATTTCTTTCAAGAACTCGTTATTTTCTCATGTAACAACGTCGTATGACAAATCTGCCAGCTGAAAGCGGATTTATCCAAAACTAAGGAGCTGGTGTCAAATGTGTGGTTTATGCTCGTTGATGCCACAGCCAAGCGTGAAGGGTACTCGGAGACCATCTAGAGCATCAAGGAGGAGGTCTGACGTCCATCAGGCACAAAGCTCTGCATTGAGTCCGTCTGTTCTGACTCCTCCAAGGCCCTGTTATACAGTCACATATTCCGGCATCAACAAAGGATCAACCAATCCGAACTCTAGTCCACAGCAATCTCAGGGACTTGTTAACAACAGCTTAGTGTAGTGTTCTCAACAGTTCATGATGGACTCAGGTTCTGGGACATGAAAGGAGGAATACAACTAGCTGTAACTTAGACAAGAGGTCACAGAAGGCTGGTCGCAACAACCTCAGTATATATTCTGAGATTCCGGCTTTCAAAGCCAAGTCAGCCCACGTAAATATAGAATCCACAGTTCTTTGGAATTCTCGAATCGAAGGATCACAGTTCTGTAGTGACGAACATCAGAGGGCACGAGACCCCGACTGCGATATATATATATATATATATATATATATATATATATTCAACTCCCCGGCAACGTGCAACTTTCCTGCGTGAACGGGTTGACAATAGCGTCCGTGATGCCAAGCTGGCGATGTATGTTTCAGTCCTCGGAAATATACACAAAGTCATTTTCTGGGTAAACTGGGATGAAATGTGAGTAATCGCACAAGGAGACAATGAGCGATACAAGCTCCAAAAGAGCGCCTCAAACAAAATAGCAAGTGGCGAAACACAAGCTCACAAAAGTGCTACGTGCGAAAATGGAGGGAAAATGACGTCTGTCGAAAATCTGGCTCAAGTAAATGTAAATATGATTGCTTTCAAGTGAATATCAGTAAAAGACTGTTCTCAAGTAGGCGTAAGTAAAATGACTGTCAGATTAACAACTTCGTCGCTCATGTTTATAGACTAAGGTTTGATCGTAAACATGTTTACAAGATGGGTACATATTTCCAGAATGTACGCTCTGTGTACAATGACACGAAATTCATAAACACACAAGCCTCGAGAACGCGGGACTGAATTACATTGTAGGTCACACTGTGCACAGAGGGAAAAATGTAAGTCAGTAACTGACCGTGTTACTGCAAAAACAAATAAAAATATACAATACAGTGTAAGACGGGGTTCGTAACACCGAGAGAAGTAACAAGGAAGTCCTGTCAATGAAATTTCCGTGTGTACTCTTCATAGTTATGTGTATATTTATAGGAATAATGCCGTGCTAAAATGTTTTCACATATGCGGCAGTGGTCGGGCATCTTGTGTGCATGTATTATATGAGTGAGCGCGATAGACAAACTGTAAGTGTATTTATTCTCGTGTGGAAAATACTTCTCAGCGAATCTACTTCTTTTCAACAAATGCTCTGAAACAACATTTCCTGGGATTTACAGCGAGAGATGTTCAACTTAACCAAAAGCTAGAAACATTTCTGAATCTTGTAGGAATTTTGCTGGAACGCCGGCTTCGTGTGACTTGGCAGAAAATTTGCAGATTTCTTTTATGAAGACTTCATTTCAATTATTATGCCCGGCACATCCTCCCCAAAACCTCGTGCATTTGTATTCAGTTGAATGTCTGTTTGTCTGAGATTTTCACTACTCATTATCAGAATGTGGAGAAGAGGAATGTGTTCTAGACGGAAAAAAAGACTGTGTTGTCGTCTTCTTAACATGCAAGCGCAGATGATTGTCAAAAAATCTATTCACATCGATGAGCCATACACTTGCTTCTTCTCCTTTCGCTGTCACCTCCTTTTACCTTGGAAAAATTAAAATTCTCTTTATAGGAGCCTGGCATCTTCCCCGGATTGTTCCCTATCAAGCCGGTTAAGTGCTACACAGCACACAGTTCCCAAGGCAGATCTGTGCTAGAATTTTGAAGAAGGCCCTAATTACTGATTGTCCCTCCATCATTAAGGCTAGGTTCAATAGAGACAGACAAACTGGAATGAATGTTAAAACAAGATTATAAGTTAAAATTACCAGATGACAGTGATGACATTTATGGCCAGAGGGTTGGTTTGGAGAGGAGGTATGGAAGGAGGGGCTGTGGCCAGTTGACATAATCCGAGGTTAATATATCGTGGATGTAATGCCTCTTCAGACCTCCAGGATGAAATCAATACTGTATTCGAATCTTTCTGTCACTATTTAGTTTCAGCCTACATGTAGCTATACACTGTAGCGTCAAAGAGTTATATAGTGCACTGTTCAAAAGAAATCTGTAATTTGAAATCGAGCAGATTTCCATGTCCCGTGTAACAGAAGGCCGCCGCTGGGCCGTTCCCCAGAGAAAAGGCCCTTTATCCCCACTTGCAGTGTCAACACGGAGCTACCATGTCAGTATTTTCCTGTCTCCTATTGTGAACAAAGTCACGAAATTTCTCTCGAGAACTCATTATTTCCTCATGTATCAACACTGTATGACAAATCTGCCAGCTGAAAGCGGAATAATCCAAAACTAAGGAGCTGGTGTCAAACGTGTGGGTTATGTTCGTTGATGCAACAACCAAGCGTGAAGGGCACTCGGAGACCATGTAGAGTATCGGAGGAGCTTTGATGTGCATCAGGCGCAAAGCTCCGCATTGAGTCCGTCTCTTTTGACTTCTCCAAGGCCCGGGTACACAACTACAAATTCCGGCATCTGCAGAGGATCAGCGAATCCGAGCCCTTGTACACAGTGATCTCAGAGACATGCTAACAGAGCTTAGTGTAGTGTTCCAAATACTTCCGAATGAAGCTAGCTTCTGTGTAGGCCTTGAGCAGAGAAGGGTGAACTTCTGATTATTACTCAGTACATAACTTATTTAGGATAGAAATATAACTTATTTAGGATACAAGATACAAAACTAGAGACATGACAGAAGGAATGCAACTAGCTGTATCTTAGACAAGAGGCAATAAAACGCTGGATGGAATAAGCTCAACTGTCTATAGGTAATAATACGCTGGATGGAAGAAACTGTAACATAGAGTAGGTACAATAACACGCTGGATGGATGAAGTTGTAACACAGAGAAGGGACAATAACACGCTGAATGGAAAATGTTCTAAAATAGCGTAGGTACAATAACACGCTGGATGGAATCAGGTCTAACATAGCGTAGGAACAATAACTTCCTCTCATTTGACGCCCAGACATGTACGCCATATTTGTGGCCAGGAAGCCGTTCTCAACGAACGCTAGACTTCACAAACTGCCACATAGGCGTCGTAGACCAATTATTGTGCCCAAAGCTCCACGAAGAGGGAGAGAGGGCCCAATAAGTTTGTAACTATAGACATATCAGACTGTGACCTTGTCACAGCTGTTTCTCCGTCAAGTTTATAATTAGGACTTCGACAAGAAGATGTAGAACAGGTGGGAGCAAAAATTTGGACACCATCTCCGCACCAACTTTCAGTTGAGTTTTTTTTCCAGCGTTATATTTAGGGAGAAGTACAGTAATTCGCTTGTTTTCATGTTATTGCAATGTTGTCACCATAATAGGTACATATAAGACTAAACCGACACACAATTCCCTCTACAGTTGTCTGATTTTCGACCCAGTTTTATTATGACTGGTTTGGATCTATACAGCTCCATATACAGAGGCATGCAACGTTGGCATATTTTACATCTTCCAGTAATTCTTGACTCAGCTCACAATCAGATGTTATACAACGAGAGCCGTGTGTTAAGAAGGATGTTACTCGGGTTTATTAATTTTCAGAACCACGAGCTTTAATCATCAGTTTTACACAATACAATGGCAATAAAGCTGAGCAGTGGATCTATAAAACAGTAACAGAAAATAACTAGGTGTGTAAAAATGCACTGGATGAAACCTGAATATTGACAAAAAACGATGAAACGTGCTGAAAGAATGCGCGTAAAAACTTCGACGGACAAAACCAACGCCTCCATTTAGTGAGATTGGAAACCATCACCGTGCCACTCTCTGATGATAATCTCTTAAGTTTAAAGAGTAACAATAAACTATTTTTCACATTCTTGATAGAAATGTTACCGGAAAGAAGAATCACTACCTGAATGGATAACATTAAATCATGGAATTTACATGATATAAAAAAGGCAGGTTTATAGGACTAAAACTAAAGCTTATTCGTTTAGTGAATCCTGAACTGGCTAAGGTTTTTGCAGGTAATGGGCCGTGGATACTGTTTAATTATCATTATCCGACAAATGAGGCACCTTAGCATTAGTGAAAAGCAGTTTGTTAACATCACAATCTGAAACATCTCTCTGACGAAACGTTGTGGTGTGTGTATAATTTTCCTACAAAATCCATTGTGTCAGAGAAACTGTTTTACTTCAATTTTTTCACCATATGTTTTCTTTCAAGGCAAAGAATCCGATATACAATACGTCCACAACATACCTTTCTTAGTATCTCTGGCTTTTTAAGAACAGTTGTTATTCCGGTATAATCAACAGCAAATTATATGCATTGACATTTTGATTGAGTGTGTGAAATTTTAAGAGTGAAATTATTTCTTCCTGCTTCAAAACAAATTAACTTGTTTGGTTACTAGAGTAATCTCTTATCTTACCTTGTTTCTTTTTGGATGCATGTACATAAATTTAAATTAAGATCCATGATGCAGCATGTCAATACTTTTAGTTTCATAAAAATACAGGAAAAACTACTTTACCAGTAATAATACCATCAACATGGCTTACATTTATTGAAAATTTTGAGTTTGAGATTTCATACACACATCCAAATTTTAGTTAGAATATCATCCTGTGCATGGCTTATTAAAAACAGCAGTGATTGTAAATTTACAATTTTCACACTGTCTCACGAACTTTTTTCCAACACACCTCTATTCCTATGGCCAAAACCTACAACACTCAGTGTATTCAGTTTACTCAGTTGTTTTTGGAACCATGTAAATAATTTTAAATTGCAAAACACTTCATTCTTCACTCTTCACAACACTGAATGCAGACTAGACTTTTCCCATGAAATGCTGATTTTTGGATATTCACTAATAACAAGCCTGTATTTTAGTTCCTATCTTTGTAATTATCTAGGTAAATGTTAATTCAAAGAATCATTTGATTAAGTTTGGCAATAAGCAATGAAGAATTAGGCAGTGAAATATTTCAGTAACTTTGCTATGATATTATTTCCTACAGGCTGAACGTGATTTGAAACACATGCACCTTACACCTTCCCCCCCCACCCCCCCAGCAAAAACCATGAAAACTAATGTGTAGATTTCATGCTTATTTATATTAAAGAAGCCCCTGTCATTCTTTCCAAAAGGATTCTTTTTTTTAACATTTTTGTGCATGTCTTCTGTATGAGTTGCATAGTGAGCATTTATTTTTCAGATCACGATGATTTTTCACAATGTCTATTGGCTACCACGTAACTTAGAAGGTTTTCGTCGAGTGTGTGTGCTTTTCCCCATACTATTCAGATGTGTGTGGTGATTATCCAGCAGTCAGTACAGACATTTTTTACACTGGCTAATTGACAGTGCTTGTGATTTATCTCGTTTCATTCCTTCATTATGATCACATATTGTCCTCATGAAGTCTTGAAGTTTCTTTTTAAAATCCACAGTTTGGGATAAAGGAAAGTTTGCAGTCCTCGAAGACAGCGAGAAATCGGCACACGAAACAGTTACGAGAGAATGTTGTACTCGTTACCACATAAGGAAAACAGAGCGAGGCCATTTGCCATAAGAGGAAAAGGAGAGATCATGACCCTGAATGGAAAGGTTGTGGTCGGCATTTTTACATAGAATAGTCAAGAGTAGACTCCGTTAAGTGTTAAGCTGTTAATCCCGCATCTTGCAGAAGATGGACAATAACAAACTGGATGCAACAATCTGTAACATTGACGATAGATAACAATGGGCGAATGTATCAAGCTGTAAGGTGGAATAGGAACAACAACAAGCTGGAAACAACAATCTGTACCAAAGACGAGAGATAATAATGGGCTCAAAATCAAGATGTAATATAGAATAGGGACAATAACAAGCTGGAAGCAACAATCTGTAACATAGACGAGAGATAATAATAGGCGAATGCATCAAAGATATTACATACAATAGGGACAAAAGCAAGTTGGATGTTACAATCTATAACGTTGGCTAGAGACAACAGAAGACGAATGCAACATGCGATATCAAAGACTACGGCAATAACATGCTGGACGAACAAGATGATACACTCGAGACATGAGCAGGACATGCAACTAGCTGTAACTTTCCCACACGTGACTCCCAGATATGCCCGTCTTATTGGTGAAAAACAAATCCTCCTCAGCGAAGGTTATACTTCACAAACGTCCACACGAGCTTCGTCGACCAATTATCCTGACCAAAGCTCCAAGAGCAGCGAGGGAGGAAGAACTAAGCCTTTCATTATAGACAATAAGAGGCTGTAACTATTTTGCAGCTGTCTCCGTCAAGTCTATGTTAAATAGTGATGAAAAAGGAATGAACGTGTCAGGCAAAGTGCCGATAACACCCCCACACCACATTTCAGCTGTGGCGAATGTGTTTTTTTTTTGTAGGATTAAGTATAACAAGAAATACTGCGCTTGTTTTCGTGTTATTGCAATCCTGTCATCATAATAGATACAAATACAACTAAACGTGGCAAACAATTGTTTCTACAATTGTCTGATTTGCCAACAGCTTTGTTAATGTCTGTTTTGTTCTCAGTGAAGGGGTGAAGTATTTTACATCTTTCAGTAATTCCCCCATCGTCTTTCTACGCAATGAGCTTGTCACAGCTTGTCTTAGATGTCAAAAGTAATCATTATCATTGGTTAAAAGCCTATACCGCTTGACCTGTATTTAAGTGTTAATGGATTATCGGAGTCAACGTTTTCATTTGCAGCTGAGCGATGATTCAACTCAACTTTGGAACCCATTAATTATTTTAGACATTTTTGTTAAGGTGAAGTATCCAGCCGGTGTGTATGGTGGACGACTCCTCGCCATTAACAGGCCCGATATGGAGACCCTTGTGTAATCAATCTGGGGTAGATGGCTCATCGTCACAGCAAGTGATAAAACAATGACTAGAATTCATTAACTTCGCACAGACGAATAAAGTCCCAGTATCTGACACTTGTCGATTAGTTCCGGAGATAGAGCGCGGTAAATGTATCTATCATCGAGGAGAGAAAAATTTGGGAGATTCTTTAGCTGCTGAAATAACAGCAATAAACTTTGCGCTATATGAAATCACGCTGGGTTAAATGGTGGTGGTCCCTGACCATATCACTCGCTGTTTTCAAGCGAATCGAGAACGCCATTAAGGTCTGACCTCGGATGATGATATGAACAGGGAATTCATGATATATCACGAGTGGAGCAATTACATCGTATTCAATCTCTGCATTGTACCTTCACGCCTACGCAGTACTCGCTCAGTCTATGAGCCGACACGTGACCACAGCCTTCCCCATAAAGTTTGATAGCTTTGTCACTGAGGGTTAAATTGGCCAACTTATTTACATAACTACAGGTCTTTTAAATGAGTGCTTGGATCAGATATCTATAGGAAAACCTCGAATTTTGTCTTTGCAGTCCAGTAACGAACGCGACCGTGCATGATGTTATCGGGCCCTTCAGAGAATAACAGCCAGTGATACCTGCTGTTGACAGCACAAACTGTTTGTTCCAATTAGGTATTGATATGTGAAACGTTTCGTTGGACAAAGCCCACCTGTTTGTTTTTCTTTGATGACTTGGTACTAATTTAGCGCCGAAATATTAAATGTGCACTTAATTAATCAAGATTACGCCTGCAGTTAGACTTTAATCCTTCGTTCATTTTCTTTGTTACCTATGATTTTAACAAGCCAGGTAAGTTCGCATGAATCCAACCAGGTAAACGTTGTTTATCACTTTACATTGATAGGATATTACAATTTAGTGAAGTGCAGTGACGGGCACGGTAGCTACAGTACCTGTGCTGGGAAGAATACAGAGGTATCAGTTCTGTACACGTCATCTCGCTAAACAGAGGTCATAGTTGTAAAATACTCTGCAGGATCGATAAGATCAAACGATTAGAAATTCTGGAACAAGGTTTATTACTTTAAATGCAATTTTACTCGAACGTTTAGCGAGAAGTTTAGCCAAATTCATACACACGTTATATGCAGAAACCTATGATAGATTACAATTTTATTGCGCATAATATACAGTTTCAAAATTAAAATTGTTAAGACGGCTTGAGGAGATCCTGTTAAACCTTATGCAGGTATAGGTCTAAGTAAGATAAATATAAAGACAATCTGTTATCTCTTTTAAATCCAACGAAGATGAAAAGATATTCTTCATCGCATTGGGAAAATAAGTATTATATTGTTAAAAAGTCATCAGATATAACGCCGTTACGAATCCCGTCTTTAAAATTATGTGTTATGCTTTTTTGTTGTGTTTTTACTCTAAC
Organism: Acanthopleura granulata; assembly: GCA_016165875.1. Classification (NCBI taxonomy): domain Eukaryota; kingdom Metazoa; phylum Mollusca; class Polyplacophora; order Chitonida; family Chitonidae; genus Acanthopleura; species Acanthopleura granulata. The sequence goes on from JABBOT010000002.1 coordinate 45,358,281, forward strand.
CGGGTTAGCGTCTGACCCACATTTTTCTCTCTGTGTACGTTATTGCCTGCACCGGGATTTAGTCGTGTGTTCTCGAGGCTTCTGTGTTTATGAGTTTCGTGTCATTGTACACAGAGCGTACATTCTGGAAAGATGTACCCATCTTGTAGACATGTTTACGATCAAACTAGCCAGAATTTTCTTCACGTTGGTCTATAAATATGAGCGATGAAGTTGTGAAGCCCACAGTCTTTCACTCATGTCAGCTTGGCAGTCATATTTACGTCCACTTGTGGATTTTGTTGGGATATGGTTGGAGCTTGGATTTCACGCCAGTCGACATGCGTCATTTTATACGCCATCTTCGTACGTAGCACTTTGTGAGCTTGTGTTTGGCCACTGGCTGTTTTGTTTGAGACGTTCTTTTGGAACTTTTATCGCTCATTGCCGCCTTGTGCAATTAAGTACATTTCATCCCAGTTTAATCTGAAAGCGACTCTGTATTTTTCTGGGGACTGAAACATACATCGCCAGCTTGGCATCACGGACGATATTGTCAACCCGTCCGCCCAAGGAAGTTGCATCTTGAGGCCGAGCCTGATATAAACCATCGTCGGCGTCCCATACCCAGTGCTGTTTGTCAATTACAGGACTGTCATCCTTCGATTCGCGATTTCCCAAGAACCGAGGATTCTATATTTACGCCGAGTGTCTTGCCTGTGGAAGCCGCAATTTTCCAGCCGGATTTGGACGCTGTCATCAGTAAGAAACAATATATTTTTGTAATTAACTTTACTCTGGTGGTATATTATTGTCATTTATATTTCTATTTGTCTGTTTTGTTCAAATATATGCATTGAACTTATTCAAGCGTCTTCGTGTTTCTTTGTTTGATCATGTGTAAGGTCTATGGCTGTCAGAGAGTTTAACAAGCCATTTGTTAATTATTTTTCCTCTCTGCTGTTGGTGCCCTTACACTGCCAAATGAATGAAAAAGACTGAGCTATAGAATGGATACTCGTGAATAATTTATGTATATAGTCGTATTCATGAAACAAGGGGTATTGATCGGCGAAAAGATGTGCACAGTTTGCAGCCATCAGAATGCCGATATGAGAAATTCCAACAATTCAATGTACAATGAAATACCCCATGAAGGAGAACTGTCCAAAGTAGTCTTCTTGTTTCCCAGGTAATATACAGTTGTGACTTGATTTAGTAATCGCCGAGACAACTAACAGTGGAATCGTGTCAGTGAAATTACCGTGAGTAATCTCTATAGTGATATTCATATTTATGGGCTTTAAGCCGTACCCCGGTGTATTCAGCAAATACAACATAGGTCTGGTAACTGGTTATATATTATGCATATATTATATTATGTATGTATTTGGGTGTGTATTATATAAGTGACAAATTGCCTCAGATTTTTAGCGAGATGTGCTAATCTCACCAGAAAACCAGAAATACAGCTGAATTTTGTACGAATTATAAACACTCGCTTCTGGTAAGGTGGCAGACGTAGCTTAAAACACCGTTGTTTTGATTATCCCTTATGTCCGTGCCAAGACCAACTCTGATGTATGTGTGATCAGTTGGGCGACTACTTGTCTGCGACACCCAGTATTCATTATCGCAGTGTGTGGAAGAAGGCTTTATTTTAGACGGAGAGACTGTGCTGAAGAACACTTTATTTTAGACGGAGATACTGTGCTGAAGAAGGCTTTATTTTAGACGGAGAGACTGTGCTGAAGAACACTTTATTTTAGACGGAGATACTGTGCTGTGGTCTTCACAAAAACAGAAGGATTCCGAAAAAATCTGTTGACGACGATGAACCATATACAAGTTTCTTCTCCTTTCATTGTCACTTCTTTTTATCTTAAGAGGATTGAAGATTCTTTTGTAGAAGCCAGGTGTAAAGGAAACAGAATTTATTACAAGAAGTATTGACGACATCTTGTCGAGATTGAGCTCCATTAATTATTTTACGTGCTACCGAGCACACAGCTCCCTGGAAAAATCGGATGGATAATATGGTAGAATTTTGACGAATGAATGAATGAATGAATGATTATGGCTTAAAGCCACATCGGCAATATTTCAGCCATATCGTGGCGAGAACAAGATGGAAACACGAAACGGTTCAGGTTTTCGATATGGACGTGAGAATATCAAAAACGAAACAAAAATGTTCGGACATGGTTAAAATCTGGTAAGAAAAACCAAAACAGTTAAAACTCGAAAACCAGCATATCTAGGAAATGAACGTGCAGTTTATTACGCACCTGCAAGTCCCATTCACCCCGCCAAAGGCGACAAATATATCCAAGAATGTTCGATCGAAAATCAGTATACGGGATTTTAACTTTTGATATAGATTTATGTAGGGTAGCGTTTGCCTCCCTGTCCACGACTGTGTTTCCATGGATACCCATATGACTTGATATCCAACAGAATATAATATCTTGCCTCTTTTAATTTTCTGTGCCAGGCGAAAATTTCAAGAATGAGCGGGTTTTTAAATTTATTATTCTGTATTGCCAAAAAGCAAGAGAGCGAGTCACTGCATAGCATTGCTCTCTGGGCACGCCCAGAGGAAACATATGATAAGGCCAGGAGTATAGCCCTGGCTTCTGCAGAAAAGAAAGAAGATGAAGACAGAAGACGAAGAGAAAAGACCCGCTGTTCTAAGACAGCCGCAGCCACAACCCTGTCCCCATCGTTCGACCCGTCAGTGTACATAAATATATAATTTGCTTTAATTTTATCAAGAGCTTGCAGAATTATAAGATGATTTGTATTACATTTATTATGTTATTATGTTTATTATGATTATGACGTAAATGGAATATTAGTTTATGTTGTGGAAGAAGCCAGGGAGGAGGCTCCGGAAAAGATACCAGAGCTATCTCCTCTAGCTTGATATTAGATTCCACAATATGGTCCCGTATACGAAGACCAAACGGCGGGATCTTGTTGGGACATTTAGTATATTTGTCTACATATGATGGATTGAAAAAACAGTCATAGGCAGGGTTTGTTGGACGAGCTTTAAGCTTTGTAGCATATTAAAGGCTCAGTTTAATACGTCGTTTATATAAAGAAGGCTCATTTGCTTCCACGTATAAACTCTCTACTGGTGAGGTTCTAAAAGCACCAAGGCTGAATCTCAAACCTTGGTGATGAACAGGATCCAACAGTTTTATATACGACTCCTTGCGGAACCGTAAATGATGGACCCATAGTCCAATTTAGATCTCACCAGAGAACGATATAGATTAAGTAAAACAGATCCGTCAGCACCCCAATCGGTGCTAGACACGACCTTAATTATATCGAGAGCCTTTGTACATTTAACTTTAAGCATTTTAACATGAGGTATAAAAGATCACTTATTCTCAAATATTATACCTAAAAATTTAGTTTCTCCAACAGTTTTTATCTGTTCATCACAAAAATTAAGCTCGGGGTCAAGATGAAGTTTCCGTTTATTACAAAAATGCTAGTATGCACTAGACGTTGAAAATCTAAAACCGTTTTCAGTTGCCGATTTCTCGATCTTTTTGAGACAAAACTGCAACTAACGTTTGATATTATTCATATTTTTAGCACGGTAGCATATGAGGAAATCATCCACAAATAGAGAAACCTCTGTACCAGAGGTTACGGGTTTATCCAAGCTATTTATTTTTATGCTGAACAAAATAGGCGATAGGATGCTGCCCTGGGGTACACCCATTTCCTGCTCATGAGAGTCAGAAAGGGTGGACCTCACCCGTACCTTAAACTGACGATCAAATAAAAATTTTGATATAAATGTTGGTAATCGGCCTTTAAGGCCCATATCCCAGAGGTCTTTTAAAATGCCATATTTCCATGTGGTGTCCTAGGCCTTTTCAAGGTCAAAAAACATAGACGCCACATGTTCATTATTAATAAAACCATCGCGAATATAAGATTCGAATCGAACAAGGTGATCCATAGTGGATCTACCTTTACGAAAACCACATTGGATATTAGATGGTAACTTGCTGGTTTCAAGAAACCAAACAAGTCTACCATTTATCATCCATTCCATAGTCTTACAGACGCAGCTGTGGGACGGTAATTATTTGGATCAGTATGATCCTTACCCGGTTTGGGAACCGGGATAATACATACCTCCACGAGGATGGAAAATTACCAGTTATCCAAATATCATTCAGCAAGTCCAAGAGAGTCTCAAGTGGTTCAGGTGGTAAGTTTTCAGAAGAAAAGGGCAATTTAATTTTCTCCATCTGGTTTTTAATATGTTGAAATTCTGAAGTATAATTCTCAGAAGAAGAATTTTTAGAAATTGTCTCACCTAATTTATTAGCTGTATCGAATGGAGAATTTAGTATATTATACTCATCTTTCAAGTGTTGGACTTTTGCCCTTAAGTTTCTGAACCATATTCCAGACATTACGCATGGGTGTTTTTGACGTAATGCTGAAACGAAGTTCGGCCAACAAGATCGTCTCTTGGACTTAATTAATCGACGGGATTTAGCTCTAAGAATACGAACCTGGTTTAAATTATTATCAGTGGGACAATGATTGAATGTGCGTTCAGCTTTTTACGGTACTTTATGGCTTTACGACAGTCATTGTCGTACCAGGGTTTACTTCTGGATTTTGAACTCGTCGAGGTCTTAGGGATAGTTCTATCTGCAGCTCGTAAAATAAGCTCATTAAGTTTTAATATGAGATCATCTGCTGCATTGAGAGTCTCTGGAGTGATATCAGCCTCACAGAACGTCTCAAATGCCATCCAATCTGCTTTACAGAACTTCCACCTAGCTACACGTTCTAAAGAATGAGATGTTCTAGAATAATAGGAAAATGGTCACTGCCACAAAGATCCTCATGCATTCTCCAAGAAAAATCCGGGAGAAGTGATGAATCGGTGATAGTGAGATCGATAGCAGAATAAGAGCCGTTATCCGGATGTAAATGGGTATTAGAACCATCACTGAAACAACACAGTTCCTCCTTGGTTAAAAAATCTTCTATTACCTTGCCCTTATTTTTTGTGTTATTACTTCCCCATAAGGGGTTATGGGAATTATTATGAAGGGTGTAAGTAATTGTTCTTTTAAATTATGCAACTGGAAAGCTGACAAAAAAATTTCGGAGGAATATAAATCGAACACAATGTGATTGTCTTAGACAATGAAACACGAACGGCCACAGCCTGAAACTCTGTCTCCAGAGCAACAGGACTGTGGATAATATTGTTATTTATGAAGATAGAGGAGCCGCCTGCAGCTGGTTTTCTTTGTGACAAAATGTACTATAAAGTGTGTAATTTTTGAGAGTTATTTTATTTTTGTCAGATGTCTTCAGGTGAGTTTCCTGCAGACCATTGGCAATAGGATTTAACGATTGGACCAGCTGTGCTACTTCAATAAAATTAAGACCTCGATAGTTCCATTGTATAGCTTTGTCGTATGTACACATTAATGAGGGAGGCTTATAGGAGATTTCTCTTTATGTCTGGACCGAGGACGGCCCTTCCTTGGAGGTCGGCTGGAAGATCTCCCTGGTGCGGGTGATGTATCCATCACATCCGCATCCGATGTTGAAGGGACAACGTCCTCCAACGATCCAAACTTAAATTAAATGTTTGAACAAGTGGCCTTAGACAGACGTTCTGTGGGGCCACTCGGTTTACTGGTTTTACTATTATTAATTTGAAGTTTGTTTTTGGATTTGTTTTTGTCATTATCATTTTTAGAAGACTGAGGTTCAGGTTTATCAGTTTTCTCTGCATTGTTTACTGGTTTTATTTCTTGTACTGAGGTGGTCTGGGTTGAACAAGAGTTCCGGACAGGTTGAGCCGAAGGTTCAAAAGAGATCGAACTAGGTTTGTCTTTTCCAATGGGCCAAGTCAAGGAAGTCTGAGTTGCAACAGATGTTGTGGCTCGCTTGACTACATTGGCAAACGAAGTTTGCGGTGAAGTACTAGAAAGCGAGGCCAATTTGCGGGCCCCCTGGTAGGAAATGTTGTTTTTAGTTTTTAAATTGATTATTTGTTTTTCTTTAATGAAAAAAGGACAGTCCTTAGAGGAGGCCATGTGATCTCCGCCGCAATTGCAGCACTTAACTGTGCTGCTGCAGTCAAAATCATCGGAAACAAACCAGTTTATTTTTACATTGGCCGTTGCCGTGACCAAATTTTTGGTAAGTGAAACATCGTGTTGGGTTAGGTATATATAAATCCACATTAACCCTATAGGGGCCAATGTAGATATATGATGGTAGAGAAGTGCTATTAAAGGTCAAAAGGCATGTGTTTAATTTGAGGATGTTGCCAACTTTTTTGTTGTGAAACGCCTCACTCTGACAACACCCTGTGGTTTTAATTCTGTACAGATTTCTTCTTCAGATAGGTCGAAGATATCCCCATCCCTGTCACGTATTATTCCCTGACAGCTGTTCAGGGTGTTGTGAGGGGATGTAAAAACAGATATATATTTTTTTGGTTGTTGTTTCCGGAAACATTCGATGAGAATGTCTCCGGATCGTAGTTTTGTAATGTTTTTTAAAGTACCTGCTGCACCTTGTAAAGCCCTTTTTAAAAGAAAACGATGAATTTTAGAGGCCGGCTTTTGTTCACTCTTTGTTGCGAGAACAATAAAAGCTGGCCCACTTTCCTGTCCATTGTCAAGTGGATCTGACAAAACCTCCATCTTCCTCTTTTTATCAGCACCTGAAGTTGGATGAAAGGACGATCGAATGTTAGACACATTTGGTGAAGGGGAAGTAATAATAAATAAGTAGGAATTCACCCCACGTGTTCCCCACCCACCACGGAGTGCCAACAAGGGCGATGCCTGAACCTGGGGATACCCAGCAGGAAAGACACCAAGGACTCCACATGGGGTATACTGAAATAGATGGTCCTAACATGCACACCCCATTCCCCACCCGAGCTCCTCCATCACCCACCCAGTGAAGGAGGTAGCACATCAGACACGAACTACTTGATTGACCCATGAGCCACCGCCTCAAACGTAATCCCACTAACGAAATTCAAGAAAAATCGTTTGTTCTCTGAAGTGTTGATATTGAGAAATTTTGGAACCAAGCAGAGGCAAGGCGTGACCAGACGATTGATCGACGCGGGTCATCCGACCGCCCGTCTTTGGAGAAATAAGGGCCGAAGTGGAGTGTTGGGCGTGAGGATCTCGCAAGGTCAACCCGCCCTCAGCCACCAGGATCCCGTCCTCCCCCATCACGGTTGGCAACCAAAGGCAAACGGATTGCCCCTTTTAGTCCCCTTGTTCGACATGTCCGGGGAGGCTGTGGAACCACAGGGGAGAGCCCTAGGTTAGTCGTCTTGTACGACAAGCTTGCCTAGAGAACTGGGGCCCTATTCTTTTCACTCCCGGGAACCCCGTGGGGGAGAATTTTGAAGAAGATCCTGATAATTGATTTTTCTTTACCTCGTGCATTCTATCTGACTCAGATATTGATTTACTCGAAAAAGTCACCAGGTGTATCTAAAAACATATGAATGCGCTAGTCATTAAGTTCGAGTTTAACAGACAGCGGGAATCAAATGAATCTTGGTACGACGTTATTGATACGTACGATGTGCGTTATTTATCAAAACGTACTTTCTGTATGGAAAATCTGGGACGTCATTGCCGAAAGAAGTATTATAAGGACAAGCAAATCCATTGGCTAACTGATTAAAATCATCCAAGGCACATATACTATTTACGCTGTGTTTTCAGCGTACACTCGATGACACGTGTCGTTGGCTTGTAAAGATCTGTAACGACAGTCATGTTTAAGGGGCTAATTTGCCGTTTTGTGCGGCCAGTCTTGAGTTTTGTTGGAAGGACGGGGTCGGGGTGTTGGTGGGGCGTCGAGTATATATACGGTAATATTCAATATCTTCCTTGCATTTTTAGAAATTCCCCAGGAAAACCGTATTCCAATTTTCCTGGGACTGGTTTCCACCTTCAAGTAGCAATGGACTGTCCTGTCAAAGGGTTATACAATACACAGCTCCAAATAAATCTGTTTAGAAAACTAAACAGTTCATAATGAAGTTGGGTTCTGAGAAGGCTGATAACAGAGAAGGGTAACTTCTGGGTATTAAACAGTTCATGATGAAGTTTGGCTCTGTGTGCACCGAGAGCACAGAAGAGTTAACCTCTGGATAGTGTAGTGCCTCTCCCGGACGGTTACTTGTGTTAGGACTAACCAGCTAAACTCTGTGGGTTGGTCGCTGCTAAACATGTGCATCCCAGAATGTTTTATCGGCCCAGGCTTACATTAGATGCTGCGTTTTTTATTCCCGAGAATGAAAATAATGCCATTTACTCGTTACAGAAAATTTATCATTGAATCATATAATTCACTTATATCACCATACCTGATTTTGAAAGAAAATGGAACCAGTTTAAGCCTGCGTTCGCACTTGGCAGGGAAAGCGAATCGGACACCGTAACGAATTCTATTCAGATTTCGTGGAAATTGATAGGACTATACAATCGTTCACATACACCGGAGCCGAATTCGTGTCACGCAACGGATTCGACACACGGTTTGTGGACCCTTTTTGTTCTGGTTGAGTGAGGGGGAGTGGGGAGCAGTGGAGGGGGGGGAGGGTTCGCTGGAATCGTGACGGATTTTCACTACTGACCACTCAGCATCGTCCAAAATTTAAAGATGGCGACAGGTTCAGATCGTACTGAATTCCTGATTCATGAAGTGGAAAGGAATAAGTTGTTGCGCGATCTTAGAACTTGCAACTACAAAGATCTGAAAAAGATGGATTAGAGGATTGAGATTGCCCAACGTGTTGTATTTGAAAACGGTAACTTCTTTGCTGTGTTTCGTCTGCTAGTTTACTTAGTCTCGCATCGAAAACTGGCCACTTTATAGCCGATCACGCAGTGCTAAGCTAAATAACCACAAGTTTATAAATGAAATAAATTTATTTAAGAAACCAACTATCCGATCTCGGAATTTCACATTTGTGAATGCAAGGCTTTAATATCTATAATAATATTCGTTTGGAAATTGTGTTCGGACCCATGTCGGATTCAACAAACTGTAACATAGACTAAGAACAATAGCAGGTTGGATTTAGCCATCTGTAACACTGACCTGGGGGAAGAGCGGCGGCTGCAACAAGTCGAAAAATAAATGAATTCAACAAGCTGTAACAGGGAGTAGGGTCAATAACATGGTGGATTAAACAAACTGTAACACTGACTAGAAACAATAACAGGTTGGATTCAGCCATCTGTAACACTGACCTGGGGGGAAGAACGACGGATACAACAAGTCGTCAAATAAACTAAGGAAAATAACAGGGCGGATTGAGCAAACTGTTACAGTGTTGTAGCATAGAGTAGAGACAATAACAGAGCGGATTCAACAATAAACTATGGACAGTAACAGGGAGGATTCAACAATAAATTTAGGACAATAACAGGGAGGATTCAACAATAAACTAAGGACAGTAACAGAGAGGGGTCAACAAGCTGTAACATGAGCTACCGACAATAACGGGGTATAAGGAGGATGCCATAAATTTGACTGTAATCAGTATCAGAGTGGACGCAACAAGCTGTGCAACAGACCGTTGACAATAACAGGATGGCTGCACTATTTTTATAACTGTTGCTTAGCGGTATGCCGTTTTATTCTAGAAGTTTTCATTTCTGGCGGTTAGTTTTATGAGCTGTGGATGCCGGAGTGCCAGGAATAAACCACCAGGAAAGTTACCGACAGATTTTTCCACCTGACGTACAGCTATGCACATTATATTGTTGAAATGTAAGTGGTCCTCAGAGAGCTTTATGATGACCAAACAACAACAACACGAGCTTGCTCGATCGCTTACTCTGAACAAGGCTCCACGAATATTGAATGTGGTGAATGATGCAATACGTTGTACAAGTCGTGGGTATGCCACGACTGTGTCTCAGTCAGTTTCATATTTAGGATGTTGATTAGGAAGTGAAGACCATGTAGGGAAAAGGCACAACAAATGAATGACAGAAACACCACTCCACAACCCAGTTCATATGGGTTCAATGTGTTTCTTCTGGAAATATGTCAGTTGCTTGTTTTCCTGATATTGAAATCATGTCATCATAATTCATACATAAGGAACTAAACCGGCACACAATTACCTCTAGATTTGTTCGATTTTTCTGCACAGTTTTGTAAATTTCTATGTTGGTTGGATACCACCAAGACTAACCAGCTCCGAGTAAGCCAATACCCAGCAGTGAAGTATTTTACATCTTCCAGTAATTTCTTCATCTTCCTACCATGCACTGAGCTTGTCACAAGAAGTGTCAGAACTGTCAGAAGTACCATTCTGAGTGGTTAGAACCCTTTAAAGCGCGACCCGTATAAAAGTGTTAAATCAATTATCGGGGTCAACGTTTTCATTTTCGGCTGAGCGATGCTTTAACTCATCTCTGAAACCCATTAATTATTTCAGACTGTTTTTTTTAAGACACGCTAGCGAGACTCTTGTGTAATTAATCTGTGGGAGATAATGGTTCATCGTAATAGCATTTGATGGAACAATGACTAGATTTCTTTACCTTCACAGAACCGAATGAAGCTCCTAGTATTTGTGATCTGACGATCAGCTTCGGCGATAAAGGGTGGCGAAAATGCATATCATCGAAGAGAGGAAAATTCGGGGGAATCGTAAGCTGCTTAGTTAGCAACAATAAACCTGGCGCTGTGGGAAATCAGGCTGGGTTTATGGTGGTACTTCCTGACCATATCATGTGCTCGGCGTGTTTTCGCGCGAATTGAGACGCCATTAAGGTCCAACAACGTATCAAGATAAGAACAATCAATCAATCAATCATTTATCGCCGCTGTAGAAGTCTGTTGTGCAGAATCTCCTCATCGTCGCCTCACGCCACACAGCACTCGCTCATTCGATATGACGATTTGACTACAGACACGTCACCGTAGTCTACTCATTAAAGTTTGATAGCTTTGTCACTAAGGGTTAAATTGGCAAACGTATTTACATAATTACAGGTCTTGTAAATGAGTACTTGGATCAAATATCTGCAGGCCAACCTCAAATGTTGTCTTCGCAGCCCAATAATGATCGTCACCGTGTTGTTATCGGGCCCATCAGAGAATAACAGTCAGTGTTATCTGCTGTTCTAACCACAAACTGTTTGCCTCAATTAGGAACTGTTATTTGAAAACTTGCATTGTGCAAAGACCAGCTGCTTGTCTTTGTTCGATGAATTGGTAATAATTTAGCAGGAAGATATTGAAAGGTTCCTTAATCATTCAGGACTACCTTTGCGACTAAAGCCTAATCTTTTGTTCATTTACTCTGTTAATCTATATGTAACAAGTCTGACAACGTCGAATGAATCAAACCGAGTAAATTGAGCTTGTCCTTTTACTCCGATAAGGCAATACAAAATATTGCTGGGTTTGGAGACGGGCACGATAGATGGAGTCCCAATGCTGGGGAAATTACAGAGGTATCAGCTCTATTTACACGTTATCACGGTAAATTCAGGTCGTATTGCCTCAACTGATAAAGGTAAAATATTATTTCAGATTAATGAAACCAAAGACTGCTTTTTTTAAAATCCTGAACCAAGCTATTTCCCGAAAAGCAATTTTAGCCACGCAAGCATAGTATGAAATCAAAACAAGCTTTACAACTCCGTTGCTTGCACTGATTTATTATCTTCACCTAATAAGGTTTCATAAAACATTCAGATATGAAAACAAATTGACTATCGCTCCTTCATTGAAGGCGTGTTGCCCATGTTATCTTGTAGACCGCTACCACCCAGGCTATATATTGCCTTTCAAATGTCGCTGTCAATTGATCATGTGCAAGGTTTGTTCAATGACCCGTGCTAACTTTCTTTAATGATTATTAATGTGGCTCTGTCCATATTTTGAGGCACCCCGGGGAATTCCGCTGACAGACGTCAAATATGAAACAGAAACGCGTGATGAATCTTCTGATTAATTGTGATAAACTATCGCCAGGTTACACACTGCGCTTGATGAGATGCGGGGCTGAATAACACAGAGCCACGTGGCTCACAACTCATAACTGTATAACATGTTCAAATCTGTATCCCTGAGGCCTCATTCAGAGGTGTAAAAAGACAAGGAATCGAGGTTTGTCTTTGTCGTTTTTCCCCACAGTCTGCGCTAACAGAATCTAGGGAACACGGAGTCAAAAATAGAAACAAATTGCTACGAAGGTCTCTAATTCGATCAATCTTCATATGAAAGCTCCATTCCTTGTGTTCGTCCCTCGAGTACCACAAAACAGCCGAGCACAGCACTTACAGCTAGTCATATTCAAGAATGCTTATTCATCTATACATTTGTTATGAATGATTTTGTACGAATAGACTGGAATCGCTTCTTCGTCGCACTGATTTGGACCCATTAAGACAAATTCAAATGAATGTTTTCCGGTGAGAGGCACGAATGCAACCAGCCTTTCAAGGGTTAAGTGGAGCAGCAAACAATGAATTTATGACTTATTTAGATAAAAAAAACCAGTCGCACTTGCATTTTGTAAGCAGCTCAGTGCGAAGCTCGACTTTAAAGATCATATGATAAATCTGGTCATTTTATCCAATCCAAATGTTTGGAATACTGATACTGAGCCATGTACGTAGATTGTTCTCCAAGCACAGGTAAGGTTGCCTAAAGAGAAGAAATATGCGTAACCCTAAATCAATGCGTTGTGGAATTCACTCCACGGAGTAGAGAAAAATGATTGTTTCAGAGAAAAGTTAGCAGAATGTCTATATATATATATATATATATATATATATATATATATATATATATATATATATATATACAGTGGACAATACAGTGGTGTAAAGCTCCCCCTCGGTCCATGTTCTGGGTCGGCATTCACATATAGCGCCATGAGCGCAATTCGTCATTTCTAATCTCATGACTTCAGCAATGATATTACAACATAGCCTTTCACCTCAGCTCTTCACACCAAAACATCTATCACCGACAATCCTACACGTGATCTACAGCCCAGCTAATAAAACCTACAGCTTGATGATAAAGCAATCTCGATATTTATTTGGATACCTTTTATTAGGTAGATTGAATATGAGAATGAATTACGAGCAGGGAACATCTAAATTGAATTCCGTGGGACTGATGCCCGCGTTGCCGTAGGTCAAATATGCACATATTTCTTGTAGTAACAATAGTGGCTTTACGAGCGAGCTGGTCTATCGCTATCTGTCTCTGCCTATCGGACGGATTCGCTTATAAGATCATGACACTGACCAGCATTAAGCAGATGTGCTCCATTACCCTCAATGACCAGTTTGCATGCAGATTTCTTGAATGACACTGGGCGATATCACTGAAAAATGCCGACATGAAAATGTTGAATTTAAACGTCTTCTAGCACAAAACGCGCATGACAACCTGTATGTGGTTTAAAATTAAATCTTATTGACTCTAGAATTCCATCTGAGGCTACATGATCCTCAGACAACAGGAAAATGTGGAGAACATTGCGAAGACTATAATGGCCATAATGCTATGTTGTTTTGTTCTTAGGCTGTAACGCTGCCGGGGTCTGAAATATGACGCTGCCACCAGACTCAGCACTGTTCCCGAAGCTGTCTGTGGTACACGCGGCCCTTGAGTACTCAGTATCTCAGCTCTTCTTTTCTCGCCAAACAGCCATGCTACATTACCTCCATTCGTTTGTCCTCATCGCAACTCTGGTCATGCCATCTCCCGAGAGACTACTGGCTTTTTCTCTTGTCAGAATGCTGTAAAAAAAATCTCATCTGTTAGTGTTGAAATTAGCTTGAAATAAATCGCTTTGCATATTAAAATCCGGCCAATTAGACCATTAGAAATAAACCACAATGTCCTTTCGTAAATAAAAAATATCCCGTACTGTTCTATTCGTTATCAATTTACAACGAAGAAACTGTCGGCCCGTCTCGAGTGTTGTAAAGGTATGTCTGTTGTTGTGTAGACATCACAGAGCAGACGACTGATCTAGGGGTTTGTGTCACTGTTTACCGTGGCATCAGTAATCAGATAAGCTGAGAAAAACATTACCTACATGTCGACAAAAGAGGGTAAAAATATGACCAGATGGAGTCAGTACAATAACGATTTTGTCATAAGATGTGTTGTCTATTATTCTAGTCAATGGTCATTCGGGAAGCCCAGCGTAAAAGCCCTCTCCCAACATTGTACACTTGTTCATGAACATTTGATCACAGGGAGTTAGGAAATCGACAGAACGGTGAATAATAGTTTTTAATGCATACAGAACTGGTCAGTTTATCTGAGGGTTCTTTACCGAACCGGTCAGCTGGAATTGCTCAGGAAGCCGCCATCACGAGAGCTATGCCACAAAGCCATATAAACATCTCTTATATTTCCAGCTCTTTCTGCTCGAGTCCACGTTGTACCAAAATCCATGTTGTAAACCAACTTGTATCTGACACTGCAAGGGTTTATAGCCGTCTTGTCTTCGTCTGGTGATCTCTTGTCTTGTTGTAAACAGGTTTCCTGTCCAGAGGGCTACACGACTGAGCGACTTATCTATAAGGGTTGATCTGAGAGAACTTGGATCGACTTTCACTCTGAACATGATAACCTTCCAGTGGAGTTGTCATCAAGGTAACTGTTGCAGATTAATGCACTAGCTTGTCTTTACAGATCAGTGTTTATTGTTACTAGTTACAGACAGTGTAAAAGCTGGCCTGAGTAGCATTTCTTTCTCCGATGTATGAAATCAGTGACCGAACATATATTCCCATTGAATTGTTCGAGGAATTGTCCGGTGGTGGCAAGACTGTTGTCGCTTTTTCTAGAAACACATAGGAAGGGTTATTATAGCAGAAGCGTAAACAGGCAGATTCCTATAAAGCAGCGGCTGGTTTGTGAGTGGGCATAGTCCCCTCAGCTACGGGGGACACTTTGACCGGGTGCTTTCAATCATCTTACCAGTTACAAGACGTTATTTAACTCATGTTTTTTTGCGGCATAAACGATCCACAGACGACACATGTTGGGTACTTCAGGACCGTTCTTGTACAGGGTAAATATCTCCATTAAAAGAAAGAAATGAGCAGTTGACAGTGAACAGATGGACGCCGGCCGGCAGCCAGCCTCACCTCAGAAAGAGTACTTTTTATGGAGTTACGAGAAACGCGGTAGCTTCTTGATGGGCTTAGGAAGCTCGTCAGCATTAGGGATTGGCTAAATATAGAGCCATAGAGAAAAAAGGGATCGTCCAAAGTTCAGAAACAGGCGCTTGATGTGTCTAGAGGCGATATGTGCAGGCTCATCTCCATTAATATCAGAACAAGTCTATCTGTTCTCCACGTGCAATTGAAAACAGCACCATTTCCGACGAAATGGCAGTTTGGATAGAAGCGTTTCCCGTACAGAATGCTATTTTTAAAGCTTTTATTCTACTTACAGAAATGAACACAATTTATAGAGAGATTGCCTCTGATTTAAAGTGTAGATTAAGGTCTGCTCTTTTTCAAACAGCTGGTCTTTTTTTATTCCCTTTTCTGCTTTTTTGTTTCTCTCTTTTTTAATTGTTTTAAACTTTGTGCCAACAAATACAGTCATTTCTCTACTCGAACTCTTTACAGATATTCATACACTGTTTGCGTTAACTTCCTTAAGTATTTTTAAGGTGAAGTCTTTCTTTGTAGCCTAATGCACAACCAGGAAAAACAAACCTATACATCCTCGAAAAACGACATACGGTAGACACTGGTGACAGCATAAAAATCGGCCATGTTGCCTATAAATGAGGGCATCTAAACAACTATATACATGTGAAAAGGACTTCAGGTTTCTACATCACTAGTGCGTTAGGAACATATAGGGAGATAGCAGAGAGGGGACTGACAAACCAACTGCTTTGACAATCCGGTCCCATGTTGTCAAGAACGTGACGAGATGACCCACTGTGGAATCTGTTGTGGGTAAAATTAGAACTGAAGTATTAGCTCATCAGAGGGTTGTACCGATTTGATACCAGCAGAAGGGGTGGGGATTTGACACTGTGTAAAAACGGATAAACTGCAGAAAATATGTGGACTGCTAGGTGGTTTTACATAGCAGGCAAGAGGTTGGTTGAAGCAAATTTACCATGGATACATATGCATGTATTTCTTGCACAACGACGTCTATAATTACCACTTATCTTGTAATTCTGCTTCAACCATGGACATCGAGCGGGTGTAAACTGCTACAACTTCAGGACTTCTATGAACAAAAGGCGTAACTGAAGTAAGCCGGCAAGTCGCCGCATTTCACCGATTACAGGAAACCGTCTGACAATTCACTGGTTTTACTCTCTATGCTGCTGACTGCTTTGTTAAAAGGGGCGCAGCAGAGTGACCATTCATACAACCATAGCAGTGATCCTCCATGTTCGCTGAAGCAGTAGACGGTGTCAAGGTACAAAACGGTTCGGATATTAGGTACACTGAGTCAGGATGATGTCCTGACAAAGTGATTGAGAAATAAAAGAAAAAATACTGTCAAAATCAGGAGAATAACGCTTTCAGTTTGATGGAATATCAAATATCTGGAAGGAGTATTTGTCCGTGTGAAAAAAACGAAAAAAGAAAGTAGTTGTCCATAGATATTCCTTATTCTGTGCTTGTGTTTTATTTTCTAATTGACCAATTACTGGGGCTGTTTATCTGTTGTTTGCTTCAGTGCATAGGGACATAAATATGTATTTATGTATGTATGACAGGTTTTATAGGGGTATAAATGCATTTGGTGCGGGAAAATACTGTTATGTATTGTATTATCTATTTCATATGAAGTACTCAGTGCCCGTGTGGAGATATTGTATGGAGTAAAGTATTGTGTATATCTGTTGTAATATCTGAATGACAAATCCTTTATATGGTTACATGGAATGAGGTATAGTGTACACCCCGGCGTGTGTCTTTTGTAATATCCAGCAGAAGTGTTTATATTCACACACACAAACATATCAATCGCCTGGCTGCGTCCGGGAATATTGTTGTATGCTACTGAGTATTGTGGTAAAAAAGCCACAATGCAACTGGTTTATTGAAGGCCATACATAAAATCTTTTCATACATACCATGGCGGTCAGTTTTACCGCTTGGAAGAAACCAGAGTGCCCGAGAAAAACCACGAATCTTTGGTAAGTCACTGACAGTCTTCCTCACTTATTACGGACGGATAGGCACACCCTATTTGTGGTACACAAGCGATCCAAAATGGTCGTGAGATTGATACACACGGGCGTCATCAACACCTTTGCTCTCTTCAAGGCCCCTCGAGCAGTCAGAAGGGCAATCTACAAATCCAGCCTAAAGTTGACAAACTGTGAGTTCTATTTTTTTACGCAGATGCAAATGCATCGTTGCCCGACGGAGAATCGAAGATGGAGGGAAAGAACGCATCATGGAAGGCATTGTCTTGGCGTGGACCTTTAATGGTCATTAGGAGGGCACTGACCACATTTTTCTGACCGCGAGAGACCATTACAGAGGAACCACTGAATTCAGTTTCCTCTGGTTGGTCATTCAGACAGGAGGTATTTTACAGGCGATACTCTCGTAACCACGAATGTCTGTCGAAAGTGCGATGAAAACGAACCATACAGCCCGGAACAGATTGACCTTCGTTTATTAGGCCCTGGTGACCTCCTCGCTCAGAATCCCCCTTTATGCGAACATCCTTGTGAAAATAATCCCCCATGATCTTGTCGACTCGGCTAATTACTCAGCTCGTTCTGTGTGGGAACATTTCTCATCATCTCGTTCCATGGACACGTGAGCCATCATCCGCTCTTGAACGACTCTGTTTTTATGACATAATCCTGGAGCTGTTTTCCGAATTAGTCAGTTTACAAATTCTAAGCCTGACTTCATAGACTTCTATCAAACTTTACACTACAGTTCGCAAAGTCTTAGGGATAAACCAGCCACAGATACGAACCCTATTCGTAGCCGACCGCAGATAAAATAGACTGGGAGAAGGGGAAATTTTGTGAGCAAGTCTCAGTTGGTCGGATAGGTGAGTGGTCACCCTAATTGGACGGCTATCGTTTTGATGTATTAGAGTTATCCAGGGCTCCAACCTACACACCCTACTGTCTATATAACCTTCAGATTCCCATTTAAGGTGCTTATCTGTATGCATTGTCAGAGAAATATGACGGGCGCACGACGGGCTATCATTTTTCATCAAGCCTGTAGCTTCTCAAGCATTAACATTCAATGCTAATCAGCCTTTCTGGACATGTCCTGGATGAAGTAGGAATTGAAGGAAAGATTAGAATATCCCTGGACAGAGTACTTCACGCTCAACAAGCTAAGTATCATTGGGTTTGTAGCTGTGGGGAGATGTGGTGCTTCCTATCCACTGTAAAAATATCTAGCATTGAGAAAATTGCTTCTGACTGCAATAGAGCTGTGCACTTTATCATTAAAGTTTTCAGCTTCTCCTTCTCATCTGAAACGATTTGCACTTGAATCGGGATGCAAGTGCAATTACCAGTGAAAATATTTACATTATTTCATGTTTGCTGTCATGCGTATAGTTTCTTTCTTGGAAATACCCACATCTTCCTTGTTTGGTTTGCTAGGCCTACTGCTTCTCTGATCGCCATGACTGGGTTGTCTGAGTGCCCAGTTTTTTCCCTGTCATTATGGAAAGCGGGCTTGCCACTGAGTTCAGCGAATATTTGACTTGTCAAATGAATATGGGCCGGTAATTTCAAGTTAGATTTATCCCTTCTTGCAAGACATTATTTAAATAAGATGTTATAAAAAGTGACAGAGTCAATTACGCTATTCCTGAAAACGTGTTGTTACCTCCGTCAGAGGATTTCAATTTTATGTTCAATGTACAATGGCGCATAAAACGCTGTAGAGCACGGGTTGGCTGGTCGGACCTGAGGCCGGAGCCTACAACCACAGAGTCTGGTCGCAGACAGCCTTACAAGGAAGAGTGAAACATGAATAGGTTATGTCTCCAAGCAGAACTGCATCTTGAACCTCATCCGTCTTCACATTTGACAGTCACGTCGATGCTTCCCGCGCACCACGTTGTATTACCATTGGCTCATCAAATAAAGCCGGTCCATCTGTCGATTACCGACTGGACTCACACAGGTTTCCAATTCCTCCTCTCTTGGCGAGCTTGTCACTGCGATAGTGGCATCAACTCTCACCCTTAACTATGTGAGGTAATTCCGGCCATGCCAATAGCTCGGTTCTCTCGCAAGCAATAAATAGGACGTTATTGAAGGTCAACAAAACCAATACATCTTCGGCTCGGTTTATTTATTTCGTGAGGAACTCTCGCCGACATGCAACCATCAGCTTACATCTCAAGGCAATATTAATATCTGAAGAGCTATATTTCTGTCAACCGTAAAAAAAGTAAGGATGTTCTGATGATGTTACAGTAAGTGGAAAGTCCAGACGATTGTTTTAGTATGCTGACAGGGTGATCTACCCTTGTACTAAGTCTCAGTGAAAACTGTACAATATCGACTTGTAGCTGTAAGGTGTGGACGAATAATCTGTGTGGCTGTATGAAAACAGAATCATATAGCTATAGAATCCATCCCCTCAGCAAATGAAACTACACAGTCTGTGTATTACATATCAACAATATTGTGTTGGCTTGGATAGCTAAGGCTATAGATCCGTCCTGTGAAGATACAGCCAACCTCTCCACAGTATAGCTGTATGTCTACAACTATGGTACGAAATACGTTAAAAACATGTTGTATGACTACAGATACCGTACGTGGTGGTACATACACGTTGTGTAACTATATCGTGAGTATTTGCATGTAATCTAAAAGTCGAAAGCGACATTTGTATACCAGTCGTCAACGAAAATGGACGTTCCATAATCGCAAGACCAGTTTCCAAAAACGACAAATACTACAAACCCTCAAAGAACCAACATACTATATAAATATAAAATTAGGACGGATTCATGCAAATAGAAGCAATCAACAGTTTTCAGTGATGACGAAAAGGCGCTATGAATGTTCTAGGCGGAAGAATAAAATCAGTATCCAAATCGTGTACCATTTCAGTACATGTGGTGTCGATAATTAACAGTGTATCTCAGTTGGGATTTGAATGCATCTGTTCATATATCCAACATGGCGATCACACCCAATACGATGAACATATGGCCCCTAGCCCCGGGTTAAGCGGAATTAGACACAATTACAAAACAGAATGGCAGATTCTGAACACTCCACCCGGATTAACCAACAAGAGAGGCGTACTCACTGTAAAATTTAAGAAACTTAGAGTGATGGCGTTTGATGGAAGACCCCTGACACACTAGTTTTTACAGTAATAACCAGTGACAATTGAAATCATCACACAGCACACAGGATCTAACAATTGCTAAAAGCCCAGATATATATACGCCATATGTAAGACCATTCGGTAACTTCTATCCAAGTAGGGATAATTCACAATATCAAAATCGGAATTATCCATCTTGTCGTCAGGTCGTCTTGACATAAAACCATTGTCGTCTTTGTAAAGGTACAAGCCCAGATGTACTATCTGGAGAATCAGTAGTTTCCTTTAAATCCAACCAGGGTGGATATATATGTTTCACAGCCTTTGTTATATACGCGTTGGTTTACAGCTTGCAGAGCATCAATATACCATTTGGTTAATGAGAAAGATCGAGTGTGATGAAGATTACTCTTTAATAACTTCTTCATTTAGTAATATTCATACGAGAACAGGTGTAGGCCTGGCAAAAGTGGGAATATGTGTAGGTCTGCCAATAGTGGGACACGATTAGTACCCATCGGAATACCTACACACTGCTCAAAAATGGTTTTGGATAAATTTCACATAATTACTTTTAATGAGAAATTCAAGTAACTCAATAAACAACCAGACATCCCATGAATCGTAACCCTTGTATGTAGTGGAACTGAAGAAGGCTTTGTTGCCAGTGACATTAATGTAGCGGTGACTCGTTTTATTAACACTTATGTTACATTCTTTATGTCTGTATTCGCAGTGTATAATAATTTTAATCGTGCCTCATAGAAAAATTCTCACAGGACACTCCATAAAACCTGACGTATGCTCACAGAGCAATATCCCACACTCAGGAGGCATATCTGCTTGTTCCTTAACACCCGCACGATGGCTAACTCCGCAAACGACATAAAGAGATAGCAATATAAAGTAACAACTCAGCCGGTGCACTCTTGCACTTACTATAAAGCATAGGGTGCATGCTGTGAGATGGGATATCAGGAACTGTTAACTGCCCCGCACTCGTTGAATATCAGACACTTCCAGATATTCCACCCTATGCTTGTACCTCCTCAGTTGGTAGTTTAAATGGCTAACTCTGGACTGTCTGTAGATCTACAGTGTACAGTAATACCGAATGTATTATTTCATTTTGTTCATCTGCAATCTGCGGTGTAGATCTTGTAACATGCCTCATATTCAAGATGTACAACAAGAGCCAAAATACATTATGCCCACCGTTTATCTTGTATGGCTGTATCCACGACCTACTATGTATGAAAATCGAATTGTATGGCTGTATCCACGACATCTTGTGCATTAATTTCAAATTGTATGGCTACTTCGTCACGACATACCATGCATTAAATTAAAGCTGAATGGCTACATCTACGAGATACCATGCATGCATTATATTCAAGTTCCACGGCTACAGTCACGTTATATAATGCTTTGGATTCAAGGTGTATGTCTGCAGCCACGATATATTAAGCCCTCGATAAAAGCTGTATAACTACAACCACGACATACCATGCATTAAATTCGAACTGTTTTGAAATATGTTATGTAATAGAGCAGCTATGGTGAATGAGTGAACATTGATCTTGCCTGTGTTTTGGGGCCAAATATGTGGACGTGCATTCAAATTAGATCTCTGTGTTGTTCAGGACTGAGGACATGGCTCTTAATGAAACAGGGGACGCCACTGGCACTGAATCGTTCAGTTGGTTGTGGGGGAAATGACTGACTGACAGACTGACATCCGTGTAGGCGGAGATGGAATCTTGCCATCCCCGAGAGTATATACCGACTACACCTAGCTTATTCTTAGGTGTGTTTTTAGTGTGTATCCGTCATTTTCAGCACTAGCATTGTTGGACGTGGTACTAAATGATGCGAAGTCATAATCGATACAGGGATAATGTACTCCTTCATGTCCATTCATCACTTTGGCCATTTGTATCCGAGCTACGTAGACTACTCGGTAAACCACGCCGCTGGTTTGCTGACACTCCTTTGGCTAACACCAAATTGATGGCAAACACGAGAAGAATCAGAATATTTACTCCGGTTATATGTGAGGCTTACAGAAGGATTAGTGTCGAGAAGCCTTTCATCTCGGTGTGTACCAGCCCTACGGCAATAAGTCAAAGGCCACATTTCCTGGCAGTAGGACGAGTTACTTCCCCCATACACCGCCAATTGGCCAGCTAATCTTTCTACCGAGTACTCTAGCCTGTGGTTATATAATGGCTTGTGTACTTACCTACGAAACTTGCAAATGTTTTGTTTTCGAAGCGTGCAGTCTGAGTATTTGTAGGTGAGGTCAATGGTGTTCGATGATTCCATCAGCCATTGAAATAAATGCCATTTACCCGGCGTGACTAATCAAAGCAGGCAGTAAAGCTTTGCCGAAGTTTCTTGTTTCTAGTGCACGGCAAACACATAACTTCGATTAACACCTGGGGAGCTCTCAAGGTTAGGGATAAGGGAAGGTTTCGCTGCGTGCGTGATAAATCAGCCCACGACGACCGTACGGATTGAGACAAGTGAGGCCAGGACAAAATCAACAGGAGAAAACACGAGTGTTAAATCCCGCTCGTCTGCGTGGCCCGTGCTACCTGAGGATGTCTTCGCGCTACATTCGTTCATAACCGGTCATTTAACTCATTGTGTATAGAAAACGCTATAAGCTGAGCTCAATAAAATAAATCCCTGATGAGAAGTGTTTGTTACCGTTGACTTCAACAGTTATCTCTTACTGTAAGGACGAAGCCCTTACTTTTGTGCAGCTAGGCACTGGCTAACTTAAATGTTTACTGGTGTGGATGAAATACACGGTTGGACTAACAGCAGATTCAATAATTGGTATTCAAGAAAAGCTTCGCCTTCGTTGTTTACGGCTCTACTGAACACACACCCTCTGATTCAAACAAACTGTTTCATGTTCTACTGAACATATGTTCTGAGCCATGCAGATCCATTCCGAATGAATTGCCGAACCGATTTCTCTTGATAATGAATAGTGTATTTGTTAAGTATGGCCATGTTAATCACTGTCTGTGAGCAAATGCTTTACTCATCTGCATACACATGTACTCATTCAGATGTACCTCTTCTTCAAAACGCCATTCTGACGTCTGGTGCCTTTTTTTCTCAAATAAGTAGACTTATTGATTAATAACATTTCATAATGTTTCTAGTATATCGTACCAGACCAAATTTGATTGGTGGATTCAGATGGAAAGACAGTTTGTTCAGGGAACTGCACGCGTTACCTGCGGCTTTCGTTAAAGATTTCAAACGTTCTATAGCATGCTTAATGTATTGTTGTGGGGGAATCAGTGGGTTCTGAGATAGAGCAAAAGTACTGGTTTAGGTATTAATGCTACAAAGTACTACCCCTAAAACTGCATAAAATATCTTGTGTTCAGACAGCAACAGAAACAGCATAAACCTAGTGGTACATTGATACAGCACCATAAGGAATATG
Organism: Acanthopleura granulata; assembly: GCA_016165875.1. Lineage (NCBI taxonomy): Eukaryota > Metazoa > Mollusca > Polyplacophora > Chitonida > Chitonidae > Acanthopleura > Acanthopleura granulata. The sequence goes on from JABBOT010000002.1 coordinate 45,382,101, forward strand.
GAGTGGCCACAAATTGTGTTTCACAGGCATTAGATGAAGATCTCAGTTGTGGCATGGAGACACATCTCGACGACACAAGAATAAACGAAACACACACTTATTTTTGCGTTTTAACCTTCATTTCAAAATTGATCAAGTATAATTTTCTGTTTTGCAGCTGAAATAACTTTGATTGCTTACAACTGTTCGGAAAAAACTTTTTTGCTGGCTTTTAAAATCATTTGATACCTTAAAAATACAAAACTACTACCTGAAAGAGGTCAGAGAGGTTTCCTAAAGAAGAGATGTTCTGTATTTGTCCATTGGGAGAGCACTGCCCATTTCCATGGCTATTGCGCAAACGGGATTAGTTCGTCCACTTGTTTCGTTGTTCCGATCTATACCAGCATCCTGTAACATACATGATCTGCACTTGTTTGGGTATTTAGATCTATACTAGCATCCTGTAACATAAATGACCTGTATTTGTGTAGTTCTTCCCATCTATACCAGCATCCTGTAGCACACATGATATCCACTTGTTTGGTAGTTCGACTCTGTGCAAATATCCTGAACCTTCGGTAGTTTTTGGTTGTTCCGATCTATACTAGCATCCTGTAACATAGATGATCTGTATGTCTTTGGTTGTTCCGATTTATACCAGCATCCTGTAACATACTTGATCTGTATTTCTTTGGTTGTTCCGATCTATACCAGCATCGTGTAACATAGATGATCTGCACTCGTTTAGTTGTTCCGATCTATACCAGCATCCTGTAACACACATTGATCTGCACTTGTTTGATAGTTCCTATGTAAAACAGCATCCCCCAATAATGACATACATAATCTTAATATTCCCTTAAGAGGGCCTTCTCTTGACAAATATATTTGTGTTATATGTTTCATATTAGAGGCTGCAATAAATTTACGTGTTATTTTCTGTAGTACTATTAGCCGTGCAGATTATACAGATTCAGGTAGCGGCATCGTCTGTCGGACACATTCAAGTAGGACTTACTGCCACACACACTCACGTAGGATTGTCGGTCGTATACATTCAGGCAGGACTTCCTGTCACACATACTCACACAGGATGTGCTTTCGTACACATTCAGGTAGGACTTCCTGTCACACATGCTCACACAGGATGTACTTTCGTACACATTCAGGCAGGACTTCCTGTCACACATACTCACCCAGGATGTGCTTTCGTACACATCCAGGCAGGACTTCCTGTCACACATACTCACGCAGAATCTTTTGTGGCACGGTTTCAGGTATTTCCTGTCACATACATTCACGTAGAATTGTCTGTTGTACAGATTCAGGTAGAGCCTCCTGAATAATTTAACTCTCGTACAGATTCTTATAGAATCTTGGCACCCTTCTCACGTGACATTTTCTGTTGTTCAAGAACACGAGACATGCTGTTATCTATGTTTGCCCCGGAGTTAATGGCTTCTTGTGTTACACGGTCATGTGACACTATGTGCTGCATAAGTTTTGCTGTACATGTTCACTCTGATATATTTTCTTGGACACGTTCACGTGGCATCTACTCTTGTATAAGTTTACCTGACATATTCTGTTGCACACGTTCACGTGGCATCTTCAGTTGGATGGGTTTACATGGCACCATCTGTTGTACAGACTTGCGACAGCTTTACCAATACATACTGGTTTATCTTTTCTCTTGTACTTTTTCACGAAGTGCCTTTTGTTTTCATTTATCGTACAGATTGTTCATATTCACTTTTGTGGCACCGCTTGCTTTCACCCATCCGAATTTAAAAATATGAAAATATTTACAGTCTTTGTATTCGCAACACACGCAAAGATGGTTGGACTTAGCAGTAAAATGCTGAATAAAAAATCGTGGAGAGAACATCCCGATCTGACTCATTTTAAGTAGAGTCAAATGTTGGTTTTATTGTCAATATAATATAAATATTTTAATATACGGAAATTACTTCCTTATTTCATGTTTGACACCAGGGAGCAGCATGTTTTCGGTTGAATGAGGCAGAGCTATTGGTGTATTGAGAACATTTGACTCTGACACATGCTCAGCGGCTCACAAATTACTTGTAAATTTTGCCCACAGTTTTTAAATCTATTTAGCATCTTTCCAAATTACGGCGCCCCGTTGCATGTACTGAGTTGTACTGCGTGAGAGCAGTTTGCGAGTAAACATCATTGCGGCTGATGAGATACCGAAAGGCTTAACGAAACAACTGTCAGATGTCGTCGTTTCTATTCCTTTGTAGACAAACAAGATAACGGTCTTTGGCGCTCAGTTGCTACCCCAGGGATGTTCGTCTTGATGGATTCAATGACATTTGAAATGGGCTTGCTTTTCTTCACAGCCTTTATCTTTTGTTCTGTGTGGCTGAAAAAAAACTGTAAGAGAGTTGAGTTTCTCGTGACTTGTAAATGGCATTATTTGAGTTATAAAAAGGTCCTGTCTTAAAATAGAACAAACTACTGAACAACAACGGCCAAGTCACGAAGTTCACCGGGTGAAAAGATTGCCGTATTGCTAAATGGCGTTAAGTGGTCGAATGGGCCTTACACTGATACTGGCAGTCATTTGTAGACTGTCAACAGCAATTAAGATTATGAACCATATTTAAATGTTGATTTGTATACCTGTTGCCTTTGGAAAATTATGTCTATTTGTTGTTATATCTTATATATTATATTGGACAAACCCACACTTTGCACTCGTTGAGTAAAATGTGGCGGAGAGCATACCAACACGCGTTGGTAAGTGTGCCGCTACAGGCTACCAAAATCTAAATAGAACCTGTTTGTAAAGCTAATGAAATTCTTATAAAACGTCATCAGAACCAATGCTCGTCTCCCTTTGACCCTCTATTCCATGTATATACCAAATTCGGCCTCAGTCACGTGACTGTCCGATGTCCCTGAACAAACTACTTTCCCGCCTCACTAAACTTCGTCCTTACATCCTCAGAGAGCCAGGGCATAAATCCCCATTCATCTGTAGATGTCTACCGATATCTGCGAAGTGTACAATGTGGCGGACCACAGAGAAGCCGACTGTAGGTCACTTTGAAGCCCACAGCCCGTGAGGAAGAACTGACGACCTCTGGTTGGGGTCTAAATTTCCCACAAATTAGTCTCCGCTAACGAGTTATGGCCTTTGCAAATTATACCGCATAGTCTATCAGTGAAAGTCGCGCAGACACTAGCAGCGATTTATTAACCATTGCTCGCACTATTGTGCGTGTTAAGAATCGTCCTGCCCGTGACAGCCATTGACAGCAGACTTAGCATGAGTTCCCATCTACTGACAAACTTGAGGATAATTGGTTAGCAAACCGTTCATCATACGGACCGATCTGGGCTGCTTACAACACGCTCTCCCGGCCTACATTAGCAGGGGGATTCATTTACGCCCTCTGGAAAAGGTGTCCGAATATGCCTTGATTTGGAGATACATCGACTTATATCGGAGGTGCTAATCAGTGGAAATTGGCATCACAGCAGATCTATACTTCATCATTGTCGTGTATACGCTAGTCCTGACCTCACACAAATCCAAATCGTTACATATCCAGTTCTCGTAAATGTGTTAAATCACTTAATTCTATTTGTGACCATAACGAAGTCATATCGCCAGCGGAACGTTGTTGGTGAGCACGTCGTCAGTATGAACTCATTACTAAGCGATGACCAGAGTAACCCTACCGGCTAATTCCATTTACACGTGTGTGTGTGTAATAAACCTGTACGCGGCTGGAACTATGGACTCGTGAGTTAACCTACTTGGTTACTCGCGGAGTGATAAGGGGCGTTAATTGGCCGTGCAGACTGTGTATTGATTCTAACCCGGTGTCCTTGATGGTGAAGCGTGCCATACCACACTAGTGCGTTCTTCCCGACCTCGTCTTCAACTGCCAAAACTTCTTCTTTACGCGAAATTTTGTCAAGTTTTTGAAAGGCGAAAATTAGTCAGTTCAGTTGTCCAAATCATCATCCAAGTGCAGAGGAAATTGTCTTCGTGTTTCGAGACAATTTCGGGTCTAGCGTGGGGCAGAGCCCTGTGGCGTTGAGAAACTGAAGTGTGAAAATAGCCAGCAGGGATTTCCAAATTGAGTTGAGGTTGTGTCCGCGGAGGTGTTATTGAGCGCACAGCCTCGATGGGCTCGCTATGCAAGCTTCGATTAGGCTAGCCGAGAGTTATCGAGCCGAAAATTGGTCAGACCTCATACTGCTGCAGCTTGTATTCAGGGTCCATGATCTCACACACTCAAGAGTGAGAATACCGTCAAGTTAGCAGTGCACTGGACCAGCAACTATACACTACTTCGTTAATTTACAGTTAAAGGTAGTCACTAGGCTGGATTTCGGTGACGTGCTTTATTCCTTTATAATTCCTTTACGATGTTAGATTTCGGTGACATGATCCAGTCCGTAATAATACATTCACGATGATAGATTTTGATGACGTACTCTGTTACGTCATAATGCACTCTCGGTGTGAAATTCCGGTGACATGCTCTATTCGGCTATATTGCATTCCTGAGCAAATCCCGACGGGATCGCGATGATTCACGACAGGTAAACCGCCTCAGGCCTGTTAGGTATCGACACCTTCCCTCTGCAGTTCCTCAAATGAACGACGAGGGAATGCCACCATTTGTGGGCTGGCAGCAGTTTAATCGACCTCAGACAAATGCTATCTCACACAGTAATGAACTCGGGTCACCTCTTCCCGCCACTGGCCATAATCCGCTGATTTTATCGGCAAAGATCTTGCCCTCTTGCTAAGGTGTGAGCAGAAACATGTCAGGAAGCCATGATGGATTGCTCATTTAACGAAATGATTGATTCGACTGTGATTTTCTGTCCCGGCTGATGTGTCAATTCCTGGCGGTGCCCACAAAATTTGTATGTTTACGTTGTCTATTCCTGTGGCGGCAGTGTTAAATCGGACACTAATGATACTCATCTATATGAAATGCACATCTTCTCGTTTGCCATCATGTGCAATTATCTCTTGACAAACTTCAGGGAGGTCGTGCATTGTGTGAACAAACTACAGATTTGATACACGGGACCAGGTTAGATATTTAAACACGCCACCGACCGTAAACATATCATGCCATCCGACCATTGATCTTTAATATAAGAGAACTCGGGCGGACAGGCCAAATCACTTGTATGCCAGCATGTTAGACAATGTGTACCCACCCCAAGCCAAGGCATTCTCAATACGTTACTTGTCATCAACAGGCACTTGCGGTCATCGTTTAATCAACTCAGTTGGGCAATTTTCTTCTTATTTAGACACCAGTGCCTTTGCAAATATATTTTCCTGACCTCTGCTGAATACATTTGTAACAATAACGAGAGAGTTTTGCAAACATCACTGTGGAGGTATATTGCCTTCATAAGTCGGAATGTAACAACAATTGTAGTACCAAGAAATCATATATTCTCAAGGGACACACAAAAGGTCATTATACCTGTCCTTACAACAAACTCTCTAGCATTGTAGTTTACTGTGGCAGGCAATCTCTCACAAACGTGAAATGGCTACGCTGGAAATGTACTGGTTGTCTTTTGGTGGATTGGCCTTCTCTCAAGATAGCCATCTTTAATTGTCCACTTGACGTTTCAGTGCTAGATACCATTTGTCACAATGTGAGCTGAGCGTATATCGGTACCTCCGTCTTATGATCATGTCTCTACTGTTATTAACCGTCAAGGGTCACTTGTGACAGCGGAATCAAGTTTTGCCCAGACACAACGTAAGTAAGATGAATCCGAAACCGTTCGATATTTTCTGACGGTAATTGCATTTTTCCATTTGAATCTGGGCGAGATGAACATCTCAAAGTTCCCGATAACCAATTTCCCCTGCTTGCTTAACGTGAATACATCTGGTTCCTAGGCTCCGCAATATTAATGTATCCAAGCAATCGGCAGCTTAGCTTCCTGCCTTTTGCAATATCAAATCTGCACCGTATTTACCGGACTATGTAAACACTGAGGAGGCTGGCACAAGTGGAATTCATGTACTACATACTCCACGTCTGAAAACTGATGAAAGGATCTGTCTGATAGAGATCCTGGAAGCCTTGGTCTGGACATTGTCAGTCCAAAGTGAGTGAGAGTCGGGTGATATCAAGGAACGCAGTGTTAGGCCGTAAGACTTTATCGGCCATGGTTAGCTGGTAACATCCAGCGCGTTTATTAAATCTGTACAAACTTCCGGTTCCAATCAGGCATCAGCAATGAGCCTAAGACATATTGTAGCCTTATCACATCACTAACGTCAAAAAAAGAATCACAGCAACACCGTACACTATTTTGAGAACTGTTTATGTTAATTGTAATTAGGAATTTGTGCAATAACTCACGATCCTCTCGGTGGGTTTTTTCATGAATGCATTGTATATGTTCCATCGCACATGCAAAAGAACGTGTACGATACAGTTAAGTCAAACATTTTGAACTGAAGATCAACTGTTTTACGCTCACACGAGGTGACGGCCACATGAGCGTCGTGGATAGCTTATTGTCACCAAGGCCTCACAAAGAGTGAAGGCCACAGGCGCGTCGTGGATAGCTTATTGTCACCAAGGCCTCACAAAGAGTGAAGGCCGCGTGAGCGTCGTGGATAGCTTATTGTCACCAAGGCCTCACAAAGAGTGAAGGCCACATGAGCGTCGTGGATAGCTTATTGTCACCAAGGCCTCACAAAGAGTGAAGGCCACATGAGCGTCGTGGATAGCTTATTGTCACCAAGGCCTCACAAAGAGTGAAGGCCACATGAGCGTCGTGGATAGCTTATTGTCACCAAGGCCTCACAAAGAGTGAAGGCCACATGAGCGTCGTGGATAGCGTATTGTCACCAAGGCCTCACAAAGAGTGAAGGCCACATGAGCGTCGTGGATAGCTTATTGTCACCAAGGCCTCACACAGAGTGAAGGCCACATGAGCGTCGTGGATAGCTTATTGTCACCAAGGCCTCACAAAAAGACAGCCACATGAGCGTCGTGGATAGCTTATTGTCACCAAGGCCTCACAAAGAGTGAAGGCCACATGAGTGTTGTGGATACCTTATTGTCACCAAGGCCTGACGAAAAGTGACGGCGGGGAATGTTGGATTTGCACCCACATCTTGCCTCCCCCTCTCCCCCCCCCCGCCGATTAATTGACAGGGCATTCAACAATCTCTCAGTTATTGGCCAATGTTCCGTCCTCATTAACAGTACTAAATGCCAGTCATCCATTGCTAACAAATGATGCCAGCCATTCACTGTCTAAAAATAGCCCGAAGCCTTCATTATTTAAGATATTACCACAGTTCTTTGAATAAAATGATCACCTCCTCTTGATACCATAAATCTAATTTTCATTTATCATGAGGTAATTTCATCTACTTTGGTCTGCAGGATAGCACTATTCATCTTCCAGGATTTCTAATTCGAGGAATGATGAAACTATGTATGGATCAAGCATGATCCCAAGATTTATGATACATACAGATAATGGAGAATAGAACAAGAGTGAATGCTGGGTCAAACGAGGCTCATAAACTGTTCTGATGTTGAGAGGCCACGTCAACGCCTGAAGTCAGTAGGCCTAATACACGCGGACGCACCGCCTACACAAGTGGCAGCCGTAAGAAATGCATGCGTCTTGATACATATTGGGGGTCTGTGTGACTCAGTTGCTTGGCGCGCTAGCGCAGCGTAATGACCCAGAAGCCTCCCACCAATGCGGTTGCTGTGAGTTCAATTCCAGCTCACGCTGGCTTCCTCTCCGGCCATACGTGGGAAATTCTGCCAGCAGCCTGCGGATGGTCTTCGGTTTTCCCCGGGCTCTGCAAGTTTTCATCCCACCATAATGCTGACCGCCGTCGTATGAGTGAAATATTCTTTCAGTGTAAAACACCCATCAAATAAACAAATAAATACTACATATTGCTGTATGTTAACACTTTTCAAATGGCTGTCAGGTGAAGAACATGTGTTCTTCGAACTGCACATAACGACACACTGGCTGCACAACTGTATGACTTAGGGCATACATGCTTTTCACAACACCTGGCGACGTACCGCCTACACCACGGTCAGCCGTAGGACATACGTGCACATAACTGCATGTAGCGACGTATCGCCTACACCACTGTCATCCGAAGGATACACGTGCATTTAACTACATGCACGTACGTGGGATAGTCTGCCAGCAATCTGCGGATGCTCGTAGGTTCCTCCCGAGCTCTGCCTGGTTTCCTCCCACCATAATGCTGGCCGCAGTCGTATAAATGAAATATTCTTGAGTACGGCGTAAAAAACCAATCAAAATATATTAAATTAACTACATGTAGGGACGTATCGTCTACACCACTCTCAGCCGTAGGACATACCTTCACTTAACTGCATGTTGGGATGTATCACCTACACCATTGTCAGCTATAGGACATGCGTGCACTACTTGCGTGTAGGGATGTATCGCTTACGCCACTCTCAGCCATAGGACATATGTGCACCTATGCATGTTGGGACGTATCGCCAACACCACTGTCCGTCCAATGAGCACATATGCTCATTCATCATACTGTTCGTGCAGCTGACAAATATCAAACTCTTATTCATGTCAATATTCGCCTTTTCAGACAACATTGGTGTCCATATGGCACTTCAGAGCAGAGTGATTTCCTTCCGATCTGAAAATAAAATAAACCAGGAAGCAATAGTGTGCCCGGAATTGGGATTTCATAACGCATTCTACTCGAAGGACCTCTATTAGAACAAAACAAATAACCTGTTGCTATGCCGTAAGTACGATTTGATTGGTCTGGAGATCATATCCTGATCCCAGAAAGTGGACAAAAGAGGAGTTGTCGGAACATGGATGGTGGCTAGAGATTAGCCTGCAGATTTCTGTCTTAATTAGGGCTATTCAAATGTCGCACAACGCATGTGCGTTGTAACATATCTAATGTTACTGATATCTGCAAGCCATTGGCTTTATCTCTTAGACAGGCAGTGATAAGGGTTAGCGAACATTTAATGTGCCGAAGTCAGAGTAGCCTCAATATACCATTTATATGGGACATTATCAAAAAATCATGGCTTCGTAGTTATTAGTCTCGTACACTTTTGACAGTCTTCGATCCTCCGCAGTCGTAAATTGGGCCTTACTCAATTATGTCATGGCCAGTTAAATTTGTCTGTGAGCAAATAAGTTAATTAAAACAGAATTGTCCGGCTCACATCACTGGCGAATAAAACGAAACCGCCATATCATTTTCTGCTGGCACCAGCCTTTGGTTCCTTGTTTAACACCTTTCAATACTTTAGTTGTTCAGATAAAACGAACAAATATTCGCTTCGCTGTAAAACACACGTGAATGGTGCTATATAAATAGATAGCGTTCCTTGATATAAACATAAGAACTGGCTCACCACTGAAAAGACTGATAGCGGGAATTCGAACAGAACAACAATCTAACCGTCTTAGCGACACTCGAACCCAGTCCAAGAGAAGGATGAAAGGATTTAATGTTACGTTTGTGAGTCCACTTTCACATGTTTGCAAATGCTCACCTTTCCTGTAATAAACAAAGTCATTCACCAATGATCGTTATATGGTCTTACACCTGCGTTTTGCCGTATTGTTATATTGCCGTAGACATCTATTGTAGTAATTTTAACCTTCTCTTTGTCGTATTGTTACACTGTGGTACAAATGAATTGCTATATTTTTACACCTGTGGTTTGTCGTATTGTTACACTGAGGTAAACATGCATTGCTATATTGTCTTACACCTGCCGTTTGTTGTAATGTTATATTGTGGTACACATGCATTGCTATATTTTCTCGCACACGTGGTTTGTCGCATTGTTATATTGGCGTAAACATGTATTGATATATTGCTTTACACCTGCGGTTTGTCGTATTCTTATATTGTTGTCAACATGAATTGTTATATTGTCTTACACCTGCTTTTTGCCGTATTTTTATTTCGTGGTAGACATGCATTTGTGGTACACATGCATTGTTATTGTCTTACACGTGCGGTTTGTTGTATTATTATATTGCTGTGAACATGAATTGTTATATTGTCTCACACCTGCCTTTTCCCGTATTGTTATATTGTGGTACACATGTATCGTTATATTGCTCAACACCTGCTGTTTGAAGTATCGTTATGTTTCCCTACATATGCGTTCTTATATTGTCTTACACATGCGGTTTGTTGTGTTGTTTTATTGTTGTAAACGTGAATTGTTATATTGTCTTACACCTGCTTTTTGCCGTACTGTTATGTTGTGGTACACATGCATTGCTATATTGTTTTACACATGGGGTTGGTCGTATTGTTATATTGTGTTACACATGCATTGCTATATTGTTTTACACACGGAGTTTGTCCTATTGTTATATTGTGTTACACATGTATTGCTAAATTGTCTAACACATAAGGTTTGTTGTATCGCTATATTGTAGTACCCATGCATTGCTATATTTTCTTACAACGCAGTTTGTCGTTGACATGCATTCTTATATTGTCTTACATCCGCGGTTCGCCGTATTGTTATATTGTAGGACAAAAGTATTTCTATATTGTCTTACACCTGCTTTTTGCCCATTGGTATATTGTGGTACACATGCATTGCCATATTATCTTACACATGGAGTTTGTGTTATTGTTATATAGTCGTAAGCATGTGTTGTTACATTGTCTTACACTTGCAGTTCGTCGTATTGCTATATTGTGGTACACATGCATTGCTATATTGTTTTATTCATGCGGTTTGTCGCATTGTTATATTGTCGTAAACATGTATTGTTATGTTTGTTTACACCAGCGTATTGTCGTATTGTTATATTGTCTTACACATGTGTTGTTATGTTGTTGTGCAGAGTAAAACACCAATCAAATAAATAATATGAGTTATACCAGGGCGTTGGCTGGGTATACGGCCTTATATTTTGTCAAGAAGATTAACATTTTCACGAGCTCGAAGGGCGAGTTGAAATATTGATATTAGAGACCAAATATCAGGCCGTATACCCACGCAACACACTGGTATAGTGAATTTATCATAATGAAGAGCACTCCGGACGACTTTTAATTGAATTAATACCGGTATTTTGGCCAAAAAACACTCCGAGTTTTCACGGACGCTTTGCTATTGACAGTGTGGCCGATACCGACGTCACGGTTCAGACTAAACGAAAGGTACAGACTCGGATGGGTGCACTGACTGCGCAGACAAAATATACTTGCCTTAAGTCGGCTGCAAAATAGTCATTTTTGATTCGATTTGCAAGGATTTGCAATTTAATTGTTCCGAAAGGATGCTACATCAAGCTCTTCTACATGTTGTTGTCAAAATAAAGGCAAGGAAAGTTACTTACTCTGTGGCAAGCGTTACTATCGGCAGACTCGAGAAGCCTTGACCCCGTGGCGATTCAGAAAAAATGACAACGGCGCGAGACTGTATAGCTTGCCTGTTTTACAAATATGGTAGCCTATTAAAGGCTTATAGACCAACCAGAGGCCTAGAATTTTCCATGAAATGCCATATTGTTGTATTGAGGTACACATGTATTGTTATAATTTCTTACAAATGCGGTTTGCCCTATTGTTACATTTTCATACACATGTATTGCTGTATTGTCGTACGGTGTAAAACACAAATCAAATAAATAAATAAATATATTGTCTTACACAGGCGGTTTGCAGTGTCGTTATATTGTGGTACAAAAGTATTGTTACAGTGTCTTACACATGACATTTGCTGAAATGCTGAAATTAGTACGCTGCCTGGGTACATGTATGTATGTGATCGGAATCATCGGGTTCAAAGAGGTCATGTTTAGGATAGCAGCTGCTGACAAAAACAAGAAAAGCCCAGGAAGTAAAAGAAAAAAACACCCAAGGCTACAGTTGTCAAAAGTCAATTGGCTATTATTGGAGAACGCCCGGCAGTAACGGCATGGTGTTAAAATATCACCTTAGAAATCGGTACAGAATAAGACGCCTTGCTGACAACTAACAATTTTTTACATTCTCAACCTAACTCGTGGGACTTCTCGGGCAAAAACATAGAATAGAGTCATTAGATGAAGATGCCAGCGTCAGACAAATCTTCTGAAGATATGACAATTTTGTTGATGGTTTTTTTTTTCTTCTTTGGATAAGAAAATTACCTTTGGCAGTCTGCCAAAAAATTATGTAGTCAATCTGCTTATGAGGCAGGCACGAGTCCCCGGTGTGAGCACTATGACCGGAAGAGTTGGGACCAATCCGAGCTCGACACGCGCATTGGGAAGGAGCTAGACTTCCGGGATTACACGGCGATGAAATGTACTTGGTCCACATATCGGATGTTCCTTGCAGTCAGAAAAAAAAACGAGTTACTTTTATGTTACTCAACATTAATTGTTACCAACTGGCAGCTTAGAAATAGCCACAAAAGGTTGTTAAATCTGGATGTTATAGCATGGTTTAGTTAGTGTGAGCATTGCCAACCTAGATCCTAGCGTCTTCTAAATAGGAGGTCATGCATCTGAAGAAAAGAACAAATTAAATCATGAATAAAACATGGGTGTGTCCTACACAATATAAAGACGCGCTATTAAAGCAAATGAAAGCCTGAATACTTTAGCAGTGCCTGCTTCGGAGAAGCCATCACAGTGCCAGCTGCCTTCGGATTACAGCAGGATAAATGACGTTTTGACTCGTGCGAATATTTTACCAGTTTTTTTTATCACAGATGAGAGTTTTCTATGCCATACTGAATCTGTGTTGCACATATCACCAACAGACATCAGGTCCGCTACTTTAAGTATATGGTGCATCACTAAGCTCAAAGTCGCGTAAGGTGCAAATGTGATTCCATTGCTTCTAATATGGTCTATTTCGTCGATCTTAGTAATTATCGACATATCCACAACTTTTCAGCTTCAAGAGGTTCGCTCTCATGCCATGTCCGATATTCAGCCCACCGGGGCCTGTTGACACTTGGCTCATATAATGAATAAAGGACGTCTACCCTTCACTTTGTTTGTCCTGCTCTAAGCAGGTTGTGTTTTGTACACTGTGGCATGGAACTGGCCGACAGGTGGTCAGATTAGGGTCAACATGCCCTGCCAACAAGTAATCCGCTGAGAACAAACACATCCGCCACTCACACATCCTCCAAGAGCTGGTATCGGGGGATGACCGGTTTTTTATGAAACGGATTCCTCCTGTAGCTTCGCTTTTGAGATCACACTGCATGTTACCTGATATCATAAGAGATTAGTTTGGGATTCATTTGCATCTTAAATTGTCAACAATCATTTGGTCTGTTGTTCATTCTGGAATCATTGCATACAATGGATATAACCATGCTAAGCTGTCGTCATTTCTGAAAAAATACTAAGATCCAAATTGTGAACGTATCTGCGAATTAGGTGTGGTTGTGTGTGGCCTTACATCAGGTCATTTATCATTGTTCTGTTTAGGCGCGGTGATTTCACGACCCTCGGTAGATTTATTTCACCCTATTCTATGGCTTAAGTTAACTTTCCAAAACAGATTTAAAAATGCACACATTTAGGATGACAGAAACTGTTATAAAAAAACTGGTTTGTATATTCGCATTTGTCATATGTGCAAGTCAATGACATAAAGAGTAAAACTTTCCTTGAGCAAAAAGAGTTTCCTAGCGCACTCGCCAGTTTGACTGATCAAACCCCAAAACTCAGGCTCTGGAATCCCCTGGTTCTCTACTTCATTTCGCTAAGGTAAACTGTAATACTCTCAGTAACGACGTAACGGCCACGGTTTACCTTAGGCTAGACATCTGACTGACATTGTTCACTGATGATACATCTGTGCACAACTTTTTGTTCTAATGTAAAAGACGGCAGCGTGAAGACACACAAGCTTGTAACTTGTCTGGCTTTACCGTCTGTACATTTACAGGTGAGCCTACATTGCACTTCAGGAAGTGCACCACTCAATGGGTTTATTGGGAACAGCCTCCGACATACACTTAGACATCTATACAGAAGTGTAGTGAAACACAAGCCTGGATAGGAATTTAATCTAAATTACCTTTCTCTTTGTTCTGTATTATGATAAGACTGGTATTGAGATTAATCTGGCAAATTTTGAAAAACAGTTGATGTATTCGTGAACAACCGTTGTCGCTCACTAATGGCTGAGTAATTGTGACGCCCTCTAGTCGGTCATGTCATTCACAAACCATGTAGTCAACCATTGCTTTTCATTAAGTGTCCCCCTAGTAATAGTTAATGCTACTCAAATTATTGTATACTTAATTACCTAGCACTCTGTGGTAATTTTGTGATAATTGTCAACTGCTAGAATAGCCCAAATGGCATCTGGTATTTCTTCCAGAATGTATAGAATGTGAAAATGAAGACAATCAGTGGGAATAGAGTACATATAGCTAACCAGTTATCACCATCAGCGGCTCCTGGCCGTGCGTGGGGTGATGTCATTGGGTGGTGTGAATGTTTCTCTTGCTGTGGTGAGGTAATACGGAGGTGCCATGGAGATTGAACCATATCCAGTGCCAGAAGCTTTACCAGATCAAAGCTACCAGCACATTTATCAGCACATCCTTTAGCTGCAGCCAGCTTGTTTTCTGAGCCCACTGGTTTTCTCAAACGTTAGATAAGCCATTCTCTTATCAAAACAATAAAGAAAAGATCGTGATCCAATTTGAAGTTTTTCTCGCCAAATGAATGGCTGCATTGGGTTTTTTGTGCACGTTTGGCGAAAAATAAAAGGGCATGATTACCAAGACTGAAAATTAACAAGACACACTTCATCGTTTTTTCCACTTTATCATTTATCACGACCTTGATTCTATTATTGTCGCTCAGATTGATTGTCCATAGGATGTTTCATCTGTCAGGAATAGCAAAGTGCGTCCAAGATGAAATCTTGAAATTTTAACTCCGTGTCTCACCCGCCGTACAGAAAATGTTATTACAAGTCCTCTGTCATAAATTCTGTGGTACGACATATTATGACCCTAAGACATTCAACATAATCTTTGAATTCAACGCTATAGGGTTGAATTCAGCTTTTATGAATGAAAGGATAGGGTGAGAACTAGACGCTAAGCCAACAACTTTTAATTACACGTCACAGTAAAGCCACTGGGATATGAGCTGTTGATGTGAAGATCGTCGCTAAACATTTGTCTGCTAAGTAAGTAAAGGTCCGTTTTATTTACAGGCACCAGTCATCAAAATTCCTCTCTCCTGAGTTGTTTGGAATCTCTCCAATAAATAACAATTAATGAAGGTGTATTTAGTTCAGTTTAATTGAATACATTCCAGTCAAGACATAGTCTCTTCCTGTGTCAGGTTTATGGTGCACTTTAGGCCATATTTTTGCCAAAAACCATTAGCCAGTAACGTCTGGCTGGACACACGACGTAGCACAGTGGCGGTCACAGACGTTCTGGAAAAGTCAAGTATGGCAAAGTCGAAGCGAGCATCAATATATATGTCGCCATTCACGCTGTGTAATGGCCACGATCCCGCGACACGATTTGATCTAGTGTACAACTCTATCCCCTCGTCGGGGGGATCCTTCAGGTCCTAAACTTAAATCAGAAACGTTATTCGCCCATCAGTTACAGGGGCGAGGCTAGGCTGTCAGACGGGGTAATGGTATAGATTGTCACTATCAAACCATGCGCCATTACAGTTATATAGATTTACGAGAACAAAGCTGAAATTAATCACGAGAAAAGTATTTGAGCAGCAAGAGGCTGGGGTAGGGAGTTCCCAGATGGCTCTTTGCCGTCACCCCAATCAATTTGTCTGCCCCCTGTCCTCATCTAGAGGCCACTTGTTAATTGTTACTGCTATAATCAATGGGATTAGACTGTTCCGTGGCTGGAGCTTCATCTAGAGGATTCCACCCCTACTCTCTTGAAAAACCTCCAAACCCGTCTCCCCTTTATCTGCGTTAGTCGTTTTACAGTCCTCTGTCTTCTCTACCAGGAATACACAATACGTGAGATGGAATTACATCGTCACCAGAAATCTCCACACCGCCTCGAGTTCCACATGTGGGCCACCAAGGCCTTTCCTTGATCGATTATAACACGCAAGCCTGCTGGATTTCTTTAACTTCCCTGATTCAATACGACAGCAGTATTCTAAAGTCATTAGAAGCATTGATTCGGCTTTCAGTGAAGCTACTGTACAAAGTGTTCCTCGTAATTCGTGGATAATAACAATCCAAGGAGCTATACCTCTCCGCACTTATTCCAGGATCACATGCTAAATGCGAGTACTTCGCTAGGGCTTTATGGTTTTGTCTACTTCCTTCACACTCAATGCTTATGTTGGCAGACAAAACGCGGAGGCTACTTAAGGCCTTATGATTGTCCGAGGTGATAGTCAATAAACTGTAGGCCCTACTTAATTATACAGACCAGTCTGATTCACAAGAACTTCTGTCTCCTGTCCAAACTCTTAGTATTTACAAGCAAACCTTAGAATATCCTTTAGTCAACCTGTGTTTAACGTTTAAAATTCCCACTTCTCCGTTTTTCATGAACGATTTTGCTTAGTACGAATATCCTTCACATACAGTGGTGGCTGCTTGGCGTTAAGCTCCAGTAATTCAGTCATCCATTCGTACAGAGATGAAAGCTTCCATAAGAAATAAAATCTCCGAAGAAACATGAAGGTGTTCGAGATTTAAGAAATAAAAACTGAGGTCAGATGTCGGACACGTTCAACACACATGTATTCAGACAGTGTAACGTTAGGTCTGGTTGGAAAACACCTTTTTTAAGAGTCACATGTGTTCAATCAGTGTCAGAGTAACATAATTCCGCCTTGTCACTGCATAACCAAGCTCACCCTCTAACGATCATCACTTCAGAACCAGACTTGGTAGCCTGGAATAGAAAATGTCTTTGACCTCTAGCGCAGCAATTCGTTAACTTGTAGATGTATTATCATATCAAGTTAAAACTGAAGCGAAACTCAAGCACGCCCCTGATCACCTTAAGATTTATTTATTTATTTGATTTGTTGTATTGGTGTTTTACGCTGTACTCAGGAATATTTCACTTATACGACGGCGACCAGCATTCCAGTGGGAGGAGCCCACCTCCAGATTTAAAATGGCTAGCATTTTGCTTTATTTATTTACTCTTTTCTCTTTTGTTTGTTTGTTTACCTCCTTGTTTTTGGCTTTGCCGTACTGGAGGTGTTTTACTTATATCGTGCTTATCAGTTTAATGGCAGGAGGGGATGTGACTACTCACATTAAACGACAAAGGTCTGTAGATTAAACTACAGACCATTGGCAAATTACTGACACAATTTTTCACGCTCAAGGCACAAATGTGTACACCATCGTAGTAGAAAAGAAATGACATTCAATGAACGTTAGATAGTGCAAACAACCAACGTCGTGTATTGCCACAAACACCTGTGTGTCCTAGTGATTAAATAACATTTAAGCACTTTATCCACTCAGGCAAGATCCTCTCCATTTTGACTTTTTTCACAGTTTCGTAAGAAATGCATTTACCGGATAAGCTTTTCCAACGGAGACAGTGCGTCGATTTTGTGCTTGTACGTGAAAACTATTGACTCTGTGCTGTCTCACCATCAGTAATTGACGCGTTTCAAGCAAGAACGCCTCGTGCCGGACGAAGTTTTGTACGATATCGTTTGCAATGGGAACATGAATACAGGCTTCGATGTATTTAGCGAAGATTTTGGCATAGTGCAGATCATGTCACGACAATGTCCGCCTATGATTTAGTGAGCATTACTGTCTATATTTGATATTTAATAGCTGATAAACTTGGTTTATGAGCCTATATAATGCTGTCGCCTTTGTAAACAGTGAGGACCAAGAGGACGTAGTTGTGTATATCTTCTGATGGAACCTGCCATGAATACAGACTGGGTTGTGAGGGATATGAAATAATGGCCACTGTCTGAACCAACAACACCACGAGCCAAAGAAATGCCAGCAACGAGAGTCATTGGATGGCACAGAGTACAGCAGCGCCCTCTGTTAGCATCGTCTTTAGTCCGGCAGGAAATGGCGTCTCGTTACTCACACACAGTTGATGGCCTTTTAGCAGGTTCGTACATTCTAAACACGATGCGGACATCAGTTTTCTCCTTACAAATCGATAACCCCTGTGTCAGACAAGACCAGGGAGGTGTACATTAATCATGGGGATAATGAGACATGCGAGGAATGCGAGAAAAGTTTCTTGGACAGGCGTGAGAAAGATCTGACAATCCGGTATCCAAGCCTGTATATCTAAAGCAAGATACACATCAAACGACCAACATACCACGCGCTTGACCACACGCGGATCAAGGTGATTCACCCGTTTAATAGTCGAATCCACATCCGCCTAACTCGACGGCAGTTTTATGAAAAGATGTTTGTTACAACATTAAGTCAAAAATATCTGAACCTGATCGGTTTAAAAACTCTAATGTAGTCATATCTTGCTTTCGGATGCTTAAGTGAATTGTCCAGATGGAAATGTTTGAGTTGACTTCAACACTGGGCTTTCATAAACTATTGCATCTGGAGAGTAACAGTCTAGAAGCATTAAATTGTGAAAGAAAGACACACTTCTTTGAACTGTCAGAATAGGTGGGTCAAATCTATACTAGAGAATAAAAAAGACATATATTTTGTCAAAATTGGGTGAAACAGATCAAAACTTGGTTTCACCAAGAAAAGTTATAGACTATGTATTAATTTTCAACTTACAGTATACTAAACATCCTTATGCATCTGGAAAGTTAAGGTAAACTGCTAAAGTTAAAAACAGGACCACAATGTTGGAAACGGATGAAAGAGCTCGAAAATCCATCGGTATCATATAAGTATCTGACAACTTCAAACAATTAAGCATTGACGAATTATGTGAATTTATATTCACAAAACCGCCACTTGGAATGATGAACCACTGACAAAAGTGTGTGGCTTGAAGGGGAGAGATTGTTGACTAACAACTGTCAGAAAGAGTCAGTCTGTTGCGAATGACACGGATCTTTTTGTGGGTTAGGCTATCTGAGCAAGTATAATAATGGAGGCAGCATTTATGTTTCACTGCCCCTCATCAAAATAATAATAATAAGACATGGGAAGAAAATTCCAGGAGTTTTTAATGACCAAATCTTAACCTTATAGTAAGACCTTATCTTACATTTACTTTTAAAAGTTTCCCATTTATAAATTGTGATAAATATTCACATTTCACAATGACCCAGGAGCCTCTCATCAGTGTGGAAGTTGTGAGTTTTAGGCCAGCTCTGGCTGACGTAGGCCTACTTCCTCCATAGCCATAACAAATAAAGTTTGGTTGCAACCTGTGGGTTTACTCTGTCCGGTTTCTTTCCACAATTATTTAATGCTGGCCTTCGTCTGTAAGTGAAATATTCCTGAGAACGCTGTATAATTCCGTTCAAATAATAAATACTTTGTTAGGATATATTCTTATTACATTGTAACACCTTTAATTTAATCCAACAGTTTTTATTTTCAATATTTATTTTCTGCTGCATTTTGTCTAAGCAAAAAACACACATTTTTATTTCAACGTTCTCAGTTCTACATCAACTTTTTGTCCTCTTCATGTCATGCGTTCACTATCATCACGCTGGCTATGTTTATCCGAAAGATAAAAACAAACAGCAGTAGAAATGTACTTTACTTGGCTTCAACCATGAACACCTGAAGTTATCCTCTCTATACGCCATTCAAACAGTAATTTTGGACAAATTTCTTGTCTGATTTTTCCCCCCAGCTAAATAAGCTATACTTCTAAGTTTTCTTCTGACTGAAAATTCTTATCACTCTGTGCCTTGTCAATCTTCTAATATTGTAGACGCTACATTACTGACTTACAGACAGGAGAAACGTGAGGACTACAAGCTGTGCCATCGGTGATGTCACTTCCACATAGTTTAACTTTGCTTTAACCATTGCCCATTTTAACAGTTAGTGATTTTTACACTGGATGCTATCAAGGCTAAGGTACGAGAATAGAAGGTTAGACATGATCCCTGTGCGATATATAATGACAGTTTGTTGTTAGAGCCAGCGTAACACGTCTATGGGTGGTGTAGCTGGGTAACCAAAATTGGACTATATATAATGCGACAAGGAACAATCGGCCAAATAACGTTATTATGAAAGGTTAGTTCCAGGAATTGAATTTGTCACATTTCAGTTTCTTGGACATTTTTTTTGGTCCGAAAATGTCTTCAGAAAAGAAAAGGTAGAGTCGGCCAGAATTTAGCGAGTTGGTTGTTTTGTACGCAACAAACATTCTTTTTATGTTTACCTGAACGAATCATTGAAAATTCCGACAAATTGCATCATGGAACAAATGAGTGCCTGCAAACAACACTCCAACGTTTTCTCAAAACATTACCTGAGCCGCATTTCATGACTCAGTAAAGCTGTGATGTCAGTGCTGCAATGGGGCGTAATTGCGCAAATAGAGGAAAACCTTTCAGGCATGCTGAAACAGACCGCGGAAGTACACACTAAAACTGGAACTACTTCGGTAAAGCGGGGACAATTTCGACCACCCCAGTGGCCCTCATAGGACTCTGTTGGCTTCGCTTCCGGACCCCAAAAAGAACGTTATCGGTAGTTAAATTTCAGGGGGTTTGACAGCTCAGCTTTTCACATGCGCCGGATAATAAGCGCCGTTAATCAAACAAAATACTCCAAGCTCGTGCAACCTAATTTCATTCATTTTGGTTACAGATTATCTGTATTAAAATTGGAACACGAGTGGTGTTTGGCACATGGACTCACGAGGGCAGACACTCTCTGCAGGGTAACGGGCACGCTACAGTAACTGCACAGCAGACAACCATTTGTAGTTTTACTCAGTGAAGCGTATCGGATGTCTCCCATTAAGCTTCCCATTAAGGCCTATATTATGGTTTCCAGGTAACTCTGATTTTGGTGCAAAGTGTACACATGTAGTTATGGTCTGGTGACTTAGGAACAATATAGGCAAATTTAAATATACCCCGATTGAGGTTTATCTAGACGAACATGGGCCTCAGTGTACACATCACACTCGAGCAGCGTGGGGAAGGAAAGGAGAAACTTAATGGATACCAAATAATACCATGGACAGCTCCACCATGTGATGTCCTTATTAGTGTCACCTACATCAACAGAGAAGGATTTCATGCACAACGCCTATTAGTTGAAGTGAATCGGGTGTGAAAAACTAAACAGGGCCTATCCACAGATCTTGTCACTGATATAGGCGTACTTGTCTGTATTCCATGCGTCTGTCTCCAGCAAACAGTGGAGGCGCTGTAGAAGTTTCAGGTACGAAGAAGACAGACTGGTTGAGAAGGGCTAGGGTCATATTACACGGCTAACACGATAACTGTTCTTCTGACCAGTTCCTCTATAAAACACACCAAGCATCCCCTCAAGGGACCAAGCCGGCGATTTAATCACTCCAAACACCGAGTTTCCATTGGTAGATTTATTGGATACTAAAGCCTTGTGCTCAGTAAGAAACACTCGCAAAGAATAATTGCTGCTTGACTAAGGTGATGGCCAGCCAAACACTCACTGACGGCTGTGTGTCTGTGGGGGGTGATTGATGGAGCCAGCAGAGCCCCCTATCGACGGCTGGTGGCGGGCTTTACCATCTGAGACACGTCACGGGAAATCTCTGAAAATTCATACGACGAAATCATTCCATTATTTTTTACGTTATAACATAATATAAAGGTTGTTTTACGCGATACAAGGAACTGACTATAAGTCAGAATTGCCAGAATTGGCTATAAGTTGATGGAATCAGCCCCAGGGCCCTTTTCCGCATTGTTATCGAAGGCTTAGCTTACTGTAACTGCCATTACTGATGAAACAAAACAAGAGGTAATGGTCGTCAGAAATATCTTCCAAAGCTGTGTGTATAAATATCTGTATTTGTTTTCTTGTTGTTGTTGTTTGTTGTTTGTTTTTTTTTTTTGGGGGGGGGTGTAATAAAAATTTCAGACATGTAAGTTAGGCTTTCTGGGTGATGTTTATGTCTAATGATGTGGAGACATTTTTTTCACCAGGAATTCCATTTTGTGAAATCTGCTTCTACAATATTATCCCTACGCAAACCAAATGAAAGAGCTAGGCTGATATCATAGGATGCGGTGAAAAATACGACACGGTGATAAAATAAAAACAAACTAATTGCATAACAGCACTTTTTGAAAAGATCATTTGATGGCATATACAGTATCTTACATTCTAACAATGCTGTGTTATTTGTCATCTTACTTGGAAAAGATTTGGTGTCATCGTTTTTATAGTATCAACGCGAAAAAAATTGCCCCTCATAGACGTACATGTAAGCATTTTACAAAAGCTCAATTCTGGTTTTTGCCAAAAAATGTGCCGTACTAATTTTACCGCATTAAATATTGTATGACACCTCTCAAACTGATTTACTGATTTCGCTGTGAGTTGAAGTCCAGCTCATGCTGGCCGTACCTGTCTGCCAGCAACCTGCGGATGGTCGTGGGTTTCCCCCGGGCTCTGCCCAGTTCCCCCCCCCCCCACCATAATGCTGGCCGCCGTTTTATAAATGAAATATTCTTCAGTACGGCGTAAAACACCAAACAAATAAATAAATAAATTAGAAATAAAGTGTTTTTAAGTAATGCTTCACATAAATTTTGTCAAACAATAATGTATGTGTAACTGTCGACCTTAGTGGAAAGTTAGGTTTTCAGTAAATCATTGATAAGCTTAGATTTAAATAGTTGTAGACAAACTTGTGAAAATCTAACGGACGTTTCCCAATTTAGTGAAATAAAATGGATAACTTAGAATATATTCTAGGTGATTTTAGACTTTATTGAACAGGAACATTGAAAAGAAAATTAAATAAGTAACTGACAGAATCTGAAGTTGCATGTATTCAAGTCTTTGCCCACCTTTGCAGTACATGGAGTGGGCTCAGATGAGCAAGTTAAGTATTATCCCATTGTCAGATAAAAAAAATAGGGATGTATGATTAAGAAGTTCAGGATAAGAAGTGTTTCTTTATTGAGGTCATTTTACGTGGTTAGGTTTATTTATATCATGGCATTTTTTGGCAAACGAAATCAGTGCGTGTGGTCCATTTCAGCTCCTAGTTAAGAAAATACAAGAGAATTTAAATTTTGAAACCTTTTCTAAAGTTTTATTCAAAATGTTTAAAGTTGATGAAGACTTCGGACATGTTTATAATGGAGGGTAATAAAAACATATATTTTGTTTCCCGTTACATTCAAGGATTTGCACATAACCAAGTAATGAGACAAGGGACATCAAAAAAATCAAAACATTTGAGACAAAGTAAAAAGTAAACACTCGAATAAACACGCACACACACACACACACAAATGAAACTGATGAGAGAGTCAACCTTTAACGGGCTGGCTTTCTCTAAAATTATATTTACTTTACAGCCAATAATAAGAGGTTAACATCTTCTTCTTCTTTGAAAGTATGGGTAGTGTTGATCCCTTCGTAAGTGTGAACGTCATTCCTGCTGCCACATCTATAACATAACGAGGTTATATGGATAACAACTTCTGTTTATTTTGAAGCCACGCTTCGGCATAGATGCTAATACGGTCCTCAAGTATTATTAAGTATCTATACCAAAACGGCGCTTCAAAACAAACAGAAGTTGTTATCCATATAACCTCGTTATGCTATCCAACTCAAGTTCTAAATGCCTCTCCAAGATGTTACCATATCAATGCCATAAAGCCGCTGCACGGCCTAATTATAAGAGGTTATGTCACTGGATTAATGTGGGTTCCAACGATGGAAAACCGTTCAATTGTAAGAGCAACCGAGAAATGGGGGTAAGATGAACCTATTGTCACAACGTAAGGAAAGAGGAAGCAAAAGACAATGCATTAAAGATTAATTTCTTCATTTATTTGATTGGTGTTTTACGCCGTACTCAACATATTTCTTTTATACGACAGAGGTCAGCATTATGGTGGGTGGGTGGGAAACCTAAATTAAAATCGAATTTAATTTTCATCAATAGATGTCTTCAATACAAACACTGAAAGTAGGGCGGCTTTGAAACATTAAGTTGACCTCACTAGACGATTTCGGTCGGTTTTGACTTCTTCATGCACCTGGAGAGAAGATTTGAGATATTGAGGCAGAGGCATTATATACCATAGGTGATCCGGATGATCACCATACAAATCTATTTTCAAATGCCTTTTACTCCTGAAACAGTAAGTCAAAACAATCATTAAAGACTGCGTCCGCAAATCATTTTTCAAGTTCATTCATCTGATTTTGGCATCATTTTTATGGTTTGTTCTACTGTACAGAGTATTACCAAAGACATTCCATACACAAGAAAAGCTACATCTTTCTTCCTCCCTTCCTCCCTTCCTCCCCCTCTACATCTTGACTTTGAAAAAGACATATGAGTTTGAGCGAACTGGGTATAAATCAAAGAGACAGATGTCTGATTTTCACTATAAGATGTAAAAGAGCCCTAAAAGAGGCGTAAAAACAATGGGATTGTTTATAGACATCGGGAAAACGCATCAGGCTAATTGATTTACTGAAGACACTTAATGTTTTTTCGAGTGCTGCTGCACAAACTGCTAAAGCCGGTATCATTGAAATGTGTTCCGTATTTTTTCTGTTGACTTCAACACGGTTTATGTTCCCAAGAGTAAACGCAATTTAATGTTATGTTTGGCCCTGTTGGCAGATTCCAGCCAGGTTTCTTCTGCTTCTCAACGGCATTTCGCATGGTTATCGAGAAAATAACAGCGTATCCGCACGTAAATAAAACGTACTTTACCTTCGTAAAACTCCGCTATCTTACAAATACCATGAGCGACTGGGACATGTCTGTTTGTAAATCTTTTCGCTATTCTACCATCTGCCCTCTATCGGACAGTGTTTTAAAGCTCATCATCGTGTTAAAATTGGATGGGACAGAAACTTGTCTTTGAATACGTTATCTACGTAATGGTTCTTGTATCAGCAAATTGCCACTTTCCCCGTCTTTCACTTTAAATTCACGTCTGGAGATGGACAGACAGTGGATTGGAGAACGTGTTTAAACTAGCCGATAGAAGAACTTGTTGTAGATGGACGGACGAGGACTAAACATTGATAGAATCGAGCAAATTGGCGTCCCTTGTGGTCACACTGATGGCTGATTGATCACCTCCTCCTGCCCATGAGAGAAGAGACTCAACTTAAACTACACGATAAAGACTTTAATCTTGGCCTGGTCTTCCTTCCCATCTACCGAGTCTGTCAGTCAGTCACCTGGCAAACTTGGTCGGTCAAGCCAGAATCTTATTTGTCCCAGATACTTGCAATGCAGCAGGCATGGCGGACTGGCGAGGCGGCATATTACTGATGGTATTCGTCTGGCGTCCTCAGCTACTCTGCCAAAGCCGCCGATTAAAGTTTCAAGACAAGTAGACAAAGAGGAATAGTTGTTGAGCAGTAGACAGGAATGGGAGTGGCCTGACAATATAGGTGCCAGAGTAGTACTCAAAGCCGGGAAGCATCCGTGCTATTAAAATATATTGATCTAAGTCAAGTAAAATGCAATGATAAGGTAAGGTAAAATGCATTGTTTTAAATTAGGTAAAATGCCTTGTTTTAGGTCAAGTAATATGCAGTCTTCTAAATCAGATAAAATGCATTGTTCTAGATCAGGTAATATGAATTGTTCAACTTCAGACATAAGAAGAAGTCGGTTAGCTCGGCCCTCACTGCTCAGACGAAGTACAAAAAGCGTTTAATAAAACTCCCATATGGCCCGAAAACGACAGGAAATAAAAAGGAAATTTATGGAATTTGGTTTGACTGAAAAAACAGTAATGTTAATATAGCAGATTGTCCCTCATTTATCTTTAGTATGTGCTTGGAATGAGAAAAGAGAAGGGCATCTGTAAATCTACACTATATTTCGTTCACATCATTCGATTTTTTTCAGCATGGACAATTCCATATCCACCTACCGACTTAGAGTGAACAAATATGGAATCCGTCATCGGTAGAGGTTTATTGGCTATATCCAGAACGAGTGAATCCAAGCTCTTACTTAGGCGTGATTACCGATCACCATATGTTAACTGTATGCAGGCGATATACACCAGACTTGGCACACAAGGCACTCTGCCTCCATGCTTTAACTGACACTTTGATGGAAGCCAGTGTACGACTGGGCTGGCAGCCTCCATTCTGACTCCTAAAAAACCCGGAGCTCAGAAAAATATGTCACGTGCACTGTTCGGGATATGGAGTTGCCTCGCTTTGCTGTACACAACTTTTTAGTTTATCCGTAAACGTCATCTGTCTTATTCGCTGCCTTGAAAATAGCTTACCTTTCTGATAGCATGCTATCGGTGAACCTGAATGATACTTGTTCCTGTGTGTTTTGTTTGGGAACTAGTTGATCGCAGTGATAAGAGCGATTGTATCATCGCGCCGAGTTTGAACAACCTGACCGTAACGTGACTGTGCAAAATGTCAGTAGTCATGTGAACTGTATGCAATATTCGTTTGGCTACTTGTACAGATATTGCCGGAACACAGTTGAAACAGAGCTCGGAGTTACCGTGAAGTCAGAATTTGTTTCAGCTTTGTCAGAAAGTAGAACATGTTCTGTTATCCAAATCTGATGGTAATCAGTTTTCGACAGAAGAAGGAGTGACACAGGTGCCCTCTTGTCACATCCCCAGGCGCGACTGATAGATAGTCGCCGATAGAGGCAGACTGCTTCCAGGAACTAGTTATGACTCGACACAAATGTGACAAAAGCTAGGGTAGACGGCGAAAACTGAAAATAGCTACTGGTGAAGTTTGTTCTCGTTGTAGGTTGGCTACGTATCACAGCCGATGACACGTATCCTTCCTTTACAAAACAATTTATAA
The DNA here is from genome assembly GCA_016165875.1 of Acanthopleura granulata. Classification (NCBI taxonomy): domain Eukaryota; kingdom Metazoa; phylum Mollusca; class Polyplacophora; order Chitonida; family Chitonidae; genus Acanthopleura; species Acanthopleura granulata. Next base: position 45,409,078 of record JABBOT010000002.1, read on the forward strand.
AATTAACCGAAAACAAACTACCTCTTACAAGCCTCGAAGAACAACGTCATGGTCTCATGGAGATGTCCTTTCTAATACAGATACTCTGTGTATTTCACAGAAAGTTATGTAGAAATTTTGGGCACAGCGGGGACACAGAGAGTTGACTGCTTTGTCCATTAATTTAGGATGCTTAGTAACGTGTTAATGGTGTCTGTAGGCTGTACTGCCTGTCCGAGGGTAACGGGGTGGGTGTATGGATTGGGAGAACCAGTATGACGATCATTAGTCTTGTGGTCAAGTCAGCCAACCAGTCAGTCTTAGAATATGGTTCACTGACACTGAATGTATTTGGTGTTTGCAATGTCCTAAAAAGTAGGTTGTTCTATCTACAAAAGCAATGCAAGAAAATTCCCCGAAATTTACCAGAGAGTGGTCAACATCGTGACAAACCAATAAGCACTTCCTCCTACTCGCTCTCTTGTCATATTTCTCGCGCAATAATGGCTTATGTGGGCAGTAGAGCTGGGAGAGTTTCAGGTGGGAAAGGGCTCACAGTGAAAAAGATATGTGGCACCGCTTATGAAACTACCCTTTTACGGATTTTGCGTCGTGGAGATGTTATCATCGAGGATTGTGAAGTAATGAGTCCCAATCAGGATAGTAAACAAGTGTTTCGTAATGAGTTGGCAAGGCAGGGATGGCAGGTGCATGGTAGACGATGCAGTTGTCAATAAGAAATAATTAACTTGCCCACACACTTATCCCTTTGTTATTTTTGAAACCATGAACTTTTAAGTGTGAAAAAAGGGAGATGTGAGTCTTTGCGGTGTCAAGATGGTATTTACGGTAAGTCAAGACACTTAACACAGTACTCTTGCATTACGACATCGCTTTGTCATGTGTGGTTCATCATAGAGCAATGAGTTCGGGTCATGACAATGGCAGGATGCTCTGTCATGTATGCTACACCATGGAGTAATGAGTCCAGATCGTGATAACGACGGGACGATATGGCATGTGTGGTAGATCACTGGAGTAATGCCAGATGTGGTGCACCTTGGTCATAAAACTGGCGTGATGCTCTGTCATGTGCGGTTCACCATGGACTAAAGAGTCATGGTTATGATAATGGTGGGCTGCTCCGTCAAGTGTGCACCATGGAATAATGAATCCTGGCCATGATAATGAAAGAATGTTCTGTTATGTGTGATGCACCATGGAGTAACGAGTTCCTGGTAATCATCATGACAATACGTTCCGTCATGTTTCTTGCACCATGTACCAATGAGTTCTGGTCATGATAATGGCGGGGTGTTCCGTCATGTGTGGTGCACCATTGAGTAAGGATTTTCGGCTCATGACAATGCGGGGATGTTTCGTCATGTGTGGTGCTGCATTATGGAGTAATGAGTCCTGGTCATGACAATGACGGAATGCTTTGCCAGGTGTGGTGCGTCATGAAGTTTTGAGTCCAGATCAAGATGATGACGTAATGCTCTGTCGTGTTTTGCTGCAGCATGGAGTAATGAGTGATGATCGTGATAATGTAGGGTGCTTCGTCATGTGTGGTTCATCATGGAATAATGAGTCAAGGTCATGATACTGACGAGACGTTCTGGAATGTGTCGTGTATCATGGAGTAATGAATCATTGTCAAGATAATGGCCGGACGTTCTATCATGTGTGGGGCAGCATGCAGAAATGAGTCCTGGCCATGATAATGGTGAGGTGTTCCGTCATGTGTGCTGTACTATGGAGCAATGAATCCTGGTCGTGAGAATGACGGGATGGTTTGCTATGGGTGTTGCACCAATGAGTAACGGATCCTGATCATGATAATTAAGTGATGTTCTGCCATATGAGTTACACCATGGAGCAATGAGACCTGATCATGACAATGGTGGGATGTTCTGTCTTGTATGGTGCTCCAGGAAATAATGAGACCTGATCATGACAATGGTGGGATGTTCTGTCTTGTATGGTGCTCCAGGAAATAATGAATCCTTATCATGACAATGGTGGGATGTTCTGTCTTGTATGGTGCTCCAGGAAATAATGAGACCTGATCATCACAATGGTGGGATGTTCTGTCTTGTATGGTGCTCCAGGAAATAATGAGACCTGATCATGACAATGGTGGGATGTTCTGTCTTGTATGGTGCTCCAGGAAATAATGAATCCTTATCATATAATGGTGGGATGTTCTGTCTTGTATGGTGCTCCAGGAAATAATGAATCCTTATCATGACAATGGTGGGATGTTCTGTCTTGTATGGTGCTCCAGGAAATAATGAATCCTTATCATGACAATGGTGGGATGTTCTGTCTTGTATGGTGCTCCAGGAAATAATGAATCCTGATCATGATAATGACGTTATGCTTTATCTTGGAATGATGAGTCCACATCTGGTAGTGAGTGTGAAGCACCAAAGTAATAAATACCTGCATAGATAAAACTAAAAAGAAACAAAAGAACACAAGGTGATGAATGATTCTCAACCACTTGGTAACTTTAATGGCAAAGCTATAAGGTGGTTCAGAGCCACATTTTTAATGAGACTCCCCTAATGTAGTCAACGCTGTGTTGCAAGGCGGACGTTGATGTATTGGACCAGGTTATAGGAGGGCCAATCCGCATGGCTCGCTCACGGTTCAACCTTGTGTGGGCAGAGATCCATTCAGACTTCGCTATTGTTCACCTATATCATATCTGCTTCATGCTGTTTTATGTAATAAATCTTCTGAACAATATAACATTTCTCATCTTTACACAACCCCAACGTCTCGGATCAATTAAGACCGCTCCATCTGTATCAACCAGTGGAAAGAAAATGCGATAGTGTGTCCATCGAGAGAGCACTGCTTGCACAAAATAAGGGTTTGAAATACAGCCGCAGGGCAAGAGAGGATCGATTGGCTGGAGGAGATGAATAGAGTGTTTGTGAAGTTGCCTAAACCCCGCTGTCTGGAGATCAATGGCCATTGCAAGAGTACTGAAGAAAAATCCGGATGTTAACTAAATGTAAAGTTATTACTCTGGCTCCAACATGCCTCATTCTATTGGTTTACCGAACAGCTATTGTTCTCTTATGTCTGATACTCCCATCGACCGTGTCCTTCACAAGGGGACATGCCGTTTACAACAGAAGTTCTTACTGTCCCACCGTCATTAGCTATCCTCTCTGTAGTCAGCTCAGACCGTTATTTTCTCTTTACTGACCTAACATACCTCTCACCAAAAACGATTCTCGTGGTCAGGGCCTTAGAAATCGGGCGTTATCATCAATCGAAACAAAGATCATTCGGGCTACTGTTCCTCCCTTTCTTTAGATACTCGCTTTATTTCTATTAAACCACTGATAAATGACGAAGACTGATGTTTCTTTTTTTCATATTAATAATTGTGGAGATATGGCAAGGTCCCAAACCTTAACATCGACTTCCTTGACCGAGTTCGTCTCATAACACTGTAACACAAACACTAGATACGTGGAGTTTTAGTCCACAGTTCAGTCTCAACAGGATACTGGCTGGTAAGGCGTTAAAACACACCAATTACACTGGCCGAAACCTCAGGAACAAAACGGCAAAGGTGCTCAGAAAAAAGGCAAAGGCAACATTTCGAATCTCATCCGCAAGGACCGATAAATCAAAACGGGTCTTGGTATTGCAGAATAATGACATCGAATTTACATACAAATAAAGAGGTATCTATTACCTTGCATATGTATTATAAAAATAATATATGATTTCAGAATTCAGAACTTGTCGGTAAAAAAAGGTGAACAGAAACAAGTGAGAGAGCTTGGGTCATGGGTCATGGGTATCTAAATCATCTGTAATCCGTAGTCCAGGTGTACATAATCCACGAGAGGTGAACACAATTCCTATCCGTGCTCCTCATATTTTTTATAGTGAAACATTCTAAAATTATTGTCGTGCCACTGGGCCACTCACTGGGCATTGCTCTCAACTTCCTCGACGAGAGTATATTTCTACCGACTTGCATGTCAGACTAAAGCTTTTTTGCGGTGTGTTATGTACTTGGACAGCCTGAGATATCACTTCGAGGTCTGTTCTCTGCTCTTAGAGGACTACACAGAAAAACCTATATCTAGCTGAAGATGCGAGGCCATCTTTGATGGGGAATGAAAAACCACTTTACCAGGCAAGCTATTGTCCCCGGGAAAAACAGAGAGAGTTCCATATCGCATTTTTTTATGTTGTTGCGTTTTTCAAAGACATAAGTACAAAATGTTATGGTGGTCCCCAAGGGGGTACTTTCTGGTGGAAGTTCAGTGTGGGAATAATGCAGTGCTTAGGACTTATAGCCGTAGTGTGGAATAACTGTCTGGACCATAAACGTGTATCCCAAATGTCTGGGGATGGTATGGGAAAAGTTTAGGACATTGCTGTAATCGTCTTATGAGTGGGTGACGAACAAAAGGCAGGTCTAGGTATAATGGGGAGCAATTTGTCATAGAAACGTCAAGGACAAAGACAAGCTGATTGTCAGAGTAAACTCCCGAGTATGCCAAGGTAATACAGGCTTCCGATTAATGTGGGAGCGGAGTACCGGCATTTCGTAAGCCGTTGCGAGTCATTTAGTAATATCACATCTCTTATGCGTTATCAGGAATGTGATCCCTGGAGTAATTATGAAGACTGGATATTGTCGAACGTTAGATCAGTCCATGTACACTATCAAGTTCATTACGAGTAAATTTATTCCGCCGAACGACTTCAACATCAATGCAAAAATTAAAAGTGAAAGAACTGTCAGGCACAGCATATTCGTTGGTAGCCTCCAAGCAGTCTAATGGCTTGGCACACGCTAACAGGAACATGTGTGAAGGGTAATGTACTCGTGGTACCCAGTCGATTCTCCAGCTTAGCAAATCCTGCAGTTTGTATCGTATTAGAAAGTTCTATTCTTCCCTTGCCGATTCCGGTCGAAGCGGAAAGGCTCCATTTCTGGCGAGGCCCCTTGCAGAGCTGTCATGATATGGTCCGTAAAGAGCCGGCGGCCATGCTGAATGCTGAGGTCTTCCACAGAACCACAAGAACCGCTGTGCAGTGTACGGGGCACAGATACGGTCTTCTCGTCACGTTTTACAGGCGTGTACAGACGGAATTGATTTCCCATTATAGTTTTTTCAACAGGTCAACACAAAACGAACAATATAAAACATCATTTTGTTTTCCACCGTGTAAAGACCATGGAATCTGCTTCTGTAGACTCCATATAGTTCCGAGCGTAACTCGAGAGTAGGCCTTAATTGGCCAAATCATTGGAGGATTGCAATTAAATGGCTGGCATTAATTATACGGCTATTGAGTCTTATTTCCACAATTTAACAGCTGAAAATAAAATACTCGAGCTCCGAACCACTTTTTGGGTTTAATGGCGACTCAGGAGAAGGAGGTATTGTAACTATAGAAACGAGGCCCACGGCCCCTGCCCTGCTTTGGCTCTAACCGGCAAGAAAGAGATCGACTTCAAAACAGTGGGTGTCGATAAATTCCTCTGGTCAATACAATGACAAGCTCGAGAGGGGGTGAGAAATAAGCGCTGAAAAGATTAAAATTTTGATTGCGTAGATTGGCGTCTGAATAGTTAGTGTTCGCCAGACTGAGCGATGGCTGAATTGTATTGAGGGAAGAAGTGGGTGCTGCCAAATTGCTTCCTGGTCCTCAGAGACAAGTCCGACTTCTGGTCAGTTAAAACAGAAAGAACTATTCGAGATTTCTGTCAGGAGCAGATCTCGTGAAGATCCAAGGCTGATGTTATTTAGTCTTTACTACAGAGACAAGAACATTCTCTGGCTCAGCTGCTTTTGCCTTCAATACACAGGACAGAACACTCGCTGGCTCAATTTCTTTACATTCACATACAGACAAGGGTACTCGCTAGCTCACCATACAGACATGAGCACTCGTTGGCTCAGTAGTCTTTGCCTCCTCTGAGACAATGGCACTCCCCGGCTCAATCGTCTACCTTCACGACAGAGACACACCCCGAGTCTACGTCATGTTTTCCTTCACTAAACAGTCAAGAGCACGCTCTGGCTTGGTCCTATTTACCTTAACTGTACAGTCAAGAACACTCCTTGCTTCAGTCGTGTTTGCCTTCACTGTACAGACAAGGGCACTCATCTTTGCGTTCACTATAGAGACAGGGCACTTCCTGACTAAGCCCTGTTTACCTTCGCTGTACACACAAGAACATTCACTGGTAAAGTCTTTACTTTTGCTAATACACACAAGAGTACTCCCTGGTTCAGTAGCCCTTGCCTTCACTACACAGACAACGGCATTGCCTGGCTCAGTCATCTTTTCCTTTACTTTGCAGTCAAAAGCACTCGCTGGTTCAGTCGTCTTTAACTTCACTAATACAGAAAACAGTACACCGTGGATCAGTCATCTTTGCCTTCATTATACAGATCAAAGCACCCATCGGTTCAGTGGCCTAAAGTTGGAAGCCCATGGCCACTGAAGTAGCTGTGGCCGTGTGTAAGGCGAAGAACAGTGGTTTCCATCGAACTGTCGGTTTCTCTTCCAGCGATGAACCACTGTGATATAAAGTATGTCTGAGTGTTGTGTACCAGCCAGACACACACATAAACTGGTCTGTTTTTACGAAGATGTGTACTGCTGGTCAACTCAAAGACTATGGCGACATTGATAATTTACGCTATGCTTTGGATGATTACAAAAAAGACTTGATATTATTTTGGCATATAGTTGAAACCTTGGAAGCATACTTAATCGGAGTTTGGAAATTTCTCCAACAAGGCTTTAGGTTCTAAGACGAAGACTGTGATACCATAGTTGATATCCATATGCATGTTAACAATATGGAAAGTAAATCCAGATCTTGTTGCATGTTGTTGATTCTTACAAGTCGAGATACGCTGTTACCCCTTCAGTATTCTTACAAGTCTAGATACGATGTTGTTGTTGATTCTTGCAAGTCTAGATACGATGTTACCCCGTTCAGTATTAATCAGTATGGATATATTTTCTTAACTAGGATTAAATACACATTTTTCATTTTTCATTGATAAAATATCACCCCTTTTGAGTTTTTCGCACACATGAAGTAAATAAAAGTCACAGTATTGCTCGTGGAAAAGTCTAACCGATTGTAGGGTCAGCGCGATACAACCGTTGTTTATTACTTCAGTTCTATTACCTCGGAATTTGCGAATAAATTTCCATTGTTTACTTGAACTTGCATTGCTAGCTTATGCAGTGAAAGCGTACAACTGCTCGCCATTAACCGATGTCATGGAAAGGAAATATAAAATGTTCTCAATAATAAAAGACGTTCGCGATTTCATTATAGTTTATATGAAGAAGTATGGGAAGGAATTGTTAACATAGTGATCAGATAATCTCTTACGAGCCCACTGTACTTTGATATCATCTGTTGACGGCAGTAACAGATTTCCTCATAACTTCCATAACTGCCCATAACAGCAGAACGTATGGCACAGAATCTTCGTCAAAGGCTGACTCAATTCTATTCTTTTCAAAGCAAGCAAAAGTTGTTTTTTCCTTCAATCGCCATTTAAAACAAATTAGGACGAGTCGCCGTCTGATCGGGAACAAAGTGGACAATAACACCAACTCATTTGAATTTTGACATAATGAGTCTATTATTGTTCTCTATGAACTCAAAGGCTGAGCAGGTAAGCAATAACTAGATCTATTAGCACTAATCATGGGTTGCCGATGTGTAATTGCTACATCCTAGCTGTGACATTCCTGCTGTAGCCAGCTCTATTAGCTGAGCTTCTCGAGCGTTCTCTATATCACCGACAGGGCATATGTGTTTTGGGTTCAACAGAGCTGCGTGTTGTTCAGGCATCGCGGGAAGCAGAAGGACCGGCAAAAGGAAGTCACAGTCTGGCATATCGGAAGACGAGTCAGAATCCCTAGGGCAAGGATGGACCGATACTTTGCCAGAAATATCTGCCAACAACGGAATAGCATCTCTAGCTTAACCATCGACTTGTCACTCTGCATGCAACAATAACTAGATTCATACAACAACCCCGTAATCCACGTGTTTAATACATTTCACCATGGGGCAAGAATATAATTATTTATCATAGAATGTCACCGTTCCTCAGCAGAAAAAAATTAACCTGCATTAAGTGAAACCGCGCTGACAGACGTTAATGTTCATAAAACTATAAAGCCCTCCACGTGGGTTGAGACAATTTTCTGTGAAGGATAAAAGCTAACTGCAAATGGCATTCTCACTCAATCCTGTAGGGTTTCAAAAGCCTGGCGGATAACGCCCACAATTGACTGGCGTTTCCATCATAACATTTTGTAGCATTTCTTTCCCTCGAAAAGCTATGTTGTTTACCACATTTTGGGCGCAAGACCACAAGGTTTGTTATCCGATACTGACCACTAATGATTTACATCTCTTTTGGGCCCTGTAACATGTGTAATGACAAACCGTGATGATCAATCTGTGAAAATCTCTCCGTGATGATCTGTCCGTGACAATTTCTCCCTGACAATTTTCGCGCAAAGATCCGTCCGAGACGATTTGTCCACAAAGATCTATCCATGACGATTTGTCCACAAAGACATGACCCTGTTCATGCTGATCTGTACGTGACGATCAGTCCTGTAAAAATCTGTTCGTGACGATTTGTCCACAAAGATCTATCCATGACGATTTGTCCACAAAGACATGTCCCTGTCCATGCTGATCTGTACGTGACGATCAGTCCTGTAAAAATCTGTTCGTGAAGATTTGTCCACAAAGATGTGTCCGTGATGACCTATTAATGATGATCTCTCGGTAAAGTTCTGTCCGTGAAGAACTGTCGACAGAAGTGGTCTCAACAACCTTCACGTTTGTGTCATTCAAATTTACCGACAAAAAAGTAAGTTATGTTCACGTCATTCTCGGTTGTGATTAATATGAAGACTGAAGTTGTGCCTGCAGGTGACAATGAGGACATTACAGTTTTCAGGGTGTTTTCCATGCCAGAATTCTTTTACATTTCAGAAGGAAGAGTAGGTCAAGTCACTTTTCGAAATGACCGTGACACGTTTGAAATATTCAAATTTCTCACAGCTAATGTGACCACAAGATAGTCAGTTAATTAGTTTCATCGATAAGAGTGGCGAATTTAAGAAAGTAGTTCTTCTTAATAACGTAGAAATGGGCAAATCATGTGTTAGAGTTCTTTTGTGTCCATCGACTTTCAGTTCAGAAATCTCCGACGATATTTTTGGGTGATGGACCAATACTAAAATTTTAAAATACATAAACGATTTCTACGACGATTCATCTACACCTGCGTCATCTGTTAGTGACGATCAGTACATGAAGATCTGTCCGTGACGATCTATCCGTGAGGAATTGTTCGTCACGTGCATAAAGTTCTGTGACTGACTGTCAATCCCTGAATGTCTGTCCGTGACGACATGCCCTTGACAATGTGTTAGTGACAATCTGTCCATGACGATCTATCAGTGACAGTCTGTCCGTGACGATCTGTCAGCAACAATCTTCCATCGAAAATCTGTCAATGACAATTGGTCCGTGACGATCTGTCCGTGGCAATCTGTTAATGTTGATCTGTTCGTGACGATTTGCTAGTGACCATCTGTCCGTGGCAATCTCTCCGTGACTATCTGTCAAAGACGATATGTCCGTGCCAATCGTAAGTCATATTTCCCGACACCATTTGCGTACATGACGTTGTCTAGGTTGTAGTGTCATAAGGCGTTATAAGGTGATTTACCAGAAAAGTTATAAAACATCGGTTTATGAAGTTTTGCTAAAGTCGACCTCGCTGTCCTTGACGGTCTTACCGTGACGCTGTCATTGATGATCTGTCTGTCAAGATGTGACGTGAATGTATGAGGTGATCGTTGGGTTATTCTTCCGTGTTCGTATGTTTGTGAGACGATAAGCTGTCAACGATGCTCTCACACATTTTAACGTGTGTGGAAGCCCATTGATTGTTGTCCACTAACATGACATTGTATATCTAAGCCAGCTTTCACAAAAAATCACAAATGAATTTCTCGTAACGTTTTCTCGTAAATCACTGCGCCATATGGAGCGCGTCTTTTACGTGGAAAGTCCGAGAGATCCCTCACAGAATATAGTAGAACCCTCACAGAATACATTATGCACCATTGGATGAATTTTGCCTTATGGCAAACTCTATGTCAGAATAGCAAACAAGTCAGTACAGTTCACAGTCCATTGGTCACATTAGCTTTCTTCTACAACAACAAAGACGTTATGGAGACATGATTAATCCTTTTGCCCTCTGATCCCAGTATTGTCTGCCCGAAGACTAAAAGCATAATTCCAGTCCATCTAATCTCGTCTGTTGCCTTTCCAGATATTGGAAAGTACTCAAATTAAAATGTCACCAAAATTTTTCCGGGAAAAAATCCACAGAAAACCTAAGCGGTATGTTACGATGGCCTTGGCTCCATCGCCATTCGAATGCATGATATATTCTTTGCTCTCTTTTGTGTGAGCAGTGCCATTGTAGGCAAACAAGCGGGAGTCCGGATGTGTGAGCGGGCAGGCTGCCGGGAAGCTATTTGCCCATCTGGAAAAAGGTGGAATGGAGCAACGATTAGCATTGCAGGTAGTCCTCATTCTATTCCTGGTGGCATTCTGGTTATTCTCTGTGATTACACCGCCTAGCCCGCTACGAACCAATTTCGTTGACAACAACAAACCTCGACCGCTACCATCCACTTCGTTGACAACAACAAACCTAGCCAGCTACCGTCCACTTCGTTGACAACAACAAACCTAGCTCGCTACTATCGACTTCTTTGACGACAACAAACCTTGTCAGCTACCATCCACTTCATTGACAACAACAAACCCAGCCCGCTACCATCCACTTCTTTGACAACAACAATCCTAGCCATTTACCACCCACTCCGTTAACAACACCAAATCCAGCCCTCTAGCATTCACTTCGTTATCAACAGCAAATTCCGCCCGCTACCACCCGTTAACAACGACAAACTCAGCCTCTACCATTTACTTTGCTACACATGTACTTTTCCTGTATACACCGGAAGTTCATAAATAATCTGTGTTTTTGTGTGTGTTTACGCAAGGAGTTGTTTTAATTTATGGAAGGAAAGTCCTACGTTGTACCATTGTAGCCTAACAGATGTGTCCAGCGCCATCACAAGGCACAACTGTATCAAATACCATCCCAGCTAAAAGTAAACATATGAATTTAACTGTACGTGCTGCATGTGTATTGTGAAAGGCTGAGGTGAAGGAATGATGACAGCCAGAATGAAGTGTGCTGTGATACTGTGAACACTCAGTCAAGAGCTGGATTATAAAGTGTGCTGTGATACTGTGAACACTCAGTCAAGCCCTGGATTATAAAGTGTGCTGTGATACTGTGAACACTCAATCAAGCCCTGGATTATAAAGTGTGCTGTGATACTGTGAACACTCAATCAAGCCTTGGAATATAAAGTGTGATGTAATAATGTGAACATACAATGATGACTTGGAATGAGCATTGGGCTGTGAAACTAGGAGCTTACAATGATGCCTTGGAATGTGAAGTGGGTTGTGGTACTGGGAACACACAATGATGCCTTGGAATGAAAAGTGGGCTGTGATACTGAAAACATACAATAATGCCTTGGAATGTGATGTGAGCTGTGATACTGGGAACATACAATGATGACTTGGAATGTGAAGTGGGCTGTGACAATGTGAACATACAATGATGATTTGGAATGAAAAGTGTGATGTGATACTGTGAGCATGCAATGATGACTTGAAATGTGAATTGGGCTGTGATACTGAGAGCATAAATTGATGCCTAGGAATGTGAAGGGTGGTGTGATACTGTGAGTATACAATGATGCCTGGGAATGTGAAGTGGGCTGTGATACTCTGAGCATAGAATGATGCCTTGGGAGGTCAAGTGTGCTGTGATACTATGAGCATACAATGATGATTTGGAATGTGAAGTGTGATACTGTGAGCATACAGTGATGATTTGGAATGTGAAGTGTGATACTGTGAGCATACAGTGATGCCTTGGAATGTGAAAGTGCTGTGATACTGGGAGCTTAAAATGATGACCTGGAATGTGAAGTGTGATGTGGTACTGTGAGCACACAATAATGCCTTGGAACGTGAGGTGAGCTGTGATACTGTGACCATGCATCATGCCTTGGAATGTGAAGTGGGCTGTGATACCGGGAACATACAATGATGCCTTGGAATGTGAAGTGGGAGTGTCAAGTGTGGTGTAATAATGTGAACATGCATGTACAGCTTAGAGTGTCAAGTGTGCTGTGATAATGTTGACATGCATTTATATCTTAGGGTGACAAGTGTGTCATGATAATGTGGACATGCATGTATGGCTTAGAGTGTCAAGGCGTGATGTGATAATGTGGACACTCATGTATGGCTTAGAATGTCAAGGCGTGATGTGATAATGTGGACACTCATGCATGGCTTACAGTGTCAAGGTGTGATGTGATAATGTGGACACTCATGTATGGCTTAGAGTTGAAATGACTGTAAATATCATACTCTGTGGGAAAATGTAGGCAATAAGGAAAGAGTCAATGTGTTCGCATGATATTAGCCTCCCAGATTTGCACTCAAACGAATTAATCAGCTTTATCATGATTTAATTCACTAACATGTGTGAAAACCGACATTATCATTTTAGTGACTGACTCTGACAAAAACCCGCAATGAAGATCAGTTAGGACAGAATTAGTTGTAATAGCCGCAATTCATGAGACACGTGAGTGTGAAATTCGTGGAAGATAATGTCCTCTGGCATCACGCTCATCTGAAGTGCATTAGCGTTACTCGGTCGGTCAGCCTTCAATATCTATCATGAAGCGCGGTCTTACCGGACAATATTTTGTCGGGTTATACAAATAGCGTCTCTGGATACACCTTAAATCATTAACATTAAATCATGAAAATAAATTGCTGATCAAAATAACAAAAATTCACCATGTTACATGATTTGGCATGAAATAATAACCTATTTATGCATGTTCACTGCTACACATTAAATCTAAATGCTTAGAGCTAATCATACAACAACAATTTAAACTGGTTTCTCAAAATATAACTTAAACATGTCTCAGAACAAAACCTCTGAGGTCACAAATCGTGGTGTGTGTAAGTCTACCTGATTGGTTTGTCCAACTAAACCGAGTACATATTGATGATAGCTATAGATTTTGGCGCGCCACAACTCGCCTAAAGAGACATAAAATACCATAAACAGCATGATATTCCATTACACTAAAGGTTTGGCTCTCAGCAAAAAATATTTTTGGAAAAGTAATTCTCACCTCTGATTCATTTTAGGCTCAACTAAAGTACTTCGTGTAATATAATATAATGGTCTATACTGTATGATCTATAAGCAAAATAGCAGAACTGGATTAATATGTCCTGTCAGTTTACAAGATGCGGAGAATTTTAATTTCATTTTTTAATTTAAGTTTTCCTATTGCACACCAAGGCTACATTTTTATATTTTATTTTTTTACAAAATGTAGTTAAAATATTTCAGTACGGCCTCAATACGAGACGAACCGCGTGTGTTGTTTTCTGTCAGGTCAGCAATCTTCAGTCGCTCGCTGGGTTTGGGGGAAAGCTGTCCATAACCTCGCCTTTTTTCCAATACCTAGGTTTACTGTGGTTTCTCCGTAACGGTTAACGCCCGTCGGTAACACATTTCCAAACCATTGTGTTTTACTGTTAAAATAAATTCACTTTGCTGTTTTCTTGGCACATGTTTGTCTTCTGTGTGATGTTTACGAAGGGGCTAACGAAGACAAGTGTCTACGTCCTACGTCATTCACCACATAGCGACCGAAAGTACCAAAGCCAAATTAGAAACAAATTCAGCTGCTGGACTTTTAGACGTTTAAAACTATTTACCTCTCTCTTGTATTTTAATGATTTAACAGGAGGAGGACATAAGGGTAAACATTGCATTGAACTTTCAACCTGTACATTCATCATAACAGACCTCTGTGCTGCTAAACTGTGTTGAGGTAAACAGGGAGGCATTGTAGTGGGCATTAACATCTACAACTGATTATACCTAGATACTCATATATCCCAGGATAGTTCTTCTATGTCAGTTTATTTGGAGTTATTGATGTAATTTGATATTTTGGGTCCCTGAAAACGGAAAACTCTTTGGTAATACAATTTTTTTTACAAAATTAACAGCCATTTTTTTAGCTCACCCTAGTTTCTCTATTCCCAAAACCATATTCTCTATTCCCTTCACTACAAAATTTGTAGGCAGGATTGGCGTTCTTTATTCAAAGCCAATGTTTCAAACTCATCTTTCATTCTTTCTAGTTGCGCCCTTAATGGCAGAACAGATGAAACATAGTATCAGCATCGTGTATGGGATCTGATTGGGTTGCTGACCTGAGACCAGTGTTTATGAGGAAAAAGGAGTGTCAGCTGCAAAGCGGGTTATATTTGTTACTGTCAAAATTAGGCTTTCGTGATATTAAACACTACAATTGCTGAGGTATATAAACACATTTTAAAAGCTATTTATGAAGTTAACAATAGCGACAATGGGGGCAGTTCTTACGTTTATTCATTTATTTATTTGACTGATGTTTTACGCCTTAATCAAGAATACTTTACCTGTACGACGGCGCCCAGCATTATGGTGGGAGGAAACTGGTCAGAGCCCGGGGGAAACCCACGACCATCCGCGGGTTACTGACAGACCTTTCCGCGCACGGCCGGAGAGAACGCCAGCATGAGCTGGACTTGAAATCACAGCGACCGCATTGGTGAAAGGCACTGGGTCATAACGCCGCACTGGGGCGCTAACCACCTCGAACATGGAAGCCCCGACAGTTTTCATGGCCTGAGCACCAGGCTCCATGAGCTGGTCAGTCTCTTGTTGCTCCGGTGGGATCTTAACTGAGCAGGTCAGACAATTAATGTTCCAGTGGAAGCTTCTCTGAGTGCTGAGCTCACTGAGCTGGCCAGACACTTGATGCTCCAATGGAAACTTGTCTAAGCTAAGCTGTCTGAGTTGACCAGACACTTGATGCTCCAGTGGGAGCTTGCCTAAGCTAAGCTCTTTGAGTTGGTCAGACACTTGGTGTTCCCCACGAAGATTGTCTGAGCTGGCCTGACATTTGATGCTCCAATGGGAGCTTGTCTGAGCGAAGGCCTAGAAGCTGGCCAGACACTTCTTGTTCCAGTGGAAGTTTGTGTGAGCTTTTAGCTCTCTGAGCTGACCAGGCACTTGATGCTCCAGTAGGAGCTTGTCTGAGCTTATAGGTATCTGAGCCGGCCAGACGCTTGATGCTCCAGTGGGAACTTGTCTGAACTAGGCTCTCAGTCCATGATGAAAACACATTGTCCGTGTTGATATACCTATGTCTCCATCTATTATACTTGAGAGCACACTCTCAGTGCCGACATACATGTGTCTCCATCTATCAAACTTCAGAACACACTGTCCGCGTTGATATACCTGTGTCCTTGTCTATTTCAGCTGAGAACGCTCTGTCAGCGTTGATATACCTGTGTACCCATCTGTTTCAGCTGAGAACACAGTGTCCGTGCTGATATACCTGTGTCCCCGTCTATCATATCCTAAAACGCACTGTCCATGTTGACATCCTAATGTCATAGTCTATCATACCTGAGAACAAATTATCCATGCTGACATACTTGTGTTTCCGTCTATTTCACCTGAGAATACACTGTCCTTATTGACATGCCTGAGTCATGGTATATCATATTTGATAACACACAGGTCGAGTTGACATTCCTGTCTCTTCCGTCTTATCTGAGAACACATTACCTTTCTTGACATACCTGTGTCCCCGTCCATCATACACGAGAACACAAGCATGTCTTTGGTGACATCTATCACACCTGAGAACACACAGTCCCTGTTGACATGCCTGTGCCCCTTCCGTCATACCCGAGAACACACCTTCCGCGCTGACATACCTGTGTTTCCGTTTATCATACCTCCGAACACACTTTGCGTACTGGCATACCTGCACCTCCGTCTATCATACATGAGAACACATTGTATATGCTGACATACCTGTGTTCCCGGCTAATATACCTGAGAACACACTGCCCGTGCTGACATGCCGTGTCCCGGCTGTCATAACCGAAAGCACATTTTCCATGCTGACATAAGCTGTGTTTCCGTCTATCATAAATGATAACACACGGTGTGTGCTGACATACCTGTGTTTTCATACCTGAAAACACACTGTCCGTGTTGTCCCTGGCTATCATACCTGAGAACACTCAGTGTGTACTGACATACCTGTGTCTCCATCTAACATACCCGAGAACACACTGTCATTGTTGCCATGTCTCTGTTCCCGGCTGTCACACATCACAACAAACTGTCATTTTTAACATACTCACGTGGATGCACTTTTTTAAACACTTGTACTTAAGCCTAAACTTACACTTCTCTCCACAGTTAAATGACCAATTCGTGCCGCGTGTATTATGGTCTCTTTTTTTCATTTCTAACACGTGGCCTTGATGAGGTCTTCATTTTTTTTTTTGCCATGCAAATAACATACCTTGTACCAATCCCCTTAATGAGTAAACGTCCTTTTGAAATTTTTAAGAATAGCTGTATAGCGTTAAGTAGGTTTCTTTCTTGCATAAAACTTTGAGAAAAAAGGAGGGGAAAATGCTGGAGGTCGTCTTTAGGCTAGGACGACGACTCGCCCACAAAACATGGTGGAAACTAGCCAATAACTCAGGGCGCTTCTTCCAGGCTAAGACTCTGTTCGTTGTGAAGACGTCAGTGCTCCACTTTTGAACTGTATAAAAACAGCTCAGCCTTAAAGAAAAACTTGGTAATTCGCCTGATGCCGGCAATCTTGTGACATTTTCCTCAGAAGTTTAGGCATTTTTTATCCGACCATAGCGATGTGTTGTGTAAAATATTGCCATAAGGTAATATCTTGGCCGTGGAATCAGTCACTGTTAAAGGCTGGTTGTCTAATCTGTAGGACGGAGGTGATATATGACGGCTATAACTATAGCCAGCATTTGTTCGCTGGAGACCGGATTAAACAGCCAGCTATTTTATCATGACAGTTTGAGGAAAGAGGCGCCTAAGCCGGAAGTCAGCCGAAGGAAATTAGGCGAGTACTACCCAAGACTGATACATAAAATAGCTAAAAAGTGTGAGAAATTACCTATCAATAATATGCCATAGTGAGGCGAGGAGTCGCCAAAGCTTGCAGTTCACAACCTTTGCAAATCATAATGAGTGACAGTGTTGGTGAATAATTCAGCCGCGTCAACCGGAAAGGCGGCGGCAAATGGGCCTTATTCATTCCCATCTTGAACCCAGAGCTCAGCTTTTTGACGATCCTTTCTTCGGTTGTTAATGTTACATCCAGATTTACTGAACATTAATCATTACAGTCTAGACGCGAAGAAAAAAGTAGCCAGCCAAGACCTATATTATTGTCTTTGCCGTAAAGTCTTTGTTTTCTCCCGGCTTATTCCTACGTCCGTAAGCACACGGGCCGCCATTGATTGTCGGTATTGCCTTGTACGCTACACTTGCCCATAAATAACACCATGTGCATATTACGAGGGATGATAATTACAGAATGTCAGGCAGGCCGACTTTTCATAACCAGCAACTGACACCATTGACAAGGGCATAGTTAACAAATTTGTCTTGGGTACCTTAGTTATTGGCTCTTTTAATTCCAAAATTACACACAATGTCAACG
Organism: Acanthopleura granulata; assembly: GCA_016165875.1. Taxonomy (NCBI): domain Eukaryota; kingdom Metazoa; phylum Mollusca; class Polyplacophora; order Chitonida; family Chitonidae; genus Acanthopleura; species Acanthopleura granulata. Next base: position 45,426,868 of record JABBOT010000002.1, read on the forward strand.
TTTTTTTCGAGGCTGTCTTTGTTAGAGGTAATATTGCTAGACACTAATATTTTTTAGGTATAATTCCAGTAACATAACATGTAGGTACTGTTAATTATGAGGAGCCGCTTTCCAAACATTACTTGGTTACATATTCAGGGAATGACGCTATCTTGTTTAAATTACCGCAAGACAACGTCACGTTGGTCAACAGTTACTAAAGACAGGTTTAAGACGTTTTATTACAACCCCTAATGTGTTAATCACGTTGCTTTTTATTTTCGTTTTTATTTTGCAACAGAATGCGGAAAAATTTGTCTTAACACGCACAGCACATTTTCTTTGACTTCCGGTATTGCATGTCCCATGTGAAGTGACATTAGTCTCTCGTCGGCTGACCTTTTCCTCCGACTAGAATCACTTGTACGTCATCGTCCTGTGTTCCTGATTTGAATTGGTAAGTATTCCAACTCGACAGCCTATTAGAATGTTATCTGTGCTCAAGATGTGATCGTTCCCTATCTTCTTTTGACCGCAGGACAGTTTTTGTGTACGTTATGAATGCACTGCCCAGAGCCTTTGCCCGGGCCAGTGTCTGTACACAGGGACCATTCATCAGTGAGCTGCTAACTCTGTCTCGCGGAGACCAGCGCTAATTGACAGACCCAACCGAACCGAAGAAGGGTTTGGCCAAGACTGACACCGTTCGACAAACCGGCCACCAAACTAACCAACCTACACCATATTTAGCGGAGTTATCGGCCTTCTAGAAGTGTCCAAACGCACGATCAGTCAGATATCCACCGACCTACAGTTCTATCTCGCGATATGAAGCGATATCTATTATATCCAATTTTACACAGAGGAGTTGACCAAGATAGGTAGCTGGTGCTCAATTAGGAGAGGAGTGTACAATGCGAAAAAGTCCATTTTCCTTGGGGGGGGGGGCATATTTTCTTAATTGTCTTTAACGGGATTATGTCATTTTGTAACGCAGACTGTGAAGTTTGTTGGATGTCATTTACTTTTGTAAACATGTGTGATCGGTAGTTGCGTCAACAGGATAGGGATGTGAGTAAATAGAAGTGTCCACGAGATTAGATGAGACGCATGCTTGCGGTCATTGCATTTCTCAGTGTGAAATCCGTGAAGCTCAACACTTCCTCGGTTTCGTATGGCGCCCTGTACGAAGATTTTAACTACATTCCCGAAGGCTTGAACTCTTTCCCCCTGACTGCCAGTGGGAGGTCCGGATTAGGCGTTACATGTTAAATGAAGAGACAAAAAAACCATAACCAGAGTTATTTCAGAAGAGAGGTATTATTTTATGGCGTGCTTGACAACTGTATAAATCACGTTTTAATCAGGAATTCTTACCAGGCCATAGGATATGCCATTTTACAGAAACCGGAAACCGTCCGCACCCTACGCTCTTCAGTATTAAGGGAGAGACGCTCTTTTGTGTGCGAAGAGAGGTCAGGTTGATTATTACAATGGAAAGCCACTCATGGTTGCCTCATGGTTGTCGATTTTCCTCACCTGGGTGTTTTGCTTACTTCGAGCTGCGATATCTCGGTTATCCTACATCACAAAAATAAAAAAAGGATTTTTTTTACTATGAATAGGATTCTTTATAGACAAATATATACAACTGGCCTAGTGTTTTCTTCTCTTTTAAGGTGTATGAACAATTAAGTATGACCATTGGTGAACCGCACTTGTGTGCGGCTTGTGCGATAATTATATACATGTTGTCTACGCATATATAGCTGAGCTAGGAAGAAAAAGGTGTGTGGGTGTTATTGTCGGATCAGGGACACTGAGGGAGATTCTCGTCTGAGTTAGGCAGCTATGAATGTCCCTTACATATTCAATATAAAATAAAACAGTTCGGTTTGAAAGGAAAGCAAAAGAACGTTATTGCAGACATGGATCACGTTTATTCTGCCGGGATGGCGCACAAAACCAACCAACAAAGTTTCCCTATTGAGCACTCACTTATTACAAAAACATTAACGGGTCTAATTTAGGAGTAGCTTGCTTGGTATATATGTCCAAGCGGGTCGTCATTCATGCGTAGGTCAAACATGGTGTAAAAGTACAGGGTCATACATTGGTACCGCTCTTGTTAGATCTATATTCAGCGTGGTTCCTAGCGCCTTAGATCCCAGAATGGATAACAGTTATTCCGGACTCAACTCGTCCAGCAATACTGGGAATCTTCGTCCATCTATCGATTATTGATCTACACTGCAGTCCTGAGCTGGATATCCACGGTCACTCACATTTATTTCTGTACACTAACCCTGACATCTTCCTTTAGTGTTGTAATTGTTGTATATTGTTGTAATCTACCAGCCTACCAACTCAGACATCTAATGTTGTAAAGAAAAGGTTTCGTGGTCTAACAACTAAGAAAAACTAAAAGCACCAAGCCACTAGTGCACACCCATGAAGTATTAATGTGTAATAGTACGTGATACAAAATGTATATTGTAGCCTGCTAAATGTTGTATTCTTCATTGGAAAGATGGCGGTAGCATTTAATTTTGGAGTTGATAAAAACAAAACATTGCTATACGACTTGGTCCGTATAACTGTTTAAACGAAAAGGAGATTTGGCTTGCTCAATTCGATTAACTACAAACTGTAGATTAATCATGCCTAATATAATGTAGCAAAAACACTTGTACTCTCGTATGTACATGCATCTGTACATTTTTAAATCTTCTGGACACAATGGGATTCTGACCATCTTTAGAGCTGATCACAAAACGTAACCAGATATTTACTCGAACTTCATCTTTCCTTAGCTGTTCATGGAAATGTCTCTGTGTAAAACCAGTTCAATATGGAAACGTTATTTATTGTTTGAACAGATAAATCTGCCGTCAGCGATAAATGTGTCTTTCTGAAAGGCAATATTTCATCATGACAGAATCAATGTAGTAAAAATGAATATATTTATACTTCCACGATGATATCGCGAGATACATTTAACAGTGAAACACTTTTCAAATTTTTACGAGTGCTCAGATACATTTTATTGATGCATTGTCTACTGCTAATTTCTAAAACCTACGCCATCACAGAGAAAATCTGGCTATATAATGCAAAGAGCGAGAGTGTTTATCTCTGAACTAGGAGGCCTCATGTTTTAAACTGTCGGTCTTTTATTAAATTAATTTACAGTTATCTATACCACGAGGTGATCTGAAACGACCTTGAAGCTTTGTAAGTTTCAACGACATTGTAAAACAATAAAATATGTCAAACTACAATGAAGGCTGTTTAATCTGTGGGTATTTGCGAAGAAAACCCTACCACCGTTAAATCCTGTCAATTTGCCTGAAGGCATCTTCCGTCTGTTTCTATGTGATCAGAAGCATAGCGGTATAAGACAGCTTATACATAAGCTGCGTCAAACCTTTGGTCACTCAGACCACAGGTACATTTGCACTAAAAGCCAAATTTCCTTACCAGGGGAACATAAATGGGATTTTTAAACGTTATTTAACAAGGCAAACATGCTAATGGGGTATATTTCAGAGAGCTGGCTTCTTCTACTCTTTGCTTTCCGGAGTCGTGATGATTAATAACCACGTTATGCCGTCTTGACGTAAGTTTCCAGAAGCCAGCGAACATGGGAATCAATCTGGTGTTATAGGGCCTGTCGTCGGAGGACTTGCTCGGATTTCCGTATCATTTTACCCCGCCATCTTAAATTGATCACCGCGACGAAGTCCTTCAATCCAGACTGCTCGTGATGGCGAAGTTCCTCGGCGATTTAGAGGCCAAAGTCAAACATATGCATATTGACCGTGAGGAGCCCTGTGAAACTCCAAGACTCTCCAAACCCAGGGTCAACAGGTTTGGACTTGAGAACTGCTTAGCTGCCAATATTATTTCAACAATCTGAAGGGTGAAATTACAGGAGATTGCCATATATCAGGGGTAATTCCCTCGCCTGCAAGACTTTTCTGTCAATGGTTTTCTCAAGAAGAAGCTTTTACTGTTTGCCATTAACGCCTGACACAGGATCCTGACCAAACATTGGTCTGCATTCTGGTCGGCCGAGGGAGAAAAACGCCAAATTACTTGTGCATTCCAAACAGTTGAAAACCTTGACTTCGACTTTGAAGCAGGTGTTGATTCCCATGGGGAATAGTACACGTGGAGCTGTTGTAAACGTTGCACGACATCTTCGCATCAAGCTGGGTGTCTAAACCGATAGCTGTGCTTAATCAAACCAACCTTCGTCAATAACATCATCGTCTCCTTTACAGGGGAGCTTTTTCACAACGACATTGTTTGATTCTTCCAAAACATCAATACTGCTTAAACGCATCAAACATCACCAAGGTGAAACATCAAACAACATCTGAAGTATCAACTAGAAAGTTCGTGAGTTATGGGTCATTTGCCGAATATATCGTCACGGCACATAGGTTAAAACAAATTAATACCTCGAGTGAACAGATATTCCTCTATATAACACATATTCTGCACGCCAATGCTGCTGGGAAGTATTTCAATGAATGTTGACGGTAAATGCTTCTCGGCGATAATTGCCCCTCTCTTCTATCTAATAACTGAGTTTCTGTTTGTTCACTGGCTTGTCAAACCCAATCAGAATGACCGGATACGCTTACTTACTTCCACATGCCCCGACGATCCAGTTAATGCTTTACGTCGGATAGCAACTACAAAATCTTATGTTTCCTGGAAAAGCAGATGAGGAAACTAGTCAGGCTTCCAGCAAACGAGCCGTATATAAATCTGCCTGATCTGAGACTGTAACAAGCTCCTTCTGCACGACTTACCAACTAAACATAACATTCTGAAGAGTCTTCTTAGTGATAAAGATATTGTATGTAAGTGTACCAGGTCTGCGATAGAGACCATCCATACCTCATCTAAGTCGCTGTGAAAGTCGGATAGTACGGCAAAATGCGAAGATTGTTTTCAAGAAAGACGTTAGTGTAGAACTGAAGCGCCTTTTCAAACATTTTTTGTGTGTCTGAGAGATTTAAGACAGCATATGAAGAGCAAGTTAAGAATTGGCGGGGGTAGAGGCTGTGGCATTAAAGGAGCAAGCTAATGGCGGTCATCTCCGGGTCTGGCTCCCTCCCCCAGAAAGACGACCACAGTTACAATAGATCCGGCGGATAATTTCCTGTTTTGGTGCGAAACACTGTGTCGCTATGCGGGATAACTCTAGTATAAACACCAACCGCCATTAGCTTCACCGGAACTTGAGAATCTTCCAACTGCCATTTGCTGCCGTCTCCTCTTCAACGCGGGGATTTGCGATAGATATCGCCAAACGCAATAACTTCGTATTATAATTCACTTTAGCGACGAGCTCTTGACAGTGCGAGCTGTGTGATTGTGTTGACAGCTATTGACATTCTCCCTGGACCGCTAATATTCCTGGAGCTGGCCAGCGGCGCTTGATTCTGTTCGTGTCACTTTCGCGCTACTTGCCATTCTCCAACTCCAATATCAACAAATGGAAGAAGTAAACTAATCTTAAACTGTCATTGTAACTCCCAGATCCTTTGCGTTTTAATGTATGTTTACCAGCTCGAGGGGTTATCCTCTACGATTTAGCCATCAACAAATCCCTGCTTGCAAAGGTGTTTGTTTGACCGGATCAGACGTCAGACCATTGCGAGTATATATAATCAATACCAGAAAGGATCAAAAGGCGTAAAGCACAGCCTGTGATATTGATTTCAATTTCGGACCAAAGTAATAGGCCCTTCCTGGGTGTATCTGTGAGTAACCCCCGTCAAGCGTGCTAAATCCTCCAGCACCCAAGGTCCTAGAATGAGATGTGGCCAGTTTGCGTCCAAGTGGACAGACGGATGTGTTTTTGATCAGGGAGCAGCAAGCCGCACAGACAAACCCCTGCTTAAAAAACTACTTGGGGGCCATTCTGACAGAGCCAGGGGCAATTTCCCAAGGTGCTCGTTTCAGAGCTGGACGGCTCTATGCAATCAACCGTTGTATCATTACACTGCCTTTCTAGGCTAACAACAATACCACCCAGAATTAACAATAACAACTATAAAATTATTTGCATTTGTTCTGATTTTATCACCATATGCAAAGGTTAGGGGTGCGTTTAAGAGTACAATTTTAGTGAAGTATCCAAAATGTTTTTAATTAGGAACAGCCTCTGTAGGGTCACGTGCACACGTGATCGGAAAGTGACATCTAAAGTATGTCAGGTGGGAAGAAAGATGACACTCATACCATTGTACAAGGCTTGGAGGCAACTGTGTTTTTGTGTCATTATCCGTTAAATTTCGTCCAGACCGAAATCGACGTAACGAGTTTTGGTTTAAAAGAATATTGATTAAGCTTTATCGACAAGCCCGTCAGTTTAATGGCAGTAATAGCTAATTACATTCCTTTGACAGCATCCGCGGATGAAAAACGATAACCGCTGTCTTTGATGACGCTCTTCAGCCGAGCCGCCTCAGGAGCTTATAGATTTTAATAGCTTTTTTCCGGGAGGTATTTCGGAGCAGCCTCGATGCTATAAGTAGTAAAGGACACTTGATTCGCACAAAGCATAATTAAACGTAGGAAGTGTTCCTCTAAAGAATGGTGACAGGCGTACACGTTACGTGATGTTAGCACGTGTTACTTAGCATAAGTACAGCTCCACTTAACGCAGGGGAATAGGCTGAAGGGCCTTTGTAAATGCTGGGCAGAAGAGATTCTGTACATATTTTTCAGAAGAGCCCTCCGGTCGTCATCGCTTCGCAGGGGTCTGTACAGTGTTGAGAACAGACAGAAGAGAATTACAAGTCCAAGCACGTGTCCAATAGAAGATATTGTAATTGTGCTGGAGAGCGCTTGTTCATGTCATGTCCTCTTATCATGCCAATAAGCATTCATCACGCAATCGTATCGTAACTTATGCAAAGGGATATGCTTACCTGAGATTGGACAGACAGTTTCACTTACGACGTCTCGTTTTTCCGTAACAGTCACACTCCCTATTTTACGAATGCTCCAAGATGCATGCGCGATCGTGTTGAGTCATAAGGAGTGATAATGTTCAATTCCTGTCACGTTTCCTTGAGCGGCATTACGTCTATTTTTAATTTTCTAATCGCCTTTTCTTGGAAAACTGAAGCGTATATTTCGATTTGGAATATTCAAATGAATAGTGATAAAGAGAGTGATGTCACCTGATCTGAGTGTGGGACATTCCCAGCACAGAGGCGACAGAAGTTAAAAAAAAAGACGTGCGTAGTAAACAAGTGATCTGATGACGCCAATATGCCGAGAAATGTGTGCAAGTCTTACTGTTTCAGATTACATGGTACCCGCCGCCTTTCACAGAAAATATGTAAAAACATGTGTGATAACACACAAGGCTGGCCTTATCCATTAACAAGTGAAATGGAATCAGAAATAGCCAGCAACTTTCGTCACTGGAAACATGTTAGGCCTATTATTCCGTAGTGGAAGGGTCCGCCAGCAACCTACGGATTGTCGTGGATTTTCCCTGGGCTCTGTGCAGCTTCCCCGCACCATAATGCTGGCAGCCGACACATAAGTGAAATATTCTGTAGTAGAGCATAAAACACAATTCAAACAAATAAATAAATAAATGAATACATAAATTAATGTTACTCTGTATAAACATTCCCATCCGATAACCCAAACCCTGTCCAGGCGAAGGCAATGAGGGCAAGATGCTGGGCAGATATATTCTCTGTGAGAAGGTGATATAAAGATTCATTCTCTGTGATAAGGTGACATAAAGATTCATTCTCTGTGTGAGAGTGACATAAAGCAAGCAATAGCATCTGCAGCAGCGGCCGGATATTTAAGAGCGTTTTTCGTAACTGTGCAAAATCTATCCACCTTTAGTGGAAATTGCCGCAACCTAGTCAGAAAACAGGTCTATACATGGGTACGGCTTTCGTGGAAACGGCACTAGAATATTTCCATGAATTTTGTGACGACAATGTTTTAATTCCTTTATTTCTGATATGCTCTGACTGTAACCTGATACTATAGACTTGAATCTGATCTCATCCTCGCGCTAATTAGTTGACTCCTTTGTATGGTGCACTAATACCTGTAATGTAGATCCTGTAGAGCTGATGTGATGTCCAGGGAGTGTTAATACCAGTATACTATATCAGGATACTGATTAGCAACCCCGTATTAAACCAAATACTATTCAACCCTAGATTTCGCTATGTCACTGGCCGCGAGAGGCGGGCGGGGGGATTGGGGGTGAGGGGGTCCCGTAGCAAACCAGAATCAGATTTCTCGCTGAAATCGATGATCCCCGGAGTAAGACATGTTAAGTTTTTTGTGCTGTTATCAACAACAATTATTAGATGCTGATGAAACTTTTTTAATCTGCCAGTCATCTCCTTGTTTAAAGCTACCGGGCGGGCCTGTTGAAAAATCTTCATTTCACACTTGTAAGATTTCGCTTACAATGATTTTTTCCCGAAGAAGCCGTTGTATTGTTCTTTTAGTGGGATACTTCGGGACTCATTTCATTAATGCTAAATGTAGAAATCTTGTAATTGTCGAAACCTCACAGCGTCCATGAATATACATCGCCTGGGATGCTTACACGTCCCTGTGGCTCACCAAACTCAAGATGTGTCTTTATTTACACTTGTCGGCCATCAGGTACAACAGACCCCTTTCTCCTGCGTCTATTGAAGGTTATTGTCTCAGGATGTCTCCCACTTCCACAAATTACGGAAGAGTTCTTAGAGACTAACCACTGACGTTTCCGGGCGGTGGGGAGTGTGGACGGGGTCCCTAGGGCCCGGGAATTATTGATGACTCTATGTGAAGCCAGTTCTCAGCGCCGAATGGTCAGTTTCCGGGAGGACCACTAATAAGGGATAAGGAGAGCGACACGCTCTAGTTGAGGTCAACCATAATGCTCACCATCAGGAGTGGACAATAAGTCGCCTTGAGAACTACTTGGCATTCATTCTCCACGCCCTATAATGGCGATGAAACCCACCTGTACCAGCCGAAACATTTAAGCAGCACCCACACGAACTGATGGGCATATTATAAGTATGTGGAGGCGGAATAAGTCTGGTAAGGTCCGTTACTAGGGATTTACGGAACCTTACGAACATCAAATGACTGCAACACTGCAATCATTGGAGGCCAAATCACTGAACAACACGTATAAGAAAAGGGCACCCAAACAACTTCACATCCATAACACGAAGTACAGAGCTACTGTATTGTCGATTGGTTTTTTTCTTGCCGAAAACATATATACATGTACAATTTATTCAAACATATGGGGTTGAATGAAAATATAAATGAATGTTAGAGATTTTCATATGACTTTTTTTATCAATGTAATATTTATTTCTTTAATTGAATTTTATGAGGTGTCACGGATATGTAGCCAATTTTAATTTGGCTTGGCAACCATCTGCCCGTCATGCCGTGTTTATCGTTTACGTCAAAAGACGTTTCGAGTGCCAGGCCGAGATTGTGTAGATTGTGCATCACACGTGAACAGACGAGATTCTAATGGCGTACACAACAGCTGTTGAAGTTTATAATACGATAGGCAGTCGTGTATCAGGGTGAAACCAGCAACCATAAGCCCGGCACGTTGTGGGAGAGCAGGCAACCAGACGACATCTGTCAAATGCTTAAGATGCGGAAAATCTTTAAAAAAAACATGGTCAGAAGAGGTTAAGATAACAAAACATCTTAAGGGTATTCGTTATAGGCTTCGCTAAAGATCGGCCAAAACCTATGGTAAGATTGAAATTTGGGAGCCGTGTTAGAATACTGCCTGCTGAGATATCATATGCAGAAACCAATAAAGGAGATGTAGAGCTCAGCGCCTGCCACTCCATTCGTGACATACCGTGAGGGGTTTGCAAGCCAAGCCTAAAACACTGCGGAGTGGTTTCTAACGACTTGGTCAACGGGCAGTCAAGGAAAGCAATAGTGGTTGTAAAAAGAAACAGACAGACTTCTCATTTGTCTTACGTCTTCTTCTAGCAAGCTTAATAACCTGTCAATGGTCCGTTGTCTACATGATCAGCCCGCTGGCATAGCATTCCAGGCCTTATCGTCAGGACCATTGAGAGGTGGCAGACCATTGCTTCCTCTCCAGTTCACACCAATAGGACCAGAAAGGCGTAAGAAATATCAATTGTAATACACGGCAACCTCTCGCTACATAATTACTGACCATCTCGCCATTAATTGTCCCCATGGAAGTGTGCATATGCTGGCTCGTATTGAAATTAACCAAACCTAAATAATCGATATTGTGTCTTACGTCTGAAATTTTCGTCACTAGCTTAGGATTCGATTTTTTTATGAAGTCATCGACTATGCAATTACTGGAAACCTGCATCATGACGACAAGAGGCCGATTTAATAACTTAACAACTAGTGCATTATGAAATGATTCACACTGCTAAACGAACCGAGTTGCTCCCTGACGACAAACGGTTTACAATGCGTCAATGATGCTGTTCTATTCCCCCCCCAAGCCCCGGCCCCTCGCTCATACTCTGTCTCACTCCTGTTAATATTTTTCTCGTACTGGAAGATCCACTAGAGTAGGAGGGGATCAAAACCAAGTTAAGTCTGAAGTTCACATTGAGGGATTTCATATTTGATTGCATTGTGGGTGTGGCAGTCTGCCTTGTGCAAACTTACCCACCAACCCCCCTCCACCAAGTCCTCCAATATCACCACCTGCCCATTAAACACGATCGATGGGAAGTCATGGGCAAAATTTGATCTTTACCGCAAATGCAGATCCCATCGTGTTTCGGGAAATGTGATGTTTCAATTACTGTGCATCACAAAACGGAATAATTGGCTGTAAATGCATTTATGATGTTACCATTTGCATTGTGTGAGCATCGGTTTTCCTTAACCTATCTCCCTTTAGCAAGGTAACTCCTCAGAGCAACAGATGGTCTCATGTATCAGCGTTCCAGCCGCTTAATGCCCGCCTTGGCACTGCGTTATGCCAGAACCTAGTGTAGTTGTGTTTATGTAATAGAGGACGTTAATTACAAAGCCGACATCTATCTGACTCCCGATGTCACGTCCGTCCATCACTTAAGTCAGGCTGCCTGAGAGCTTTCACAGCAATCAGCCACAACTAAATCATACGGCATATCCTGTATGTACCTGTCTTCCAAGCCATTAAGCCTTTGATCTCATTGTGATATTTATAGACCATTGGTTTCAAAATTGATGATTATATATAGACGTTCAAGTAAAGTTAACTTTTTTCTAGACGAGTTCATTCGTAGAATGACAGTGAACTCGCCTTGGAGCTGTATGGAGGTTTGGCCACAAGCGAAGACTGTGGAGTTGAGAGACGAACCAGTATCGTCTTGGACACATAAAACAAATCTGTCCTGGCGGAAATGACAAGGACTGACAAATCCTGACACACTGATCGCTTCATCGAATCTCATTTCTCTTCTTCAAACTCATCCCCATGATTGATTACACTTTGATGAATTCGCAGAACAATGCTCGATTTATCCTTTCAAGGAGTCTATGTTATCGGGGTTATGGGGAGAAAAAGTGCCCAAGTCGCAGCAGATTTCCGTTTGTTGCCTCATTTACCCAGTATCGATTCTGCCTCAGTCGGAGAATCAGTTAGACTAACCATGTGCTGTGTAGAGAAAGGAGCCCAAATTATAAAACATTAACTGCGTTTAAAGGAGGACAAAGGAGGCGAATAATGAAGTAAGGCTATCAGAAGGACCAAACTGTATAAACATCAACTGAAGTAAGGTTATCACAAGGACCAAAATGTATAAACATCAACTGAAGTAAGGTTATCACAAGGACCAAAATGTATAAACAACATCTGAAATCGCGAAAAAGTGCAGTGAAGTCTATTCATGTAAGTAAACCTATAATAACATAAACAGATTTCAGTGAAAAACAAAAAGGTGTGACGAACTACTGCATATAGCCCATAAAATCTACCTTCGAATGCAAACCTTAACATCCATATAGTTGTCTCAATAAATCTAAAAATATTAACAAATTTTAAAATGCATATATTATAAATCCTGTTTTAGTGGTCTTTCTTTTAATGCTTTCTGAAGTTTCATTATCCTTAAGTTGCTCGTGGATTTTCCAAAATACTTATGTAAAACTTGACATGCTGATAGGATACCAAGTGAAAGACTCGAATCCATCAATACAGGGTGTTCAATAAAGATACACAGGACGAAAGCAAATATACTAGCTAGCTGTTGCCCAAATACACCGAAGTTCTTCACATATCTTCACATTAACACTTCTTCCCTGTTGTAGCGATAGTGTGTTCTAACAAATGGTGATATTACGTTTAAGTTAAGGTTATCAACTGCTTTAAATTACGTCAAAGGGTCACATGTCATATTCCGATGTATGGTTTGTGTTATGTCTAGGCGTCACATTCCATGTTGTGGTATCTGGTATGTGTCACGTTTGTGTCATATATCATATTCCAATACACTGTGTGTGTTATGTCTAATCGTCACATGATATGTACTGATTTGTGTCTGTTATATCAGCGTAACATGCCATCTTAGTCTGCATCATGCCTAAAAGTCGTTTGCCATATTCCGATGTCCAGTGATGTCATATCAGAGAGTCGCCTACTATATTCAGAGATCAGTCTTATTCTACAATGAAATACAGACGCGCTGTTTGATAAATTACCACCATGTGTTTCTTACACTAGCAAGGAACAATGAAACGTACACTGCTTTTGTTGGTGATAAATCAGGACATATTGGCTGGTGTATCTTGTTGCCTTCGGAATAGAAGTTCCCTGGGGCAGTGATCAGTCAAACAAAGGCCGCACTCAGGCGAACTTAGGGACCGGAAGAACCCCCTATTCCCATAGCTCTGGGGGCACCTGGCTTCCGTCAGATACTGCACTGTGTCCGAGGCGGCCTGGCTTTGTGGTCGAGGGTTAACCACTGAACGAACTTCCTGTATCATTTCTTGGCATATTGATCTCGGGATGTAGCGAGGAGAGGATCGAAAGAGCACGAGCCCAGCCTACTCTACCACCCACCCGCCAACCAGACTATTCATGCGAACCATGCTAGCTTTGACAGCTATCAAACCCTGACCGGTTCTTACATATATTTACATATATGCGGGCGAAGTTAATTGTGGGCCGCTTTTGTTTGACAATGACAGCTGAACTCGGTAATCCCTGTGTATATTGACCGCTCTTATTTGCTTTTCAGTTGTGTTGGTAACGTGAGATGATCTCATATGTCAGTCAACTGGCACAGTTCCGGTCTGCACGATTGCTCTCTGCCATTTATTCGTACCATTAACTTTGTGTCAACCGAACTGGTGTGTATACCAAGGCAAGCAATGTACCACATCTGCGCTTTGCTTATGCACCGAATTTGTCGTGATACGATTTTACTAGTACAAGATGTACGACAACAGTACAAGATGTCATCTGCGGAAGAAAGCTTTACAATCCGCAAAGTTTTACGCATTTGAAGAACGTTTCACCAAACACTCGTAACTGTATCCGCGTGATGCTACCATGGTAACCACAGGCGTGGACATTACGTCGTCCATTCAATCTTAGTAACGTGTGGTACGGTGAGTGGCACCGTGTCAGCGTGCTAAATTAGAGGGGATAGTAAATGATCCCTATACATGGATATATATAAATACTGCCAAAGAACTTGGTATAAGACATTCAACATATATGTACGAACACATGAAGAGTGTCAAAAATGTGTTGCTTGACACTTGCAATTAAACATGTGGTGTATATAACATATGCTTATTTTTGATGTAATACAATTGTTGTCTTTTTTTCAGATTCCATGGAGCATTCTTGGTTTTTAGCAAAAAGGCGTACTGACATCGACATCCACTTGTACAGCACCTTCGTGTGGAAGATACTGCTGCCTAGGAAGAATCACTTTACAAGGCAGGCTGTATTAGATGCCTCGCATTTCAGTGGCTTCCAACAGCTGTAATATTTAATTAGTACCGTAATCCCCAGGACTGGAGCTGTCAGAGTGGAGCTGTGAGTGTCTTATCGCCTCAGCTTATCCCTCATGGCAACACGAATTCTCTCCGAATCGTTACTCCGCAGTACTGATCACAAAGCCTGGTTTACCATAAATAATTCTTTTTGATTTTATGAAAAGTAAAGCTTTGGGTGGTAAGACATTGGAAGTGTAGTTATGATCTAGCCTCGCCCATGTTCCTCATTCATGCCGACTGTAAGTAAGTAAGAAATCGAACAGAAGTGATTAGCACTTTGCCAGCGCGGGGCCTGCTGGTAGAAAGGTGGACTGCTTCCCGATCGGTCCCTAAACACTGAGTCTGTGATGAAATGATATAACGAGTTGGGCCAGCTGGAGATAGGGCGAGCTCCTCACCACCGCCCACGTTACACTTTGCGGGGGGGGGGGTATGGGAACGGGTTTTCGCCCGCAACTCCGGGGTACTCATTTGTCAACAGTGTGTTACTCTTCCTTTCATGATTGTGGGACACACGCATCACGTGATCTGATTATCTCTCGTCGAGTGCATTACGAAGGGAGGTGGAAAAGGGGATGGGGTGGGGAAGGAGGTTAAATTCATTCATTTATTTGATTGGTGTTTAACGCCGTTCTCAAGAATATCTCACTTACACGACGGTGGCCAGCGTTATGGTGGGAGGAAACGAGGTAGGGCCCGTGGGAAACCCACGACCATCTGTAAGTCACTGGTAGACCTTCTCAAGTACGGCCAGAGAGAAGACGCCTGTTCAGCTTTAGGATGACCGTACGAGCCCACCAGATATTAGCTATGACAAACTGTTAAATGTCAACGGCGGAGCAAACAACTGTGCAGCAGGTATTCAATAAATGCGGGCTCTGATTTATTATCTGTTACGATGTTACTAGCCTTTGTTACTTGGAACAGAGCTCTAGAAGAGTGTCTGTGCCGTCGGACATGTTGACATTTGAGAGTATTGTTTTATTTCATTGCTCTTTCCTCCAGTCTCCAACACACCAATTCGAGCTACTGGAAACTATCCACACATTTTACTGGAGTCCGTTGGAAATAATTCATACCTGTGACAGGGTCTCAATGACACGGCTCTGCTTTGTGCAGTACCTTCAGCTCATGGATATATATATGCATCAAGGTGAAAGGTTTATGACGTCGTAAGAACATCTTCGAACACTCGAATGTGTATATTACTGGGTTCAATCCAGCAATACACTCGTAAATGTGAAGTCTCTTTGTTCAGTCCAACAGTATACATCCACAAGTGTGAAGTCTATGGTTCAGCCGAACAATACACCCGGCAAATGTGAAATCTCACTGTTCAGCCCAGCAGTATATATCCGCACCTGTGAAATCTTTTTGTGCAGCTGACCAATACACCCGTGAAGTATGAAGTCTCTTTGCTCAGTCCACCAATACAGCCGGCATGTGTGGTCTTATTGCTCAGTCAAGCAGTATACACCCACAAGTGTGAAGTCTCTCTGTCCAGCTCACCAATACACTCGCAAGTATGAAGTCTCCTCGTTCAACCTACCAATCCATCCGCATGTGTAAAGTCTCTTTGTTCAACTGAACAATACACCCGACAAATGTGAAGTCTCATTGCACAGCCCAGCAGTATATACCTTCAGGTGTGAAGGCTCTTTGTTCAGCCGACCAATACACCCGGCAAGTGTGAAGTCCATCTGTTCAGTCCACCAATACACTCAGCAGGTGTGAAGTCTATTTGTTGATGTCCACTAATACACCCGGTAGATGTGACGTGGATCGGATAAATGTGTGTGGAAAAAATCAAACAACAGACATGTGTGCCAAGATTCCTTTCGTAATACATTCGTGGTTTTATCAAGTTTCCCTAATCTTGCCGGGCTACTTTTCCATGGGTCTTACCAAATTAACGATGCCGCTTAAACAATCGACAAACGTTGGAATTTTTCTCCAACGAAGCGCCAGAGGATAAATAAAGGGTATGTCTCATTACAAAAGTGTGGTTTTCGTGTCATTAGATCGGGAAGAGAAGTGACAGGAAGACGGTTCTCCTTGCCTCCTCTCGTTTGCCCGTGCTAGGATGGCTATCCTCACTGATGTCTCCTATAGATTAGATAGGAAGGGTCATTTGGTAATGCACCAGCGCCGTGTAGAAATGAGAATGGCGTTGGCGAAGAGCTTAGTGAATTAGTGAGAAGATGGCCTGTTATAATCAACACCCTGGACACCTCGTCCGTTGTTTTCTCACCGCTTCTAGCAAATGCAAGCCAGTGACCATTAGCCAAGTCAAACCATTGGGTAGATGCTATGCTATCCTCCTATGGCATGGTAGCAGCTCTGCTCTGAAGGGCAAGCCCCTACCCCGGACCACATCTAGACGTGCACATCGATTAACGTCACTCCTCAACAACGACGCCTGACAAATACTTACAATTACTTACTCAACAGACCATGTTGTCAATAAATGCTTTCTGGGAAATAATCACTTTGTATTGTCTTCCGGCAGCACACATATAGATATACCACTCCTAACAACTAAGAGTTCCTGCAAAAGTTTGCCTTTTTAATAGAAGTCGAAGTCGCCCTCACTCCACTTGGATTCTCCACCTAGTGAGAATCCCTCGTGCACATGACGTTCTATCGAGTACACAGGTGGGAGATGCCTACATGCGCGTAGAATTTTTTCATTTTTCGTAGCTGTAGTGAACTAGTCGAACGTTCTCACTACACGACGATGTCCGTGTCCGGCAGTGTCTGGATGTGTATTAAGTTTGCTGTGGACAAACTTCCACGTCTTTGCTCTACCGTGTGCTTCGGCGCGTATTCAGCCTGTTGCGTGCAAGTCTTCACGTGCTCGCTATATTGCGGTTCTGGGTTCGTATCCAACCTGTGGGGCCAAACTGTCACGTGCTGATACCTTGTGTCTGGGTTCGGATTCACGTGCTTACCGTCACGTCCTTGTCGTACGTAAAGCATGCCTGGGTGCGTATTCAGCTTGCTGCGAGCAAACTCCCACCTGGCCATTCCTTTCCTCTATAGCCAGTCCCGGGTCATATCTAGCTTGTTGTTTTCAGTTGGCCCTATTTTAGTGAACACCAACAAAATGTGGTCCTTGGGAGATTTCACTGGCAACTTTCATGTTATTACGATCTTAAGACCTTCTGTTATTCCTGCTCAAGTAACTTTTCGCTCGTTTTAACCTGGAAGCTTTAGGTTTCGCGTTTCAGTTTGGCCGTTACGGGAATTTTTTGCCAAGAGAAAGTAGGCAGTTGATATATTGAGAATTGTTTTTACGTATCTCAGCAAAAAACTGTAGATTAGGGGCGGGGGAAGCACACATTGACAATGGAAGGTCCAGGTACGTCTAAAACAATTGCTTTGCAATTTGGAAGCTGATTCTCTGAAGATATTACATGGTAGCAATCTTTAATTTCTTAAAATTTTTCATGAATTAGTGAGGTGAAGCTTCGTACCTCGTATATTTTCGCTGGTGAGACCCCCCCCCCCCCCTTATATTCCATAGTATAGCACAGGAGTTAGTGTATAACGGGCTCTTAAGCTGGTGAAATCAAGTTTCGAATCGTATTTTCGCTTTCGTACATGGGCAGTTTCACCAACAACATGCATATGGTCGTGGGCTCCCCGGGCTCTACCCGGTTTCCTCCCACCATAATGCTGGCTGCCGTAGTATATTTAAGATACTCTTGAGTACGACGTAAAACACAAAGAAAATAAATAAATAAATATTCTAGCTGTTTGAGGCCAGCACGAGGCTACCCACACACCTTAATGAACAGAACCACGACGTAACCCTGACAAACTGGAGGCAGATCTCGACGCAAACACGGCCTTTACAAACTTACTGCTGGGGGAAAGCCACGGCCTCACCAGCGGCTCGATGCAAACTATAGTCTTTACAGATGTAATGCTGGTGAAAATACAAAGTCGAAGCACTGGCAGAGCTCGAGAAGGGAGAAAATAACTCTGTAAGTTAAAACAGAGTCTCACCAGAGAATCTCACCAGAGTTCTATGCAAGCCACAACCCTGACAAACTGATTTCTGTCGTCGCGCTGAGCCTGCTGGAAAACTGCAGAAAAATGTAAACAGAACTCCGAAGATAAATGCTCCTTGAGTTTAGATTATTTAAAATTTGATTTCTTGGCATAGGTACGTTTTGAGAAGTGCACCCATGTAACAAGTTAAGTTGTTTACGTCCTAGTTTATAAAAGACCACCTGTTTTGACATTTATATGAACAGCTTCATTGACACTCTTGGCAATTTTAAGAGATTTTTAAAATTGCTTTCAAATGAAATCGTGTTCGCCTAAGGGAGGTTTATTAAGTTTTTATTGAGAAGAATCATTTTGCTTGCTTACGTCAATGACACGAAATTTGAAACAAATTTTCTGGCTAGTAAACTGAGAGCTATTTCCCAATAAGCCCCTGGACACGCATTATTCTTCAGACAAAGAATGGACCTGGGAGGGATTGCCAAGTGTAATAACACTAAATGACCAACAGTTTTATTTGCCTTCTGGAAAACTGGCGTTAACTAGCCGGCCGACACTGCGAGAATCAAGTTCAGTTGTCCGCAATGCATAATGCCCGCAACAATTGCCGGAAATTCCAGAATGCCAATAAATACGTTTTTTCCGTCATATTTCATCGGTATTAAATCTGATTTGCCAATTTTCTGACATACACACAATTTACCCATTTTTGTTTTTGTTCTTTGCTCTGTCGTACACACATCAGTGATTTTCACCAACATCCCTATTTTTCCGCATAACAGCTGGTATGAGTAAATAATGCACAATAAAAGAATCTTTTGTTTATTTACTTTACTGCTTTAGTCTGTATTTTTTTAATTATTACTCCTGCAAACACTAATTTTATCGATACCCATACCAACTAATCGGCAAGGTTTAGTAGTGGTGTCGGGTCACTCTTCAGTCTTGCACACTATGGAGCGGTCACTTTATTTGTTTGACCACGTCACAAATGTCGTCTGTTTACCTACCGTGATGTAATTACTGATAATATTTTGGTTACACGGGGTTCCATTTATTTAACTTGATTGTGACTCCTATACCTCCTCGCCACTCTCCTCACATACACACAGGCCACATCATCTTTCCATTTCTTGAATCTCTTTGAACAAATGCTCCTCGGACCATTTCCTGGAAGCAATACTGTATTATCTCGGTATGTTGCAGTAAGGCAGATATAGGCTGCAATGTGTGAGAGTCGATTGTAGCTCGGTAGTGCTCCCTCGAGTTCATTGTTTCGCCGCTAATTAAATTGCCTTTCTAAGACCGTAGATTTATTATGAAGCCGTAAGCCCAATATTCCGCCGTAGATCAAGAATGAAAACCAGACTAATTGCTCCCGGGACACGATTTGATGTCCATGGAGGCGAGCTTGTTCAGGTAATGGACAGCAATGACCACTCGTCTCTGTCCGTGATCTGGACTATGGTCAGCTAACGTAACTACGGCCGTCCGCTGGACACAGACATACAGCAATGAAGCCGTCAGGAGGTGTTACGCAAACACTATAACGGGAAAGAAGGTCATAGGAGGCGTTAAGCAATAACTTCGTCCATCCACAGGGATAGTCATAGTCATAGTCAAACCGTTAAGTTGGCTGATTTCTGGCTAAAATGAATGTAAGAGCTGTTAGGGCCATCGTCCATTTGGCTACTGTGGTCGTGTGCTCCTAGCTGCCTAAAAAAAACACACCCAACAGAGCTAACGTATACTCCTCCAGGACAGCGTTAGTGTATGTGCGCCAAACGAAAAGACTGGCATGCTAATTTTATTTATCCATTTGTTACATTTTCTGGAAATTCTTAAAGGCTCATTTTCGCTCACGCAAGAACTTCAGAAATATCTGTGAAATTATTTCAATTCATGGTCACATTTTGATGTATCAGCAGAGAGCACCTCAGCCAGTTCAAACTAGAATGGTATCAAACGGCTTTATCGTCGCAAAAACGTGAGCGGACATGCGCACTGGTAGGGGAGGAGACTAAGACTTGTGTGAGAGCGGGAGACACGGGTCAGATGCTGGGAGCGGCTCCTGGTGGCTACAGCTACACGCTAACTGATGACCCTGTAGATGACTGTACAGCGCCAGGCCACGCGCTCTTCATATCGTCGTGGGGAATATTTTACTTAGAGTTCCGTTGTCGGCCCTTGAATTGGGTGTTAGCGAGCATCCTGGTTATGTAAGACAGTGGCTGGCTAAGGAGGCAAGGTATTTGCTGGTGAGACCCCTTGTACTCTCGCTGAGTTAAAGGCGTAGACTATTGCGTGGACATGCTCCTCGTAGCAATACTAAGGCCGTAGTCACCTGCTTGAGTGACAGCCAAGGGCCTTGAAGAGCGGGTCTGTCTCTGGTCACAGAACGCTGATTCCGCTGACAGCCGCTCTGATAACGGCGGCATTCGTCAGCGTGGGCTGAGCCTCACCCATGGTCAACGGAATAAAATAGGTGTTTTGGACACCGCCAGCTACGAAAAGGTGATGTTTGCCAACCGATACTTAAGCATATGTGCCCTTTACTGGTAGGAGATGCCGATACTTTGATCTCGCGTTTTACTGCAACCCCGAATCTTCTCTCAGGAGATTCCCGTAACAGGATATTAGTACTGCGCCGATCCCATTATCAAAGGACGACAGCCAAAGGTAAGCAGCAAATCCTGCTAGGCTTTTCCTCAGGTAAATGCATTACACCGACTTGCAAATGGAGAGAAAACCTAATTCGACCTTCATGAATGACAAATTTCTCCACTTTGCGACCATGAAAACATTACAATGGCGTTTCTACGTCTCATAAAGTTGAAAAGAGAAATGGTGAACAAAGATGTTTTTGGTAATGACATGCATATATCACAAGTATTGAGTACACCATCTAATGGTTTACCCGAAAAATAACATTCTTATCTCTGTCTAACGTGAGTCATATTGTTTTCAGGGGAAATCCGATTACAGGAAACTGGCGGGCTGTTCCAGGCCAAGCTGTGGTCCGTCGTGTGGACGTAGGATTCAGAAAACCTATGTCCCCGGGAGTTCTGTCAATTTAGCGCGAATGGGAGGGCAAGTTCGTGACAAGGCAGTTATTCTTGTTTCTTCAACCTCGCTTTACTTGGAATCAACAAAAAGGACGCCTATAGCAGTGAGCCGGTAAAACTAGTGAAGGCTGTGGCGCGTTCCGTGGCTGGCATATCGACTGGCCGATCGCTCGTGTCGGCCCCACGCTCGCGCTCGCTTAGCACCATCTCAGTGGACGCCGGGAAACTTTGTATCGATTGCACCGAGGTAAATGAACAAACTAGTTGTTCCTGAAGCTCTCACGGGCGCTCTCTGGCTACCTTTAAAGGGGAGGCTTGAGCGACAAGATCACTTGTTTATGTAGGAAGGCCTGTGGGGACAGGAGGTAGGACCGCTTCAGAGACGATGAATTCCTCAGTGAGCTCGGGGACCTGGGCGTCATGAGTTACCCTTAAGGATGATAGGTCTCATTGTGACTGTGGCAGACATGGGTCAACCGCTACCTTAATGACTGAAGACGACCCTTAGTCAAGGTATAGACTATCTGCTGTTCACTCTAGTTCTGAAATCTAGATATCGATAACACAGCAAAGGAGGTGTAGCTGAGTTAAGATGGCCAATATGTCTACGTGTCCTGCTAACATTTCAAACTGCACCGGTGACGGGCCAGACTTGGATTTTCTGCCCAACGTGATGCCTTACATTCTGGTGGCTTGCTATGTGATTACTTGTGTTCTCGGTCTGTTGGGTAACGGGCTGGTCATATATGTGGTGCTCTGCTTCGCTAAAATGAAAACGGTGACCAACATGTACGTGCTAAATCTGGCGATTGCTGACGTCCTCTTCCTCTTCGGTCTGCCATTCCTCATCACCACCACCTTGCTAGAGTACTGGACATTTGGATTCGCTATGTGTAAGTTGTTTTTTGTGCTGTATTCAATCAACTGGTTCACCAGTGTTTTCACTCTGACAGTCATGAGTGCTGACCGATACCTTGCCGTTTGTTACCCGGTCAAATCCGTTAAGTATCGCACACCCAACGTTTCCAGGATCGTCTGTTTCTGTGTATGGTCTCTGTCCTTCCTCGTCATGCTGCCCATAATGCTGTACGCTACCACTGTCAACAATCAAAAAATTAAAGGAAAAATGACATGTACTATTGAGTGGCCAAAAAACCAGGTAATACCGAATGACAAAGCGTTTACCTGGTACTCGCTGCTTTTGGGGTTTGCTATACCCGTTGCCCTAATCTCCGTCTTCTACGTTCTGGTTATCCTTCGCCTTCGGACCGTCGGGCCCGTCAAGAAGTCCAAAGAGAAGAAGCGGTCGCATCGCAAAGTAACCCGAATGGTATTAACTGTTATAGCAGTGTACGTGATCAGTTGGCTACCTTACTGGTCTTTTCAAGTACACTTAACCTTGGCTCCGCAGGACTCGGCCATATCCCCCTGGAAACTCTACATGTTTAATGGCTTCACCGCTTTGAGCTACGCCAACAGTATGCTTAACCCCCTGCTCTATGCTTTTCTTAGTGATAATTTTAGAAAAAGTTTCATGAAAGCCTTCAAGTGCGTGTCTTCTTCAGAGGCGAACAGAACTCTGTATGCCGAGACCAGCATGTTCCCTCGCCATAGTCACCAAAACAACAAGTGTTGTCCCCACGAAAGTACAAATATTACAGAAAGTTTTGAGTTTACAACAAATACCAACACAACTACTGTTGTTCGTTACGACCACGAAAACACAGATCCGTCCTCAACGTTGTGTAACAACGAGGAGTGTGGTGAAAATGGTGGGATGGACTATACCGACGAAGAGGCCGTGTAATTACCGGCATCTGTCCATCACCGGACCGGTAGTACACATATGAAACGCTATCTACTACGCATGGTGGAATCACCACCACAGGTAGTCTTTCACACCAAGAACACTGAGTGTAATTGATAAAACAGGCACAGTGAGGTGAACAGTATTCGTACCTACAGGTAACGAACAAGTGTCAAGGGCCCAGCACCCCGCCGTCGCTGTTGTTAGTTTGGACACATTAGTCGACAGCCAAAGACGGACCTAGCGTCTAAATCGGATGGATTTAATTGTGAGAGTGGCGAAGAAGTTCACTAGATCTGAGGTGAACTTCGCCAGGCTGTGAACATTTCAGCCTAGCAAAGTTACGCAAACATGTTGCCTGTTGGTTTTGACCTTATAAAATTATCGTATGATAAACACTCGGAACGTAATTACAAAACAACCTAATGTTTCTCCAAGACAGTTCTCGAGACTTCTTTTTCCTAATGTCATCAAATGCCGTTTCTTCGTATTTGGAAAGGAAAAGATGAATGTAGCTGACATTTGTAGTCGGTGTTGCTCTTCGCACAGGCCAGATGTTAGCACATTGAAAAAAACATATATATATTTACATATATATATATATATATAACCCTTGTTATATTAATCTGTGAAGTCGTGTATAAAGACTTGATTGACCAGTTTCCTGGCCAAGTGCCATAGGTCGGGCACCTTAACGTCATTCATGTTGATGCTGTCAAAGTGGTTTTGTTAGTGAAGTATAACACAGTGTTTCTGTTATTTAATATAGTAGATTGTATAAGGATTGGATTGTTTTCAATTCCTGAAGTTCACAATGCGGGATATTTATAACTTTGTGATGTGTGACGTGTATGAATGACTCGCTTGCATGGCAATGTGCTATATCACTAATTTTTTGATTAACTCAATGTTGTTGAAGTTAGACGTATTAACCCTCCTCATCCTAAGAAGGTTGGCTTACCCCTCACCATGTGATTCCCCCCACGGGAACATAGTCCTCGTTCAGTCAGTTAACTATGATAATGATCAGAGCTCCGCTGGTTAATTGACAGTCTGTTGACATGCCATAGTGTTAGTAGTTTCACTAATCGTGTCATTTGTTTTTACCTAGAGTACTAGTTATGTTTTGTTGGAAATGGACCTCGGCCAGTCTTGGCTCATCTTGGCTGTTATACATACGTTCCCACACTGCCTGGCTCCGCCCGGCATAGCGGAGGTTTACAGTACACATCTAGCATCCGCTTTCTTTCGGCTGGACAAAGTGTGTTGTTCACAATAGGTTAGAAAAATCACAAAATGTATTTGAATGTGACACAGATTCTATATTTTATGTAGGTTGTATTTATTGTGTAAATAAACTTCACCATAATTTGGTCCTGCTTAACTGGAATGAAAGTGTGTATTTGTTTCACAAAGAGCGGTCATGAGCGCTATCAGCGCGTTTTCGATGAGTACGTTGAACACCGATTAACTGAAAGGTTTAATCCCGAGGTAACTGTCATATGTGTATTCAGGAAGTGTTTATATATGTAGTACTGTGTACTACAAATGTCTTGTTGACCACATCAGATGGCATTATTTGTTGCAGAGATGTCACATGAAACATCTCTTTGGTTAAATCAGGATTTTGACCGCCTGGGAAATTGCTAATAAAGTGTAGGGGGATCACTTTACCGTTCTTAGTCTAATGTTCATTAGTTTTATAGCAATTACACATGGCTAAATCCGAGCACCAACTAGCCCGCGTGCCTGGCGTTTTCTGTAAGGATATAGCATATGTTATGACAACAATTTTCGTGAAGCTTAATGCACCAGTTTTATAGCATTTACACATGACTAACTCCCAGCACCAACTAGCCCGCGTGCCTGGCGTTTTCTGTAAGGATATAGCATATGTTATGACCGCAATTTTCGTGAAGCTCAATTCATCAGTTTCATCTACAATTCTTTCGTTGTCTTTAATGGGTACTGTTTCAGTTTTTAGAACCGACACTTATGTACTCTTTGATTGGTCTACAGGCGCATTATGATATTTGCAGATTGCTCAGTCTGTGCCTTAGTTCGGTCGTTTGTATAGATGTTGTTTATAACCTATATTTGAGTCTATAGTGAACCGATACGGTAATAGTGACATTTCAGCTTAAACGTTTCGGCAAACAGAATTGTCCCACATGAAATTGACAACGGCAGACAATGTTTTTCCTCGGCCAAAAGCAACGTTAATAACAGAAACTCTCAAAGAATATAGAATAACAAACAAATGCCAGGATACAGACCGGTAAAAACGACTGAGAATCATTTCCACAAACGGTGAATAAGCACGAAAATAATCGATAAACCACGCTTGTGATTTGTATTTCGTTTCTGATTCGTGGACAAGAAGTTGTATTTTAATGTGAACCTTAGTGGCGTTTTAATAGTGAATAATTATTCTGCTATGGCGGTTTTCAATGAGCTTTAGAAGAAATAGCCCTGATATGTTAAGGCTCATAATTACGGGCTCAGTCATTTGCTGATGTTGCTTGATTTCCTATTTCATTTTCCCATTCCTGGCATCACTCGAGCCAATGGGTCTTCCACTAGGTTTATTTGTGAAAAAATAGCTTGTCAAAATTGATCTAACACTATCTTTGACAGACATGAGATAGATGTCACATTTTAACTCATCCATGTTTTAGATTTTTCATGAAATCCAGACGGGCAATGTGACAGAACAACCCTTTGGCATTGCACCATGTACTAGACTGACTGGTTTGAGATGGTGGGGTGGGAGATGAGGGGAAGAGGAGGAGTGGGGGTGGGGTGAATGGAGGCATGGCTGGACACATATCCTCTCCAGGCCGCTAACTGAACATCCGGGCTGGCTCAGGTCACGTGGGCTTTTCCTGGTAGGTGCTCAACCAAGCTTCAATTATCCACAAAAATTTCCGATGACATACCAAACGTTTTTAAAATCGCCTCAGTGAAAGAATGTTTTCCGCAAACATGATGTTTGATGGGGCTTTTTTCATCCACGATAGCTTTTGTTAGAAACGCCAACACGCTCATGTGAGTACCTCGGTTATTCCGATCCCACCCTGAAACCCACCACACCCCAGAGCGACGACACACATGTGGGTACCTCGGTTATTCCAATCCCACCCAGAAACCCACCACACCCCAGAGAGACGACACACACATGTGGGTACCTAAGGTTATCCGATCCCACCCAGAATCCCACCACACCCCAGAGCGACGACACACATGTGGGTACGTAAGTTAACCCGATAGCACCCAGAAGCCCACACCAACCCAGAGTGACGACACACATGTTATTACCTTTGTTATTCTAATGTCACCCAGGGATCTACACCAACCTGAAGCGACGACACACTCATGTTATTACCTTTGTTATTCCCATCCCACCCAGGGACCCACACTAACCTGGCGCGACGACACAATCATGTGGGTATCTCAGTTATTTTGATCACACCCAGGAAGCGGAGCGACGACAGGTTGATGTGGGTACCTCAGTTAATGTGATCCCACACAAGAAATCACACTAGCCCGGAGCGACGACACGCTCATATGAGTACCTCAGTTATTCCCATCCCACCCAGAAACCGACACCAACCCAACCGATCCCACCAAGAGCGACCACACACTCGTGTTATTACGACCCCATCCAGGAACCCACACCAACTCGGGACGACAACACACATATCTGCATGCCTCATTTATTCTGATCCCATCCAGGAAACCACACCAACTCAGAGCGACGACACACTCATATGGGTACCTCAGTTATTCCAATCAGAAACGGAAACCCAGACCAACTCGGGGCGACGACACGTTGTTATTCAGATCCCACCCAAAAAACCTGAGCGACCACACATTCATGTCGGTACCTCTGACACTCCCAAGTCAGAGCGACGACAGGCTTATGTTGGTACCCGTACTTCAGTTATTCCCTATCACACCCAACATCCCAGAACAACCCAGAGCAACGACACATTCATATGGGCACCTCAGTTATTCCACACCCAGAAACTCACACCAACTCGGGGCGACGACACCTTTGTTATTCCGATCCCACCCAAGAACCCATAGCGAAAACACTCCCATGTGGGCACCTCTGATATTCCGATTACATTTAGGGATCCACATCAACTCGGAAGGAGGGCAGGCTCATGTGGGCACTGCAGTTATTCCCCCACCCCCACCCTACCTACCAACCCAACCCAGAGCGACGACACGCTCATGTTATTACCTTTATTACCTTTATTACCGAGGTATACATCGATCGTTCTCACACACCCACTCTCCCGAGGTGCCTGTCCTCCTTAACAAGTCCTGTAAACATTAATGTGATACGTCTCACATGTTCGGTTCTCTAATGTAGTTACAACGTACGGCTTCAGTGAAATCTACCTTCTGTTTATGAACAGTCTGTATACGGTGGCCTGTAGATTGCTGGTAGTTTATGTGGCACAGAAATTCCGTTGATGCTACTTCCTTACTTTCCTACACAGGGTAGGTGACAGTTATCACATTACCCGAAACTGTTGCCCTACATTTCATCTATAATGTTCTTATTTTATTTGTCAACTTCCGCTCCTCTGAGTATGACCTGTAGAGATGCGTGCCGCATTTGCACACTAGGCTGCCATTGTTACCTTGTTTTATTGGCATACCTACGGTGGGGCCCAACCGCGGCTAATACGCAATTATATCCAGCAGGCCGGCAGGCAATCTGACCCAGGGAAAACACATCGTTGAATACACCGACTGAGATTAGAAATACCGCCTAGTGTGACTTGCTAATTAATATTACTTCCTGATATTTTATATGACATTTGCTTTTCAGTGTTTGCCCATCCTGTAATTGTTCACCAGTATTTCTGTATTCATTGGTGTTAAGGGCGTTCTTCGGCGATTTTCTCACCAATGTCTTACAGGTTACGGGCCATGCAATCCGGAGTGCCAAAGGTAAACCACCAACCTTGGTCAGGTAAATCAATGACCTGTAGGATATAGAGTACAGCTCCCCACAGCGTCCGGCTACACACAATTATGCCTGGCTCAGACAGTCTACAATGTTTCTGCAGACACAACGGAGTTAAAAATGTGACATTATAAACAGCCATGATGAGTCCGAAGGCGTATTCACTAAACCCCTGGGAGGTTGTGGTCGGTTTAGAGTCACAAGTGCAAACCAAAGCTTACATATGGTCCGTGAAGTTTAACTGGTGACTACATCGACTTAATATATGAAACTCTTAGTTTTGTACTTCATTTCTATCTCGAAATGATGGATTTCCATGTTTGAGTAAGTTTTTCCAAGTCGCATGACCAGACAGTAAATATATAAGGATAGATGTACGGCAGACTGTACTGGGCCATTATTACCATGAACACAGGAGATTGAGGGGATGTAGCTACCCCGCATTACTACAAGTAACTCTGCCGTTCTAATTAAACACACGGAAGAAGGTCTGGGTGTAGCTGACAGAGACCGGCGGCGCGGCCACTCGTGCCGCCGCCTCGTAACTATACTTAATGCATATTATCCCAGACGGTAACAGCGCCTGCATGGCTGACAATAAGGTGTTAGCGGTCTGGTTATTGCCTGTGATGAAATGGAAATCGGAATTAGAGCAAACCGCCTGGGCGCCATGCATATAGAGTCTGGACGTCCATGTATAGGGACCCTGTATACGTGCCTCGTTGGAGCAGTGACGGACTTACAGGCATGTAACTCCCGAGAAGACGACACGGATAAGCTGCAGAATAATTGCATGTTTTGCCTGCGCTCGTGTTTCCCGGATATAACCATATAGGAATGAGGTTCTTTGACATTTTTCCCCACACACAGAGCGGATGTAAACAGCACCTGTTGAACAGGCATGGTTGATGATGCTGGTTTCATGGATGCCATTGTTTCCCATCTGTTGCCTGACGCCCTGCAGGCGATCAGCGGCCACTAACACAGAGCCAACATAATTAAAGCTTTAGAGTCCCAACAGGCTTATTAAAACTCCCTGCTTCAGATGCCAATCTGCATATCTTACACACTGTCCCCGTGTTACCTTAACAACTACTTCCGGCATAACACGTATTACACGTAGTTACAGTCAAGTATCATTGTAAAACATTTTTATGTCTTTGAGATTTTATCTGATAGATTTAGACTGATTTTCACAGTAAATGAGAACGTCTGGCTTTGAATACTGTGTGGTTACCAAGCGCCATATATACTTGGAACAAACACATCTTTAATCTGGCAATGTATATGCAGCAATTTGAAGGCTTAATTGTTTATGCAGAAAAGTGACTGAATCAGTATGTTTAAAGCTGTCATGAGTGCCGCAGGTTTCGGCATCAAACGTTTCATGTCTGCTCCAGGTTAGTTAATAACTCTTCTGTATCAATTAAAAATGCTTGGAATTCAATATATAATTATGAACGATTTGTTTTTGTCCAGCATCTTTGCCCTGAGAAATCTGAAAAGTGTTTGTTTCATCTGTGCATACCGTATTCTAAAGCCTTTAAATTAAAATCATTTAATTTGATAATACAACTGTTTTTTACCCCAGTCCAAGATCTTCCTCAGAACTGTAGCGTTGTTGCAGGTGACTCAGGAATGACGATCGTATGAGTGTTGGCAGGTGAGTGAAGACGGAGGATTTTTCTGCGCATTTCTTTGTCCACCAGATTACAACTTACCCAATTCACAAGCAGACTCATGTGTCCTGTCTTCTCTCTCTTCTCCCCATTAGCTTGCTATTCAAACAACTGTTATTGCGAGCTTAATTCCTCGTCTCCCCGGAATTCTCAGCACTCTGACATATGCTCACAGTCTTCTCAATGTGTTATCGGGGAATAGGATCTCTGCGCTGTCATTTATTAATAATGCAGGCACATAGCTCATATTAGCGATGGCCTTTCTTTGAAGAGCCGTCCATCGCTGTGTGGGGCAGGTAACAAGGCCACCGAAGCTTCCTACATCAAATACTGTAATCAAGACTGCTGGACACGTGAAATGTACATATGACAAAGAATATTAAGTGGGACAATCGTCGAGCTCAACAGAAGAAGGTTCTCTGCACCTTTGTCTATGATGCCTTTACCCTGATCCCTCAACTGATTCGATCTGGTCTCTGTTTGACTGTGACAGTGTTCTCAAGATGATGCCACTTCCACGCACCCGGCTGGATCTACTTAACATTCACAGGACACCTGCTTCAAGTCCCTCTCTATAAATAAATTGGTCAGAGCTTCCATTAGACGTTAATCAGAGCCTGGTCCATCTATGTGCGGCTTACCCTAAGAAGTGTCCGTATGTGCCCATCCTTCCTAATGTTTCTTGAGAAGGAAGTATCCTACTGACGGAAAGCGCACCCACCAACTATTTCCACGCACACACAACGGTAGAACAAGCATGAATCTTTTTTTAAAAAACCTTTCAATCGAAACTAAATTTGTCAGACTTTTGTTTTCGGGTTTAACTTAATTCCGAGCATCGAATACCTTGCGTTTTGAAAAAGGCATTTGATATTCGCCCACGATTGTATCTTTCCCTTGATACGTCAAAGTAATGCCATTCAACTCGGAGCCGTTGTAACTTCTTCTTCAGAGTAAACAAATTAAGTCGGCTCTGCTCGTTTCTCCGCGGGCGATAAACAGGCTGTCACAAAGCTTACAGTGTAAGAACATGACCAGTCTGCTTTATCATACACATTTGTGATCGAGGTGGGAATCCAAGCGGAATGATGGCTAGATGGGCTTGGGAGGCAACTCGTGACGAGTCCGCAGCTATAAGTATCCACTCCTTATCCATGCCCTTTAGTGAGGCATGATCGGGTACCGTTATACCGTGATCCAAGCATTCGGCCACTTTCTTTTTGAGCAGGCCGACATTTCTACACCGAGCCTGAGGGGACATGGTTGATGCTGAATTCGTACAGAAAGAAATCGGCCGAGTTTGCCATATCTGATTTCTCCGTAGATTTTCTCCGTGATTTTTCGCAAGGACGAAATGTTGATCTATGGATCCTGCCCCAGTGGCCCTGTTAGACAAGGAAGGGAAATCGATGTACGTTTCGTGTCCCAGTGGTTCCGTTAGGCAGGGAGGGGAGGGGAAATCGGTCTATGGTTCGTCTCAATGGCTCTGTTAGACAGGGAGGCGACTAGAAGTCCATTTACCGTTCGTCTCTCAGTAACTCCTCTGGGCAGGGAGGGGATGGCATGTCGATCTACGGTCCGTCTCTCAGTGGCTTTGTTGTGCAGGTAGGGAAGGGAAAGTGGATCAACGGTTCGTCTCTCAGTGATTCTGTTAGGTAGGGAGGGGAAGGGCTCATCTATCAGTGACTTTGTTAGGCAGGGAGGCAAGAGGAAGTCGATCTACGACTCGTCTTTCAGTGACTGTTAGGTAGGCAGAGGATGGGCTCGTCTTTCAGTGGCTCTGTTAGGGCAGGGACTGGACCTGTATCTATGCTCTGGCGTCACGTTACATAGAAGGTTTTAAAAAAAGCGACACCCAGGCTTTTACTGCATAACTAACGCGCATTTTGAACTCCAGGTTTGAACTCCATGGCGTAATGCCGACCACCAGGAAAGGTGGCCACCGTCATGTCCGCGAGACACCACCCTCTCTTCACGGGCATCCCTCACCAGTGTTTCTCCATGTTCACCAGACACCACCCACTCCTCACGCGCCTCTCCCACCAGTGTTTCCTCATGTCTGCTAGACACCACCCCCTCCTTACGCCCCTTCCTCACCAGTGTTACCCATGACCACCAGACATCACCCCCTTCTCGCGCATCTCCCTCATCAGCGTTTCCCCATGTACCGCACATACCACTCACTCCTCACGCGCCTTCCTAACCAGTGCTTCCCCATGTCCACCAGACACCACCCCTTCCTTAGGCGTCTCTCCCACCAGTGTTTCCCCATGTCAACCAGACACCACCCACTCCTCACGCGCCTTCCTAACCAGTGCTTCCCCATGTCAACCAGACACCACCCCTTCCTTAGGCGTCTCTCCCACCAGTGTTTTCCCATGTCAACCAGACACCACCCACTCCTCACGCGCCTTCCTCACCAGTGTTTCCCCATGTCTACCAGACACCACCCCTTCCTTAGGCGTCTCTCCCACCAGTGCTTCCCCATGTCCACCAGACACCACCCACTCCTCAAGCGCCTCCCTCCCCAACACACCACTTCAGGCTCTATTGATTTCTACTCTGCCATGGACAAAAACTGTCATTTAAAATGAGTCTTCTTTGATTCGGTAACTTAACGTAGCTGGACTATCCTGGGTTTTTTTACTGTAAACTTTGAAGGAGGGGCGATAAGCAGGCTGGCAACTGGGCCAAGGGACAATGCTGACGGCTTACAAGAGTGTATCAGAAAACTCGAAGACTGTTGCTCACAACACACACATAAATCAATCGGAGAAAACCTCCTCGGGGATCAATTTATATTGAAGTGTACATTACCGCATAATTGAGAACTGATGCAAGCTAAAAGCCTTGTCCTAATGATTAGCACGCTTTGGAAATACTTGCAAAGACTTGCCAATGTTAAATAGTTAACTGTTTCGACACAGACAAAAAAGAGGTTTGGCAATTGGACCCAGCTCGTGGTGTGATATCAAGGTGTTCACTGATTACATTGTGGCATTTAAAACCCTTAGAGAAAGACTGATTTGAAACGATATAGGTCTGAAATCGATACATCGAGTGCCACAGGAAATTTACGAGTTCAGTCCACCGTCATTGATGTCCCCTTGCGCGGAAACTAAGATGTGAGCGAGCTCGTGCCCAGCTTTGTCTGTTAGTCCAAAAAATACCAGATCTCATTCGGACATGACATACTCAATGTCCCTGTCTTTCGCGACTGACCATTAGATGGATCGCCTGCCAAGAGCTGAGGAATGGAATAAAGCACTGAGACGTTAAGATCGAGTATTCTGCGGGAATTTTCTATAATCTCACGATTGTTTCCCATGTCATTCTGGGTACAACGGTTCATTTGCTATGTCGATCACCATAGGCTTATTGAGTCAGCAATAGATAATGTTTGGAAAGAGTTTTGATGGTCAAAATTATGGCAGATTATCAAAATGGTCGGTTATGTTGAATTTCTGTGTGCTTATATCGGTTACATTCGTAACAATGCAAACTACACAAGTCTCCTCGTTGTCAAAGGGTTCTCATAGCTGTTTATTATAGTTCGAAATCAACACCCTAGGTCGCAAGCTGAACTCCAGCTCTAGCTGGCTGTGGCATTACATGAAAGGCTGTGTCACGCCACCTATAAACCAGACTCCCGTTGTGGAGATGAAATATTAATGATAAAGACATAAAACGCCAATCCAATACATAAATAAAAGAAATTAAATCTTTGCTGAAACAGCAGTTAAATGAATGTGACTTCGATGAAACGAAGCCTATACTATCAAATCCATAGAGCATATCTATCCTTCCCTGAACTTAACCCAAGCCTCAGACTTAATGAGACAATAAAATAATCCTGTTTTATTGACTTTTCTGATTTGAATTGTTTTTTGTGGCCTCTACAGCCTCAAGCTTGCGTATTGTCCTTATCACCTACAGAGCATGAACTATCTATCCTGACTCGAGGTCACGCACAGTCTCCATAGCCACGAGGACACGTACTGTTTCTATAGCCTCGAGGTCAGACGCTGTCTCTATGGCCTCGAGACCGCGCACTGTCTTTGTAGTCCCCAGATAACGCACTGTCTCTATAGCCTCGATGTCACTCACTGTCTCTATAGACTCGAGGTCATGCACTGTCTATAATTGCGAGGTCACGTGTAGTCTCTGTCACTATGCCGTGACATCTAGGTCACGTACGGGCTCTGCAGCCTCAAGGTCATGTACTACCTACAGAGTGTTGAGGTCACGTCCTTGTAGTCCTCAGGTCGCCCACTGCCCCCAAAGTCTCGCGTTCCCCTATACTTCTCTATAGCCTTGGGGTAACGTACATTAACTTTCTATAGCCTCGAGGTCACATAATGCCTATTGCCTTGGGATAACGTAGACGTACTGTCTTTAGCTTGGGGTGAAATATTCTTGAGTACGGCGTAAAACCCGGATCAAATAAATAAATAAATAAATCCTATACCTTAGGGGTAAACTTACTGGATATAGCCTCAGGATTAAAGACTGCCTCGAAGTCATGAACTGTCTATAGCCTTGGGATCACATATTTTGTGCCTAGCCTAGAGGTCACGTACTGTCTATATCCATTAGACCATGCACTGGCTGTAGCCCAGAGATCACACACTGCCTATAACCTCGACAGCACGCACAATCTATAGCCGAGAGATCACATACTGCCTATAGCCTCGAGATGACGCACTGCCCATCGCATCGGGATCATGCACTGGCCATAGCCTCGGGATGACGCACTGTGATTCCATGATTCCGAGGCTATAGCCAGCGCCTGATGCAGAGGCTATAGCCAGTTCGTGATCCGGAGGCTATCATGCACTGGCTATAGCCTCCAGATCATGTACTGGTCATAGCCTCGGGATTACGCACTGTGTACAGCTTCGGCATCACATACTGTGCTCTTAGCCCAGCGATCTCGTACTCTGTATAGCCTCGGGATTACGTACTGTGTATAGCCTTGGGATCACGTACTTGCTATTACCTCGGGGTCACGCATAGTATATAGCACTGGGATCACATACTGTGTCCCTAGGATGGGGATCACGTACTGGTTATAGCCACGGGATCATGTGCTCTGGATCATAGCCTCGAGATAGCGATTAAACTGTGTACAGGTTTGTGCTCACGTCAACAGCCTAGGAATCATGTACTGTAGGATAGACTCAGGATAATGTACTCTCTCAGCCTCAGGATAAAATTCTGGCAACATTCTCGAGATAGTGTACTGTCAATGGCTTGAGGGTCGGTAACTGCCTCTGTAACCTCTGGGTCACATACAATCTCTACAGCCTGGAGGTTATTCCTCAGCGACAATTCCACCCTGTGCTGAGACGAGGCATTTTTCTAACACTGTTTCTTCTGGCCAACTGGGATTAGTTTACGGCCATATCCTTTGTTCCCAGCTGCAGACATGTTCGTTGGTTATAAACATAGGCTATTAGTAAATGACCATTGTTCATAGCGCAGGTGAATGGATATGATGCAGAGCGCTGAAATAGTCGGCGGAACATAAAGGGACAGTGAGCGGAGACTATTTATTATTAATTCAAGCTTAAGAAGCACAAGATGGCGAGCGTAAAACCGTTTCTCCTCTGTCATACACACTGTGCGCAGATCTCCCAGTAAATATTTCTTTCTGTTCTTGACAGCTTTCTTTAATAGAAAATCTAACAATTTGCAGTGGACAGTTTATCAGCCGTGCAAAGCATACCTCACACAGCATTTCCTCAGCATACGCATTCCAGTGACTCGACCTACCGAACAACACAAGTGACACGATGGCAATACTTAAGTTCCTTCATCAGAGTTTACATCTGCCATTTACAATAAAGCTAAGTACAAGTAACTTCTGCAGACAACTAAGTTAGTGGTGTCTTTCTAGTGCACATTTCAAATCATGATATTTAGACATTAACCTCTCGCAAAATAGCTGAATTTGTTATGGGAAGCTTTTTTGCATGAAATGTAACAAAGAAAAAACATTCCAAATAAGAATGAAGTGAGCCGAAAAGGTTAATTCCTTGAGCTCAGATCGAGACTACTTGAATCCCTGGTCATAATCACTACTGACATTTATGTCAGTCTGGTAAATAATTAATAGAGTTAATTTGCAGTTGTCACGTTCATGAACGCCATAACAGAATAAGCGAAATGTTTTTCCAATAACATTAACATTTGCTAGCACTTTGTATGTGTAGATATTGAGTAAAAAGGAAGCCGGTGTCTCTGACATTGTTAAATTTACGCGACATAACATGCTATATGCCTTTTATTTCTGGTGCTCTGGAAAACAGCATTTTAAGTCCCAGGACAACGAAAACATCATTAGGCCGAGCATCATGGAAACAGGCTTCGGGAGCAGATACAAGGCCATATTGAATTTGCCCAATTTAGATTGATTGTATTTGGATGGGAATTCAATAGTTTGTGGAGTCATACATTTTCAGGAAATTCCATTGGCTGACAGTTGAGGTTGATTTCTAAGGCTGAGGAGACAGAAATTGGCAAACCATGGTGATTTAAACAGCCTTGATCTTCCCTCCTTGATGCAGAAGGCATACAAGCGTTATACGTACACAGGGTAGACCGAAGCCTTGCTTATCCTGCCCATTTTGTAACACGACGTGGAACTTTACCTTTTAGTCTCCTGCATATGTCGTGGAAAAATCTATATGCGGGTGACATTTGTGTATCAGATGAACCGGGGATAAATATTACACTTTGATTAGACATTGTTCTTTTTGTATACTTAAATGTGTGACAACCATCTTGATATTTCAGTTCCTTATTTGAGATGTTCTGAGTAGCCGGTAAAACCCTATCATTGATGTTGACAAGCTTTAGCAAATACATGCAGAAGAAGGAAAATTAAATGTCCTTTTTTGATAACAAATGCAAGTGACAGAAAATCGAAGCTTCAACCGAGTTAGGAAGCCGAATGCCCACAAACACTGTATGCATGGCCAAACAAACGGGACGATCTTGTTGTCTAGAATCTCAAGCTTCTCTATTGTAATAAATCATAAAGCGGACGGTTGGTTGCCTGGTGTTGGTGGGCCTACATTAGAAGCCCATGGGTCAGTCGGAGACATTGTCAGCAGGTTGTCGTGAACCGTGTGAGGCGGTTGACAATGGCACAAATCGTCACACTAATCAAGCAATTCTGTAACGGTTGAAATGAAATTCCATGTGAAATGATGCAGCAGTTTTAATGCCGATTATAGTACAGTACATTACATACTGTATTTCCCAGAGTCTGGACATTTTGCAAGGTTAAAAACATTCGCATATCCGTGATACATAATTAATTTACCGCATGCATGTATCAATCAAAAAACATTATCGCTCAAACTGAATTTCAATTTTAAGATTTTAATATAGATGAAATGCATATCATCGTAGGTGATGATGAATTCGCCGAAATGTCGATTAGCTTCTCGTCCACCGTGAAAAATTGTTTAGCTGCAAACAGATGGCACTTGTATGATAATATGCATGCAATTTGAAAAAGCAGGCGCTGTGAAATGGCGTCTGAGAGTGGTGCAAAGATGGTGACAGACGATAAGGGCGAGTTTCGCATTGCAGCCAAAAAAAGTGAGTCCATGAATATAATGTGTGACGTGTGATCTCTCAACCAGACAACGTCACTCACCGCTAAAACTTAGAATCGTGCATAAACGCTACCCATATATCCTCAGGTGTGTTGTGTATAAACGTCTTCCATGTATCCTCATGTACGCTGTGCGCCGTCTGTGTGTCCTCATAAGGGCCTCCGTGGCTTACTTGGTTAGAGCGCTAGCGTAATGTAATCATCCAGAAGATCCCCTCCTGTGCGGTCGCTGTGAGTTCAAGTCCAGCTCATGTTGGCTTCCTCTCCGGCATTACGTGGGAAGGTCCGCCAGCAGTTGGCAGATTATCGTGGGTTTCCTCCGGTCTGTGCCCGGTTGCTCCCACGATAATGCTGACCACCGTCATATAAGTGAAATATTCTTGAGTTCTGGGTAAAGCACCAGTCAAATAATTAAATAAATAAATGAGTCCTCATATTCGCTGTATGTGAACGCCGCCCATGTGTCCTTATATGCACGGTGCATACACGTTGTTCATGTATCCTCATACACACCGTGTACAAAGCCGTCCATGTATCACCATACACACCCTATACAAAGCCGTTCATGTATTATCACATATGTATCAACATAAAAGCGTGGAGAGTAAACAGTCTATTCTGTTCATCATGTCGGAGAGTAACATGTTTGTGAAGTGGACAAACGGACTATGTTGTTGATCATGTCGCCTTGTAATACGTCTGTGAAGTGAGCACATTGATTATTCTCTTGATCATGTAGGTTTGTCACATGTCTGTGAAGTGGCCAAATTAACTACAATGTGTGTGTGAATTGGCAAACAGACTATTCTGTTCATCGTGTCGGTGTGCAATATGCCTGTGAAGAGGACAAACTGACTTTTCTATTGATCATATTGTGTGTGGATTGGGCAAAATGACTGTTCTATTGATCATGTCGGTTTACCATATGTCTGTGAAGTGAACAAACTGACTATTCTACTGATCATGTCCGTTTGCCATATGTCTGGGAAGTGAGCAAATTGACTATTCTCTTGATCATGTCGGTTTGCCATATGTCTGGGAAGTGAGCAAATTGACTATTCTATTGATCATGTCGGTTTACCATATGTCTATGAAATGAGCAAATTGACTATTCTCTTGATCATGTCGGTTTACCATATGTCTGTGAAGTGGGCAAATTGACTATTCTTTTGATCACTTGATCATGTCGGCTTACTATATGTCTCTGAACTGAGCAAATTGACTATTCCATTGATCATGTAGATTTGCCACATGTCTGTGAAGTGAGCAAATTGACTATTCTGTTGATCAGATCAGCTTACCATATGTCTGTGAAGTGAACAAATTGACTACTTTCTTGATCATGTCGGTATGGGGCCAATTCCATCTATCCATATCTGTTCATTCACGAAAAAAGCACGAAAGAGCCGAATCAGATCTACGACTTTCGTTTTTCCCTTCGTTTAAGGCACAATTTGAAACAGCCTGGCGCTGAAGAGAGGTGAAAGAAAACCCAACAAAAGGCGATCTGTTGAAACTCTAAGCGCAGGATATACAGGAACAGAGTGAACAGCTCGCTAATCCGCTCACGACGGAGTGTTAATCCGTAATACGGTCAGCGAGAATGCGTCCGCAGCAGCTCGGACACATTACCATGTGTTTTTGCAAGAACAGCATGTTTGCTCGACTGGTGCGAACGGAAGTTACGTATTCTGTCCAATTACCCTTTTGCAGGATCACAGGTATCACTGCTATATTATACATAGATTAAGAGACGTTGCTGTTTAGTTTTATCCACACCTTCCTTTCAGATTCACAGAGAAGAGTTTAGCCTCGCTGGGCGTTCTGCTGACCCAGTACATGCATATAAGTGCGCTGGCCGTCAATATACAATGATTTACCCCGGCAACGTGAATAAGCGGAGACAGATCGCCGTTCTGCTAACGGCATTTTAAGGCTCAGAATCTGAGGTGAACTGTTCTAAACCATCTTTTGTTTGCTTGGGTTTGTTACTTGTTTTTCATGTAACTAATCCTCTGCCGTGAATTTTCTTGGAGTGTTTTCTGTTCAAATGGGGCTATTCTTAATGGTGATTCCCCTCGCTGGGGTAAATTCTCATTTATCCAAATTATGACTTCACAGTTATTAGACCATCCCGTGGTGTCTGCCAAGTTATAACATGCTATCGTGACAAAAGCCACACACAGCTGTTCAGCGTATAAACTCACCAAGTAACCAGTAAGCCTACACCCATATGGTTTGGTTACTCCGGTCAACGAAGACACAAAGGGATTGGAATACGAGCTTTTTAACTGTTACAAATACTTGTAAGAGTTATAAATTTATATCAAATTAAGGATTACATTATTTAAAAGTTAGAGGCACACGTATTAAAAGATCTTGTCGTGCTTTGTTTTATTTATTTGAATCGTGTTCTACGCCGCAATCAAGAATATTTAATTTACTCCGAGGCGGCCAGCATTATGGTGGGAGGAAACTGGACCAATCACGGGGAACTATTATATGATCACTGCTTATATTGGTGCTTCAACGCTGCTTAAGCCAGCGTGAACAAAGTATGTCACTCTTGAGTTTGTAAAAATATTTAAGAGTGAGAGTACATGCAGATAGCTCCATGCAGAGTTTACTTTATTAGAAGTTAAGTACACAGATTTCATGTGACTTCGTACCCAAGTGGCTTCGTCCCATGTTACCTCGTACCATAGCTACCTCGTACCGTATTTTTCTCGTACCATTTGATACATTACCCTTATTAACAAGGAATTAAATAGTTCACCTTTTCAGAAGGTTACCAATAACTTGCTCTTTATTTTCTCTATATAGGGATGTATACTATGTCAAGTAACATTCAAGTAAAATTTATATCACGGCACACATCGGCACACACCCAAAATGGCGGCCGTCGGGTAAAACTCGAGGGAACTCATTGACATAATGCGAAAACGAACTGTTATAACACTGTACGGATCTTAGCGGTAAGACGGAATATAATAAAATGAAATGCATTGCTGAAATAGTTAGTAATGTAGTCATCTAGATGTAATCAGTGTGTTATTTTAAAATTCTGACATTCATCGCAACACGAGCTGAAAGCACTTCCATCGGCTTCGAGTTCCTGTGATGGACTCTGGGTTGCCATGAATGTTACAATTTTAAAATATATATCTTAGTAAATTACATCTAAATGGACTAGAATTTAATTTGTGTACACAGCATACTTTTACTGCAGTTATGATTACGGTACGAAGTAACTGCTATGCTTCAACTTTCCTCTGCTATGCATCTTAAGTGAACAGTGTTCTGTTATGGATACAAGAGACAGATGAACACTATTATGTCTTGGAACAGAACAGATTTCAAAAATACAGATTTAGCTGGTAATGAGATGTGTTGACTGATAATCTGAAGGTTTTATCGGGCACCCCTTGAGGCATGCTGTGCCAGGCATCACTCATGTGGCGATGTAATTTAGGGGAGGTGTGTAAGTAGGCAAATTGGGAATGAACCTTTGGAAGAGGAACACCGTCATTTCAGACCTGCCGGGCATGGTGGGGGTGGCGGGGGGGGGGCTAAATTCGTGGCATTGTTATGCACATTTGTCCTCACCCAGCCTTCTTTACTTTTAGTTATAGTTCTCTGAAAGGTGTCAATAACGGCTTACATGTAGGCGTACATTCTGTTCTTGTTGTCGTAATCGGTGTGAACGTAGGTCAAAGCACCTGTGTTGTGCCCTCTCCCAAGCCCGTTTCACACTTCCTTCATTAAAACGCCTGTTACAAGCGCACCCCAGCGGTGCCGATCGTGAGTGTTGATCTAGCTGACACGAACTACCCTACTTCTAGAAAAATTTCGAATAGGACATTTCAAATAAACGGCTTATGTTGGTTTTCTCTGATGGCTAAAACGAATCACGCTTACACTATTCGTTTTTATATTCGGGATTACCAGTCGGGAAAAGTGAAACAAAAACGAAAGATATAAGGGAATGGTCCCAATGTAATACGTGCGTGACATGGACAAACGGCCTGTTCTGTTGATCATGTCGGTGTGTAATATGTCTGTGAATTGGGCCAACGGATTATTCTGTTGATCTTGCCGGTATGCAATGTCTGTCTGAAGTGGCAAACGGACAATTCCGTTGATATTTATTTATTTGACTGCTGTTTTACGCCCTTGGCCTACTCATGAATATTTCACTTATACGACGTCGGCCAGCATTATGGTGTGAGGAAACCGGGCACAGCCACGAAACCTACTTAGGTTGCTTGAAGACCTTCTCACGTACGGCTGGAGAATAAGCTAGAATGAGTTGGACTTGAGCTTAGAGCGAAAGTATTGGTGGGAGGCTTCTGGGCAATTGCATGGTAACCATCTGAGCCATCAACTTAGCCACGGAGGCCTCTATTGCATTGATAATGTTGATATGCAATACGTGTGTGTAATGACAAACGGACTATTCTGTTGATCATATTGACTCATGATGGTGCGTAATACATGTGAAAAGTTGCACACGTACCATTTTGTTTGTCATGTCGGTATGCAATGTGTGTTTGAAGTGTTCTGTTTCATAATGTCGGTGTGTAATATATCCGTGAAGTGGGCAAACGGACTATTCTGTTGATCATGGTGGTGTGTTCTATGTCTGTGAAGTGGCAAAGGAAATATTCTGTTAATCATGTCGGTGTGTAATATGTTTGTGAATTGGGTAAACCCACTATTCTGTTGATAATGTCGGAGTGTTATATGTCTGTGAAGTGGTAAACGAACCATTCTGAGGATCATGCCGCTGTGTAATATGTCTGTGAAGTGAGCCCAAACGGCTTCTGTCCAATGTCCACTGAGACTTACTTAACACCGAATCATGTCAGTTACAAAGTAAACACAGTAAGAAATTCTATACATGTATCTGGACGAGCTACTGAAGAGTAATGAGAATATGGTAAATAGACAGCTAAATGGAATCTATGATCAGTCTCTTAATGAATAAGTAACTGTCCTCTTTTCTTCAATCGCCATGGACAAGGAATGAATATGTAGGTCTAACTGTACAACTGGAGAACATGGGCACCAAGGAGATTATTTCGTACGAATGTACAGTTACGAGGGCTTTCTTCAACTTAAACAACAGTTACTGCATCTGCTGGGTTGTACATTATTCATCACGGGCCCACAGCCTTAGAGCGAAGTGTCCTTCAAATAAATGTCCACCCCAAGCCAATAACAATGGCAGACAAAATGCGCACGCTTAAGGTTGACCTTCGTGTACATTTAGGCGAACCTGAGTAAAGTATAACTTACAACTATCGAATTTTGTTCGCGATTGGGCATGTATGTTTTGATGAGGGGAGGGGGGAGGAGTAGGGAGTTCCTGACAAGTATACAGTCCTGACTACTTCAGTTGAGCCAATGAAAATATTGCCCTGTAAAGCAGTAACCATTATATTATTGTGTTTTCGTGGAAAAACTAGCCCCGATAAGTCGACAAGATAAGCAGGAAAACAGATCAACCGGATCTGTCATTCAATCCTAATTTTATGTACTCGCTCACGTGGATACGGGAAAAAATAGTGTGACGTCACAACTGCGCTTAGGTGTGACGTACACAGAGTACTTTGCTTACTAGGACGTAAGCAGAAATGATGATCTGTACTTTCACAAGAAAAATTACAATTACAACATGACTGACTGTCTGTAATATTGTGGGTGAATAGATCCGAAGGAAGGAAAATACTTTTTCAAATTTTGGAAGACATTGCCTACAAATAATTCAAATATTTCTAAAAGACGAAAGATGGGAAAAAAAACCATGATAAAGTAGATAGTGATATTTTGTGAAATTGGCTTCCACATGAAACATCTACAGATTATTGAAGAAACCGTGCTGACATCTGGATTACATGTTTTCCTCCGTGACAAGCACGCTTTCCAGCAAAATATGTGCTACTTCCTCTCTTGACCCACATAAAACAGCTCACTGCAGCAAGAAAAACTTTTATTTGGATAAGTAGTTTAACGTCATACACAAAATATTTCACTTACACTCAGGAGGGCAGTTTTATTTGTATGAATGGAGGAAAACGTAAATGGGTGATTAACTGTTATAATCGATAGTTAATTGATTAATCCTGGGTTGTTTAGACTTACTAAATGGTGTGTATTACATAGTTCACTAATTCATTGATTTATTTATTCATGCATCTGCTAAACTATACAGATAGATCCACCCTCACTGATCTATTTGCATTGTCAAGGGTGTAAGTGTAAACAGGGGAGTGAAACACGACTGAATCCTTCCAGAATCCAAACCAATTCCATAGAGGAGAGCTGTTCTCTTGACCATGTACGTGCGTGTTGCCTCCAAAGTCTCATTTTTCTTCCCACATTGTGCGTGTGCTAGGAAGCCCATGTGGTGAAGCCGGGTATCTGATAAGTCCACAGTGACTGTCGGCGTG
Source organism: Acanthopleura granulata (assembly GCA_016165875.1). Classification (NCBI taxonomy): domain Eukaryota; kingdom Metazoa; phylum Mollusca; class Polyplacophora; order Chitonida; family Chitonidae; genus Acanthopleura; species Acanthopleura granulata. The sequence goes on from JABBOT010000002.1 coordinate 45,470,512, forward strand.
GCATGGACTCCGCCTCCAGACAAGGCTGTAGCCGTGTCAGAAGGATAGCAAGCCTGATTTTATACAGGCTTTATTAGATTTACCTTACCGTCCTGCAGACTGAAAACCGAGGTGATCTCAACGGAGATAAATCAGAGCCATACAGCTTCGTGCCTCTTATCTGTTACCCACATTAAGCACTCAATTTCTGAACGATTCAATAACGAAACTCTCTACAGTAAATAATAATTACATTATTCCAAAACCTTGTCAGATATTCTCGCGTCAAAGATGTGTCTTCCTTTAAAACATTACTGACGAAAATGATTTATGGGATTTCACCACTTTGTCTCAAAGCTGATGTTTGCAGAATGTGAAATTCACAGGTAAATATTTCCCCCACAAAATTACCTTAAATGTCCTCTCTCCTCGCTGTGTGCGCGACTTCCGGTTCTGGTCATCATGTCAGGCTTCAGTCTATCCGGAATACCTTGCTGAGTGTACAAAATCGGAAACAATACCAACTAAGGAGAGACATAAACTCATGTACAGGTGTAGGGCAAGACTTTATTCCTTCACCCAAGACGTAATTGCTATCAGATAGAGTCTGTAATCAGGCTTCATATATACAGATATCTAGAGGACAGTGTAAGGTCATTTAAACCAACCCTTGGGGAAAGGATGAAGGATGTGATAATCCAGCGACAGCCACTGACCGCGGGCAGGGACAGAGACGCCCATTATATCTCCGACCCTAACAACTTCAAGGCGACCTGACGTGTTCATTTAGTTTACCTACTCCATCACTGAATTGAACTTTTCGAAATCAACTTACAATATAGTCTGAAGGGCATTATCCATTTTCAGGACGACCGTAATGCAAATGGCTGAGGGCAGAGAAAGTTAAGGCCGACTGGAGACGACAGCTGTCTCGTTATCTGTGCCAATTGTCCCTCCTTGGCTTTTGTGTAAGCCCGAAGACTGTAGCATCAGTCAGTGATGTCGGTGGGTTGGCTGGCTGAAAAGCGCACTCCTCAAATAAAGTCACGGAATACTGTCTTCCACCGAGACTATAGTTTTTAAGTAATACACGCAGCTATATCGTATGACTAAACAGGCGAGATGGGAATAACTAGACAAGTAGCAGAGTTGTCCGCGTTCCCAAGATCGCCATTTCTCTTACTAACTGTGCACTATGTTACAGCAATGGAGTTACGCCGAGAAGACCCATTTTCACACTGTCATGCTCCTACAATTAAACTGACATAAATCTAGATTTGTCACAAGTTATACTGAGTAACGTTGTGAGTTTACAGAAAAAGCAGTAACTGTAACTCCACGAATAAACGTTGTCCTTCTTGAATAATGCGTAAGGAAGAAACCATATATAGCCCTAATGCCGTACAGCAGCAACTTCTTGTGACTATACATGTATTCTAAGCTTGTATTTATTGTATTTAATTAATACCACAGTAAATAACAAATTAATACAGCAATGTAGTTTTCCTGACAAGATGGTGGGGTCTTGGTGGATTGTTGTCTGATAGCGGCTTGTCACCTTCAGTAGCCATTAGTAGTCCGCACACAGAGATCCTCTTCCGCTATGGCCGGGAGTTTCCGTGGCCGTCCCTCCTGATCAGTCCCGGGCCCCAGGATTAACACACTAACTGCGTCCGTCACCAGGGAGACTGATTACCAGACAGTGACGCGCACCGGAAGCGCCTTTGACGTGCGCACTGTAATGATCTTACAATTTCCAGAGTTTATTTTAATTACGCCTTTCGTGCAGTTTCATGGAAATTTTATGGGAATGTTACGAACGTCTAGTTTGTCTCCCCCTATGCTGGTGTGAGTAGGACCTTCAGCTGTAATTATAATTACTAATTATAGCTGGCATCGGTATTACTGGTCGTTTAAGACCGCTGCACCTAGTTTCCGGTACCCTGTGTGCGGCATCATTAGGCTTGTGTTAATAGTTTTTTATGGATTTTTATGGCAAGACAGCTGAGTTCCATCGTCTGAAAGATTCTACTTCTTTTATAGATCTCATATAAATATAGTGTAACTGTATAATCTGTCATAATCTGATGCAGTTGTGGAGTTAGCCAGGTTATTTTTAGGGGTACCTGAACATGGCACTACCTTTAACCTTGCGAGCCCCAAAGTCATATAAGTAGACTTCATACAACTAATTCATAAAGAACTTTGTCCATGTTGTACAAGCATAGCTAGAGAAGTACGTGATGATAGAAGAAGTCGAGTGACCATTTCATAGGATAATAGTATATTTACGTCGTGACGTAACCTATCAAACAGAGGAACTTACTGTTCAAATTTCAACTTTTACAGCATTTATTGTGACTATTGCCCGTGACTATGTACTTTGGAAAATAAAACTGCCATATAACGTAATTCAACTCAGAAAACTGAGCTATATGGCCATATCGACGGAGTCATTAAAGAGTCACCTGGTTGGTTATAAGAGAAACTGAAAGATTCATCGACAATTTATGAGTTATTAAGATACTAGAAGAGTGTTCGGTGACTCAACCGTCTGACCATGTGAATCAGTCTGCTGTACTGGAAAATTCAGATTTTCGAGTCTGTTGACCCAAACCTATCTGTCCGTGTTCTTAAACGTAAAAGGCCGAGTAGTTTGTCAAACAGTTGCTGCGTAATATCTTATCTTGGATACGCTACTATTTTGCATATAATACAACATGTGTTTGATCACAACTGTCTCAGAGTAAAAACATTTTTAAGTGATGGACAAATAAATACAGAGATACAGAATTGCGCGTGATATAAGAAGAAGGTCGCTCCCAAGAGATCAATCAAGTAAGAGCATTGCACGGTGTCGTGACAGATTCATGGTGCGATAAACATTTGGATTGATATTTGTTCAGCCAAATTACTAGCCAACTGGAAACCAAAACAACTACGCTCTCGTCGGCTTGAGTTTAGTAGGACTGGTGTTCGCTAACATTATTAACCAATGAGAAACGTGAAGCCTTCATTCTTGGCATTTATCAATTACATCTAATATAATCATTCACTAGTAAGCGTTTTGATGAATGGGTAGTACACACATTCTCACTAGGTCTTCAAGGAAGCCGCAGACAAATATCAGTTGACATCGTTATTTCTCATTGCGTAGCTATGTCAGAGTTCACGATGAAGCTTTCAATCCTAAAATAATCATCCAACATATCGTCAACATTCAAAACCTGAATATTGTCATGAATAAAATATAGCCGTCTAACTACACCGAGATTTGTACAAGTTGGAACAAAACTGCTAAGGTTTGAGGAACTTGGGGAAAATGCGTTCATTAGCTAACCACAGAAATGGGAACTGGGAAACGTGTTTTTCAGTCAGCACATGTCCACCTAACTGCCGACCTCCCCCAACCGTTCCGATTTTGTCACGTGATCGTCAGTGTTAGCATTTATCCTGTCTGATGCCAGGTTGTATGGGCTATATATGTACACACTGACAGTTTACGGCACATAAATATACGTCAAAACCCTTATAAATCAAAACAGCTGATGTTTTTGTTCTTCTCCACTGGGTTTTCTGCAGACAGGGTTACACTGACCCATCCTAAGCGTACTTACGTGTATTAGTGCCACTTTTATATACAAAATGCGAATCATTTTATCCTGTATATAGATCAGTGCCGGAAAAATTTACAGTTAAACAGGAACAGAAGAACGAGTTAGACAGATGGTGCTTTCAATTGTCAGACAATCAAAAGTACCAGATGTGCATAAACACTATCACAGTAAACTTGGTTGGTAAAATTTCTTTTATATGAAAAATACAAGATAACCGTTGTAATTTTCTACATCGTTGTATTCCAGCTACATGTTTTGCAGTGACGGTACACTTGGAGTAAGGCGATATTTATCTCAGTTATACTTTGATTGCAGCTGTTCATATATCCAACACGATTAACATACGACCCCATCCCTAGGTTGAGTGGAATTAGACACAGAGAGCCAGATTCTGGACACTCCATCCATCCATCCACAAGAGGTGTACTCATTGTAAAGAAATTATGAGGGTTTTTGATAGAGTATCATTGGTGCACTAGTACGACCCTTCTGTATGTTCATACCCGAGTAAAGATAAATCAGAATATCAAAGCTGAGACTATTCCTCTTGTCATAAAATCGACCTTTGTGGTCGTTGTACAAATACACTGACTCCTTGAAGCACGCCTGGGTTTACATGAAAGAGGTTCTGTTCTATGCCTCGTAATTTTGTTTTAGAGACATAATTGCTATCAAGAACTTCAATCAATCAGGCAGATTCTCCTTTCATAATTTCAGACTGCTCTAAAACTTATCTTATTTAGTCCAGCTACTGACTCTTGGAGAACCTTCCTTTTCAGTAAGTTGTCGCTGGAAGACCTGATTTCGATCGACATTGAATCAATCTGGCAATACTAACAGGAAGACCATAAAAAAGCACTGATGCCATCAATTTATATCAGTGGTTAACCAATTTACATGTTTAGATATAAAAACCGCCGTACTAATCCAAATGAAGATGTCAGGGACCCCAAGTGGTGTGCTTTTATTATCAATTTGAATCGATGTACAGTTCTTCTCCAATTCATTCGGATGCGCAGCCCGCTCGTGAGACCCCTCCTCCCCCCCCCCCAATCACCACACCTCGACCATTTTGACTGCACAGACATTTTTAGTGTCATATACTTAAGGAATGGTTTACATCTGTAAAGCTGATAACAAAACTTACATAAACATTAGGATCACAGAGCTACCTATGGTCCCTGCACTCATTAGAGATGACGTCGCTTCCCCAGAGCTACCTATGGTCCCTGCACTCATTACAGACGACATCTCCTCCCCAGAGCTACCTATGGTCCCTGCACTCATTAGAGATGACATCCCCTCCCCAGAGCTACCTATGGTCCCTGCACTCATTACAGACGACATCTCCTCCCCAGAGCTACCTATGGTCCCTGCACTCATTACAGACGACATCCCCTCCCGAGAGCTACCTATGGTCCTTGCACTCATTACAGACGACATCCCCTCCCCAGAGCTACCTATGGTCCCTGCACTCATTAGAGATGACATCCCCTCCCCGCCTTCTTTATTCTATATATTAACGCACCTACCACTTTTTATATTCTGCCGCTGTTTCAGTAGGCTATGCGAAAGCCGGAAGTGTACAGACATGAATCATGTTTACACTTTACTACAACCCTCTCCTGCATAAAAGCGAATCAGTCGAGGCTTAGAGAGAGAACAACGTTGAGAGTGATTATTGTTATCCAAAATATGCGTTGTCCTTTGCGGTTTGATTTGGCCTAACCAGACATACAATAGAATGGAGCACAGACGTAAACACAGCGGCCGTCCTCTTGTTGTGCTTGATATCCATTTTTGTCTCACACTTGTCGTTTAAATTATTCATGTGGTTATTAAACATACGACAAGAACATGGCTAATGTCAAATTCTATGGTCCTGCCAGGCTCTTTTATCTTCACGGAGGCTGTGACCTTGGTTCCTGCGCCAGCTAATATCCGTGAAGAGAGAGCGCAAAAAAGCGTTTCGCTCCATGCAGTGATCTCCTCTCTCCAGCCTCCCTAACAGCACAGAATACTCCTTAGCCCAGCTCACAACAGGTGAATTGTCTATCAACTACTCTTCTTGGTAAAGCAAGGGGCCATCAGAACCCGTGACTGACGATTGTAGGGGATTTGTTATTGCGAGCACACGAGTCGCGGTAAAACACATCCCAGAGCCTGAAGTCACGAAATGGCAAAGCTTCTTGCTCTCTCTATAGCCGAAAGACTTACCAAACATTTCAATGTGTACAGTTTGATAGACAATGAAACACGAAATAGACTAGAGAAAACAGAAGGAGTTAACAGTTTCACTAATGTAAATTGGAAACAGACAAAAGCCGAGTGCCAAAAGCAAAATGCTCCACGGCTGAGCCGGGGCTGCTGTTCCATAAAAAGTCATAATTCACTGAAACATATTTCTCTTCGTACATCGTTTAGACTGCCATTCATTCATTATCCTCTGCAACTATTCCACCACCGAGCTAAGAATAATGGCGTCTTGTAAATCAATATGGTATCATTGTGCCATGACACTTCTAAAGATGCGTGATAAACAAAAGACAAAAGCCTTCGGTTGTATTGCACGCCAAAAGGACTGCACACCTGTCTGGTTGGTGGTACATACCCGTAACAATAGCGGTCGATAAGTGCAGGTACAAATGGATAAGGATAAACACCAAGTCGCTGGTGCATAAAGTTTCAAGGGAACACAAGAGAAGTTATGGCCACAAAGATTGTCTCTGGACATATTTGTGTGCGTAATTTTACTACTTAAGACGATGCAAAAACATGACGTTTTTTGAAATGTTGGATTGAAAGCGCTACTGATATGTTTGTAAGTGGCTGGGAAATTATTCCCGGACCACGAGTTTGGATTGGATTTCAGGCGATTATGGGCTGGTCCGCCTCTTTCCGACATTCGTAGACTAGTATACGAATGTCGGAAAGAGGAGGACCAAATTTTTACCAAATTTTCAGTGCAGACGATTTTCCAGACAAAAGCGCTCAGTATTTTACGGGGCCGTAAAAGTACGGAGCCGAAAGACTGACATGTTGCCAAAAAATATTGGTAATTAAAAAAACACAGTATTTAAATTTTTCCGCTTGTGTGTGCGTTTTTTTTTTTAATAAGTCATGGGCATGCACAAGATCTTCACAAAGTCGTGCTCTCGAGATAATTTACCAATAGAAATGCTCAATTATCTCGTGAGCACGACTAAGTGAAGATCTCGTGCGCATGACACATTGAAGATGTTGAGTGGCCAAGTTAATTGTTAAGCCATGAGCACGACATCTTTGCTAAGTCGTTCGCACGACATAACAATTATCTAGTGCTCTCGACATCTTTATTACGTCGCGCGCACGAGATACTTGAACGTTTGTATTGGTCAATTATCTCGAGAGCACGACTTAGTGAAGATGTCGTGCGCACGACTTATTTAAAAACACACACACACATACGAATAAATTTGAGTACTGTGTGTGTGTGTGTGTGTGTGTGTGTGTGTGTGAGTGTGTGTGTGTGTGTGTTTTTATTACCAATATTTTTCTTTTGCAGTTTCGTAGTATTTTGTAAGGAACAATGCAGAAACATTTAGGGCAAGTTGTCACAATAGTATATAATAGCAGTCTGTACCCATTTGAAATAATAGCTTTGCCAAACACGACATTTGGGTAAACTTCCAAGTGCCATCGGGCAGACAGCTGCTTTCCAACAGCCAAACCTGTATCCAAATGAAAACATCACTGATATCCCCTTGTCTACGTGCCATCTGACAGAAAACATGGACCTTTGTGTGATTATATTAGCTGTAATATCTGACGGACTACACGAAAATTCCCGAGATATGAATACCTTTGCCATTCCACCAACAACAGAAAAATGCCTTTCAACAACTTGCAGCTTACTGCCATTCCGGATAACAACAACTATACATTAACTATACAACAATACATGATACAAAATCTCTGACTTCATGAACCCGTACTGTTGGGCTGAAAACATGGATAATGTTGAATTATATATTTGTCAATAAAATTGTTGCTTGTTTTGACCAAACAGCCAAGGATGGGGCCTGATTTAATCCTAGGAGAACCCCAAGCTCTTGTTTCGCCCTAGTACGGGTCTGGTGCTTTGAGGCCATAGACTTATATTGAACGGCTATCTGATATGCCCTTCTCCCAGATACAATCATTGCTCCATTAGGATTGTGTAAAGTATGTCGCCTTGTGGCCATTTATCAGAGTTATGAGCGCATTACACACTTTGCTTTACCACGAAGCCCCCAGACTGTTCTGTAATTGACATGAGCTAGTCATGAGAATTGAAGACAAGTTTCTGGTATATGATCATTCAACATCCAGTCGGTCATAGTATCGGGACCATTGCTAAGGTTACAAAGTGTCTAATGCAGAAAACATTGTCAGCGACTGGCAGCTTCCACCTGTTTTCTGCTTTACTCTGACAAAGAATAATAGGCAACTAATGGCTCAGTCTGTCTCAGTAATGGCTTAAAATATTTGTATAACTGTAAGTGTTCCTCGGCAGTTCTGACTGAGCGACAGTCTCGCGACAAATCCATCTTCATTATAAGCAGTTGTCAGAGCGGTGAGACTGGAGGAGAGAGATGACTATTGATAGGGTGGCAAGGCTCTCCGGATATCGGCTCCACTCGGAGCCTACTTTGCCAATAGGTGAGGTAGACTAAACCCGATAATCTGGGGAACTCGCTTATTACGATGCCGTCAGAAGAACGTTCAATTAACGCGGCACCTGTCCACGACCTATTTTACGGCTATGTGTGTTTGTTAGAAAGACGGCCTGGATGGGTGACAGCCTGACAGTGCTTAAGCACTCAGGGGGACCTCTGTATCACAGGGATATAGTTATCATGAACCCATGTCACATGAAACTGAGAGCAGGGATGTCTGTGTTACGGGACACAGGGAGCCAGGATGTCTATATCACAGGATATCGATGACAGGGGCGACTGTAACACAGAATATCGGGAGCACGGGCGTCTCTTTCACTGGAGGCAAGGAGTGTATCACACGATACAAAGGACAAGGGCTTACTAAAGGATAGAATAAGCAAGGTCGTTTGTCTCACAGGATACAGGGAGTAGGGGTACCTATAACAAGATACAGGAAACAGAGGCGTTTGTATCACACGATACAGGGAGTGGGGATATCTGTATAATAGCGTACATGGAACAGGGCGCTCGTGTCGTATGATAAAGGGATCAAGATTCGCCCGTATCATAGGATAGACGGAACGGGAATGTCTTATCTTAGGCTTCAGAGAATATGGTGGCCTGTATTACAGAATACAATACGCATAGATGTCTGTATCACAGGATACAGGGAGTCTTGTCTGTCGTATAGGTCAGTCTGAAGGGTTGCACCTGTCTTCGTCACTGTTTACACTTGTTTGTCAGAATTTGATACATTTGTCTTTGATAAATGCTTGGATGTCTTCCTTTCCGGTGCCGCCAAGATATGGCTGAGATATTGCTGACGTGACGTTTAAGCTTAATTATTCATTCATTCCTTTCCGGTGAGATGCTGCATACATATCTGCCTGTCTGCTGAGATTCTTCACTCCTGTCAGTATATTTAAGAACTTCGGAGACATAAAAGAGGAATATCTGCTTGCCTGGTAGGATACATGAGTACTTCTATCAGACATAATACAGGAATATATTATTTCAGCACAGATCACATTTCTGCTTTATTCTGTTATTGCAAAAGTAATAATATTATTTATTATACACGACATGCAGTTCTAAGAAGAGCTAATTATGTAAATTATGTTCCAAAGACGCATTGCATGGTAATGTCATCACGATATGCCAGTAATATCTTAACACTGTGCAAACAATTACACGTGTGTTGTACATCATAATACGTATCGCTGATTGCATCTAGTAGAAGGTTCGGCATAATTACTCTACTTCATCAATTCCTTCAGATTGACTAAGCCTGCATTTCTATAGCTGGTCAAACGAAAACTATGGTAAAAAGCGCTATGGTTATTTTGTTGTGTCATTAAATTCTGTTCAATTTGCCTCATTTCCCCGAACCATGTTGTATCTCAATGTCCAGGTTAGCGCCCGGGTGTTATGGAAAACCTGATGCAGCCGGATTTATATCCATCACAAATAACGATCAAAACCACTGTCATAGTTTCCCTGTAGACGCCAAAACATGAAATCTGACTTGAATGTGAATGTTACTATGGTGGTTGAAGCAAACTGGTGAAGCAAGAAAGCCTTTTGTTCAGTAATAAGCACAGCTATCCGAATCTGTTGTCAGGTTTTTCATCTGTAAGCTGACATATTTGTCTCTGGTGGGGCGAAATCTCCAGCCCAATGCGGATATAAAATTCACGTATATTGTCCACTTCTCCCGTCAGAAACCCATCCACTTATGAAGCATAACTAAGTCTAAAACGCATCAGTGTGACTGAAATATCTTAGCTTTTTTTTTAAGGTCTTTGGCCTTCATATGAGATGTGTAGGATGGAAGGCAATAGTTGCTCACAGCTTAGTGAATTACTTCCACCAGATCGCATACCATTTTGTTGTTAACGCTGCTGCTGGTTGGTTTGTTCACTAGACACTGATAAATCTCTGAAATTCCCTCTTAGAGGCTGGATTTGAACCATCACCTCGAGTACGTGTCCTACCTATCATCAGATAATTCATTGCAGTCGAGACTTGTCTGTCATACCTTAGCTAGAAAGAGGCAAGTATCCTGGGTCAGAATTAGACAAGTGAGGAAAAGTGGACCACTCATACTGCATCCTCGACAACATACGTGTACGCCTGGGCAAATGTCATTATCCCCGCAACACAGAACTACCATTAGCTCCTCCAGGTTAGAATACAGTAGCGTGGAGTGGGTGCGACCGATGCCTGTTCTTCATGATCTCTGATATCATATGGCTCTCTGTGAGGACTTGGTGTTATCTAAGGAGCTTTTCGCGAACGAGATATGTACTGCCCAGCACAATGAAGCAATAAACTGACTGCGCATCGTTTAAAGAAGGATTACTCAGTGAAGAGCAGAAAAGAGAGTGTAGTTAGGGCCTAACTGTGGCAAATCAGACGTCTGTAATATGGGAAAGAAAACCCAGACAATGACTAAACCAGGATAAATGTTGTAAAGGACTTTGACTCCAGATTATACGTTTTGCAATCAGGTTCCATGTCTTTCTCATCATCGTGATTAGTCGCAGGGTAAAATGAAGCGTGCTTTTGTCCTTTTTTCTTTTGCATTTTGCTATCCAAGGCGCATCGAAAAGCCACAGGGGAGCCGAAAACGGTTTAACCAATGAGAGTCCGGAGAAAATTCTTATATTCCAGTGTGTGCTGTGCGTGAGTCATTTTTTGTTTGTACTGGCATACTAGCTTGTACTGCGTCAGATGTGCATCGCCTGTTTACCGATCCGATATAACAACGTAGCACGACTAATTTGGCAACCTGCTCATTAAGAGCCCAATACAAGAGAAGCCAGTCAATTCTTTACGTAACATAAAAGATATTTCGTGTGAAAACAGCTTGACAATTAAGTTGAAAAAGCTTTGACATCAGTGTCTAATTCGCATAGAAATTTCAAGTTTCCAACAGTACGACGGGTTTAGGAGCCTAAAAAATCTTGTAGAAATCAGAATGGAGTAAGTATATGGTATGTTATGTCATGGCGTAACGTAATAGTATGTATGTACAGGAGTATGTGTAGTGACCAGTACATTGCCATCCATCCTCTCGCTGACCCTCTCTGGCCGCGGAGATACCGCGGCTCGCAACGATCCACATCACACCTCCCCCCCCCCCGGAGCAGCTGACCGCTAAAACAGCCTGATTCTTTATCTGTTTATTTGATCGGTGTACTCAAGAATATTTCTTTTATACGACGACGGCCAGTATTATGATGGCAGGAAACCGGGCAGTGCCTGGTGGAAACCCACGACCACTCCGAGGTTGCTGGCAGACCTATCCACGTTCGACCGGAAAGGAAGCCAGTATGAGCTGGACTTGAACTCACAGCGACTACATTGATGGGGGGGGGGGGGTCATTGTGCTGCGCTGGGGCGTTAACCAACTGAGCACGCAGACCCCACAACCTGACTAAATGCTCACTTTTCATATCGTGTACACATGGCGTTCGGCCTGCCGTGTTGACTGACCCTACATCATCAGAGATAGTGGTCCCATTGTACACGGCCGACTCTATACAAACATCGTCTCGCCATCTTTTCTTTTTTTCTCTCTCTCTATCTCTGAAGACTTTGTGAGAATCGCTTCAGATAAACTGCTACGTCTTTTTTGTAAACATGGAATTGCCAATTCAAAACCGTAATCAAATACGAATTATGATGATTTACATCCATATAAATTGACTTTGATAATAATACAGAGAGCGATTTATGCCAAATCATTTTCTCTAAGATAAAAAAACATTCTGAAAAGGAGAAAGATCCGGACGGCGTATACCAATTGCAGACCTGAATGACGGCTTTTATGCAGTTATATTTCTTCGTGATTTTTTTTTAGATGTAAAAACGGCTCTCCGTTTAATCTTAAGCATATGTTCATTTGCACAAACTTCAAACCGGCTGAGAAGGATTTATTTCAGAGACATGCTGTAGCCGAACCAGTTATAAAGCCAGATATCACATTTTCTAGGAGCGTAGAACATAAGTGTACTGTAAGTCACCATGGTAATAGCAGACGGTATGGCCACCTTGTTCACATCACACGCCTTTGACATGAACCTTTGCGCATTCATCAGGAGACAAATGAAATGAATGGCCCCATTTGGACATGTGGCTTTCACCAGGGCTTGGCTACATGCGACGATAGTTGTTAATATTGGATAATAAACTTAGACTCTGTGACAGAAAATAACAAAGAGCCTGTAATGATTCTGTTGCCAAGCAACCCGTGATTTGTCTTTTGCCTGCTTCAGCTACAGCATTATGTTTAAAGATATCAAAGACTTCTCGGACAGATTTACCCCCCGAGGCTCACACAGTTTACTTTTATTACAAGAGGATAGTTCAGTAATCTTCAGGCGCCCGCCTGTGATATAAAATACATCCCGGAATTTTCTGTATAGCTCTCCAATGATTTGACCTTATCCGGCCGCGCTCCCACCGGCTCACGTTCCGGGTTCCTGTTGGAGACCTTCATCGTTTTTCTTCACGTTCAAAACTCCTTTAATATCACACCGCTCAAGCCAGTAAGTGACCGGTTTGTAAGTAAGAATAGACATTCAAGAAATCATCTTTTATCTGGCAACGGACATAAAAATATACCATGGGCTATCGAATTTCGTGATTCACCAATTGTACAGATTTCCGTAGTCATGCTTTTTATTTATTCGCCAACTTACATATTCAGGAAATCCTGCGTGGGCTGACAATCCTTCAAGAAGTTTCAGTGGACCAGATAAGTGTGACAATCCTTCAAGAAGTTTCAGTGGATCAGATAAGTGTGACAATCCTTCAAGAAGTTTCAGTGGACCAGATAAGTGTGACAATCCTTCAAGAAGTTTCAGTGGATCAGATAAGTGTGACAATCCTTCAAGAAGTTTCAGTGGACCAGATAAGTGTGACAATCCTTCAAGAAGTTTCAGTGGATCAGATAAGTGTGACAATCCTTCAAGAAGTTTCAGTGGACCAGATAATTGTGACGATCACTGAAAAAGTTATAGTGGACTAGATAAGTGTGACAATCCATCAAAAGGTTACAGTGGCCACGACAAGTGCGACAATTTTTCATTAAAGTATGGGCGACCAGATAAGTGGATAGATTATAGTGGTATCAGATAAGTGTGACAATCTTTCGAAAAGTTACAGTGGACGAGATAAGTATAACAATTTTTCAAAGTTGTAGTGGACAATCCTTAAAAAGGGTATAGCGGAGCAAATAATGGGACAATCTATTAATATGGTAAAGTGCACTATATAAGCGGATAATCCTTCAGAAAGTGGCAGTTCACCAAATAACCGCTGCAACCCTTTAAAAATATTATATGGAACCAGATAAGGTTCACAACCTTTCAAAATGTTGCACAGGACCCAATAAGTGTGACAATCCTGATAAGCCCACAACATACCTTAATTCGGGTGTGATTTTGTTCTAGATATATGTAATTTTGCAACCAATACAACACAATGAACTTAATTGATCTGATATGTTTCAAATTAGCATTTATTCGAAAAAAGAAAAGGTCATGCAGGTCACCCACCCGGACTTGAACTCATGACCTCCCTGTGCAAGCCAAACTGTTAATCTGCACAGTTGCCACCGACTTCACTAAAGCCGTAAGACATGGCAAGTTAGCGTTTATCTCTTCAGCGTCAGTGTGTCAAAGAGTTCTCGTAAAACAAAGGGCAAAGCTATTGCTTTAACCATGAAGAAAGTCGTGCTCTAGAACAACCTTTTGCACCAACTTTAAAAGTAGTGTCCTGTGCAAATTGTGTTCTGGAACACAACTTCGTTGGCCGATTGAACATTAGGTCTCCTTCCTTGTACAGTATACTGTATGACGGTGTCCAAATTGACACTTTATTACAGATACATGTACTCTCACATACATGTAATAAAAGTTTTACCTATATATTGGTGAACATTTGAAAATTTGGGGAAAAAAACTTTTGGATGATCTTGATACATCGGCTAATGGTCAAATTCCCGCCTCCTTTACGTGGTAAGGCCTTGGGTTATTCATCAGTGCGTTCAGTCTGCTCCTTCCTATACACTGACAGACCTGCAGCTGTTACATCTGGCGGGGCTACGTGGCTATCGTGAAGGCCAGCTATCCTTGAGCTCGGCGTAAAAAACGAATCAAATTTTAAAAAAAAACTTTGCCAAAAAAGCTGCGATTTCAAACTGGCTGGAAAATTTGACTTCATACTGCTGTATCACCAACGGTTTGATGCGTGTGTGTATACTGTCAACGATTATTTGCCATTTCCATGCGCAATATCCGTGCAGGACTCAAATTCATTGAGATATTGAACCCAGAACCCAGTGCTGCCTAATCCCATACAACCAACGTTGTACGTCAATATACAAGAAAAGAAGCTGATCTAATCAAGGTTAACAACTACTTCACGAGAACGCACTGTACTCAGCAAACAATAAAACATGCAACATCTCATTAAGTTCTGACCTAGGCTGTTCAATTGCGATCATCTAATTGTAGTGTATGTCAGCTGGTGATGTACTCTGAGGGGAAGGGGGAGAGGGGGCGCTGTTTACTGGTTACTATGTACTTGTATAACCAAGCAGGTGTGTGCAAAGGAAACCCGACCCAGAACAAATAATACACATTGGAATAAACACGGGATTTCAGTATTCAATATGAATCCAGTTCAATTCTCTCGGCTCATATTCTCCTCGCAGGGGGTATGATAGCACCAATTTGTACCACTGATCATCGCACGTACCCCCTGAGCAACGCCAGCCGTCTTATTAGCCTACTGCACAAACACTACAGGGCAAGAAATGAACACCTGCCTCCTCCCCTGTCCTAGCCGCTCTTACATCCCTGCCATAACTACTTGCATCGATTTAATGAAATCCAGATAAGCCCAATTCCTGACTAGCACCTCCGATCACCTTTGAAACAGGAGGACACCAAGAAGTAAAGTCCTTCCCGAAAACTGCAGACGATTCCAGGCCGAATGTCCAATCCTTTGTGTCAGATAACCCGTCCTCAGGTAGACAGAGACACGGTAGCAATGCTTGCAGGATTTACCCAAGTACAATTACAAGCGTGTGGTATTTTTCACGACAGCTTACACGGCGGTGAGGTTTGTCGGTGGCTTAAAAATGGCTAAGAGTCAAATAAAGATCACAAACTATTTCCATAAAATCATTACGTCAAAGCCAAAAACCTTCATCATGTACCTGACACATGTAGTGATCTGCAACCAAACCAGTAAGAACTGTATTCAAACGCGCCTCCCTACTGACGCTAGTAGAGCTGGATTTACTGAGGTCAGTAGAGCTGGATTCAGATTTGCTCTCCTACTGAAGCCACTAGAGCCAGATTGAAACGTGCTCTCCTAAAGAAACCAGTAAGAGCTGGATTCAAACTGCCTTCCTGTTGAAGTCAGTAGAGCTATATTCAAACGTGCCTTTCTACAGAGGCCAGTAGAGCTATATTCAAACATATCCTCCCGCCGAAGCCAGTAAGAGCTGGATCCAAACGTGCTCATCTACTGAAGCCAGTAGAGCAAGACTGAAATGTACTCTCCTTAAGAAGCCAATAGAGCTGAATTCAAACGTGATCTCCTACTGAGACCATTAAGAGCTGGATTCAAACATGCCCTATTGAGGCAGTAAGAAATGGATTTGCACGTGTTCACCTAATGAGGCCAGAGAGAGCTGGATTCAGTCGAACCCCTCTACAGAGGATACGAAGGAGTCATCCTATCGAAGCTAATGTCCGTCTGCCAGGAGCAGCATTAATGCGTAAAACAACATTGCGGCAAAATGTAGAATTCCAGAGAATAATGGCCAAAATTTCAGGGTTGATTACATAGTGAGCTTGATGCACTATGAGGGTCATGATTGTGATTAGGATCGATCAGAAAACCATGGTTGCGCAACTGTGGGGGCATTTCAGCTACGAGCTCAGAAACAGCGAGTAAATACATTCTGTGTTCCCTTTTGGTGTTTTGAGTGTTGCGTTTACTAATTCACATGGATATTAACAAAACACGCCCTTGTCATCCACCAATCAAAACTTATTTCGTCGCTGGACCTGCCTATATGGTTTTACATAATTACAAATGTATCAGGACTAGACAATGGTATCAAGAGGTTTTAGAAAACTCTTTTTCAGCAGAGAGTAAGGGTTATAGGGTTATTGTGCTACCGGACTCGATGTGAGGGGCAAACATCTCTTGTGATGGGGGGGGGGCTGTATTATTCATCATTGTACTGCTATAAATCCAGGTGGTTCATATAAGTTCTGACCTGTGGTGTTGGTGTAAGCCCATCATTCGGCTTTTGTCCTTTCTCTGTTCACTTCGACCAGACGAGCAGACTGCTCTGTACAGGTCTGAACCTAAGAGCTAAGACGTGGGCCAGAGGCCCCATTTCCTTACAATGTCAATAGAGTACAGTACATCTGGGAGCCAATATTGTGAGCTGAAACAATGAGACCACGCGAGGCAATGGGACTGGTGATATTACTACTGAAAGTATATGTCAGGTTTCAGTGTTATATGAAAAGGGGCTTTCTCATTAATAAAATCCCCCAGCCTGCCAGATTGTGCCTTAACGCAGCTGCAAATGTTGTACTCAGGAAAGTATTGTTTTTCCAATAAGATATGCCACAGTATCAAATGTATTTTGCTATGGGAATAGTGGTGAAGAACATGTAAAAGCCTAACGAATTGCTTGTAAAGCCAGAGTAATGTCCCTTGGATTCAATTTCGGCCAATGCACACGTTAAAATGATCGCCACTGATTGAAAAGGGTACGTATTTAATCGTTGTGGACTTACATTCAGTGTCAAGTTCAGTACGCTGTTGATCAAGTACTCGGATAACTTTACGTGCCTGTATAGCTCCTGCCTCAGGTAGTCACGCATGTGTATGTACGTCAACAGTGCTTAGTCAAGAGACCGAGGGTAGCCGTTCACATTACTGTAATGAAATAACATTGCAAATTACTGGTTCGTTACAGAATTCCAAATCCAGATATTTACTGTTTGAACTTCAAAAGGCAAGAAACATCGGCTATATCGGTTATTTGCCACTGAATTTCAATGGCTGACCATAATTCTGACCGCCGTCGAATAAGTGAAATATTCTTGAGCACGGCGCAAAACACCAATCAAATAAATAAAAATGTCTGGGGACATACAGTCACTCCAGGCCTGTCAACCAATTATACTTCAATGTCTCCAGCTGCCATGGTTTCAAGAAAATCGCAAACAGTTATGTGTAAAGTGTCATCTTGCCTTTTGCCCATGCGTAGTTTTGAGTTGATGGCCCACTTGGTGCAGACACCTAAATGTTCTTGGAATGGCACAGCAGTGCCTACTCCAATTTCGTGTTCACGCGTAAGAGTGTAGTTCAAACAGGTTTAATCCTGGCCTTGAGAACATCAACCATGGAAAAAGCCTACAGCCTCGGTTAGCATCACAGCTGCTATCGTGGTTAAACCTTACACTTGTAATATATCATGACGCCTTGGTCGTCCTTTATCTAAGATTCTTCATTGCTTACTTTGCCATTATCTCAACAGTGCTTTTCTCACATCTACTTTGTCATTGATTGTTTTGCTTACATTGCCATTATTTTTGCAGTGCGTTTCTCAAATTTACTCTGTCAGTAACATTGTGCTGTGACTTCTATTACCTCAACAGTTCTTTTCTCACACCTACTCTACCCAAATTCGTTTGGCTAACATTACCACTGTCTTCAGTGCCTTTCTAACATTTACTGTGTCAGTAATTTAGTTGACATACACATGGTCATTACTCTCATACTCTCATTAGTATACCTACTCTGTCAAAGATTTATGCAGCTAACTGGATAATTATGTGACAATGAACCCGGATATTTAACTTTGTGCAAATACCAATCCAATCTAATGATGCTCTGGACAGTCAAATGTTTCAACAAATTTGTACTTTTCAAGTGGACTTAATATATGTGTATGCCACTATTTTCACTTCATTTTACCACTGAAGTCACATTACCGTATTAAATATTTATGGTTCAATGTATCGTGTTTGTCGCTCACCAAACGCTCAGATGAGTCTTCGCGTTTTCCCATCGCTCATTACATTGCCACTAGAAACTAGATGGATCAGTTGTGTTTGAAACCTTGTTATCCCTGGATTTCCTTTTTTGCATCATTTAGTCTCAGACTGATCTGTAGCTAAAATGCTAGTCATAGCAAAGAAGTTTCCATCAGTTTTTGTTTTAAAACACATTATAACCAAAATCGCAAGGAGGACTTCTAGTGGGTGGAGACCGGAAGTTGTGAAGCATGTGACAACAACTGGCAGAGTTTTCCTAACAAAATTAAAACCCCGAGTACTTCTTAGAGGTATTTTCTTGTCTCAGCTGCCAGTTCTGGAGTTTCGTGACTTGAATTCCATCACCACAGCGTATCGGAATTTTGCTGTTGCTATCCCAGGACAATCCAGGACCTATAAATTCAGTCATGTTGCCTATTATAATCAGCCGAAATATTTCTTCTATTCAAGGTAGTTGAGTATTCTGTGCTGGCATGAGCTGCCTTCTTTCAAAAGGAACTTTGATATTTTCTGGAAATTCACATGTGATGTTGTCATGACACCAGAACCAAATGGGTGTTCATGCTGTAGAGGTCCGAATATAACCCAGTGACAAGATGGATGTTCCGGTGTTCCATTTTACAATCATAAGGCTGAATATGTGGTGTTACTTTCTAATCATTATTCCGTTTTGTGAATGATCACGATATCTATGACACTACCTATGTGGTTTTAAGCCTTAATCATTCATTCCATGTTTTTGTTTCACAAAGATGTGGTCGACATACTGCCACATTTGTGGTATACCTTAATCAGTCATTCACACGCTCCTGTGTTTCATTGTGATTCACATGACATGCTTAAAATGTGGTGTTATAATGTAATGATCCATTCAGTAGGTCTTGTACTCTGTAGACAATAACATGTAAGTATGGACCGTCCCCAGCAATTGGAACCCTGTATCGTTGATAAATGAGCAGGTAAACAATCTTTGTTTCGGACGCTTTAAACGTGCCTGTGTGCGGCTTAAACAAGTCTTTGTGAATTTCAGAGAGTGCAAAGCAAAACTGAATATTGATGGTTTAATTTATAAAAAATGAAAATTATTGGGCAAATGTAAAATTGCTTGTGATATAAATCACTTAAAATGATAGACAATCATTCGATTAAATAATAATTTATAAAAATTCAACCGTGTAAAACCAAACGAGATGAAAGTAAATGATGTTCATTGCGTAAAAAGGCCACACTCAGTCAGGATTTATGGGCGTAATTATCTGGAGAGGCTGTACCAAACATCTCCCGCAAAGACAAGGCCTAAAAACCCGATTTGTTATCCAACAGAGCTGATGTGTGTATGTTGTGTTATACAGAAGCGCTTGCATCTCTTTCCTCTATACCCTATTTCCGGGGCTTGTGCTCCCCGAGGGGCTATCGCCGATCTGGCGGTGAATATTGAAGTGTCTGCGGTGGTTTTCTTAATAAATTGAAACGATATCAGTAGTTTGTCAAAAGGTTCAGCGGACCAAGGGTGCGGGTAGAGCTGAGTTTGTCAAAAGGTTCAGCGGACCAAGGGTGCGGGTAGAGCTGAGTTTGTCAAAAGGTTCAGCGGACCAAGGGTGCGGGTATAGCTGAGTTTGTCAAAAGGTTCAGCGGACCAAGGGTGCGGGTATAGCTGAGTTTAATATCACTATCAAGTGAAAATGTGACAATAACAAAGAGTGAAAGTCTTTAAATGGTATTAAAAGTATTAAATGGCAAACCAAGTGGCTTAAAAATATTTTTCAGAACTAATCGATGTAATTATAAACAAACTTAAATAAAGTTCCATTGAGATAAATGCGTTTAGATTCATGGACACATGTTTAGAAATGGAACACTTTTTGGATTATTAGAACCAAAATAAACGAACACAGACCTCATGAAAAAGACAATGCAAATGATAACGTGTGCAAATTCTTCTTCATTTATGGTCACCAAAGCGTTGAAATGACACATACAATATATTGTGTTTCCTTTTTCGTATATAAACAGCTTTTATACCTTTCAATATTTCATATAAATAATATTTTCCATCACCACGCTGTCCAGAAATGAGAAAACGTAATTTAGTTTATATTAAAAGTGGTCATCTGCCATGGATACATATAACTGGGAAATAATGACCCAATCACGGACAGCTGGTTATAAACATGAATTTGAGAGATCGGAAACAGAATCTACTCGTTGCCAGTGACGCCTGTCTGGTTCAAATCGATCGTGGGAAACCAATTACCCAATAGCATTACATATATTGTATACGAGAAGAAAACAGATGTCACTTTATTGAACCCCTTCAATTGATCCTCTTAACAATTCAGAACTTACTCCAACACGTTTCCAACGACCGAGACGCACTTACCGCTATTTTACGACTTGTTGTTGTAAGGTAATCACAGGCATAGGAGCATCCATGTATGACGTCATTGTGACAAGCTAACACGCGCTAAACAAACCAGGAAGCTGCGCAATAGATGTCCTAAACAGAGCCTGGCTCAGTTTGCCCCTACATCTCTGAAAGTCACAACTCTTTTAACAACTGCCATATAATCGCTTATGTGAGTTAACCCCTTATATCACTGTTTTGACGGAATGGTGTTACACAGTCACGTCCATGAGTTCAACACCGGTTATGGCAAAGTGTCTGGGTGCATTAGAACGAGAGTAACGATAGCAATGATGTATACAACCAGTACGGATACTCCGGCATGCAATGATCGTAATGCGGATACTCCGGCATGTAATGATCATAATGCGAACACTCCAGCATGTAATTATGGTAATGCGGATACTACGGCATGTAATGATTGTCATGCGGATGCTCCAGCATGTCTGAGCAGTTAGCAGAGGAGATATCCTTAAGGAGGAATGATACACATGCTGCTAAATTCTGCTAGGCTAGAGGCCTTCATGTGGGTTTTGCTGTCATTTTGAAAACACGGCACATGGAACTATGAATTTTTGGGTACTTCCGTATATACATATATATATCACACTATGGAGAATATTTCGCAGTACAAACAACGCTATCGGCAATACACAAATTCATTTTTCATTTTCAAATGGATACAGGTACTGCTGTGAATAAATGGTTCTGGGATTAACTCTGTACATAATTATCCAACTATCCCTTTTTGGAACAAATAACTTCAAGAGCTCTGTGGGACTTCATAAGGCATGTTGCACAAGTTACAATACTGTGTATTGCAGGGATTATCACGATAATTTCATCGTTCAGTTCTCACCACTAGTCTAAATATTAATGGCTGAATGTACCTTGTTTAACGCTGATCACTACACGCTAAGATGATGGCATGCGATCTGTCTATTCCATTATTCTTCACATTGTTACTAACAACTTGATGGATCAGTTTTATTCTAAAACCATTTTCTCTTTGGTTACTTCTTTACACTATGGTCCAAATTGATCTTTAACTACGAACAAAAAACTCATCAGTTCTTAGCGTCTAGGTTTTTATTATTTTTGTTTAAAACAGAGTTACCAAAATCAGGCCCTTCAGAAGGTGGAAAGGAGAAGTGCTGAAGCACGTGATAGAAACTAGTGAAATTTTCCCAGGAAAGTGAAAAAATCCAAGGATCGAGCACTGCTCAGAGGTATTTCTTATATCATCTGCCATGTCTGGGGTTTCCTGACTTGAATTTCGTTAACTCTTGGTATGAGAATAGCGCTGTTCATGAACTTGGACAATGTTAAAGTCCACATTATGCACAAGCTGTTATTGTCCATAGGGCCTTAGAGACAACAACCGGTCAGTGAGGCTCGTGCGATGACTGTTTCGATCATCTACTAATCCTTGATGACTTTCGTGCATATTTGGACACCACATGTCTTGGAGCTCGTCTAAACATTTACTCATTCGGTCTGGCGTTTCACAAAGGTGAGGATCACATACTGCCAGAAAGGTTTTAAATCCTAATCACTGATTCACTGGGTCAGGTGCTTCATCACGGTATGGCTGACACTACCAAAGTGGTGTTGCACCCTAACCATTCAATTATTCGGTCTGGTTTTTCACCACCCTAAGACTGATACTGCCAAAGTGGTGTTAAACTCATTCAAATCATTCAGTCAATCTTGTGCACTACAGAAACAAACACACCGACCGTCCTTAGCAGAAGTTCAATACTGTGCGCTACAGAAACAAACACACCGACTGTCCTTAGCAGAAGTTCCCTTTTTCCCTTGGTGAATGATCGACAGTCTTTGTTATGAAGGCAGTTAATGTACCTGTGTCTGTCTAAAATAAACGTCTGTGGTTATAAAGAGATCAAAGCAATATTGAATATCTCAGAATAAATGTCTTTAAAAACAGAAAATTGCTGGGCATGTACAAAATTGTTTGTGAAATATACCTCTTAAAATTACACACAAAGCAATGATAAGATTAAATACTAAACCGTGACGATTCCACTGAACAAATATTTACAGGCCAATAACAACCGAGCTAGAGTCCAATAAATGTCACTTTGTACAAACAACAAACTGCGTCCTAATTTATGAATCTAAGTAGGTAAAGTGGCCGAACCGAGCATCTCGTAACGCCCTAAAAACGAACTTGTTTACCGTCAGAGTGAGAAGTGCCAGTGTTTCATCTGTGTCATATGTAAGTGGAGAAAGAAATAATGAGCGCCGAAGAATGAAATAGCAAGCTAAATGATCAAAACACAAATCCAGTGTAATAACAACCACGAGAACCTCAAAAACTCCCGGAGTTTAACAAAATCAGCTCCCCATCTCCTCATGTAAACACGGATTGACGGATGTGATTATGTGAAATGTCAGATTAGTGTGAAGCCTCAATTGTACCTCATTTTATAACTGTCTTTTTTATTCATTTCATGGAAACAAGTGTAGCAATAGAACATTAGTGGAATAAAATAAAAAAATTGTCCAGGCTTCCAGTAATGAACAATGTAACATGATAATAGCTGAAAATTCTTCGCCATTTATGATCAACAAAATATTAAAACAATATACAAAATATCTGGTATTTCATGTTGTTTACATGCTTTACTTTATATTGCCCATAATGTTTTGTCAGTACACAGCCCAGAAATGGGAAAACGTCAAAATTAACCGGCCTTAGAGGTGAATAGTAATTCTGGTTTCAATAAAAGCCTAAGCTGTCCCCTAAAAACCAAATAGTCAATAGCATGGTGCAGAATTCTTAAGACAGGTTAACAAATGTCACATTAAAACAACTGACTTGTTCCGCCAATGAATGGACATATATTTCCTTTTGGTATTTCCGGACACAGCATTTAGATAATCTTATGATGTGTTGTCCGGGGGTAATTACAAGGATAGCAATATCCATGTATCACGTTATTCTAACTATCTGACACGCTCCAGACGTGACACGAGCGCATTGGTTTTCCTTACTATTTATGTCGTAAATTTGCCAACTTCAGCCCCTGAAATGTATACCACCAAACTTTTTGCGTGGTGGTCCACACACAACTTGGACTTTTCTCTACACCATATCAAAAAATCAACATAGTACGACCACAATTTTGTTACGGTGTTGCTCCTGGAAGTAACGTAATACATTTTGTCACCTTGGTGACCTCTATGTCGGAGGGCGGGAGGTGCTAGTCCCCCTGGCAAAAAGTTTTCAGTTGTGTCCAAAGCAGATAAAATTCTAATATATTTTCACTCAGTGTAAAATGACATTTTTTTTTAGCCGTTGCTCGTGGAAGTGACGTAATAGCATTTTGTCACCTTTGTAACCTCCGTCGGTAGGCTGGGGCTCTAGCCCCCACCCCCTCAGACTAAAATTCTGATATATTTTAACTGGGTGTAAAATGACAGTATGGAAATTTATAGTGTATCAACAACTTAGGCTGTCTCTGTGGCAGTATTATCATCAATTTGGAGCCAAATCTTGGACTCAACTGGTTGAATTGCGCATGTGTAACCTGTAAGAGAAGCAAAGTTTCTCAGTTTTGTGTCAATAATATCTTCATATGATGCTGGCACCCAAACCAAAAAATCGTATGCCTCAGGGCAAAAGTAAAAATTAGAGGGCTGTGTCTGGGTGCCCACCCAGGATGATACTTTTGGTATCTAGGAATTAGGAGTAATTTGTGGAGAACGGAATATAAAATTCCTTTCTGTGAAAACCAATTCTGCAAAAATGAATGCTCATTTTGCTTTCCCGTTAATATGAAACACTTGTGGCTATTAGAAACTAAAATTTTAACACCTGTCATCAATTGGATTCGAGTTATGTAAGAACTGCTTTCCCTACCCCAATTTGTACATGCACTCACTAATGGTTCCAGAAATTGACACTTTTTGTATTCTTATCCAAAGACAGCAACTGCAACCAAATTATATCCCACATGATGGGCAACTCGACTCTTAGACATATCTTAATACATGCTATCAGCAAATACAATGCTTTTTGAGTCATTTTACATGTGAAAGATTGTCAGTACAGAAATGTGTATTGTTAAAGTAAGTCTGGAAATGGGATAACGTGTTCTGACTTGATACATACACACTAAAGCAGTTCTGATCAGACAGATTCAATCTTGGAGTTACCTTTGCCAATGAAAGTTGAAGAATCAAGCCTGTTAAGTTTCTGAAAGAAATCGTACTGGAAAAAGGGAAGTGGGAAGTCAGTTGGGGAGGAGGGGGCTAATGGTTGGGCTCCAGCCATGACAAATATTTACGAAAACAGTCTGAGATCATTTTCACACACTGGCAACTTGGTCTGAACACAATAAAGGTGATACGGCAAAACTGGGCCTGTTTCTTATAGATTACACAAGCGCATTAATTTTGCTTGTTATTTATGTAGTAAATTTGTCAAATTCAATCCCCAAATATATATCCCCAAACTTTCGCGTGCCCGTATGCCATACCACCACACACAGCTTGGATTTTCTCTATTTGGTATCAAAAAATCAACATAGCATGACCACCACTTTGTTGAGCTGTTGCTCCCGGAAGTGACCTAATAGCGTTTTGTCACTGTGGTAACCTTTGTGTGGGGGAAGGGGGGTAGTCCGCCTGGCAAAAAGTTTTCAGTTGTATCCATTCAGTTGCAAATAAAATTCTGATATATTTTAATTGGGTCTAAAATGACACTATAGACTTTATAGCCTATCAACAACCTAAACTGTCTGTGTGGCAGTATTACACCAAGCGGTGCTCCAGCTCTGATCAGTTCGGAGCCAAGTCCTGGACCCAAATGGTCGAATTGCGCATGTGTAACCGAAGCAATTCAGGAAGCGGCTTAACGTAGTGCAATACACGTCCTTACACAGACACTGCTTCATTTAGCCCCCTAAATCTCTACAATACATAACTCTACATGTACTTATATCCGTCATAAGATCGTTTTTATGAGCTGAATTATCATTTCACATAATTGTCGTCAGGAAATAATGAGATATACCTTCGCAGATGGGCTGGACATCGATCAAGGTCAAGGGTGAAAGCGTCCTAGACTGTGAGTGACGTTAACAATAAAGTCAAGGAGTAATACAAGTGTCTGGGTGGTGTTTTACAATGTATTCAATGGACGGTGTTAAGACTGATAGTGGGAGGTAAGCGTAGTACAGACAATTTACTGGGCAGTAAGCCAGTAGGCCATCTTACCCAACCATGTCAATTATTTATTTATTATCTATTTATTTATATATCTATTTACTTATTTATCTGTTTATTTGATTGGTGTTTTACGCCGTACTCGAGAATATTTAACTTGCAGCCAGCATTATGATGGGAGGAATCCGGGCACAGCCCGAAGGAAACCCACTATCATCCGGAGGTTACTGGCAGACATTGTCACGTATTGCCGGAGAGGAACCCAGTATCGGCTAAATTTGAACTTACAGCGACCGCATTGGTGAGAGGCACAGGGTTATAGCGTTGCGCTGGCGCGCTAACCCCCTCGGACATGGAGGCCCACACCATGTCAGTTAAACTGGTTTGTAATGTCTGACTTCACCACACGTGAAATTCTTCCACATATAAAGCATGTCTTATGCTGGTCTAATCTGGTTCAGTTATCAGGTTTATAAAACTTGCCCGTACCTATCAAAATGTCGACATGACAGTAGCCGAACCATGACATATTAGACAGATCTATATCACAGTCACACTTCCAGACCAAAGTGCCGACATGAGAATAGCTCAATCAGAACTGTTATCAGACAGGCCTATGTTGCAATCACACTTCCAGACCAAAGCGTCGACTTGAGAATAGATGAATTATACAAGATAACCAAAACTCATTCTATTCCATGCTTAGTCAGAGTTTCTGACATGAACAATGTTAGAAACAACCTTGAGAAATATAACCTGATAAGCAATGTTATATTTTCATGTTGTCGTCGCCTTTCCAGCCTTACATAATCATGACGTTAAGGTAGCTTCTCTGTTGACAAGCCAGACACATTGGACTGTGTGCTTTAAGCTTACCCCCACCCATCAATCTGACCGCCATCTTATTAATGAAACATCTTTGACAACAGTGTAAAACATCAACCAAGTACTTGATTTGGTCATTGATTTCATTGTTGAGGCCACTCACCTTCTAACACATAATCGCCTCTTTGTCAAGATTGATGGCCAACCTATTGCGGAGAGTGTCTGACACTATTAGCTGGTGTTAGTCTTATAATTTGATAATTCAACCGATGAAAACGATCTGACGACAGTTGTAGGTAGGGTTACGTGTATCAGAGATTTAGGGGATAAATGAGACAACGTCTGTTTGACGACGTGTATTACATTGTGATAAAGTGCTTCCTCGATTGTTTATCGTGTGTCACCTAAGCAGAATAACGTGATGTACGGATTCTTCTGTCCGTGTAATTATCTCACAACAACACATCATGAATTAACGGTAACATCGTGTCGGAAATGGAAAAGGTAAATGTAAGAGTAAATAACCCCGAGAAACTAGAGAAGACTGTTAATAAGCTGACATCTGTTTACCTGTGGTATGTATTCTGTGTCATGCCATTAATTAGTTTGCTTTTAACTTCTCTTTGAGTCAATGTGGAGGCCTTGAGCATGAGTAAATATTGTATAGGAGCAGGCTAACACATATTTATGACAAACAGGGCGTGGGTTGATTATGATTTTTCTAGTTCTATATATGGGAAACTGACTACTTGTTATAACCACCTTTATGGATCCTAAATTTTAAGGATTTGTCATTTCCCGACTTTGTAATGGCGGAAAATATCGTACATGAAGTAAAGTACATAAAAACGATGTTTACAAATGCAAAATACAAACCATTAACAATGTCGTTTTAACATGTTGATAACCATGTATGGCAATGAATTTCCAGATCGTGTGACCCAATACATTATCCGTTATTCAACAAATAGTTCATTTCTATCTTGTGTCCATGAAACAAAAATAAAGAGACTGTTCCCGTCAGTCCCTATTTTCATGACGAGATGGGGAGCTGGTTTTGATAAGGCTGGCATCAACGATAATGTCCTGGTTTTTTTAGCTTCTCATGGGCGTCATTAAACAGTATTTATAATTTGATCATTGATATTTACATCTCTACGTTTGTTGTTTTATTCGTCATTCGTCAATGTTTTACTGCACATATTTTTTAAACTATACTTGGAAAACTTTTCACCCTTTATTCATATTGATGACTATCAAAACAATGTCCCCATCTAAGGGAGTTTAATTTGACAGGACACACCGGACCCTTGATGACCCTTCAAGAGGGACAGGATACACTGGGACTTTGATGACCCTTCAAGGGGGCAGGATACACAGGACCGTTGATGACCCTTCAAAGAGGACAGGATACACTGGGCCCTTGATGACCCATCAAGGGGTATACAACACACTGGGCTCTTGATGACCCTTCATTGTGGACAGGATACAGATGATACACAGGTAACCTGACAAACACAATTGCCTTGTCCATAAATATATCCTTGGTTTTTCTTTTTGCCTTTTCGGGGGGATGGAATTGTCTTCCTCGCGAAGTGTTCATGTCAGTCACTCCAGATAGTTACATTCATAAATCTATACGGCGTTTAGCCTTTTTACAAAATGAACATTATAGGGTCCCAGCTCTGTTGATATTGGATTATTTTATCAGTATATTAGTATTTGTTCAGTACTTTTCTGGTTTAAAACTATTGTATACCTATACTTTCATAGATCTGGTGTTACATTACCATGCTGTGGTCATATTCCATTAGTTGAGCGTTGAGTTGCATTATCGTAAAGCCATATTATAAGGCCAAAAGCCACTTAAGCACAATCGCATATAGCTTATATGAGTTTTGAAACTTCAGTATTCTTGCATCATCACAACTAGGCCCCAATATTCTAGGCCAGAGTTGTGCGGATTCAGAAAATAAGCACGGCCAATAAAGTCTTATAGGTGTTTAAATCAGAAGCCGGTTCTATGGAAGTTTGTCAGCTTCGGTAGCAGACCGCGAAACCTTGTCACATTCAAACAGACCCGAAAAAATTGTTGCAGTCAAGCAGACCCTAAGACCTTGTAACAGTCAAACAGACCATTAGGCCTTGTATCAGTCAAACAGACGCGAAAACATCCAAGCAGATCCTTAGGCCTTGTATCAGTCAAACAAACCCGAAAAACTTGTAGCAGTCAAACAGATCCTATAACACTGTAAACGTCAAACAGACCCCAAAACCTTGTATCAGTCAAACAGACCAGAAAACCTTGTTGCAATCAAACAGACCCAAGAACCTTGTAAAAGTCTAACTGGCCCCCAAAACCTTGTAACAGTCAATTAAACCCAAAAACCTTGTAACTCTTAAACAGAGCCGAAAAACTTGCAAAAGTCAAAAAGACACCCTGACCTTGTAACAGTCAAACAGACCCCAAAACCTTACAACGCTCAAACAACTTGGGCATTACATAATTCACAGCACTCAACTTATGCCGTCGCAAGCCTTGTTCCATCCTTACATGCAGAGAAGTGTTAAGCTTGAATAGGAGAACAAATGTCAAATTCACCCCAATCTGGTGCGCGGCATGGAGGTGAAATGTGCATAACACTTACCACATGTCAGCACAGATTGAAATTGACAGTTCGGGGACATTCTGTGCAAAGATCTGGGGCTAAGCTTGTTCATCCAAATCAAATTATTTAAATTCTGACATTAACGTAATTACGTTGATAGGGAAAAAAGGACTTGAATATAAAAACTATCATGAATACAATTTTGCACAGGAAAAACTAAACAGTGCATAATGAAGAGTAAGTATCCCCCAGATGTGAGATAGGTTGAACCTTTATCTGACATTATTAACGCCAGCCATGTCACAACGTGTCTCCATGTCACAGGACTACAGCAACTACGCCAGTTGTTTTTCTATCAGATTCCCCCTGTAATATTTGGCAAAGGATCGAATGTGCCTCAGTACTCCTTCATGCTAAAGCTTTTCTGTTCTGGGTATTAAACATTGAACCGCTCAACTAAAAAACAGCTCCCAAATTCGCTTCCCACAAATGTGATGGTGTCGTTCTGACGTTTATGATCACTGTTTGGACGCTTTTAAAGCGAAGAACTGAAAAATGTTTGGAAGACGTGTTTTTGTTACTTCCAGAGAGATTGGTGATTGAATGGATGTCGAAAGAGAGTGAACAACAAACACCATCAGAGCAAAGACAAAATTGTAACAACTTTCTATTCTGTAAAAACAAAAGATGTAAAGCTGAAAGCCGGCAGTGTTGAGATAGCTTATTAGCCTCGTGTAGCTTGGTTAGGCAGTCACCTGAAGGTGGGTGTAATTGATGACACGAGGAGTGAGCAGAAAACGCCGTGGTCCGAGCTACGATCCATTCATCCCATACCTGAGATGCAAACGCGATCTAACATATTGGACACAATGTAATTATGGACTGCGTGTCGAGGTCTTCTGTGGAGATCAAGTTTTGTAAGGTATATCGCTTGTAACGAAGCGATAACGCTTTGTACTGTAATGACAGGCACGGAGTCATGACAGTTATACACTCTATTGTGCGGTTGTGCAATCTAATGTTGGATGTTCAGACCCATGAATCGGCGCCTTCCTTTGGCATTGTTTTCACTGCTCCGAGACTGCTGTACTGTCCATGTTAGGATCGATGTGTGTCATTTCTAGTCCCCGAATAATGACTATGAATGAAGTATTTCTACATACTGAAGGCTGGGCAAATTTCAGTTGTCACAACTGGACAGTATTACCAATCTTCATAATTTGTATTCTTAAAGGTCTTCGATGGCATAAGGAATATCGCCCATTTCTTTGGATATCCCATCTCATCAATCTGCTAAGAAGTCTTGCTTCTAAATACGGTCACACTGTATATTGGAAAGTTAAATTGGAAACCGTAGAGTCCTTTCGGGAAAGACTATAAAAGGGCGGTGATGTTAGAAGGCCATTGCCTTAAGATCAAGCACCGAGGAAGATATCTCATCCGTTCTGGACTCAGGTTCAAGGTCTTTAAACATAAAGGTGTCCTCTGACATAAATATCATCGAGCGCAGAAAATGAATGAGGCTTAATCCAAGCATATCGCAATTTGACATCGGCTTTAAAATCGTCACGATGAAACTTCTCAAATTATGCGGGTTGCTCCAAGTCAGGTTGGACAGTCGGATGAGTGCAGATATTGCATTGCTAAGATTCGGTAATGGAATTCTCACTTTGTTAGATCTGGGCTGGCTGACGAAACTCCAAGAGCCAAACGATGGAGAGGCTTAGTTTTCCAACAGGAAAAAACCTTCTTTAGATTAAGGTTATCCCTTGGAAACATTTCAAGAAACACCAAGGCTCAGCTTGCACAACAAGAAAAAACTTTCCTAAATTAGAGTTTTCTTTTAATAACATTTTTAGAAAATGGTGTTTGCAATTCTACTTGCTGTAAAGAGCCATATATGCCTTACCCGGTCACGCCTCGCTTAGCTTTTGTATTCACTGTAAGAGCTGCCTATATCATAGCTCGTAGATTTAATTCTGGTATTGTCACCGCGGGGCTTGTCCTGTCTCCATGATTGTGCTTCGGCAATTTCTAATATTATGTTATAGTTTATATATATAAACCGACAGCCTTATCGTATATGACTGTACTTCGTTCATTGCTATTATTGCACGAATTCTTCTAATTTGTGGGACAGATATTGATACTGCGGGAAAAAGAAATTATTTATTTATTTGATTGCTGTTTTACGCCGTACTCATGATTATTTCACTTATACGGCGGCGGCCAGCAGTATGGTGGGAGGAAACCGGGCAGAGACCGGAGAAACCCACGACCGTCCGAAGATTGCTCCCAGACCTTCTCACATACGGTCGAAGAGGAAGCCAGGATGAGCTGTACTTGAACTCACATTGGTGGGAGGCTCCTGAGTCATTGCGAGGCAATAGCTGTCTAACCGACCGAGCCACGGAGGCCCCAAGCAAAGTTAGACTTGTGTACTACTTTGTTTGAAAAGTTAAGATATATACGTGTTTCTTTTTGAATGGACTATCGATGTGAGGAAATGAAACATGTACACGTATTTTGGCTAAAATAGGAAAATGTCTCGAAAATTAAAATAATTAGGGTATTAGCTCGTGGCTGTTATTAGATGAAGAACTATATAGATGTTGTACATGGTCGTGTTTCGTTGATTTTATGTTTTGACTTCAAGTGCTCAATCCAATCAATCAAACTATATTCAATCCTTTCGTGCTTTTTTTTCGCTAACAAATGGATAACGGAAGAGTTTTGGTCTTCAATTGCAATGCCTTTGTCATATTCTAACTTTTCGCCCAAGACATTGGCGTAACTGTGCATTTCAACAGTCAGGACAGTTAGGATTTCTTCTATTACTGGCACTCTCGTCAATATTTACTTATTTATTTATCGACCATCCGCAGGATGTTGACGGAACTTTCCTCAACCATCCACAGAGATTATGTGAGTACAGTTAGGTATATTTATATCAGTCTCCCAGGTACACAGCCTTCTCCACGTTTATCCTAAATGCTTAAGTGTTATGATCTACCCAAATGAACATGGTTTCCGATGATATTGATTGTGAAGAGGTGGGATCTAGTCCCGTTTTCTAGCGGTCTTGGTGTTTTTTTCGACTGATGACATAAGTGATAGAAGAGGCTTCATGTGAGGGATGGATCCATTGTGCGACCACAGGTTTAATTCGCATTTTGATAGATGCCTTGAAAGTAATCTAGTTACTCCCGCAACTTTAGATGTTTGTGGCGTTCCAGAAGACCTCATTGTACAATCTCAGCTCGGCTCAGGTTGTCATTGACAGGAATCACACGCTTTTGTTCGCATAGCTCTGAAATGCAACAACGTTAACCCTTTGTATCTGTGAATATAATTATCTGGAGTGGCTTGACAGAACACCTCACACGACGACAAGAGAGCAAAAGCATAATTTGTTTATCCACAAAGCCGATGTGTTGGTCAGACTTTACCGAAGACCTTACTGTCCGGATGACGCTGTTCCCGGAATTCCGTCTAGAGGGTGCAGGCCAGAATGGGTCTTCTGCATCAGGGCGGACATAAAAACACTCTCCAGACCAACAGATAGTTGGCTCATAAATCGAATTATTACCCAACCTGGCGTAGAATTGAAGTGTTACTTTAACACGAACGCCGACCTTTCCGTCGCTACGGTGGTAAGAGCCGGGATCGATAAATAGACTGACCGAGAAATCATTTGGCTGATTGGGTACCTTGCTCAACATGTGAGCAGAGACCTTTCTTTGCCCTACACATTGGGCTAATCTGACGATGTGAGCAGAGACCTTTCTTTGCCCTACACATTGGGCTAATCTGACGATGACCTTCGTTATTCAGAGTGTTTACAAACCCGTATACTTTTCTTTCATAGACTACAATCTCTCTCAACCTATGCAGTTACACTGAAAATTTCAAGCACAGATTTCTGTTCGCCCACAGACTTTAAGAAAAGATAATGTAGCGTGATAAACTGTCTGTGATAGGAATCATGAAGAACACTAACTGATCTAACTCATGATCACAACGAGTAGATCTGCTGTTTATTATCACTATATAGATACTACACCTCAGTCCAGTATGAATGCATATGGTAAACAGTGGCATGGGTAATTAAGATTTATTTATTTATTTACCTGATTGATGTTTAGCGCAGTACTAAAGATTATTTCACTTATACGGCAGCCAGCATTATAGGGGGAGGAAAACGGACAGAGGGACGAAGGAAACTCACGACCATCCACAGGTTGCTGGCATACCTTCCCATTTTCGGCTGGAGAGAAAGCCAGCATGAGGTGGACTTGAACTCACATTGACCGTATTGGTGGGAGGCTTCTAGGTCATTGCGCTGGGCTAGCGCGCAAACCGACTGAGCCACGAAGGCCTCGGGACATCCTATTGACGAGATGTCCATATTATTTGTGCCCAAGCAGACACGGTCACAACACGTCAAACAACAAATGGAGAAGAGTTACTTCTAATTTGGAGATAAAAGTAGTCCAAGTATTGATCAGTAAATGAATCAGCTCCTTTGACCCATCAGTGTGGCCTGTTTCCAGCCTCGGACCTCCACCGAAAACACGTGACCACATACTGAGCTAGAGGCCTTCTGGTCCTCTGACCTTTTTAGTGACTTCCGGAGGCCATCGAGTGAGCATGAAAGACTGTCAGTATTGCTTCTGGTAAAGGCCGTGTCCCAACTAAATTGCTTTGTTTTGGTAATACCGAACCAATTCCGTACATCTCCGCCTTCTGATTTCACTCTTAGCAAGTCATGTTTAACGACACATGAACTTTCGACTTAAGCGACATCAAATAGGCTGTACATTTTTGAACAAGGCCTCCTTTGGACAAAGCAACAACTGTGCCTCACTGGGGCAAAAGTGATATTCTACAGATTAAACACGTGTCCTGCCGTTTATGTTTCATAAACACCAAAAAGAATTTACTGCACAACTGATCAGGCCATAGGCTGAAACCCATCAGACTACAACAGACCACAAAATCAGCAAAAAAGCGCACCGCCATCATGGCAATATAAATAGGCCCGACACGCACAACATGACCTCTACGGTCATCACGTCAAACAGACGACAGTGAGAAAAAGGTCGTAAGTGCAGACAACAATTTAAATTTACCTGTTTGTGTGACCCTTCGTGATCGTCCAACATAAAGCTTACACTTAGTCTTTCCGAATACAGCCTGAAATGAATGGTTTATTCGTTACTTCTTTGAGCAGGTAAGGGTGATTAAAGCAAGGTAAAGGTGATTTACTACGATGGCGGCCATGCAGGTGTGTTCAGGTAACTGTTGTGGTGACAGGTAATAAGTACAGACATAGAAATTGTTTCCATTACGAAACTGGTGAAAACTATCCAGCTGTGGAGGTTGTGGCCTCGGTGTAAACTACAACTTTGAAATTATAGGCTAATCTGGCACAGGTAACAATCATTGCACAGTCGTTGGTATCTATCTCTGTAGAGCTGTCCACTTGGAATTACTTGATATGGCATTATGTAATTAGTTTCTAGGTAAACCTATATTATTTTATACCTCGTAATTCCATCCATTTCGTGTATTAAAATAGAGAATTGTTATTCTACCCATTTCATTTGCACTTCTGATTATCAAGTTATAGATAAGCGACACACGCCGCGAATCCTCTTTTGGCCCAAACAGCCATTTACATCTGCAGCACTGTGCGTGTCTAGCAGACTAGCGTTTCAACTCTCAGACAGTGAAAACTCTTACAAAACATCAGTAACACAAACAGACTTGGATGAAATTCATTACATAGGCTACAAACCAATAACAAGCATCGGAGAGAATACAGCTGCTAGCAGTATGCTACACTTCTATCGGCAAATACAGACGACTAGGAGATCGGTTCAGTTCAAACTTTTGGGTGCACAGTAGGCGTATGACGTTTATATGACTGGTATGTTCGATAAAATCCCCGGTATACTCTGAAGGATACGGCTTCAAATCAATGAATGCTTGGTTGTTATTCATATTTCCTGTCCGACGGTATTGACCGAAATCAGAATGCGAAAAATGTGACCATGCCCATGGTGAAACACACCGTCACACATGTGGGAAACTCTAGACACGCTGCTAAGAACAGTTGTCAGCAGAAGGGGATTATGTCGGATTCCCTGTAACAGACACCTTTTTATTTGTTGATTAAGCAGTCTAATATGGTTAGGCTGCGTTAAGAAAATTATGCGGTTAAGAAAACTATGCAAACAATTCAAAGCCCTTTTGGGCAGGATACATTTGTAGCCTGGAGAACTGAGAAATAAGACCACGCCAGCAACATTGTCAGATATTTTAGATGAACATAACGCTCACCTGAAAAAGTCTATAGGAAGCTGGTATGTAGGAGGCGTCAAGTATTTTAGGGATTTGATAGATTCTGGAACATCAACATATTTCACTTTCAACAAAGTAAAACAAAGTATAACATAGCCGGTACATATTCAGACCTGGAGAAAGGAATCATATCAATCCCAAACGAATGGAAATAAGATTCAAGATCCACATAATAGTTCGGAACTATACCGCCCATCTTCTGGCGCCGTAAAAAGAATACTTATAAAACAAAGAAAAACAAGAATGTCGACAATATTACGAGGTTCTCAATAAGATAAACGTAATTCACGAATTACAGTCTGTAAATAAATGGAAGAAGATTCTTCATCCAGAAGACACACAAGGTATCCTAGATATTTTCAAGAGCCTTCTTGCTGGTACAGAAGCAAAATTGTTAAATTTTCAGTATAAATTTCCCATCGCATTACTTGTACAAACTCTTTCCTTTTACAAATGGGAAAGACAGATTCTGATACATGAAGTTTTTACAGGACAGCAAGAGGAACCACTGAACATCTTTTTATTTTCCGCCCAGAGAGTTGCAAATTTGATGAGGCAATGCGACGGGGCTATCTAAAAATTTAATAAATTCCAAAAAAGAAATGACCGCATGTGACAACACGAATATTTAATCAATTTTATTATACTTTTTGGGAAGAAATACGTTTATAATAGTAAATTTGGAAATGATAGATTAAGTATGAATAATTTTCTCCAGTTACTGGAGAATCAGTATGTTATGGATAAAACGTTAACAACTATGAACGACATCGTTTACCTGTTTGATGAAGAATGGTTGGCCGTCAGGGATCAATTTAAGTATTAGGAATATCATTATGGAGAAAACTGAAGCAAACTACAGTTTCTAAGTCAAGGTTTTTTCTCAAATGTATACACTGTATGTGGGTATTTATGTATGCATACATATTCATGTCATGTCGTTGTGAATATGTGTTTCTTGAGATATATGAAGTAGAAATGTTTTATGTTTATCGATAATGTATATATGTTGCAGGTCATGTAATAAAAAAGGAGGAAAAAGGAGGAAAAAATATCCTTTTGGTCTGATTGTTGTGACGCAGGCGTTTCTCCTTATGGTTACAGTTATCAGTAATTACGTCACGACTGGAGGAGCACATAGAAAGTATCTTCTCTATCGGTTTTAACTTCACAATCAAATCGGACACCACAATGTTCACTTTGCCACCAGACACTGTAGCGACTTTACAGCTGCTCTCCTCCCCCCCCCCTCCCCCGCCATTACATCACACTGACGGTGACATTAGGGTTACGTTTCTACTCTGACTAATGCCATGGTTCCCACCTTAGTTACTTAGAGCCTGGAAGAGGTGTTTTCTTCTGCTTGTCATCATCATCATGCGTGTACATGGAAATCACCCGTAGGCTTTCTTATGCTTGTCTTTATTGCAGGTGTCATTGTCGCTTTTTGTGGCTGACATGTCACGTTAAAGTCTGCCAATTTTATGACAAAATTTGTAAATGATTAAGCTCTCATCCTTTTTATTTTCAGAAAGCTCCGAGCCTTTCTTTTTTATCACACTTATCGCATTGAGTTTTCAAGAAAAGGCAGCCACCTCTGAAAGCATTAAGGGTTATCGGCAAATGCCAAGTGTGAAACACTTTTTATGATAACTGAAGAAGGAGAAGATAGGGGAATTTCTTCCTGGAGCCCATCGGTTTACATCCATCTGAAATATTCCGTTTATATTTCTGAGCAGGTTGATTTCATCCAAAGAGATTGTATGTTAAAGTTTACATTAACTGGCAACAAAAAAGCCTTGATTTCCTTACTCGCCGAACTAATTAGCATCCTTGGAGAAATCTGGAACTGTCGAGGGTGTTACTACCGTCGCTGGTGTTCAGTTCCGCCGAAACCTGAGGACTTGGGAGTGTTCCATAAGTCACAGCTTACATAGAGAACTTAATGTTTATCAGTTATACTTCTTTTATGTCTGCATGAAGGCTAACCTTGAGGTTTCACGAGTTATAAGGGATGTAAGGTGAAGACCAACGAGTAAGTTCAAACCCAGTTTGCACTGAAAGGAATACTGGCATTCCGTTATTTTATTATGAGTTTTGTTCGTTTCCATCTGAATGCATTGATAAAATTTTTTAAAAAAAAGAAGAAAATACAGGAGTTTCACGATCAGCCTTGTTTAATGAGGCAGTTCTGTTTGTGCCTTCGGAAGGACATTTACAATCATTTACAGATATAATGTGACATACGGATATTGTGATGCTAATTTGCGTTTTAATGAATGAATAAGTGACTTTGTTGCAATTAAAACTCATGAACAGAAATCAAATTTCCGGGCCGGACTTCGTCAACGTTTGGCAATTTAAAGAAATTGTGAATGATTAATTTATGTCAGTGCCCATGATATGATTAACACACGTACCATGCATAACTACCGAGGTAAATTATATAAATTATAGCCTTGTTATAACAAAGACATTCATGTGTCATATAAATCTCTTGTATTGAGCCCTAACAAACAACAGGGTACCTGTCAAGGTAACTGTATACTCTGATTGGGGTTAACATGCCGATGACAAAATGGTTCATATTGATTGTGTGCAATTCCACCTGACTCTGGCATCGGCTGAACCGCGCATGTCTCTTCGGGGGCACTCCTTGACAGTATTGTCGCTGGTATGGTTGTGTGTGCGCTTTTATGTCCGACAAAATATTTTGTCAGAAAAAGTACAATGCACTAAAAACATAAGAAAACTGAGCGCTGGTGATTATTGAATGAATCTGCTGTACAAAAGTCCTTTAGCTCTCACGGGTAACGTAAATTAGCCAATCGACCCATTGTCAATTATCTACATGAGACCAATCACGCCAATGTCATTTATCTAGAAGCTAAAACCAAACTGAAGTAGCAAATCCTCCCATTTGTTCATGCTGATGTTGCTTCCTTTTCCCGCTCGGCAGCAGAGAAAAGACACAGGTGTTAGCAGGTTAAGAGTTTTAGGTCAGCTTTTTAGGTTAGCTTCCGCTGTTGTATCATTCATCGTCAGGCATAGCGATCTCACGAGTGTCTTTCTTACTAGCCTGTAAAATCTCGACCAGGCGCGTATGTCTAGTGTTGCAAATTTCTGAGCAGTATCAAAATTATAGCGGTGTTTGAAACACGTGATCTTGATCGGTAAACAACATTAGTATTTTCATCTCTTAACATCTCGCAAGCCCTTAGAATCAGTCACTCCAAGAATTTACAGTCATGAATCTGATTATTTATTTTGAAATAATTTCAACAAGCAACAAGCACCATTTTCAAGTCTCCAGTATGGCATGACAGGAGCGGCGGAAGCAACTTAAGATAGTCCCGACTATCTCAGCCCAACAGGCGAGGATCCAGGGGCCACCTAGGCCTAAGCTGGGGACCGCAAGAGGGCCGCAGAAACTTTGAATGCGATATCTTGGGTCTAAAATTAGGGACTACATTAAGACATATGAAATGCTGAATTCTAATTTTTGACGCACATATCAGTGCCCAGTGGCGCAGAAAAGTGCAATCGTTTGGGTGAAATATGGGGGTCAAACTTTCACTATGTAGCGAAAATTGAACGTCTTTTGGAAAATTGGATCTTTCGGCAATGTACATTACAGAGGTAGGGCCTACCATATTTTTTCACCTAGTGCCGAATAAATTTTCGAAATTCGGGGCTAAAACGATCATACATAACGGAAAATTATGCCGTCATCTATATTTAAAGTCCTAAAGAATATACTATGGCAGATAATTTACTCACATTAACGATATTAAATCCGTGGGCGGTCAGCAGACTGCACAGATGGCGCTGTTTTGATATAACAGCCTGTGCATAAATACCGTCCAGTAACCGGTTGATTCCATTACAGCTGTAGGCCTACTTGTAGAAGTACTCAGACTGCAATTTGGTTAATTCATTGCTCGTTTCATTCAAACTTAATTATTTCGAAGATAAAAATTCGAAAAGGCGATTCTAAGCTGTTTCTCTCTAAAATCACGTTCAGAAATTCGTCAGAATCCGTCTCCTCCGGCAGAGGCTGTCCAACAAAACCCTCATTGCGGAGACAACGCGCCTTCAATATCTGGGTCCCAATAACTCCACGGCGTACTCGCACGACACGCCTGTCATCTATCCCCAATCAGCACAAATCGTTTGATTTTCTGTTCCGTGAGTTTGGGGAAAAAACTATCGTTAAACGAAAGTTTCAAGCGGAATGGTTTTTGTATGCCAAAAAGCAACTTTTTCGTCAAGGTTATCCTCCAGCATTAAGGCTGATCCCACTTTCATATCTAAAGATTTCAGCAACTGGAAAGAAGTACAGGGTGTATTTAGAGAACACGAAGCTAGCAAATGCCATAAAGAAGCCGTTGAACGTCTAATTACCTTACCACCAACTAGTAGAGATATTGGCGAATCCCTCAATCAAGAGCATACTGAAGAAAAGGCGGAAAATAGGCGCATTATATGAAAAATATTTGAAAATATACGTCACTTATGTCGACAAGGTTTACCATTCAGTGGAAGCAGTGCTGCTGCAGATGAAGGCGATGGGAACTTCACACAGCTTCTCATTTTGCGTGGCAGTGACGACCCGTCTCTTCTACAGTGGTTTAAAAGAAATCAAAAAAATATGTATCGCATGACATTCAGAATGAAATGAGTCGTGTTCTTTCAACACACGTCATAAATGAAATGCTGAAGTCTATCCATCGCTTCGAGTTTTAGTGAGTAATGGTAGATGAATTAGCTGACGCTTCCAATCATGAACAGGTCGTACTAGTTTTTAGGTGGGTGGGAGCGGATTTTATTGTCCAGGAAGATTTACTTGGGGTTTACAAAGTAGATGAGAAGTAATTTTGTACGTTCTTTGTAGAATGAATGTATCAACAGGAAAATGCAAAAGGCAATGTTATGATGGCGCGAGCAATATGAGTGAGAGAAAATGTAGCCTGGCTGCGAGGTTACAGGAGTTGGAACCGAAACCGTTGTTCACATACTGTTCTGACCACCCATTAAATCTTGCGTGCAACGACGCCATCAAAGAGGTAAAAGCTACTAAAGACGCTTTGGAAGTTTCGCACGAAATTTGTAAATTGATCAAATACTCACCCAGGCGAGAATCATTGTTTGATAACCTGAAAACAAATATTCAACCCGATACACCTGTAGCTAGAGTACTTTGTCTTACGCTCTGGGCAGCATTCTTGATAATTATGAGGTTTTATTTACCTTGGGTAGAGGCACTACAATGTGCGACAGACACTGAAGTGAAAGCTAGAATTATTGCAGTGCAGTCACAAATGAGAAAATTTGATCACTTTTGGGGAATATCACTCTCACACCTCATTCTCCGATAATCTCAGTAAAACATTACAAAGTCCAAATTTGTCAGCAGCTGTAGGTCAATAAATTGCCTCTTTGACTGTTAAAACCCTTCAGAAAATAAGGCAAAACCGAGATTTTGACTTGTTTTACGAGACGATTCTAGAAAACGCAAAATCACTTGACGGAGGAGGCCCCGTGTTACCGCGCAAACGCAAGACGTCATCATGATACGAAGTTGGCGAAGGGGTAGGGCATTTCCATCAGACGCCGCGTGAGGTCCACAGGCAACAGTACTTTGATGTTCTTGATCGTATCATTAATGCTATTCAAGACAGGTTTGATCAACCGGGGTTAAGACAATGTAGAAATCTTCAGGATCTGCTTCTGAATGCCTGCAATAATAATCAGTACAGTCAGCAACTAGAAGCCGTGGCAGCATTCCACACATCAGATTTTGATAAAGAGAGACTAAGTACTCAGTTAGATACACTTTCTGTAAAATTTGCCGAACAGGAAGCCTGTTCATTTGAAGTCTCTGATTGCCCTTTTTCTGATATGTCACACCATGAGAGGACCTTTTTCTGCGAAGTTTGCATTGTACTTCGTCTGATCCTTGTTATGCCCAGCCACAAATGCAACAAGCTAAAGGTCTTTCTCTGCACTCCGTAGGCTAAAAACATACCTGAGGTGCACCATGACACAGTCTAGGTTAAATGACCTCATGGTTTTGCATGTTCATAAGGATTATACAGACAACATTGATATCAAAACTGCAGTCAATCAGTTTGTTAAACTCTCAGACTATAAGCAGTCAATCTTTGGAAAGTACTGATAGCCTAAATCAACCGGCAAGCAATTATACCAGTATAATTATTTCAACTAATTGTGTAACACTCGTGCGTCCACTCAATACAAACCTGTGTCAGAAAAGAGCTAGTTTCTGACGGGCGAATACCAGCCCTTATAAGTCCGGTTCTCCGACTCGTTGTGTCTTTTCAATATACTACATTACTATTATATAGTTGGTTTCATGAGCAACAGCCTGCATGCCAAGCTTCAAAATATAGTAGGTCTTCCACAAAGTCATAGCCATAAGTACGCGCTAGAAGTTATTGACTTGATACGCATTTAGAGTGAAAAAAAAAAACACAATCTGTGTTTATTTGTAGGAGCTGGATAATTTGTCTTCACTCTTGTTCTGCTTCTGTTTCTTTTTCCCTTTTTTTATTTTTTTATTTTTTTTATCTTTTCTTTTGGAAATTTTTGGCCCGGGTGGTCATGGCGGTTCCTACGCCCATGCATGACCTGGGATGGATCAGGGATTTCTCGGCCTTGAGGCGGAGGTGTTAGACCAATAGGCCACGGGGGCGGTCAGGCGGATGTTTGGGGATTTCTGTTAAGTGTTGCTTCATAGGTGAATAGATTCAGAACGATCAGTTGTACAATATCGGGGATGTGGTAAAGGTCATCGGCGTCGAAATGACACAATAGAACGAACTGTCAAAGATGTCGTTAAAGTCAATGTCGTGTGGAAACGCTAACGACAGCCGGTCGGCCGACAATGTATTATAGGTTACTGACTTCGGAACGGTCACTGTGGCGGCAATGAAGCATGGTTATAAGTGAGAAGTACCGGAGGTCGGTTTTTGTCATTACTCTACCTTGGCCCATGCCAGAAAAACAGTGTGTTATTCATACAAGCAAACAAACACAATAGCCGGAAGCATCGGGAAATGTTCCCTAGATCGGTCTCCTGTGTGAGTGCTTCTAGCTTGTTTCAATAGCATATATGTATATCATTGTAAGCTGAAAATCTCAGATATCAATGTAACTTTTTCCAACACCGCGCACAAACTGTAAGAATGTTCTAAACGTCGGACATGAAATATTGTCTACCCTTGTTTTGGCCTGTGTCGATCTGGAGACCGTTTACACATTCGATAATTTCATGAAAATTTGTTTTCATTCCCTACTTAACTTTAATTTTTATAAAAAGGGGAAAAATGAGTGTGTTTAGCTTTGCATATGCCATTGTGTCGGCTATTATCAGTTCCTCATGAAAACCTGGTTTTATATAGGCGTACATTAAACTGAAAATACCGGAAAACCACAGCCGAATATAACAATGGCAGAGAGGCATTTGTATCAGTGACAAAACGCTGGAGTGAATGGTGGAGCAATTAAACAGGTTTTATTCTAGCCTTTATCACTGTAGTTCTAGGTGATATTCACATATCAGCAGTATTGGGAGATGTACTAGTCTGTAGCAGAGCTATAGCTCACACAGGATATGGCTTTATGAGATGTGACGCGCTATCTGTTTGACGTCTTTTTTGTCTTCAGGCATTA
Source organism: Acanthopleura granulata (assembly GCA_016165875.1). Lineage (NCBI taxonomy): Eukaryota > Metazoa > Mollusca > Polyplacophora > Chitonida > Chitonidae > Acanthopleura > Acanthopleura granulata. The sequence goes on from JABBOT010000002.1 coordinate 45,513,982, forward strand.
AATTGTCCTTCCTTGTCAAGACCCGAACATTTTGCTGACAGTCGCTCAGCTGCCAGTAAGGATACGGTGTAAGACATCCAACCTCGATGTGCATAGGTTCTATTCCGGCCTAGGGGAGTGACTTTATAGCACGTTTTTTTCCTAGAATTTGGTGGCAGTAAGTGACCATTTTCGCAACCTTACAGTCCTTAACAACCCCACCACATGTCATTCACCGACAGGTCGTGCAAATCTTTATGTCATGCTTGGGGGACATTCACCTGTATAACTAGCCGGGTTTTACCACAAATATGGAGGTATTAAAGAACAACTAGAAATGATAAAAATCTTTAGAATGTAGTGTGTTGTTCAGGCGAACCAGTAATTATGAAGAATAGTTTCGTTTCGAATGTAAAACTTTTCTCCTCCACACAACCACCACCACCACCCCCACCCCCACCCCCTCGCACACACGTTTTTGCGCACATCACATCCTCGGACGCTCTTTCCACTCAATATCTCCCGACAACATCCTCATTAAATAGTGAAGTTCTCTAACCGGCACCATTCACCGACACTCATCAAGTGACAAGTCAACCCTGTAACATATAGCATAGCTAAGCCTGTGGTATATGGGGTGATTTGATGGCCGCCGAAGAATCTGTTTACCCGATGTATACAGTATGTAATATGCTATTTGTTTTCTACGATGGCTTTTGACCAGACTGATGGTATTGACTACGGGTAGATATAGTACCCTATCCCTCAAATAAATATTTATAACCATCAGACCGTGGTTAGGTTATTATGTCTAGGCTAAATGTATCGAGAACAATTTTGTTTTTATGGCCACTTTTCTATGAGCAAATGTTTCCCATTTCTGAATTGTGTACTTGTGGAGAATATAAATAACTATAAAAGGTAAATACAAAAGCAATTTGTACACGAAATACAAAATCAAAATTTTCTACACCATAAATCGAAGAGAATTTTTACATATTGTCATTTTCTTTTATCGCTTTTCTGAGGTTAAACTCTATTATTGACAAAAATGTTTCAATTTCAAATTTGTGTTCGTGAACTTCACAGGAGAGATATTAGCCTTTAGGGAATTCTCAGCATATTACAAAATGAGTAATGGCCCAGATTTCACATTAAGCGGAAAATTTCATGTAATCACAACCAATAATCCGTGTTGTCATGAGATGGCTTGCTGGCATTGCTGAGCTGCTGCGGAAGGAATTGCCCTGCTGTTGTTCTGGCATATTATAATTACATCATTGATTTTTAAATTAGGTTGTTTTTTCTTTTCCTTCGACGTTATTAGTTTAAACTCAACAATACCTTTACGCTTGTTCTGCAATAACCTTTGACATTGTTACCATGTCACATCAAACAACTCAGAGTTTCGACCGGAAACAGTTTACTGGCCTCACGACTGTCCTTGTCTGCAGTTAAACACAAGGACACAAGAACCCTACAGGCGTAGTCCGGAGACGGGACACAGGTGAAACAGACACAAGAGCTCCTGTATAGCCTGAAAACACATCAGTTCTCTCGGTAAATAAATCTAGTTTTTGGGCCTTGTTTTCACGTGAGATGTTCGATTCAGTTACTTCTGAAATTAAATTCATAAATTCAGGCCGAATTTAGTGGGTTTTTTTTCAAATTAAACTTTATTTTACGATGGAATTACACGATGGAATTGGTACAGTTTATTTCTTAATCGTGTCATTTCTTCTTCTGCAACATTATAAATGATTTATGCCAGACACAATTTTGCATTTGCTCAATCTTTCCTAGTTTTCAAGAGATTGATCCAGCGTGAATTCAATATATCCTTACACTCTTCAAAAAACCGTCATTATGTGGGTATCTCTCATCTGAGAGGAAAAATAATAAACATATGGCTTGCTCGACTCCCAGACAGCGATAAGCCTTACACGAGATCGAAGAAAGAAGCATGATCACACTTAGATAGGTAAATAATAAATAACATAATATAAGCAGTACCACTTACATTTAATAAACAAGAACAATGCAAACAGTAACAAAAATATAGTTTCTTACGGATACCATAAATCCTGTAGAATTTCTAGGCTTCTGAAGATGACTTTCCACAGAAACAGGAAAATCCGCAGTTCTTGTGAATTCGTGAAGTGAGCGATATCACCGTCGTCCAAGTGACGATTGCTCGTATGTACAACAATCCAACGATATTTGTAGCAAATCGTCGGGCTAGCCAACTGCCTTTTCTGCCCGAGCTGATAAGGTAGAATGTCCGCAGTCCCTTGCCAGGTGTTGGAGAGTCCAGTCCTTGAGCCTGAGACAAAATAACCTCAGGTTGATGTAGGTTCCGGTGTAAACTGAGATGAAAAGATAAATACTTAATCGCCCTAAGAGACAATGAGCGATGTAAGCAAAGAAATAGTCTCGAATAAAATAGCAAATGTCGAAACACAACTTCGAAAAAATACTACCTACAGCAATATAGAGTACAAATTGACAGTGTCAAGAAAAAAAGAAACCCATCTAAGTGCCTTCTCAATATGTGGACACCTGAGTCGATTACTGCGCTTTCTGTAACTTCTTGGCTCGTATATAGACTAATTTATAGAAATTTCTAAACGGTTTGATTGTAAACATGTTACATTCGGACCTCTACAGCAGGAAAACACATTATTCGAGTGCAATGACTACCTTTTATGACAACACCCCCAAAATATCTGACTTCATAAAGCTTGATGCTGTCGTGAAAAATGTTACCAGTTGCCCTCCTGTTCTTCACCACTTCCGGTCTACAGCCACTAAACGGCCTCTTGGCAGTGAAATTACAAAAACCCAGGCGCTATGAATTCGGTCGCTCTTTGATCATAAGATCAGTTTGAGACTAAATGTGCAAAATAATAACTAAACATAAATTCTGGGATAACTAGGTTTATAATATATTTATAATATAACCGAATAATATCTATTCGTCTAGTTGGCGATGATGTACTAAGTGAGAAGATGGCGAGATGATTCATGTTCGTCTTCGCTTTTGGAGATCAGCCAGGATATTAAGGATATCTAATCTATTAACTACCCAGCCATGTTGGGCTGTCCCAATAACGATTACCTACAGTCATCAATCAGACCGAAGTTGTGTAAGTTCAATATTCATCAGTACAGAGTGAAACATCCAATCAAGTACCAAGTTAACGTAAGTGTAAATAAAACGTCACTCTAGTACATCTTTACCCTGGGCCTAGATTAATACCTAGGGCTGGAGTGAGGCTGTATGACATCATTCCTCGGAACAAGGGATCGTTTGACAGTTGTAAGTAGAGTTCTGTATGTTAGAGATTTAGGGGATAAATGAGAGAGTATCCCGTTTCAGGACGTGTATTACACTGCGTTGAGCCGCTTCCTTGATTGTTTTTTGTGTGTCAGCTTGTCAGAATGACTTGGTATAAGGATTTTTGTGTACTTGTAATTACCTCACGAATACAGGCCATAAAATAACGATCTCTGTGTGCATAAATGGAAACGGTAAATGTATATTATGTATCATGCTAAAAGCTAATCTCTTTTCTCTGATCTGTGTATCAGAATAGATTCCTTGGGAATGAGCGCTGAAGCCCTGGAATTTATGAAAATCAGCCCATGGTTTGGTTGTTGTTGTGGCGTTATATGTATGTGAGCCACAGCTCTAGGTCACAGGATAGCCCCTCCCCTTTCCAACACTCTCTGCGTCGTGCTAACGTTTTTGGTGGCCATACTGAATCAAGGAAAATTTACAAATTATCGTTATTATTAAAATGTGAGCATTTAGCAAATTAGAATGTATGCTTAAACTGCTGAGTTGACTTCTTGTCTTATTACCTGTCCTCTCTTTTCGTTATGAGTTTTATCACGTTTAATCACATTTTTATCGTTAAAGTCTACCTTGGCATTTGACCTGCAATAGACAAACCTCTGGCAGTGTAATTATAAATTCTGCATTATCAAGATAATGTGTTCACCAAGAGGCAGTTCTACACCGTCACACTGAACCCTTCTAACTTTTGAGAGCTCCTTCAGGAGGACAGGTATCCGGTTACCGTCACACGGGTACCAGTTTTAACCGGAAACAATCTATTTGTCTAGCACACACATGAACTTCCAACCCTACTGCCGCTGTCCGGAGACTGTACACGGGTGAAACAGACACAAACGCTTCTGTATAACCTGACAAACACATCAGCTTTGTGACTAAAATGATCGGATTTCTAGGCCCCGCTTCCGAGCAACATGTTCGGTACAACCATTCCAGACAATTACGTTCATAAATTCAAATTGAGTTTGGCGTTTTACAAACTCATCGTTATGGGATTCCATGTCTGTTCTTATTGGCTTTTATCCCGGGTAAATCTTTACACGGTTGAATGTGTATAGATTATTTTTTAATCTCATCATTACTTTCTGTGAGTCATTTTAAGTGATTTATGTCACAAATCATTTGATATTTATTAAATAAATTTATGATTTAAAAAAAAATTAAACAGCGGAATTCAGTATTATTTTGCTCTGTTTAGAAACCACAAAGCCTGTAGTAGTCACACAGGCACTTTTATTGCGTCCATGAGAAAGAATGTTCTGTCGGTCATTTATCATGTTCAGGAGGTTTCCATTGCCCATAACAGTCAATATGTTCTTTTCTGTGGAATACAAGATGGAATGATTGCATAGTTAGGGTTTAACACCACACTGGCTGTGTCAGCTATCTTCATATGGTGAAGCACAAAACGAATAAATGCTTGAGTATTACCGCTTTGGCAGTACGTCAGCTATGTCGTGATGAAACGCAAGAACGGAGCTCCTAGTGTTTTACTGCTATATACTCATAACAACTACAACACGATAACCCACTGTTTCGGGTGTAATGGCTACATTACATGAAAACACACAGAAAATATTAGATTTCTTTTTAAAGGAATGCTGCTTTTAAAAGGAGACAACAGACACATCTTTAATACAAGGCAGAAATAATCCGGTTGATTATAAATATGTAATACTATTGAATTTATTTATTTTATGTCATTTATGTTCATCTTTACAACTGCCCAATCTGATACCATGTCTTCGCTAGAACTGGCAGCTGAGAAGAAAGTACCTCTGAACAGTGCTCTGCCAGCGGACCTTTCGGTTAGCCGGGAAAATTCTATCAGTTCCTGTCACGTGCTTCGCCACTTCCGGTCTCCGCCCACTAAAAGGGCTCTCGGCAATGATAGATTGACTTTGGTTGATCAATTATAAATGAAAACATTAATAAAAACCTAGATGCTATGAATTGATGTTTTTCTTCGTAGTTACAGATCAATCTCAGACAAAAGATGTGAAAAAGTAAAAGAAAAAAATTCCCTGGAATAATGGAATTCGAATAAAACTGATCCATCAAGTTAGCAACAGATCCACACGAGGAGATGACGAGATGACCCATCTTGATCTCAGTGATAAATGCGCTGCTCTTGGTATTTGACACGATTTTATGTCACAGGGATGAAATACATGTGAACATCCCAGGGCGTATGGATCACAATGAAATAAGACTTCAATGTACAAATTTGTCAGAACATTAGAAACGCATCATGATAGGATCAATGTTTAAATACAAAGTGAGTATTTACGTCCTTTGGCCTCATAATTATTTAAGATAGTAGATATTAATAAAAATCAGTGAAAATAATGGTAATGTCCGGCAAATAAGTCCCTGATACTGTATGAGTTAGAAGACTGATGAAGCCTGTATCACCATTAACCTTGATGCGATGTTTTACACCATTCTGATGCCATGATCAACATAATTCCGATGGATTGATAAGTACCATTCTTATGAGACGATCAGCACCATTCTGATGAGACAATTACACCAATCTGATGCGATGATCAGCACCATTCTGATGCCATTATCAGCATCATTCCGATGGGATGATAAGTACCATTCTGATTCCATGATCAGCATCATTCCGGTGGGATGATCAGCACCATTCTGATGCGATAATCAGCACACTTCTGGTGTGACGATTACACCATTCTGATGCGATGATAAGTACCATTCTGATGCCATGATCAGCACCATTCTGATGAGATAATTACACCGTTCTAATGAGCTGATCAGCACCATTCTGATGCGATAAACACCACCATTGTGGTGCGACGCGATGTTCAGCACTATTTTGATGCGATGATTACACCATTCTGATGCGATGATAAGCACCATTCTGATATGAATATTACAGCATTCTGATGCGATGATCAGCACCATTCTGATGCGATGGGTGGACAGAAATCAAGTGATGAAACCCCAGACATTGCAACTGAGACAAGAAATACCTTTGAGCAGTGTTCAGTCTTTGATTTTACCGAGAAAATCTGTCAAAGATCTTCCGGCAGTAACAGAGTGATTTTGGTTAATCTAATAAAAAAATTATGAAAACCTAGATTCTATGAAATTAGATTTTAGTTCATAGTTAGAAATCGATCTGCGACTCCAAGTGCGAGGAAAACAATCTCGGGCTTATTCACTCTTGAATAAAAGTGACCTATAAACTTACCGACAATAAGTTCATTCAAAGATTCATTCTAAAAACAGGCAATGTTGTTTCCTTCCATGGACCCACATCAAGATATCAGCTCTCAGATGCACACAATCCATTGCAGAGGATCTTTCAGAGGTCAATCGGTAAAGTCATTCGATCAAGAGCAAACATTAAACAATGTGGTGGAATCACGGAGTGATAACTTCGAGTAAATCGGATTCGGTTCCCTTTGCTGATATATCATTCGATTTGTTTCAAGTGCAATTTCTACGGTACTTTGAAACCCGAATTTTTAGTTCTTTTTTCTTTTTCTCTTTTTTTTAATTGGCAACTTCCAAAACTGGTGCCCTATTATGTCCTAGTAGCTCGTAAAGTTCTGCGTGCGAGAGTTAACTTAGCCCCATATGTAAGAGTTGTCGCGACAGAGCGACCGCGTAAAGATTGGGGATATACTCGTCTGAATCTCAGCGTTTGGTGATCCGCAGTACACTAGCTACATTTAACCATTAATGTATGACTCGGTTGTATGGATGAAACAAACGTGATAATCCTGAAACATAAAAAAGGGTTAGACAGGATTTGGTTTGGAGGTGAGATTGTAACATAGATCTGTCTGATAACAGCCCTGGTTCTGCTATTCTCATGTGGATGCTTTGGTCTGGAAGTGTAATTGCAATACAGGCCTGTCTGATAACTCTCTGTGCTATTTTCATGCCGACTGTTTGATCTGGCTATGTAAATGTAAAATAAGCGCATGCCTGTCTGATAACAGCCCTCGCTCACATGTTGTTGCTTTCAAGTCGTGATTCATCCTGGTGTGTGCTGGTATCGTCATGTTTATTTCATCGCAGAAGTCGCCCAACAGTGTTAACAGGTTGAACACTGTTTATTCATCGCTGGTCACCAAATCCCTAGCCAGTCCGTCTGTCCCGATGAATCAGTTTTCTTCCAAACGCAGATAAATCGAGATTTATTTTCACTTATGTTTTCAAAGTGTTAGTCACAGACATAATGTTCATACTATATAGTTTTCATTAATGTTATGTGTGTAAAGCAAGTTACGCAACATCACTCCGTCGCTATTGGGAGACCTTTTAGTGGGTGCAGACCAGTAGTAATGAAGCAGGGGACAAGAACTCAACCATCCTACCCCAGAGGCATCTCTTATCTCAGCTCCCACGTCTTTAATGCTCTGACCTGAATTCTGTTAAACACATCGAATTAGAATAGTGCCGTTCAAAATCGAGGACAATTATTTATTTATTTTTCAGGAGTTTCACGCTGTACTCAAGAATATGTTACTTATACGACTCTGCTCAGCATTGTTCTGGGAGGAACCCGGGAAGCGGTCTGGGCTTGAAATCATAGCGACCTCCCTGGGGGAAAGGATTTGATCTGGAGTCGTTGCACTGCTCCAGCACGCTAAACTCTCTGCCACTAAAAGTAAAACTTTATAATAATCCACATCTATTATAATGCACGTGATTATTTCTTGTGATTAAGGAACATGTATTTCAGTATTTTGTCCTGCCATGGCCTGCCTTCCTTCAAACCCAAAAGACAGAGAGACATTCACCGAAGCGGTAGGTGTAACTTCAAGCCAAGCTCGTGCTGGCTTTATTAGTTTCCCGTTGTACTTTGGAAGGTCTGCCAGCCACCTGAAAATGACTTTACCTAAGCCCCGCCCGTTTCCTCCCACGGTAATCCGGCCGCCCTCCTGTAAGAGAAATATTTTGAGTATGGCGTGAGGCACCACGGCCTCAGAGGCCCCATTTGTTTCCTGACGTCTTAAGGTAATCCGGCCCTGCCTCCCCTGAATGGTTGCTATGGGTTCAGTGTGTCAGTATAGAACTACCTGAGGTGAAAACATTGTCTTGATGAAATACAAAATGTCAACACATCGCCAAAAGTCTTATACGTTCAAACGTTCAGATAGAGCCGGGTAAATGGGACAGTTGACGAGGAGTGAAAAAGCATAGGATGTAATTGAAATCTTAATGATGGAAGCATAAAGTGTTTACAGAAAGAAACTAATATAAAAACTAAACAGCAAAGCAATTTCTTTGACGTCAACTAAACAAGTAACCAGTCATCCAGTTCCTCGCGAAAACAAGGATTATATGATGTCATTAGGAATAACGTGAAATCCCAGTTAATGTGAAATTTGGACCATAACTTCATTTATAATGGGCGGAGAATTTCTAGGACACAAATGTCGTTTGTTTACAAGTTTAGAATTGGAACATGTTTTTGAATATCAGAGCAGAAAGTTAGCATATACCCATGAGAGGGACAATGTACAATGACAATATGTAGTAATTCTTTTAGATTTAGAGTCACCAATTTTTTTCAATGGACAAAAACAATATCCTATGTTTCGCACAGAAACAGCTTGTTTATATTTTATCTCATGTAGTCAGTATTTCCATCATTATACTCAGGCGCAGAAATGCCATAAAAGTGGTCATGAAAACACATCTGCCTTCGATGCATATTAATGTGAAATAATAATCCAACCAGGGGCAGATGGTTACGTCTGTATTCGAGGATCAAGAACAGAGTTTACTCGTTGCTAATAACGCCAGTCTGGTCCAAGGCGGTAGTGGAAAGCCAAATGCCCAATAGCATTCTACATAATGTATACACCAGGTAACAGACGCCACCACATTTAAAGGCTTCACCAGGTTTTCTTAGCAATTTATTGTTATTAGCCCTTTTCATTAATTAAGTTGATTAAGAGTACACATGTCGTTAGAGCACAAAATAATTTCCACAGATCACAGCCAAGAGCTCTGATATACATCTGATTCGAGGGATATTCCCTATCACTGCACAGGATTTAACATTACACGTGCCCCAAAAGTGGTGAGACGAAGTTTACCCTTACCAAACGACAATATAATAAACATCAGTACAAGTATGATTGTTCATATATTTTTTGTTGGTAAACAAATAAACGGAATTAGCATGTTACGCAGGATATCAGATCGGTTTCTTTGTTCTAAAAACAGCATGGTTCTTGTAGAGTCTGGCGCCTTTGATTGGATTATATAGATTGTTTCTTAAAAATGTTTCCCTAAGTGGGAGACATGGAATCGGTCTATAATTATATACATGTTGATTGTTAAGAGATTTGTCTGTTTGAAGTAGAATGACTGGCTCCCTTTTCTCCTTCGGAAGCAACCGGGAATATTACAAGGACTCCAACTTCATGAATAAGAACCTCGATAACTGATCTTCTCATATGTCCAAAGGATACTTGAATGAGAGACCACTGTATCGTCAGCAAAACTGGAGGTTGGTAACGAGGGAGGACAATTTGATGCCTGAAGATAAAATAGACGCCAAACGCATAGCGTGTTACAGCTCATAAAGCCATATCCTGTGTGGGAAATACGTCTGCAACACCCTCATACATGGGCAAGTTTGACGACGTCTCCCCAAGTACAGCTCCCAATGCTTCTTTGTTAATTGTTCCCCGCAGTAGACGTTACACATGTGGTCTGTTAATATGACCCAGAACTATAGTGCTCAAGGAAGGAATAAAAGCCGTTTAATAGCTTCACCATTCACTCCAACATTTTACGACTGATACAATTGCTTCTCTGACATTATGAATTGCTTTGGTTTTCCGATAGTCCTGTAAAGTGCAGGACCATACAAGACCAGGCTTTCATTAAGAGCTGACAACAGCCGACACAATGGTATGTGTATAACAGCAGACACCAGGTTTCTCCTTTTATAAGAATCTCACATGCCAAGTCTACAATGTCCTTGTACTGAGCACATATACGCATAAGTTATTGAAATAAGCCAGTAGCATGGACAGGGTAGACCAACGTAGACATCTTTTCCTAACTGACAAAGTCCCTCTGGTGTAAATCTGTTCTCTTTGCTTGCTTTTATAAATATCATATTTTCTTCATGGCATGAGCCAAGGCAGAGAAATGACAAAGACCGACCTCTGGTACTTTCCTGTCATAACCATGCTTCATTGCCGGCACAGTGACCGTTCCTATGTCAATATCCTATACTACATTGTCTGCCCACCGGCTCTCGATGACGTTTCCACACAACACTGACTTTTATAACATCTTCGTTTCGACGCAACTGACCTTTACTACATCGTTGGTATTACCCAACTGATCGTTCTAAACCTTTCAACCTATGAAGCAACAGTAAACAGAAATCTCCAAACACCTGCCTGACCGCCTCCGTGACCTGTTGGTTTAACAGAGGCACTTGGATTTCTATACAATCATTATCAACCTCTGTCAGTATGTTGACCCCGATCAGAGTGTGAAGTTACCTTGACAGGTATAGCTCAGAAGAGATTTTTTAAGATTTTTTTTAAGAATACTCAATTGAAGATTTATATGCCACAAGAAGCTCAAAGTTAGCACAGGACTATAACTGATACAACTGACCTCGGTATTTATCTCTAGCTCCAGTATTGACCATGGACACTGACATAAATTAATCATTCATGATATCATTAAATTGCAAAACGTTGACGAGGTCTGGTCCGAAAATTTGTCTTCTGTACATGAATTTTACGTGTAGTAAAGTCACTTATTCCTTCACTGAAACGCAAATTAAAGGCTTCATATCCCATTGCATCTGTATATCATTGCAAATGTTCTTTCGAAGATACTAATAGAACTGTTTCTTCAAACAAGGCTGATCGTAACACTCATGTCTTTTATTTTACTTTTATTTTTGATTTCTGTCAATGACTTTAGATGGAAAGGAACAAAACACATCGTATTATAACAACAGATCCACAGAATTCTGTTCAAAGCAAACAGGAGCTTCTGGGTTTGAACATACTTGCTGGTCATGCCTTAAAACTCGTAAAACCTCAATTTTAGTTTTCGGATAAATATAAAAGAAGTATAGCTGATAAACACAGAGATCACAGTCTAATCTCTGACTTATGGAACGCTCCCAAGTCATCTGTCTTCGGTGACGTTGAACACTAATGACGTTCTAGGATCCTCAGTCCCCGATTTCTCATTAGATACTAATTAGTTTGGTGAATAAGGTAATAAAGACTTTTGGTTATCAATCCAATCTCTTTCACTAAAATCAAACCACACAGAACTATCAACGAAATGGTTTTTAAATGTTTCTGCACGGAAGGGTTCAAGAAAGGAATTCCCCAATCTTCTCATTCTCGAGTTATCATAAGAAGTCGTCAACACTTGGCATTTGCCGATGACCTCTTACTATTGCTTTCAGAAGTCTATTCTTGAAAACCCCTTGTGACAAAAAGAGATGGGCGTTCTGCTCACACCTTGGTGAAAATGAAAAAGACTTGGCAAATTGTGTTAGCCATAAAAACGAGACAAGCATAAGGGCAACGAGGGCAAGCATAAGTAAGCTGACAGGCCATTTAGATGTACACGTGTGATGATGGCCAGCAGAACGAAATACCTGAACCAGGTTAAAATGTTACAAAGATGGAAATCATGCGATTAATCAGAGCAGAAATGCAAAAGTGTAGAAAAGCAACCTGGGGATAGTCGTTAGGTTTCCGCTAGGCTCTGCCCGGTTTCCTCCCACCGTAATGCTGTCCACCGTCGTGTCAGTTAAATATTTTTCAGTACGGCGTAAAACACTAATGAAATAAGTGAATAGAATGAATCGAGCAGGAATTTGATAGTTTCTGGCAGTTATTATGTATTGTAACCATTGCACTGGAAACAATAGGCAATAGGTCTTTACGTTGCGGTGATCCGAGTATAACCGATTCATCACGATGCGATTGACAAATCCATAATCCTTAAATCATTTTTGTATTTTGCCACATGATTACGGCTCACATACTTCCAGTTTAGCGCTAAACCCTACTTATTCATTCACCTCTTCTTATATTTTATAAATGATGCAAATTGCATGCTTCAAAGTTAAACCTGGAGTTACACATTTATTATTCATTCAGCCGGTACAGTGTGTCACAAAGATACAGATGACATGCTTAAAATGTGTTGTTAAGCCCTAACAGTTCAGGTTGATTCGGTCTTGTACTCAGTATAAAAATATCTCTACCGTCTCCAGAAATGGGAACCCTCTCTCTTTGATTCAATGAATAATCTTTTTTTTGGACGCAATAAACGTGTATGAATAAACCAAGCTATTGTTATTTTCATAGAGTGCGGAGGAATGCTGATTTTTTTTTTTTAAAAGCGAAAACATTTTTGGGCAAATACAAAATTGTGTGTGACATAAATCTCATAAAATGACACACATGAATAAACAATAATTTATAAAAATTCAAAATATTTTACATAAGATAAAAACCAAACAACAGAATTTCGAGATTAAATCCTTTCGTTTTCACTGTGCAAAAGTGTCAAATTTGCTGTGAATTTATGAACGTCATTATCTGAGGTGAACCTAAAATCTCGCGCGAATTAAGACAAGGCCAAATTATAGAACTACTTTGGTCTGGTGCCTGTTTTATCTGTATACTGCTTGTGTATAGGCAGCTCTCATAGGGTGGAGAATTCAAGTGTGTGGAAGTTCAAGAACAGTCGTAAGACATATTTATACTTTTTATTCATTTTATTCATTTGGTGTTTTACGTCGTTCTCAAGAATATTTCACTTATACAAATCAAGTGACCTGTATTATGGTGGGAATAAGCCGGGAAAACCCCGGGGAAAACCCATCCATAGGTTGCGGGTAGACCTTCCCATCTCGGCCACAAAGCCCCTGCCAGTAGATTGTCATGGTAACCGGGCCCTGTCTCCACGAGGGGTTATCATGGGGTCACTGTGTCCATACAGAACTGGCTAAAGTGAAAATATTGTCTTCATGAAATACAAAATATCAATACAGCGTCAAAAACCTTGGCGGCTCAAACGTCCAGAGGTTGTTGAGTTTAAAAAATATATTTAGAAAAAGATGACAATTGACGAAAATTGAAAAAGCATAAGGAAGTAATTTAAATCTTAATGATGAAATTACAAAGTGTTATAATGCCCCAGAGAAACTTGAAAAAAACAAATAGCAAAGGATTTTCTTTGAGGCCAGATAAACAAATAACCATCCATCCATCTCCTTATGAAAACAGGGATTTAATGATGTGATTATAGGAAAAGCTACAGCTTTACGTGAAATCTGGACCATAACTCATTTCATAACGAGCTGTTAATTTCCTGAACACAAATGCCTTTTTGTTCCAGTTTATAGACACAATTTTAGAATTGGAGCATTTTTTGGAATAACAGAACAAAAGGCGAACAGAATCAGATCTCCAATGACGGATAATGTAAAATGAGGACATCTGGAAATTCGAATATATTTATGGTCACCAACATTTTTGAAACGACAAAAACAATTCCTCGTGTTTCGCATTTCGTGTACAAACGGCTTTTTGATACTTTATTTCATGTAGTCAGTATTGACCATCAGTACTCAAGTGTAGACATGAGAAAACGTTGTTTAGTGTCCATAAAAGAGGCCATAAAAACACAATAAAATCACTCGATACCTATAACTAGGAAATATTAACCCAGCCACGGACAGCTATGGTGAACATGTAGTCGTTGGATCGGGTACTGTATTTACTCGTTGTCAATGATGCCAGTCCGGTCCAAAGCAGTCGTCGAAAACCAATTACCCAAGAGCACAATACATCACACAAACACCAGGTAAACAGATTTAATCCTTTGGCGTTTATGGGCAAATCGTTCACATGATCGTAAGACGCATTACCGTGAGGTAATTACAAGTATCGATGTATCACCTGACTGCATGTCTGAGACACACTAAACAGTCCAGCAAAGGGCAGCCTAATAGATGTCTTCAAGTCTCATTTGCCCCATAGAACTCTGAAACCCATAAGTCTACATACAGTTTATGTAAGGAATTGGTTAGTGTTTTAAGTCGAAGTCAAGAATATTTAAAACATACAACGGCGGTCCGCATTATGGTGGAAGGAAACCTGGGGGAAACCCACGATCGTCCGGAGGTTAACCCTACTTAGAACTGTCATCAGATCGTTTTTATGAGTTTCATAATAAGCTTATATAAATATATCCAATTAAGCAAATATAAAGGTGTGTTAGAACGTGAGTGACTTTTATCGCGAAATCCGCCTTGATGTCATCGAGTTGTACGACATGTTACTTATACAACGGCGATCAGGTTGATTTGAGGAGAGGAGTGTAATGCGGATTTATTTGTACAGCACGTTTACATCTTGGAGCACACTCCAGTAAATGTCGACTCCGTAAAACAACCTGTAGCAGTGAAATATTTCTGAGCGAACACTTATCAGACAAATAAATAAAGAAATCTCTCCAAATATTTCCTTTACGACAAAGACATAAATTAGACCGGTTAGCTCTCTTGTTTGGGTGTACTTCCTCGGCTAATATGGAGAAAATGATTATCTTCCGGCCAGCTCCACCCCTATAACCTATACCCCTCAACTCATTTCGCCCACTCATATATCCACCCGTCATCTTACCTATCCTCCTTCATCTAACCTATCCTTCAGTCACCTCATTGCTCTCTCCATCATCTCATATATTCCCGTCACCTTACCTATCCTCCTTCATCTAACCTATCCTTCAGTCACCTCATTGCTCTCTCCATCATCTCATATATTCCCGTCACCTTACCTATCCTCCTTCATCTAAACTATCCTTCAGTCACCTCATTGCTCTCTCCATCATCTCATATATTCCCGTCACCTTACCTATCCTCCTTCATCTAACCTATCCATCAGTCACCTCATTGCTCTTTCCATCATCTCATATATTCCCGTCACCTTACCTATCCTCCTTCATCTAACCTATCCATCAGTCACCTCATTGCTCTCTCCATCATCTCATATATCCCCCGTCACTTCAGTTGTCACCTGAATTACCACTGAACCACCTTTTTCACATCCACATAGTGGCCTGAGGAGCAATGACTTGAGATTTACTGCCCTGTGCGTGCCGATATTGTCAACAGGGAATGGAGACAGGGCTTCACGTTGACAGCACAAAACAACTACCACAGGTAACAGTAAGCAGCTCTACGATATATCAGATTCGAGAGATTTCCACTCCAACGCCTATCATTTAACATTACATATTCACAAAAGCGGTGGTCGGAGCTTACCCTTCACAAATGATATCGTAAATATCTTTGTTAGTAAGTGTTGGGCGGTAAACATATAAACAGCGTGGGGGATCAGACGGGAATATTTGTTCGATCCTGAAAGACGTATTGCTTTTGTTTGGAACCTTTGACGTCATCATAAACACAATCTTCCAGAAATCTTCCCAATAAGTGAGAGATGTGAAATTGCTATGCAACTCCACACATGATGACTGCTACAGTTTGAAGCCTGTCTGCTTCAAGTCTACTGATTGATTGTTACGCCATGAAGTTTGCCTGCTTGAAATAGAATGACTGACTGTTACGGTATGATGTTTGTCTGTTTGAATGTATGTGTGTATCCTTGGATTCAACGTCGTACTTGTTTGTTTGATATAGAAATACTGATTGTTACGGTATGATGTTTGTCTGTTTGAATGTATGTGTGTATCCTTGGGTTCAACGTCGTACTTGTCTGTTTGATATAGAAATACTGATTGTTACGGTATGATGTTTGTCTGTTTAGAGTTGAATCACTGACCCTCTTCTGGCTTCGGGTGCTCGGTTGATACATGGGTATATGGATGAGAATCTCCCTCATTGTTTTTGCCGGATGTCCTATAGCGTTACTTGTGATATAGACCAAATAGCGTTGACCATCTCATTCCCTTGTGGAAGAAACCTGGTAGGAAGTTCCAACGATGCAAAGTAGCATCACACAGTTTAAGCAATTTACAAAATGCGTGTAGTTCAGTTAGATAATGAATCTGGCTCCATGCTGTCAATATATTCTTTGTATTTTAATTCTTCGCCGGTTGTAAATTATTTTTTACTCGAGACGGGTTCGTCATTGTCAAAATCATCCAGCCATATAGGACTTGATGTAACGGGGCTAGTTTTGTCATTTGATGAAGGTCGGTGAACACCGCTGGTTTGAAAACGGAGCCAACCATTACTGCAGTGTCGCGTATGGATACGCGTATGTACAGGTGAGCGAGAGGTGTTGAGGGGGAGCTTTACATTCGGAAGGAAACTATTTTTTCAGCAGTGATGGTTCGCGTGAGCAAGACTGTAATTACTTTAATTGGTCTTTAACACCAGACTCAAGAATGCTTCCCTTAGTTTTAGATACAGAGGAGCCTATTGTCGATGGCATATGATGGTATTTTACACGACAGTAAGATTGCTCACATGGTCGCTTATTACCAGTAAAGTATGAGAAAAAACTACTTCTACAAAGAGTCGTGACGAGGAAGAACAATCAAGTGCCTGAAGATAAAACGGTCCACGTGTATATCGTCTTATGTCCCATAAAGCCATATCTTGTGTGAGTAATACGCCTGCCACACACGAATACATCAGCAGGTTTGACGTCTCTATAAGTACTACTCCCAATACTTCTTTGTTAATTGTTCCCGCAGAAGACGTTACACATGTGATCCGTGATATCGGCCCAGGGCTAGGGTACTTAACGAGCGAATGAAAGCTGTTTAATCTCTCCATCATACAATCCAACATTTTATGACTCACATTTTCGCTTCTCTATGATTTACTTTAGGTCTTCTATATTTCAGTAAAATATAAGTCTATATAAAGCCACACTTCATTAAGAACTGATAATAGCCGATAAAGGCATGTGTATAATACCGACCTTCAGATTTCACCACTGAATGGAAATAAAAGTTCGTGACTTTATTCATCTATATAAAGCGGCTCGGAAATGACAGGGGCTAGATGATATGTAGGTAATGTTTCATAATCCGATCTGTAGAACACAGTCATAGTTTGTACGCAGTGTTGGAGAAAGTTCCTTTAATATGTCCAGCCTATAATGTCCTCGTACTGAATAGATGCACGTGTATGGCATTGAAACAAGCTAGTAGCACCGGCAGACCGATGTAGAAAACAACCCCTCAAGGCCATATCAATTCTGTTTGCTTGCTTTTATGAATGTCATATTGTCTTTATGCATCAGCTAAACAAGAGTAATAACACAGTCCGATCTCCTGTTCTCCCAAGTCATAACAATGCTTCATTGCCGCCACAGTGACCGTTCCGGAGTCAGAAACCTATAATACATTGTCTGCCCACCGGCTCTCGTTAGCGTTTCCACACGACATTGACTTTCACGACATCTTTGACAGTTCCTTCTCCACTGTCATTTCCTCTCAACTGCCCTTTACCATATCGCTGATATTACACAAATGATCGTTCTGAACCTATCCACCCATGAAGCAACGGGTAACAGAAATCCCCAAAACACCCACGTGACAGCCTCGGTGGTCTAGTGGTTTAACATGTCCGCCGCGAGGCCAGGAAATCCATCCGGGGTAATGTCATGCCCAAGACTTAAAAAATGGTACTTGTTGCTGCATCGCTTGTCCCTCAGTGTGACATTAGAGCAAAGAAACTGGACTGATCAGCCGAATAACGTATTAAAATTATTTCATTTAAATAACTCGATTCAATTTCAAATAACTGTAATTTCTTGGCGTGGTTGAACAGAAGGTATTGTGGGTGGTTAGGAGATAAAAATGCTAATGTTTTTTCCCTATCGAGATCACGTGTTTCCAAAAACGCTATCATTTTAATACCGTTTAGAAAAACTTGCAACACTGGGCCCATGCGGTTGAATGAGATTTTAAACACCTGTAAAAAAATTCTGTCATGATGAATGATACAACAGCGGAAGCTGGCCTAAAACTCTTATTCTGCTAACACCTTAACCTGCTACGTCCATTCTCTATTGGCGAGCGGTCGAAAGAAGCGAGATCGGCAACAATTGACAGCGGGAGGACAAGCCACTTCACTTTGGTCTTAACATCTAGTTAGCTGAACGTGGGACGATTGGTCCCCTTACTACTCCCCTGAGAGCCAAAAGTCTTTTGTACAACAAATTCATTCCATAATTGCCTGTGTTCAAGATTTTATGTTTCAGATATAAAAATTCTAATCAAATATATCTTTTCTGATAAAACCGGCATTTTCTCAGGCACAATCGCCCACACAAACATATTGATCACCATACCATTATTGAATGTCCTCGAACAGACATGTTCAGTTCATTGCGAAGGTCACCTGGATTTGTATACAACCATTATAAACCTCTTGTCATCGGCATGTTATCTCAATCAGAGTATACAGTTACCTTGACAGGAACATCTCAGAAGGGACATATCCTGTTTATATGACACAATTTAGAATCTATAAGTTAGCACAGGGCTATAATTGATATAAAAGACCTCGGTGTGTATTCCCATTATCTGTTTATTTAGTCGTGTACTTTTTGCCTTCTGTAAATTCGCTCATTGTTACTATCAGTATTTCCTTTCTGCAGTGACATGTAACGCCCAAAACTGTACAAAGATATGTATCACATCTCCGTACTTGCCATAAAACTCAAGGTAGAAGTTAAATTTTTGTGGTGTACAATGTTATATTCCCATAAGCATGTTTTCAACACCTCGTCTCTATTGCCTCGAGTGACGTCACAATCAATGTAATTAACGTGGCACGCTGGGACTCCTATACCCGCGACCAAACCCGACATACTGGCCACTCGGACGCCAATACGTGACTCCTGACTCGAAAGACCAACGAAATGGAACTCTCCAAAATCACCAAGTTTCGTTGGTATGAAACGCTAGTGACGATTTTAACATCATCGATTGTTTCATGTTTCTCAAAGACTGCTAAATAATTTGTTAAGTAAGAAAATGAAGCCGTTCTGTTGTCAGTGAAAGTAAACTTAAACATTTAACATCTTTCCTTGGTATCAATCATGTATGCGCAGGAAGGGCTCAAGGAAGAAATTCCCACATCTACTGATTCTTTAGTTGTCATAAGAAGTGTTCAACATTTGGCATTTGTCGATAGCCGTTTACTATTGCTTTCGGAGGTCTATAATTGAAAACCCAGTACGACAAGTGTAATAAAAAGAAAAAAGGCGTTCTGCTAACAGCTTTCTGAAAATAAAACAAGGTGAGAGCTTTCACGTGTTATACAATTGGTAAAATGTAACGGTACGTGTCAGCCAAAAAAGTAACGATACACTGACACCTGCAACGAGGGCAAGCATGAGGAAGCTGACAGTCCATTTACCTATACACCTATGATGATGGCAAGCATAAGACAACACCTCGGCCAGGTTCAAATGTAACTAAGATGGAAACCTTGCAATTAGTCAGAGCAGAAATGTAACAACATTTCAAGTTTTTGCCTTCGTAGCTGTGAACGTAATTATTTGGAGTGGCTGAACAGAATAGCTCACGCGATGACAAGAGAGCAAAAAGATAACTTCCTTATAGACAAAGCCGATGTGTTGGTCAGACTTGACTGCAGATCTTAGTCTCCGTGCTGACTCGTACTATTCAGGGAATTCCGGCTACAGGGTGCACGCCTGAGCGGCTCTTCTACATGAAGGCGGAAATAAAAACACTGGCCAGACCAACAGATCGTGGGCTCAAAAATGTAATAATTACCCAAGCTGGCGTAGAATTGAAGTGTTACTTTAACACGAACGCCGACCTTTCTGTCGTCACGGTGGTAAGAGGGTCGATAAACAGGCTGACAAAGAAATCACTTGGCGGATTGGGTATCTTACTCTACATCTGAGCAGGAACCTTTCTTTGCCCTTCACAGTGGGCTAATGTCACGATGACCTTTGCTGTTTAGTGTGTTTACAAAACCAATATACTTTTCTTCCATAAACTACTATCTCTCTAAACATGGCCAGTATATGGAATAAAATTGTAGCCTTTAAATTCACCAGAAAGTAGTAGCCGAGTTACACTAACGATTTCAAGCACAAAGTTCTGTTCTGTTTAGACGGTGACCCACAAGCATGTCTGGTTAGGTGAAATAAAGAAACATTCCCCAAATTGTTGAAAATGAGCAATGCGCTGCATTTGGATGCGAAAGGAGGAGATGTCAACCATTTGTATTTCACGTGGAAATAGGATTACTGCAGAATAGCCAGTCCATCAAAACTGCAAGTTTGCGGAAGAAAGAACAGCTGACAGACAATGTAAGATGTACATTGGCAACGGCAAAAGAAATCGCACGTGCAAATAATCCACTCCAGATAGACAACACGGACAGGACTGAAATGAAGGTCGATAACGTAACCAAGGACTTCACTGTCTTTTATTTTTATCTTTGTCTTTAAACGACAAACTTACATTGAACTTACACTCGACTATTAACCTGTTCAAACACAGCGTGAAACATAGCTGAGACAAATACGGACATTTATCATTTTAGGAAATGGTGGACACACCAGAACAATTGTTAAGCAAAGTTATCCGGTCAAAATGGAGGCTAGACTTATTTTAAACATTCGGTCAATATTAACATATCACCACTCATGTATTTGCTAAGATATGTACAATAATGGTTACTTTGGCGTTTCTAAGTATGAATGACAATGTTACGAACAGTGTGTCTGCTGACATTCAGCAACCATTCGTTTTTGCATTATAATCAAACTTACGTATTTGTGATGGGATCTGGTAAATTTGTTCTGCTAAAGCTATTTTGTCCATTGTAAAATGGCTGACACTGTAGAACTTTTGTAGTTCAAGTTTAAATTGTTGCACACTAAAACTTGATAGTTGGCGCCCTGACTGGTATAACCGACATTCATAGATAGCTGTAGACTAAATCAGTGTTTTTGACCTCTCTAATTATTGGTGTATATTTGGAATTATCTGATAAGATAATGAACGAGTTTCTTGGCAGGCGAAAACAACACAACCCTCATCTTGGTTGATCGCCTGCTATATCGACAGATAGGATCGCCGATTTTATGCAACATAATGCCCTTCGTTTTATGTATGGAGAGTCACTGTCACTGTTATCCTTTCATTTCTACTATTTGTATCCAGGCTATAAATGAAGCCAACACAAACCTCTAAACTTCTTTGGTAAATAAAGCTAAACGACCGGTTCATTTCCTGTGACCCTATTTTATATCGACCGTTGACATGACCTGTGCGTTCATCCAAATCACGGATACATTCTCGGGAATACGGCTTCAGTTTCATTGCAGCTTTATTATTCATTATATCTCCATTACAACGGTATTGGCGGCACTAATCGTAGAGAAAAATGTGACCATGGCCATGGTGAAACACACCGTCACCCATACGGGGGGGGGGGGGGCTCGAGGCACGCTAACAGGGACAGTTGTCAGCAGAACGGTGTTATGCCAGGTTACCTGTATCTGTCACCTTGTTATCGCCACTCGGTTAACCAGCCAAATATCGTTTAGGGCTGATTACAGTGACTCAGGGGTTTCTCGTAATCGTTGTAGTAATCCGATTGGCCATTTCACTTTAGCATTCACAGCAAAAAGGGTTACAGTAGATCCATTCCGTAATGACCAGCCCTCATTTTTGTGTTCCTATCCCAATGTAATTTTGCCTCACACAACCATACTATCGACAATGCCGCTAACGAGCGTCCCCGAAAGGACATGCGTGGTGAAGCCTGCACCAGGGTCACCTGGATTTGTATACAACCATTATAAAGCTCGGTCATCGGCATGTTAACCCCAATCAGAGTATACAGTTACCTTGACAGATAAAGGTCAGGAGGGACTAACCGTGTTGTTTGTTTACTCTGAATACACAAGGTTTATATGACACAAGAAGCTCTACGTTAGCACAGGACTGTAATTGATATAACTGACCTCGGTATTTATCCCTAGTTCAAGTTTTGACGGTACCATGGTCGGTGACACAAGTTAACTATTCACGATATCATTAAATTGAAAAACACTGACGAGCTCAGGTCCGGAAATTTGATTTCTGTTCATGAACTTTAAGTGTAACAAAGTCAGCTTTTTCTTTTTAAATCCTTAAAACGAACAAAACCCATCGTAATGAAATAAAAGAATGCCAGAATTTTTGAGGAAACCTCAGCAATAGCCTTCATACAGATATGAAAAAAGTTAAATTGATAAATGTTATGTTCACCCTCGAAGCTCTGACTTATGGAACACTCCCAAGTCTTCAGTTTTCGGAGACACTGAACACTCGACTGTTCCAGATTTTCGATAGGATACTAATTAGTTCCGTGAGTAAGACAATATAGACCTTTGTTGTCAGTTATTGTGCACTAAGCATTCAATCTCTATCCTTGATAACAATCTACCCAGAAATATAAAGATTTTCGGGGGAAAATAAAACAGCTTGAGAGAGAAGTAAACCTAATATACAAACTGTTGTCCAGAGAAGAGGAAAAATTTTGTTCCAGGTCAAGAGGAAGTGTAGACAATCGGAAATTTTCTTCTACATCTGAGCGGGAATAAAAGCACGTCAGACCAACAGATCGTGGGCTCAGAAATGGAATTATTACCAAAGCTGGCGCAGAATTGAGCTGTTACTTTTACACAATCACCGACCTTTCTGCCGTCACGGTGTTAAGAGGGTCGATAAGCAGATTGGCAGAAAAATCATTTGGTTAATTGAGTATCTTCCCCTACCTCTGAGCAGGAATCTTTCTTTGTCCTTTCCACTGGGGTAATGTCACGATGACCTTCGCTGTTCAGCGAGTTAACAAGACCAATACACTTTTCTTCCATGGAGTACGCTCTTTCTGGACATAGCCAGCTGTGTTACACGTTACACAGAAGATTCAGTGTACTCTGTATTCTGTACATCTCCGCCTTCTGATCTCACCACGTCATGTTTAACTGGACATGAACTTTCGACTTAAACGACATCAAATAGGCTGTATATTTTTGAACACAGCCCTCTTTACACAAACCATCAACTGGTGTCGTGTTGCGACCAAAGTGATATGCTGCAGACTGATCACATCTCCTGCCGTTCATGTTTCATTAACACCGAAAAGAATTTATTGTACAATTCATTACTTTATCGCTTAAAAGCGATTACACTACAACAGAGCACAAAATCGGCAAAATACAGCACCGCCATCAGGATAATATAAAAAGATCCGACAGGAAAAACATCAACCCAATACGCGATCGTGTCAAACAGACAACAACAACAGCGAGAAAAAGATCGGTAGTGAAAAGAACAGCTTAAATTTACCTATTGCCATCACCCTTCATGATAGTGTAATATCAAACTTGCTCTTGACTATTAGTCTTCCGAATATAGCTTGGGATGAATGATTTATTTTTCATTTATTTGAAAAACGTTAGGAATAATGGGGTGAACATTATACAACTGCGGGCGTTGTGGTCTTCTGTGGAGTGAACATTATACAACTGCGGACGTTGTGGTCTTCTGTGGAGTGAACATTATACAACTGCGGGCGTTGTGGTCTTCTGAGGTGTGAACATTATACAACTGCAGAGCTGCCTACTTCGAATTACTTCATATGGCAATATATAATTAGTTTCTGAGTAAACCTGTAAGATTTTATATCTCGTAATTCCCTCCATTTCATGTATGAAAAAGAGAACAGTTGTTTTACCCATTAAGTTAATACTTCTAATCACGACACTATAAATGAAAGCGACACACAATGCAGCACTGTGCGTGTCTAGCAGACTAGCGTTTCAACTCTCAGACAGTGAAAACTCATACAAAACATCAGTAACACAAACAGACTTGGATGAAATTCATTACATAGGCTACAAACCAATAACAAGCATCGGAGAGAATACAGCTGCTAGCAGTATGCTACACTTCTATCGGCAAATACAGACGACTACGAGATCGGTTCAGTTCAAACTTTTGGGTGCACAGTAGGTGGCCCTGTTTTATAATGACGTTTATATGACTGGTATGTTCGATAAAATCCCCGGTATATTCTCAAGGATACGGCTTCAATTTCATGGATGCTTAATTGTTAATTATGTTTCCTCTGTATCGGTATTGGGGCCTTTAAACTTATCTCAGGCATTCCGTGTAGCGCAAAATGCGACCATGGCTAAATTATAACACCGGCAAACGGTGAGGAACTCGAGGCACCCTGCCAGGAACACTTGTCAGTACAATCTGGCTATACAGGATTCCTCTGTTATCGTCAGTTGGTGAGGCAGCCTAATATCGTTGCCTGATTACTGTAACTCAGGAGTTTCTCCTAATTGTTACAGTTATCCGTAATTACGTCACGAATGGAGGAGCACATACAAAGTAACTTCTCTATTCATTTTAACCTCACAATCAAATCGGACATCACACTGTTCATTTTGACACCAGACGCTGTAGAAACTTTACAGCTGCTATTCAACCCTCCCAATATATCACACTCACAGTCACATTAGGGTTAAGTTTTTCGCGCTAAAGTTGGAAGTTCTGACGAGCTCAGAGTTATACGAACAAAAGCGTGTGATTCCCTCCAGTGACAGCCTGAGCCGAGCCGAGCTATACAATGAGGTCTTCTGGAACGTCACAATTATCTAAACCTCCGAGAGTAATTAGATCACTGCCAGGGCATCTCCCTAAATGGGAATTAAACATGTGGCCGCACAATTGAGTCTTACGCGATGTAAAGCGCCTTTCCCGCGTATGTCATCAGTGGAGAAAACACTAAGATAAGAGTACACGGCGTAACCAAAGCATGCATGATGCCGGTTTCATATCCATAGCTCACAACACCAAAGTATTCAGAAAAAAAACATGGAGAAGGCTGTGCACCTGGATGACTCTGATAAAACTGTACCTAAGTGACCTCACGTATCCATTCTGACGATGTGATTCAACGCTACGCAGAAGAAAGCTCCAAAAGTGATTGGCTCAGTAAGGCAAAGAAAATGGAAAATACACCACCATGCCGTGTGCCGGACAGATTGATGGCCCTGTAAGGAGCTACTCTCTCAGGAACACGCCTGTATTCAATTAGTACTGTTTGGATTACCTGCTGGTAACTCTCGCCCGGAATAGCTGTGGGTAACACGCGCCCTGGAATTCCCCTTTCCCTGATTTAGCTGTGGGTAACAGGCGTCGGGAATTAATCTCGCCGGATTGACCAGACCCCCATCCCCCGCTAAGTTTAATGAAATATTCAATGTTGATGTGATGGTTCGCTGTCAGTATTTAAAGAGAGGCTTATATTAGGGCAAGCTAATTTACAAACAAACCCACAGGATACAGTCCAAGCAACCAGATATCCTTTAATGTAGGATAAGTCCCTAGTTACGCTGTTCTGTATAGGAGATATTTGATATTATTATAAACCCGATAAATGAAGACAATAAATAAAAAACCTCTTTTGTTAGCAGTACACGTTAATAGTCAAAGCAACTACGGTTTAGTGTGGAATCCCAAAGTGACGCCAATATCTTGGGCTTTGGTGCGTCAAGAAGTTAGAATGTTTCCACGGCACAGTAACTCGAAGATCAGAAGACATGCGAAAAAGTTTGAAAGTATTAAATATTGTTTGTATTTAAATGATTTGGGCATTTTGTCATGAAATAAAATTAATGGAAGGCGGCCATGTACAACATTTGGATTGTTCTTCACCCAACAACGACCAAGAGATCTGTCCATTTTAGCCAATATACGTGTAACTGTAACACGGTGTCGTTTCCTCACATCTAACAAAAAACATGGATATATGTCTAAACTTTTCAAAAAAATGGCAGTCCCACAAATTAGTGCAACAATAGCGATGAACGAAGCACGGCCATATGCGATGGTTACTTATATATATATATAAACTATAACATGGTAATGTTATCACAATTGCAGAAGCACAATCACAGGACACAGGAGACAGGACACGTGATTCTTCAGACAAGAACGACAATGTCGTGACATTACCAGAATCAGGCTAATCATAGAACATAGGGCGTCCTTCACAGGATACAAAACCTTAGCGAGGCATGATCAGGCAGGGCACAGGTGGCTCTTCACACGAGGTAGAATTATGTAGCGGGATTTAAGAAAACAGCATTTGGAAAATAAATTTTTGATTATAACTTTTGTGTCACTTGACATTACGTTCACGTTTTTTGAGAGTTTCACTGTATTTTACGAAAGTTGTGCCGATATTGTTGTCTGAGGTCATTGTACTTAATTTGTTTAGTAAATATCTGCTGAACGTATGATTATTTAATATCCCTGAAAGTTTTAAGACTATTTGTATCTATATCACGAATGAGCGTTGTTATTGTTCTTGTTGTTGTTTCGGCGTTCCGGTATATTTATGTTCATTTATAACCATTTTTCAACCTTAGTTTCATTAATGTCGAAATTTAGGAAATATATGTTACCATTGTACCGAGAAAACACTTACCTTGTGTATTTGCTTTTATTTTTTGTAGTAAACTGACATATATGGTCCTCAGTTCAACCTCGAAATCACAAGTGTGTCTGCTGGTCATTTTTGTACTTTTATGATAATTAGCGTGTTACTATAACCCGAACTTAAAGACTTTTAGAAATGGGATAAGCATTTTCCTCCTACCACATGAAAAGTAATTTATCATTTAATACCTTCGTGTGGAAATTGGTTATAGTTTTTGAGTTATATGGATAAAAATGTGGACGTTTCTAACATTGGTGTTTTTCGATTTTGACATCAAAGGGAAGCCATTTCTTTGAAGTTCTTGATTACGAACGCGATGACGTCATCTGTGTTTACAAACTGTCAGAAATGCCCTGCTGACCAATCAGAATCTCTTACTATAGTGTTTGGTTCCGCCCACAGCTGAGCTTTGGTGCCACAACCCGGGACAGTGTCACGTGAGACTTTCTGGGACTCTCTATACTATAGCTTAAATGGGGCTCAGTTCCGGTACATCATCTACTGGTTTCGTACTTGTTTCAACTGCTGGTTTCTTCCTCTTCATAATAAATTATCATCATCTGATTTGCACGGAATCTGTTGTTGGTGAACTTTCATTTCGTGTGATAAAATCGAGTTTCATTTACCGTAACGCGAATCTAACCCGAGTTCGGGAAATGTTATGAAGTCGAATCCAAATAGTAGCGACGGCTCCAAGTTCAGGGAGAGAATCCCGTTTGGTTTATTTATTTAACAAGCTTCGCTCGGCACGTTGAATATTGAACAGGATTAAAGTGAGTGAATGGTATCGCACTCATAGATACATGTTTATCTAAGGGGAAGACATCATAAGAAACGGAAACACGTAAGACGAATACAATAATTCAGTCGTTACAACTACAAAAACCTTTTTTAAAGTGTTGTTAAAACAAAGCCCTAATCTAAAAAGTTTTTTTTTTCTTGTTGTACAAGTTGAGCCTTGGAGTTTCGTAAAATGTTTCAAAGGGATACTTTGACCTGTAGACGTTTTTTCAAACCTGTCCGTCGACGGTTCTATGAGTTACGTCAGCTGGCCCACTTCTAAGGAAAGTGAGAACTCCATAACCAAATCTTCGCAATTCAATGTTTGTAATGACCCGGCTCTCTAGTCTAATTTAGGGCAAAACACGCATGTTGTCGCTGCTAACACCACGGCTAAATGATAATGGCCATTGAATGACCTTTTCTTAGATGTTCCTTAAAATTGCACCCTTGTACGGATCTGCGCTCTCCGAATTATCCCTTTTTTTCCATGATTTAATGGAGTTTGACAGCAGCTTAGATGGAGATGTTTCCTGTAACCTCTCTGTTAACCGCTAACCCGACTTTACTTCCTCTTGTCTTCTCTGTCTGACTAACTTGACCTGTTGGATTCTTGGAATGGTGCCCCGTGACAAAGCAGACATCCTAGTACCGGTGTGAAGCGATCGCTGATTGGTTGCACCTGGAAATCTTACACACACAGCAATTGTGTTCAACGTTGTTTCACAGTAATAATTTAAAAAGCGACGTTAAATTCCTACATTCATATTTTGTGCTCGATGGCATTTATTTACAAGAAAGCAGCTATGTTTAAAGACTTTCAACTCGAGTCAAGAGTGGACAAGACATCTTCCTAAGCCCTTTGTCTGAAGGCATCGGCCTAGCATCACCGTCTTTCTACAGTTTTTTCCGAAATGAATGCCGACTTAAATCACTCTGTGGTCTCAAATTTAACATTCAGTTGTACACTATCACCGTATTTAGACGCAAAACGTATTAGAGGATTGATGAGACTTGATATCCAAAGAAATGGTCGAAATCCCTCATGCCATCGATGACCTTTAAAAACACAAATTATGAAGAATGGCAATGCCAGATCCTGTCCAGATCGGATCAGTAATAAAGCCTTGGGTGTGCGCAGTTACACGACGCCTTAGCGAGTAGAACTGAAATGTTCCAACCCTCAGCGCATACAAATACTTTATTCATAGTCACTGGTCCTTGATTAACAATGGCATACACCGATCCTTAACATGGACAGCACAGCTGCCTGCAGGAGCCCTTGGGCATATCTTCCTCTGCAAGGGATGCACAGGGCAAGCGTTGGACCAGCGGCCTTAAAATCAAAGATTATATTCCACAACAACCATAACGTTTAACAATGGGCCTTGTACAAATACCAACATGCTGTGTCACAACAGCGTGTCATGATTCCGTGCCTGTCATTACAGTACAAAACGTTATCGCTTCGTTACAAGCTATATACATTACAATACTTGATCTCCCCAGAAGACCTCGACACGCAGCCCTAACTCACTGTCATCTTCATCTCTGTATAAGTTTTTTTCTGCCACCACTTCCCCTGCTATTTAATACCTCTGTTTTTCGGCTGCCGTAATTACATCGTGTCAAACATGTTAGATCGTGTTGGCACCTCAGCTGTGGGGAGAATGGATCGTAGCTCGGTCCGCGGCGTTTTCCTGCTCGCTCCTCGTGCAATCGATTAGACCCACCTTCAGGTGACTGCCTAACCAAGCTACACCAGGCCAATGAACTCTCTCAACACTGCTGGCTTTCAGCTTTACAGCTGTTTTTTTTTAACAAAGCAGAAAGTTTTCACAAGTTTGTCTCTGTGCTGATAGTGTTTGTTGATCACTCGCCACTTTCGTCCTCCTTTCAGTCAACACTCTCTCTGAAAGCAACAAAAAGACATATCTTCTGAGCGTTTTCTTTGTGGAAAAAACACTTTAGCAAGTTCTTTTCAAAAGCGTCAAAATAGCTATTGCAAATGTCAGAGCGACACTTAACACATTTGTGGGAAGTGAATTTAAGGGCGCTTTTTAGCCGATTTAATGGTTAATAGCCACAGCAGAAACCTTTGACATGACGGAGTAGACTGTTCTGAACCAGATTGGATTCTTTACCAAACATTACAGGATCAACAAGGTGAAGCTGAATGAAAAACACCTGTTGCTGGAGTGTTGGGACATGGAGATGATGGCGTTATGAATATCAGACAGAGGTTCATCCTATCTCACATCGGGGGTGACACTTACTCTTCATTATACCCTCCTTAGTTTCTCCTGTGCAAAACTGCATTAATGATAGTTTTTATGTTCAGGGTATTTTTTTCCCTATCGACCTAATTACATTACTGTTCCGTTTTAAACAAGGTAATTTGGATTAATATGCGTGTCTATTTTAGATGTTTTCATTTATTGTTTGCGAGTGGTTTGCCCTGCACGTAGTCTGCGGACTCGATGCATAACAGCCTTTGTTTGGGTTTATATAGGCTTCAGGAGGATTCAACTATTTTTATACACACAGGCTAATCAGCCCATGAAAACCCAGATAATTAAACGTATATATATATATATATATATATTTCTGTTCAGGGAGGAGGTTTTATGGATATATCCACTACGAGCTAGGCGTGTGTTCGACGCACTCTTAGAGTCCTTTATTTTGATGATGTAAGCTGGTGATACCAGTTGTTTTGGAGGACAGTTTTCTACTACTCCGACACCGTTTGTCTCCAACAGTTTTACTGATGTTTGTTTTAAGCGAATTTCTGCGGCAGTCACGTTTGTGGTTGTACGGATTATTATTATACAGTATTGACTGTGTAATTCATTTAACACACTGACCTCACCTGACTAACAAAGTCGTCATGGACTTTGAACTGAAGTATCAGTTTTGTGAGAGAAGAAGTTCTGCATCCAGGTTACTCTACGTCTCTGAACAGGGTGATTGTTTGTTGGTTCCTGCGGGAACTGTGATTATTCCAAAGTGAATTGTACTTTAGTCCCTGGATTTGCCTTATGTTGTGCTTTGCTGGTGTGACGTCATTCAAAGGCTTAACTGATCGGGTTTTGCTTGAACTATGTAATGTGTTCGAGTTTGCTAATATAGCGTAATACCTGATCGGAATAATTTGTGACTTTTGTGAATTGTGTGTTGTGATGATTCCATGGACTATGCGCTGAATTTCCAGGAGTACTTTCTTTGCGATTTAAAGGGGAATTTGAACGGAGTAAAGACCAGCAAAACATTTGGTTATGTTTTCTTGTTAATGTTGTTGTTGAACTGTATGTATATAAATGTATGTCTCATGTTGTATATAAAGCATTGGTTACATTTTGAAATGAAGTCACTGGGTCTGTTTTGTGTTATTGTTTAAATGCTGTAACAGGATGAACAAATCTTTGGCGGAGATGATTTCACAAAAAGTCTCTGAAACGTCAATTTGGTAAGTTACCTCCATGTAAGAATGGAATAAGGCTTTGTGACTTGAATTCCTTCAACACATCGAATCAGAATGTTGCTGTTCAAAATCGATGACAATCTTATTTTTATTTATTTATTTATTTATTTATTTGTCAGGAGTTAATGCTGTACTCATTAATATTTCACTCGTACGACTGCGCCCACAATCATGCTTGGAGGAAACCAGAAAGCAGTCCGGGCCTGGCTTGACGCAAGAGCGCCTGCATAGTGGAGACCATCCTAAGTCGCCGTACTCTGCTAGCATGCTAGCCTATCCTGACGTCTTGCCACAGCCGTGTTCTGTCTCTCATGAAGGGCTATTACGGGATCAGTGTGTCCATACAGAACTGCCTGAGGAGGAAACGTTGTCTTGATGAAATACAAAATATCAACACACTGCCAAAAGTCTTAGCGGTTCAGATGTCGATATATGGTGGAGTTTAAGAAGTACATGTACATTTAGAAAAACGTGACCGTTGACGTGAATATAAAAAGCAGAGGAAGTAATTTATATCTTAGCGATCAAAACATTAATTGTTATCACGCCCAGGGAAACTAAAATAAAAGAAAACAGCAAAGCAATTCCTTAGATGCCAGCTAAACAAATATCAGATCCTCCATCTCCTTATGAAAACCAGGATTAAATGTTGTGATTATGGGAATAACTAGATTTAACGAGAAATCTGGACCATAACTCATTTCATAATGAGCTGAGAATTTCCTGAACACAAATTTCTTTTTTTCATAAACTGATGAACACAAGTTAGAATTGTAGCACTTTTTAGGAATAACAAGAGCAAAAGTGAACAGTCAGACTTCTAATAAACAGATAGTATAAAATGACAATATGTTGAAATTCCTCCAGATTTATGGTCACCATAAGTCAAGATTTTTGTGTATTGCATCCCGTGTAGTTAGTATTTTGAGGATGAGAAAGCATTATTTAATGTCCATAAAGGTGGAAATACAAAAACATCTGCCCTAGCGTATTACTAAGAAATAATAACCCAACCACGGACTGTTGGTTATAAACATGTATTCAGTGAAAAGCTCTGATATACATCCGATTCGAAAGTTTAACCATCACTGTACAGAACTGAACATTACACGAACCCCCAAAACCGGTGAGATGAAGTTTACCCTTACCAAACGATAATATCATAAAAATCATTGTAAATATCTTTGATAATAAGTATATGAGGTAAACAAACAAGCAGAGTCATTGAGTTATGAAGGATATAAGACCGGATTCTTTGTTCTGCAGTTCGTTTATCGTTCTTGTGTTCTTTGGCGCCTTAGATTGGGTCAAAGAGACAGACTTTCAAAAAAGTAAAGTGGGAGACATGAAATTTTCTACAATTATACACATGTTGTTGTGAGATTTGTATGCTTTTTGTGCCTTTTCTCCTTCGGAGACGTCCCGGTATATTACAAGGACTCCAATTTCATGGATAAGAATCTCCCTAACTGGCCTTCTCATATGTCCTAAGGATATTTGGATGAGAGACAAAATACCGTCGCTGATTTCATTTCAGGAAGAAACGTATTACAAGGTTTTGACAATACAAAGTACCTTGACACGATTTAGCAAAAATTTCCCCCCGCTTTATCATTTTCACTCTACGTGTGATTCAGTTAGACAGTGAAACTCTCAATATATTCTGTGCGTTTTTAGCTCTTTGGCAGTCGTAAATTCTTTAGACAAGAGAAGGGCCAGTCCTTGTCAAAATGACTGCCTTAGCTGTACTTCAAATTACGAGGTTATCAGTTGTTAAGGGTCATTCAGTCCTGCTCTTCAGAGCCAAGACTGTCGGCAGAGGGCTATGTACAGAGGAAAATCTTCCGAGGAAGGGGAGGGGGGAATTTCACATTTACATACATAAGAAAACTAGCCTTCATAATTATTGGTTCGTATATGTATGAACAACACGTTGTGAAGATTTATATTAATTTGACTTTACATTAACACCTATCTCCAGAATGTCTTATCCAGACAATGACGACAAGTGTTTATGTGGAGAACAATGATGAACCCAGGGTAAATAACGCCATCGTTATAATACCGCTCACAAAAACTGCAACACTAGGCATACGCGGCTGAACGACATTTTACAGGCCTGTAAAACATAACCAATCCTGACGTCCCAATGCTACGTTATGATGAATTATAGAACAGTGGAAGCTGACCAAAAACTCTTAACTTGCTCACATCTGTGTCCATTCCCTACTAGAGAGCAGAAGGAAGCAAGATCGGCAACCTCTGATAATGGGATTTTATTTATTTATTTATTTGATTGGTGTTTTACCCCATACTCAAGGAGGCCAGCATTATGGTGAGAAGAAACCGACCGCAGGTTGCTTGCAGACCTTCCCACATACGGCAGGAGAGGAAACCAGTATGAGCTGAACTGGAATTCACAGCGACCGCATTGGTGGGAGGCTTCGGCTCATTGTGCTCCGATAGCACGCTAACCGACTGAGCCACGGAGGCCCCCTTTTCTGACAATGGGAGGATAAGCTACTTCACTTTGGTCTTAACATCCAGATAGCTGACAGTGGGGCGATTGGCTTCCTTACTCTACCCTTGAGTGCCAAAAACCCTTTGTACAACAGATTAATTCCATAATTACCATCGATCTTTCTTATGTTTTTAATCCAAGGCACGTTTTCTAACAAAACTTGCATTTTATCGGACATAATTCCGCACACACAACGATACTATTGACTATACCGGTCGGAAAGACGCGGTTAAGCCCATCCCAGGGTCATCCGTTTTTCCATATACATGTAAAACCATTATGAATCTCTGTCATCATTTATATAATTGACCTCGGTATTTATCCATAATACAAGAATTGGCCATGCAAAGGGCAGTAACACAATTAAATCATTCACGATATTATTAAACTGCAAAACCTTGACAACGTTTGGTTCGGAAATTTCTTTTCATGAAATTTAAGTGTAACAAAGTCACTTATTTATTCATTAAAACGCAAACTAATGGGTGTATATCACATTACATCTACAAATCATTGTGAATGTCCTTCCGATGACACAAATGAAACTAACTCATTGCAAAGGTTGATCGCAAAACTCTTTTTATTTTCTTTCCTTTCACTTTTTATCAACTACTTCCTGTGGAGACCAATAAAATAACAGAATGTCAGAAATTGAAATATCTGGGTTTAAATATACCTGTTGGCCATCACTGTGAAACTCGTGAAACTCACTGACAAGGCTAACTTTCATATAGATACAGAAGACAGATAACTGAGTTTGAGGCTTGCTGTTATATAGCACATGATAAGTAAGGCAGTGTTCTTTGTAGTGCTATAGTTCATTATAAGTAAATGGACTTAATTGAGTGGACAGGGCCGAGCATAGAACATGCCCAAGCGTGTGTGAGTGACTTTATGAATGAGCGGATGGATAGAGGGGAGAGTCTGAGCTTGGGCTGGTCATGCGACGTCTTGCTGTGCGACGGGAAAACCCGGGTGTCGGTCGTCTGCTGACTGGCTGTCATCCTATATGCATATTCACATACATTCACACTCATACACAATGGAAAATCACAGAAAAAAAAACAAATAAATAAATACATAGACAGAGATTGTGCTCAGATTGGAAGTTCTCTTTCAGGGGACAAGGGGTGGCCCTGAAAGGGGTCGTTGAAATGTGCTATAGTCCTTAAAAGGATTGTTGGAAATTGCCTGTTGTCTATTCATCCAGATCTGCCGAGTGGGGATGGTGTCTTCCGTTTGGGGAGGTAAACCCCTGCAAGCCCTGCGTAGACATCCTTTAATGACCTAGGGTAGGGCCTATGGCGCTCCCAGAATTCCTTATCGACCTCCGCACTTTTGTAGGCCATGAAGGCTCTACCCTGGTTGTTGATAGCTGCTCGGAGTACCTCCCTCCGTCTTCTTGATGGTAATTCTCCTCCAGATAATGTAACTCCCGGCAGGCCTTTTTGAATGTGTCTTATTCTCCCACCCGCTTTCTTATGATGTTGCCGAATAAGGGTTCCCGGTCCGTCTTCGGATTCCCTTCGTACACAGCGATCCCATGGCAGGCTTGGATGTTAACAGCTTGGCAACTCCCGCAGCGTGATCATCGGCTTGAGCTAGGTAATAAAAACACAGGCACACACAAGCTTTCATGATACATCGTGTTTTCTCTTTACATGTAGAGTATAGTAAAGACATGTTAAGCCAGCTCTATTTTCCCACGGTCTTTCCCTTTACACGAGTGACAGTAGAGTGGGTGTAGTGTTTTAAATCTAGCTCTGTAAATAAATAGAAATAATCTGTGCTTTTATGGAGAGGTGAATGCTGTTGTAAAAAATATACTAAAGTACGCGTATAGCTGTCGTGATCAAATCGGCTTGGGTTTTTTTTTTTTTTTTTTTTTCATTTTATAATTTTTTTTCTAATCTGTGCTTTGTGTAACTTAATAAGAAAAAAGATAGCTCATGTTCAGTGCTGTCTAACTTGCCCACGTAAATGTCGGCGGTGAAAGGTTCCAACACCCGCAGCAAACAAATGATGGTATTTATCGTGCTGCAAACAAATGATGCTATTTCAGGTTGACCAGGTACCAACAGATCGTGGACTCATAAATGGAATTAATACCTAAGCTGGCGTAGAATTGAGGTGTTACTTTAATACGAACGCAGACCTTTCCGTCGTCACAGTGGTATGAGGATCGATAAACAGACTAGCACAGAAATCACTTGATTCATTTAAAATCATCTTCTACATCTGTGCAAGAACCTTTCTTTTCTCGTCACACTGGGCTAATCCCTGGATGACCTTCGCTATTTAGTGTGTTTACAAAACCAATATACTTTTCTTCCATAAGCTACTATCTCTCTCAACAGCCAGTTGTTTATGGAACAAAATTGTGTTCAACAGTTATTAGTCCCAGAGTATTTTACACTAAAGATTTCAAGGACACATTTCTGTTCTGTTTACAAGGTGACCCACAAACATGTATCGTTTGGTGAGATAGAGAAAAATAACTTCACAATCAAATCGGACATCGTATTACTCACTTTGACACCAGACACTGTGGCGACTTGACAGCTGCTATGCAACCCTCCCAATACATCACACTCACAGTCACATTAGGATTACGTTTTTAGTGCTAAAGCTGAAAGATCTGACAAGCTGGGAGCTATGCGAACAAAAGTGATTCCCGCCAATTCCTGAGGCAAGCTTAGATTATACAATGTCTTCTGGAAAGCCAAAAACATCTAAACCTGCGGGAGTAACTAGATTACTTCCAAGGCATCTCTCAAAATGCGAACTACACTTCTGGCCGTACAACGGAACCTCAAGCCACGTAAAACCTATTCTCCAATTTATGTTAACAGTGCAAAAGACACCAATACAACTGTCGAAAACGTCACTAGATCACAAATCCCCACAGTGAACTTTTTAGGAAACCATCTTCATATTCATAGCTCATAACGCCAAAGTACTTAGGATAAACGTGGAGAAGACTGTACCTGGGTGACTCTCATACAGCTGTACATAACTTTGCTCACATAAACTTTCTGGCGATGTGAAACTACGTTGCGGACAGCTCCTCAAGTGACGGGATGATTACAGCAAAGAAAATGGAAAATATACCATCATGCTGTGTACGGGACTCCGGAAGGCTGATGGCCGTATACACAGCTACTCTCTCGGTCTGTGTTCAATTAACAAGGTGGGTCAGAGCGGAATCTAGTGTCTTACTGTGTGTTGAAAGGAGGAGACAAATTATCTGTCAGTTTATCTGTCCCCGTGTCTTTAGAGGTAGACGAGTCATTTGAAGCAGAGCATAAACGGAAGACGGCCATGTACAGCATATAGAGGGCTCTTCACCCAATGACAAACAAGAGATAGTACCCTAAATCTTCTAATTTGTGGGACATCTGATCTGCTCATTTTGACCAATATACGTGCAACTGTAATAGAAATACACAGTTTCTTTTTGTCTCATTGTTAGTCCATCTAATAAAAAAACATGGATATATGTCTTAACTTTCAAAACAAATGGGAAACAAGTATAACTTTTTGCTTTCAGCAGTACTAATATCAGTTCCACAAATTAAAAGAATTCGTGTTATAATATGTTATAATAGCAATGAGCGTAGCGCGATTAAATACCATGGTTATTGATATATATAAACTATAACATGGAAATTTTACCAGAAACTGAAACAGTCATTTAGACAGGACACATATGGATGTTCAGACAAGAATGGCCCCGCCGTGACATTACCAGAATCATGCTAATCTATGATATGGAACATAGGCAGTTCTTCACAGAATACAAAATCTTAGCGAGGCATGACCAAGCAGGGCACTGATGGCTCTTCACACGAGTTACAGACCCCTTGTTATTAAATATTGTTAAAACAAAGCTTTAACCTAAAAAGAGATTTTTTGTTGTACAAGATGAGCCTTGGAGTTTCTTAAAATGTTTCCAAGAGATAACTTTAATCTATAGATGCTGTTTTGTTTTTAGTTGTAAAACCCAACTCCGTCCGTCGACGGCTCTTGGAGTTACCGAATCTTAGCAATCCAATATTTGTAATGACCCGACTCTCCAGTCTAACTTAGGGCAACACGCAATGTTGTCGCTGCTAACACCACGGCTAAATGATAATGGCCATTGAATGACCTTTTCTTAGATGTTCCTTAAAATTACACCCTTGTACGGATCTGCGCTCTCCGAATTATCCCTTTTCCATGATTTAATGGAGTTTGACAACAGCTTAGATGGAGATGTTTCACGTTTCCTGTAACTTGTCTGTTAACTGCAAACCCACCAGGGGCAGCAAATAATGAACATTATGAACAACCAGATGATTGCTGGTTTGTGGAAAACAGTAAATAATTTGGGCGTCCAGGTGGTTTCCCAAAAGCAGCCATATTCAGGGCTATGGTCAATGAGCATGGCTTGCCCAGCGAGCCACTACTCGCTTCAAACCCACCAGAGTGCTATTTTGCCAAAATACCTAAGACATATACAAAAAAAACCCGGACGGTCCGACTGTTTGAGAACGCGGTCCTAGCCGTTACTTGCATATATCTATGGCATTTTTTACTTCCTCACAAGCACATCAGAAATTTAGGGGAAAACATTTTTACCTCTTTTTTGGTAAAATAACCCCCTTCACTTTGTCATGTTGTACCACTTCGGTGTTTTTACTAATGCTTTATGCCACTATAAGCACAACAGGGGTCACGGACGATCACAAAAAGGTCAGGTTATTAGAAGTCCTTCGTGAAAGCACGAAACTTTATCCCTTTTCTCCCAACCTCTCACATTGGATACGTTCTAAGAGGTCACGTAATTTTGTCTTTCGTGTGTGTGAACTTTGACATTAAACGTGATAAGTTGTGTTTGTAATTTGATAGAGGGACAGGATATGTTTGACAACTGTTCAGCCCTTATTTAGGCGAGTCTAAGTGTCACGCTGTCTGAGGTTATTGCCTGCCAGAGAAACTTGCATGCTTCGTTTGGCTTGAGCGAAATGCTGGTCTATGCTTCCTGGGTTAAACATTTTACTGATGTGATAGAATGTTATTTTAAGGACGGACAAAAGGTGAAAAACTTTTACTAAAAATTTACTATTAGGCAAATGAAATAAGTTTAATGTCAGATTTCTACTTCTCAATATTATTTTGTGTGTCTGCCATTAGTTAGAATTCACTAAAACTCCACAGTGGTATTAACATTTGTTCGCATTGAGAAGGCTATGGTGCCTCCTTTATGTCACCGACTTTTCAAGGGCCCTATGTAAAGAGCGTTTTGATTGGTTAATGGTGACACGGCCTCAAACAATGGCTGCGTCGAAATGGAAAGCGTGTTTTCTATACAACGCACGAGTTTAAACGTGTGTTTCTAGCAACAGACATGACAGAAAAATTCAAATTTTGTATCAGTAATAAGAAAAAGTCTTATGCATTTCTAATACAGCGTATTACTGGTTTGCTGCCTCTTCCTTTAAATTGCGATCTGCTTGGATTAAGCCACAGCCATGTTTTGTGCTCGATGGCATTTGTTTACGAGGATGCCGAAATGTTAAAGACCTCCAACCCGAGTGCAGACTGGACAAGACATCTTCCTCAGTATTTGATCTTAAGGCATCGTGATGTTAGACTTTTCAACATCACGGTCTTTTTATTCTCTTTTTCGAAATTAATGCCGAATAAATTCACTCTACAGTTTCCAATTTAACATTCAGATATACAGGGTCGCCTCAATTAGGAGCAAGGCTCTTAGCGCATTGATGAGACTTGATATCTAAAGAAATGGTCGATATTACTCATTCCATTGATGACCTTTAAAAGCACAAATTATGAAGAATTGCATCGTCAGATGCTGTCCAGTTTGGATTGGTAATAATGCCTGGCTGTGTGTGACCTTTAAAAGCACAAATTATGAAGAATTGTAACGTCAAATGCTGTCCAGTTTGGATTGGTAATAATGCCTGGCTGTGTGTGGAGTTACATGCCTCCCTAGCGTGTAGAACTGAAATGTTCCCAGCCTTCAGTGTAAAAGAATACTTCATACAGTCATTATCCTGTGACAACCTATGGTATACAAAGATCCTTAACATGGACAGTACAGCTGTCTCGGAGCCGTTGGACATGTTTTCCCTGGAAACGATACAATGGGGAGGCGGACAAACGGTTTTATATTCAAAGGTTACATTCCACAACAACCATAAACATTAACAATGGACCTTGTGCAATTACTAACATGCTATCCCAAAGTAGCGTGTATAACTGTCATGATTCTGTGCCTGTCATTACAGTGCAAAACGTTATCGTTTCGTTAAAAGGTATATACATTACAATATCTGATCTCCCTAGAAGAGGATGCTAAATTACTGCTAACTACATCTCTGTATAAGGCGCCTTCGTGGCCGAGTAGAAAAGGGCGCCGTGCCAGCCACCAATGCGGTCGCAATGAGTTCAAGTCCAGATCATGAAGGATTACTGTCCAGGTCGTACGTATGAAGGTTCGCTAGCAAGCTGCGAATGGTCGTTTCCCCGGTCTTTTCCCGGTTTCCTGCCACCATAATGCTGGCTGCCGTCATATAAGTGAAATATTCTTGAGCACGCTGTATAAGATCAATCAAATCAAATCAAAACATTTCTGTATAAGATTTTTTATTCTACCACCACTTACCCTGCGAATTAGTACCTCTTTTTTTCGGCTGTCGTAATTACATCGTGGCAAATATGGCGCCTCAGCTGTGAGGAGAATGGATCGTCTCTCAGACGGTGGCGATTTTCCCGCTCGCTCCTCGCTCCATCGAATATTCTTGAGTAGGGCGTTAAACAATAACCATTCATTCATTCATTCCTCGCACCATCGATTACACCGGTCTTCATGTGGCTAATACAAGGCTAATGAACTCTCTCAACACTGCCGGCTATCAGCTTTACATTTCCTTTTTTCAGAGTAGAAAGTTTTTTATAATTTTGTCTCTGTGCTGCTAGTGTTTGTTGTTCACTCTCCTCTTTCGTCGTCCGCTCAGTCAACAGCCTGTCTGGGAGCAACAGAAACAGACATCTTCTGAGCGTTTGCTTTCGGAAAAAAACACTTTAGCAAGTTCTTCGTCTCAAACGTGTCCAAACAGCGATTGTAAACGTCAGAGCGACCCTAACACATTTGTGAGAAGTGAATTTGAGAGTGTTTTTGGCAGAGCGATTTAATGGTTAATATCCAGAGCAGAAAATCTTTGACATGGCGTAGGAGACTGTTCTGAGCCAGATTCGATCCCTCACCAAACATTACAGGGTAAAGCTGAACGAACAACATCTGGCGTAGCTGCTGGAGTGCTGTGACATGAAGATGCTGACGTTAGCAATATCAGACAGAGGTTCATCCTATCTCACTTCTGGGGTGAAACTTACTCTTCACCATTATGCCCATTTTAGTTTTTTCGCGTGCAAAACTGCGCCCATGATAGTTTTCATGTTCTAGTCCTTTGTTTCCCTATCAACTTAATTACTTAGATGTCACAGTTTAAACAATCTGATTTTTTATGAACACATCTTCTCCGATGATGTTTTCGCAAGATGTAGTTGAAATGTCAATTTTAATGTGTGTTTGTGTGCTGTAAATGTTACATACATTTCACTTCGTGTGAGGCTGTGCAGATTGGAGAGAATTTAATATTTGCTCTCCTATCGAATTTAGCCTAATCTTCACCTCTAAGAATGAAAAAAGGCTTCCATCTGCCTCGGTTAGATGCTATGATGCTTTTTTTAAGCTCCTCATATTCCTGGAATAGAGTCTTATCTGGGTGTAGCGGGGCTAGTGTCATAATACATGACTACTGGCTAGGGGTAAAGTCAGCCATGTTCCATAGCTCGTATGCTGTACAACGAAATGCACTTGGGTGGTTTGGCCTTATGCTATGGTATCACGACTCAATGGTCAACCAAAGGGAAGTGACCACGGCGCGATATAACGCAAGAGAAATGAAGCACCAGGCCTGAAAAAAGTGGTAGGCCTATCATTGGAAGCCGAGTTACCGATTAATCTGGCTACTCAGTGTTCAGGTGCCATTTGGGACAGACCATTTCGTCTTGAATACAGCCAAAATCCAGTTCCCACCATTTGACTTCCACCCCATTTTTGAAAGCTGTTCTCTCCTGTGGGATGTTCACAGAGTATAATAGGATGTGTAATACACAATGAGTGTAGGGTGTAGTAATCAACTTCACCATGGCAACCGTTGAAGAATGGCAAAATATGAGCAAATTTTGAATATATGGCATCTTTCGCTGACAGGCGTTAGTCTGGGTATTTGAAAATTACTTACATCACTATATTAATGAAACCTATTTTGGAGCTATAATATACAGTACTGGGTTTATGCTTACAGTAAATATTACTGGTCATGTAGCCACCATTATTCCCAAACTTAGTTTCGCAGTAAGATACAATATATAGTCTTATAGCAGGGGTTGCAGGCTGTCTCAGTCACTTGGTGCATAACGAATTGTGGTAAGACAAAATGATCTTAAATTCACCATGTCTTTCTTTTGGATTTTCTTTCTCTTTTGACTTGAAGAAGATGGACATCAATCAACAACTTCATCAACTGAAGATTTGAATCTTTGACTTCTACAAAGGATTTTAATTTCTCTCCGGAGACATTATTTGAAACAGCCAATAATTAGAGAGCATTTATAGTTTTATGGGTTCTGTGTTAGTCTAATTTATAAATATACACATACGATTTATCCTGCTTATGCGGTGAGAGTGGCAGCTAGCGTTTCGATTTGCAATGACCCAGGGACCCGCCCGGATAGCGCAGTTGGTTGGGCGTCCCCTTTCGGACGGGGAGATCTGGGTTCAAACCTGGGTCGGGTCATACCAAAGACTTTTAAAAATGGTACATTCTGCTAGGCGCACAGCAATAAGAGGATAGAGGGTGGACTGGTCGGCCAGGTGTCAGTATAATGTGTCTGGGTGAGGGGGCTTGTTGGGTGTCTTAGGCAAGTCGTCTCGGTGAGGCAGCACCAGATAAAAGATAGAGTGGAAATCCGTCCTGCACCAAGGAGACACCGCCTTCGTATAAGTGAAATATTCTTGAGTAGGGCGTTAAACAATAAGCATGCAAGCATGCAATGACCCAGAAGACTTGACTTGTATGTACGGTGCATGTAAACCGAGAGGAGAATGTGCTTTACTGTGTCAAGCCCCTGAATCTTCTGGGTACAGTGGTCAAAGGTTGCCATTGTACATCTTACAAAATAGACAACACTGATTGATATGACAGCCTTTATTAAAGCCATTAAAATGCATCGTGCATCGAAACCCAAGACCATTCGCAGGTTGATAGCCGACCTTCCAACGTTCGATCAGACAGGAAGCCAGCAGTAGCTAGACTTGAACTCACAGCGAGCGCATTGGTGAGAGGCACCTGGATCATTACGCCACGTTGGCGTGCTAACATGCTTGGCCACGGAGGCCCCCGTTCTAGCATTTAAAGCAAGACTAAGATAACATTTATTCTTTGTTTGAACTGGACATTTTTAGTTGAGAAAAACAGTTCTATAAATCAATTTGTCCGCGTGTCTATTTGCCTGTTTGTTTGTCCTATCTTTTAAAATGAGCCATTTAGCCCGCTTAACAAGTGGACTGAATGTAAGATGACATGGAATTTTTGTGGAGTGTGGAAGCATGAAATGTATGGTATGCTTATCAGACATTTACATGGAGATGTATCCTTGGAGTCAAAGCAAAAGAAATTTTGAAACAAGTTGGTTGTGAGATGTATTCGTCGCTCTTCCCACATTCTGCTTGACATTTCGGTACCAAAGTTTTGGTAAGCTCTGAAATGAGATCGCTGTGGTCCCATCTTTTATTCCATGTGTAGACTTATTCTGACATTTCTGCTGAGAAAAATGGAACAGATCTGTGGTTTAAATGTCAGAACTGCAATAAGAGATCTGACAACCTCCCACCATCGTTCAGCTGACTGTGACATTTGGCCAACGGGCTTGCCTAAACTCATCAGTCTGGGCTGGGATTAACGCAGATAAACTATATATATATATATATATATATATATATATATATATATATATATTTGTGGCATCCCAGTCTAGACTCTGCTTATCTCCAGTCACCGTAGAAAGCTAGTCAATGACAGTTGACGCGCCGTGAGCCAGCTAGCAGTGGCAGTCTGCACGCCGTGACCTAGCCACCAGTGACGATCTGTACTCCATGATCCAGCCAGCGCTGGCGATGTGTATGCCTTGACCCAGCCGTGGACGACAGCTGGCACGAGTCACGCTCCCTCGTAATTACTGATGTTATAACCAGATATATATACTGGACTGCATTAACAGCGCTCCGATAGTAAACGATAAAAATGTGAAGGGCAGCATACGTCTACTCGGAAACTGCCAAAAAAAGTATGTGTAAACCTTAAAAGAGCGTCACTGATGTCGAAGATTTTACAAAAAGTAACTGAGCACACTTGAGCACGTCGCGTAACACAACATCTAAGCACTGCTCCGTTAAAACGTATATAGTCAATTGGCAATACTTTTAAGGGCACCACGTGTAAAGTGCAGCACGTGTTAACTACTGTAAAGTATCTGTACATTTTAAAATGCAGCTTGCAGCTTGCGGCTCTGCAAGTTGTACCATAATGTTAAATTATAAGATTCGTAACATTATTGATTTTCTTTGATATTAGCTAATGTTACATTTCAATATTTGTGAAGTATTAAATTTGT
The DNA here is from genome assembly GCA_016165875.1 of Acanthopleura granulata. Taxonomy (NCBI): domain Eukaryota; kingdom Metazoa; phylum Mollusca; class Polyplacophora; order Chitonida; family Chitonidae; genus Acanthopleura; species Acanthopleura granulata. Next base: position 45,558,380 of record JABBOT010000002.1, read on the forward strand.
AACCTTTATATTATAACACGCTAAAAAGTGCTAGTTTCAACATTACATATGCATTCCCTCTTCCATCAATTCCAAATATTTGTGTTGCCTAAGTAAAGTTTTATATTATTTCAGATTTATTTATTTATTTCAGTGTTGCTTGAAACCATGCTCAAAACTTTTGACTTATACGATGGCGATCAGCTTTATACGCTGGTCGCAAGTGGTCTTCAGCCAGCGTCTAAGTCGAACGGCCCACGCGGATATGATTGTCGGCAGTTCACACTGAATACATACAGGCTCGGCACGGACAAGTAGGCCAGATCCAGCAACTGGTGGACCCCCAAGACTGCAAACAGCAGACGACCAATGTTCAGGTCTTGGGCATGATCCGGGATTGAACCGCGCAGTACGTCAGAACATAGCCAAATCTGCCCTTTGTGAAACTGTCCGCAAGAAACCAAGTAAGAGCAAAGTTAAAAAAAAAAAATTCCCTCAAACAAGTGTGACTCTCCGGCAGTAGGTGTGAAAGTCTGCCAGCAAATTGTGGATGGACGTGAGATTCCCCTGGCTCTACCTGGTTTCCTCTCACCATAATGCTGGCCTCCGGCGTATGAAGTGAAATTTTCTTGAGTACGATGTAAAACACCAATCAAAGAAATAAATAAATAAATCAATAAATAACATGTGTGAATATACCTACAGCACTCCATCCAACGATCACATTTGCCTTCGACCGGCAGACTGCACATGTATAGTAGGGGGAACTATCCTCAATAATACGACTGCTGAATAACCCCCGAGAGTTACCGCCCTTAATTCTTCCTCACGCCTTCGGATGTCTCATCAGATAGATGAGGCGTCTGTCATTATATTAACGTCAGCCAGTGTATTGAAACATTGTTCTGATATAGCCGACTCATTTCAAATAACGAATGGGATGAAGAGTTCAAATCAAGCACCCTCTTGTCCTGGGATTTCACCACGGCTCTATTCGGATTTATTTATTTATTTGCACATCGCCGATATGCACAGACCAGGTTACTAAGGAGTAAAACAAGATACCAATATGGAATGACATATAAATAAAGTACATTCAGTGAAAACCTTTAATCTTTGCAGGGGTAAAAGTTGTTTGGATGGATTGAGAAGTATTCCGAATGGTGCTGCACGGGATAGCCCCAACCCTGTCTTGACCACTGTCCAGTATTTGACCTGTATGGTTGACATTTGTGCATACAAAGTCAAGATACGCTTTATCATACAAGGAGTTCTCGTGTACAGCCTTGGACATGTGGTCACCTTAAAACTAAATTGTCTACTAATGCTGATATTTTCTAAACTTTATGTCACATAGACTACATGATACATCCATATGATTATTCAGTGTGACTGGCGTATAATGGTAAGTATTGTTGACTTGTTTACAAAGTATGGAAAATGCAACTTTTGCATCTAAAGTTTGACATTTGTTGACAATTGTTTGACAATTTCGCTATATAAATCCAGTGACATACACCATTCACGTTTATTTATTTATTTTATTTCATTGGTGTTTTACGCCGCACCCAAGAATATTTCACTTATACTATAGCGGTCAGCATTATGGTGAGAGGAACGGGGGTCATAACGCCGAGCTAGTGCGCTAACCGCCTCGGCCACTATATATGGCCCCTGCATAGCCCTTGGCCATTTAGACTGGGATCATCGACCCCCTGTAGAAAATTCCTGGCGATGCCTATGATCTGTGTGTGGGATAAAACGGCACAGTTGAAGTGCAGCAGGCAAGGGGGTTGCTGTCGAGTAGTTTATAGCAGGTGTGCCAACGAGCTCTCAGGTGAAAGGCAATGTTGGTTCAGTCCAGCCCTAGGACAGGGTATTTTCATGATTCTCTTGTTTCTCTTATTCTTAAGGCTTTGGTGTTTTGTGTGGCCTTGCAAGACATGTATGTCACTCGTGGGAAAGTGCGCCAGTAACTTGCCAAAGGTCTGTGCATGGTTCATTCCAGGCACTTCGACTTCCACCACACACAAAAACTGGCCTTCATCGTAAATGTGAGCAATTCTACGCTGACTGTTGTTAAACACGGAAAAAGGAGGAAAAAACGCAATTAAATGAGGATACCGAGTAAACTAAATAGAGCCAACAGGAGATCGTCGAAGGTATTTGATAATATACAATCAAATGCACCTATTTTACTTGATCTTCAAAACTTGTTCAAATTATATCTAATCAATGACATTAGTTTTCACATTTCATTTCACTTTTGTAATGATACATACCTTTGTAAAGTCAGTGGTGTATAATACTTCGAACCTGGATATAGAATGCATCTTGTAAACGTATTGAAGTTTTGGATATGTTTTTTTTCCTCACATCGTGTTTAGGGTTAATTATTCTACACAAATTACCAGTAAATATTAAAAACTCTGAAACCTCAGCAGTCACTTGGTATAACTGCTACGTTTTCACATGATAATTAAAGCTACAAATGCACGACAAAAAATCTATTCTGTTGTGTCATTATTTGTGTTCTTCTTATTAATATTTATGTTCATTATTTCAGCTTCACAAGACGTAAAAGTTTTGTGGTAAAATAACACTGAAACGCCTTACTTTGGATGAGGAGACAATGCTAATGGTCTCATGGGAACCTCCGTGTGAATCTGGTGGAATACATGGTCGCAGACTGAGCATGAAACAACAACGCCAGAAACCGGTAGCTTTTCAGTCTATTCATCGTTTTGAAGTGATGTCGTACATGTAGTTGCTCTGAGCCAATCGTCAGTAATTTCTATTGGCCACGTGAGGGGACTGTTACACCGTGTTATGTAAGAATGCACGAGTAATGTAGTAACCACCGTGTAATGTAATAATGATTTCAGTGTTATGTAATATCGCCGCGTAAAGTACAGACAGACAAATAAACGGCGAAATTCACTGAAGTCAAGAGACTATCGCGGATAACACTAAAGTAGTGTTGAAAACGACTACTTTTGATGTGGACCCCGTGCGTTTCAATGATGGAAAGAAGCTTAGCGAAGGTCTGAGGATTCCGTATCGGGAATTGTCGCGTGCCCTGTTTGAAATAACTATATCAGATACACTTGAAAAAGCATAGAAAAATGCATGTACCTGTTGTTCTGCATGTTGTTACATTACACCAAAATTTTTATCACGATACCCGGGGACTGGTTTTATTACATCACACGGTGAGTGTTACCTTACCTGTGTATTATTACATAACACGATATAAATTTACAGACTTTAAGTAAGACACTCTTTGGGGAAAAAAGGGTAATAAGAATGTATATTTAGCCCTCAATTATAACAGTTACTTTGAGTTACTTTACTTATAGTTGAGACAGAAATCTGAAGAAGAAAATCAGCGTTTGACCAATTTAGCTGCAGGTTATTTGTCACCTCCTGCTAATTACAAAGAACTCGTATGGTGGAAATTATTAATAATGTCATTAAACAGCCTATTCTTGTAAACGCACAAAACAGGAGTTATTTGCTCTTGGCTTCTTTATTTACAACACCATTTGGTAGTAACACGAGTGACAAACCATACCCAGCAATTGAGCATGTACATGTTACCTCATGTCTCATCTCTCACTACTTGGGGGGTCTTCCTAACACAAAGCGGTCGACGACGATGGTGGGTCACTATGCGTTGTGTAACGTTCGGTGATGACCACTTACCTTCTGTACCAATGAGGCGTGTCGAAGTGGCGTGACGTGGGACAGTTCGTGAGCAAGTTGCCAAAGGCCGGAGGTTTACGCCGGGTACAGCGGTTTGCTCCACCCATACTAGTGACCGCCATAGTATAACTATACATCATAAACAACTCTATTATGCAGTTCAGGATTAAACGATTAAACGATACGCCTCTTTAGAATGACCCATTCCTCTCCCTTTTCCCCCAGAGTAAGTACTAAGTCTGTATACAGGGTGATATAGGATACATCATTGAAGCTTGTTTATTCACAACATTTATATGTAACATATATCTTCTATTATTTAGCATGCCGTAAGTGACTGTGGTGTCTTTGTTTGCATCATGGACAAATATCCTATGTACCTACTATACACAGTATACCGTAAGTGAGTGTGGTCTGTTATCCACATCATGAACAAATATCCTTGGACCTCTGGTAGAACACGGAAGATAAATGAAGCGCTTAGTTTTCATTTTGATACTATCCCTGTAGTTTAGGACGTGGCCTATACATGTAGTATAAAAATGTGCAAAAAAGCTTCTAACATTTCTTCCTGGAGCGTGCAAATGGCTTTGAACTACAGTTCAGTCTCTGTGGAAATTTACTAGCCTCCGTGCAGCTGTGACGTCAACGGCGATACAGCTGTCACAACTGCACTCCAGGAGTGGGAATATCCGAATGGAGGGCGCTATAAGCTGGCCCTATACGTTCCCAGTATATTATAAGTTCATAGATGATGTTGTTTCCGAAAATTTCCAATCGTTGAAGGGAAATATATATATATAAAATAAAGCGGTTATTACGAGATATAGCGTTTTGTAGGTAAATTTTTCCTTTAATTTTTGTTTTTCTTTTCGGCGGGGAGGTTACGCGGGGGTGGATATCTTTATTTCCCTTATAAGAAGAGACGACATGCAAATACTACAACCATATAACTATAGTTATTTTTAAAAAGGGGTCTAAGGGAACTATGTAGGCCTTAGCAGCCACCGCCATTTTTTCTGACGTGCTTGGTAACTCCATAGATCAACTTTTAACATGAAATTCTTACGAGGCCATGGGATACACCATGTTAGAACAGCCGGGAAAACGACATGGCGTCATTTGTGCCACATACACATAAAGGGCAAAACAGGGATGGCGTTTCCTCATCGGATTATAGAAATAACTCGCCCTTGATCGCTGAAAATAGGTAAGATGACGCCTCTTCCGATTTTTTTCCAATCTGTGCGATTTTGCGTAAAACTGCTTTCAACTATGATATTTCCACTGTGCAAGTTCAGAAAAATAAAAGGTATGTTTTTTACCCCTCGTCCTATATTGGCCCAGTCTAAAATCAAAATGTACCTATACTGCCCTACTTGGGGCCATGCCATTTACACCTGATCTAAGAGGACTACTTTCGCCTTATATAAACAACTACATGTGATGGGGAATTGATCCCAACTGTGGAGCAGTGCACCATTGCCAGACGTTCATGGGTAATTAACTGTTGAGCAGTGCACTATTGACAGATGTTCGTGGGTAATTAACTGTTGAGCAGTGCACTATTGACAGACGTTCATGGTGTGTAACTTTGGAATTATGATTTATGATACAAATATCAATGATAAAACTGAAGACTTCTTATTTTAACTGACGGGAACATTAAAATAGACACAAAGCATGTAAGAAACTTCCGAGTTGGTGATGACCTAGTGATCTTGATACTTAAAATGTCACGCACAATCCCGCTGATAACATGAATTGTGTTAATAAATAGTTCCATTTTTATTTTGAATGTTTTTGATTAATTCAGATACAGGTAGGTGTTTGATTTTTATCCCACTGGCAGAGATGTAGATTCGATTAATCTGAAAATACTTATGAAATATGTAATACTCTTCTATCAACAATTATCCCCAAATTTGGGGAAAATCACTGCGCTGATAGCGCCCACCTATACTTGAGCCTTGTCTCGGTTCCGTAGGATCACGTGGAAAGGCGCATTACCCCAAATTATACTGGCCAAGGGGTGTTGTCGTAATGGGCGGGGTTTCATGGTAAACGCTCTCTAGAACCGTTTAGCCCAAGTTCACCAATCTTACACCACACATACATTTTGGCATGAGGAAGAACCGTGTTGATTTTCAACCACCTTGACATTTTTCTTCCAGATCATTGGGGTGATTTAAGTTAAATTTTATAAAAGGCTTGTGGGTTTCCTCCCACCATAATGCTGGCCACCGTGATGTAATTATGGAAATATTCTTGAGTAATACATAAAACACCAACCAAATAAATACATAGATGTAAAAGGCTTGTAATCATGATATCTCTAGAAAGGTTGAGCCCAAGTTCACCAAACCTACACCATAGGCCTACTTACACTTAGGGATGAGGAAGGACCCTATTGATTTTCAGTGACCTCGACTTGACAAGGTCATTTGGGTCATTTAAGTTCAATTTTATTATATTTTGTAAACACTCTATTTCTAGAACGGGTTAGCCAAAGTTAAAACTTACACCATACTTATACTTTGGCATAAGGAAGAATTAATAGATTTTCAGTCACTTTGACCTTTTTCTTTAAGGTCAGTGGGGTTATTTAAGTTAAGTTTTATAAAAGCCTTGTAAACATGATATATCTTGATGTTTGTAATCAAAGTTTACCACCCTTGCCTGACATGTAAATCTAGGGATGTAAATGAACCCTATTCATTTCAACTTTGCGCGATCAGTTGTTTGATCGTGAACGCTGTGTCTGTTGAGTGAGTGCTTGCGGTTTAACGTTGTGCTTTACAATGTTTCAGTCGTATGATGAAGAGGAGTCCTTCATATAGCGTGTCTTGTGGCAGGGCGAGTCCATGCCCCCAAAGTGCTACCGCCACTGTAACATCATGCCGAAGACAACAAACATACACCCCCACCCAGTCATATTATACTGACACCGGGCCGACAAGTCCTGTTTCTTTGCTCTAACTTCCAAATGCTGAGCGCCAAGCAGCAACATCTACCATTTTCAAAGTCTGTGATATGACCCGACGCGGGATTGAACCTGGATCTCCCGCCCTCGAGGGGGGAGGCTCTAACCACTGTACTACCGAGGCAGTTGTAGCTGTTGAACAGTTGAACTAACATTCACCAAACTTATACCACACATACACGTTGTTATTGGTTTTTATTAGTTTTATTTTGCCCGCCTATCCGTCTGTCTTTGCATTTGTCCATTTCCCTGTCAACACTCTTAACTCTTTAATATAGTTTATTCCGAGTTCACCACACTTATAGCACACCTACAAACCTCCGTTAAAGTTGGATCTATTACCTACATTGTACATGTGCTTAAGGCCTAGGGGTTTTAAGTGCACTGCACGTTCTTTTTAAACTTCATGTGGAATACTTGATCGATTCCTATATACATTTCATTCTGGTGTCGTATTGTCATGTCTTTCATATCATAATCTTCGTTCTCTGGAGTTTTGATGTATCGTTTCATGTAGGTCCTACCGCATAAGTGACTGTTGTGTTTTACAGGGAACCACACAGAAGGATTTATACATGTATAGATATTCCTTCACAACTTGTATACTAGGTGACCTTTCGTTAAGTTCGGTGAGTGTCGTATTTGTGTTATATCGTTGTCAGTTCGTGCTTGTACCATCGGATTCTCAGATTTAGTCATCAACAACACGATATCCTGCAGGATATGGGCTATGAAAGGCAAACAACGAAAGGATCTGTTCTGTGAAATAGTAACAAAAGAACAGGATCTCCGCTTCAGTTCTTATATATATATATGTGTGTGTGTGTGTGTATGTATATATATATATACATACACACACACACATATATATATATATATATTTGTTCTGAAAGTACGTTATGATATCTAAGAACATGTGGTACCTATTCGTGACGATATGACAAATGGTGCGCATTGCATGTGGTTGTGTTGGGTTTCCTGCCATGCTGCTACTTACAGCATATAAGCCGTGTATGAAGGCCTGCTGAGGAATACCTGTATATGTTTGTATGATTACGTATACTAGATGCTGTTCACGTACAATTATTCTGACACGCCAGTGATGATAGTCTGCACGTGTATATATCTGCGACTGTGGCCAACGAACTCAATATTTTAGGCTGTATGTTATGGGGGGGGGACGGTGTATAGGACAAATGAATTGAGAAGAACTACATGTAAGGACTTAATGTATCTTGGTACAGATGTACCTTAAATATAGGAGATATGCATACAAATATATATAATATTTATTTGTATGCGGATGGATGGGATAAATTTCTACATTTAATGCGCTGTACATGTATAATTTAGATAAAAGCCAGGGACCAGATCACCATACATGCATGCACGTGCTGAATTGGCCTGAGCCGAAATTTTGACAGGTCATAATTTCATCCAACAGATCAATGTCCTAGAAAGATAATGTCCCAGAAGAACTTCTTTGTCAGTTGTAGTTTCTTTCCTCTGAATATATAAAGAATCTGAGGGTGCCATAACTATTTATTTATTTGACAGTTGGTTAACGCCATGCTCAAGAATGTTTACACTTGGATTCCACACATAACCAGTAGTACATGTAACCAATAGACAAACCTATAGAGCTTCGCACTGCGCAGGCCTGACGTTCTAAGAGCGCGACGACCTGTTTCACGTTAACAGACTATAGATTGGTTTGCACCAGTATATGCATGTCACCCATTGGTTTACGGATACTACATGTACATGTAGCCCTACATGCATAGAGCGAAATATAGACCTAAGGAATTGAAAATGGGCTGCGCTTGCAATCCCTGTCTTAAACGACTCTTCCTTTTCCGAAAATAGCCTGGAAAAGGGCTATCTTTTGTAAGATTTTCAGAAATGAGAGCTAATAAATATAGGGCTAGCCTACCATAAAATTGGAGTTCTTGGTATATGCGTGTCTTCTGGGTCTAGTCTAATGAATAACGAAAGTGAGCTACTGATATCAATGACTAGGCCTACCCGGTAGACTATAGCCAATCCATTTCACACTACAATACTAGGTCTAGGCCTGTCGAGGTCCTTGATGTACATGTGGACCTACATGCATCTGTCCATAGACTCATTAGTTAACTTACAAATTTATCATTTTGAGGACCACAATTAAATTTAAATGTAATTTAAAATTTTTAACCTGTCTAATTATTACTGTGAAAACATATGATACCAGACGAAAATATCAATCCGGTTTCAACAATTTAGGCATTCCTGGTAAAGGAAACTGTGTCTCAGATATCAACTACTGGTATTGGTATGCATGACCATCAGTTGTAGCAACCGACACCCATTGGTTCGTGACGCAGTTGAGTAGGGGGAGATAAGCCAGTTTATGACGAGGCTTGCCCGAGAAAATAATTTGATTGGTGCACAGCAGTCACATGATGGACACACCTCCGGGATTTCAAGGGCGACGTGAGAACGCAGGTCAGAAAAAGAGAGATCATTCGACAAGTTTGTGGGTCAACAGCGTCAGTAAAGGCAGTCGGAGCTAGGCAAAAGTGTCCTTAACATCTGTCACATCTGTGACCACATCATATATACATCCTTATACATTTTCTGTTATAGGAGGTGGCTGATTTAGATTGAAAAATGTTCCGCGGTGTGGCCAGTCGAGTTGTGAAGGGGAATCTCCACCAGAACTTAAAGAAATCAGCAAGTCAAAATGGTGTTCTGTCAGTTCCGAATGGTGTGCGAGCGGTGGCTGTAGGACTCGGTAGTGAAGATAGATGTTATTCCACCGCAGTGCTCGATGAAAATGCAGAACCTAGTTTCACGGAAATGGTGGACAAGTTTTTTGATAGGGCTTCCGAACTCATCAAGGAAAAACTTGCGGAAGACATGCATTCCAAAGGCGCTCGAGTTTCGATAGACGAACGACGGAAAAAAGTGGAGGGTGTTCTGAGAGTGATTAAACCACCCAATCATGTATTAGCTACGTCTTTCCCAATACGGAGAGATAACGGCGAGACAGAAATGATCGAGGCTTACAGAGCTCAGCACAGTCAGCACAGGACACCATGCAAAGGAGGTGGGTCCAAAGCAAACATCCGTGTTTCGTACTAAACAATGTCAGAAATAATATGCTAGGGATGTGCCTTGGGTCCTGATTTCATTGGTCAGATGTAGGTCACCTGGTCGATAGAGGTTAATGTTGTATACTAGTACATAACCGTAGTGTTCAGGATAATTAATTGTTTCTTGTATGCTGTGAAGTTCATGTTCGGAATCCGGGTTTGGAAATGCATTTGGCAGTACATACGTTAGTGACATAAATTTGTGTTCCCCACGTCTCATAATCACGTTGTATTCACTTTGATTTCATTGAATTTGATTATATAAGATTTTGCTTGCAAAATCAGTCAGATTTTATCATGCAGTCATTGATAGTTATGATATATGTAACGATTCATTGAAAGTAACTCAAGAATGATCTCCTAGCCATCATTATTTCAGTGGCCGGTTGGTCTGCCATGGTATAATTAGTGTACATGTCATTATGGGCAAAGATTGTTCAGAAATAACTGTGAAACTGAAAGAAATGAAAGAATACATGAACAGAAAGTGTAGAACAAAGGTTGTGGTGTTAAGGGAAATGAAGAGAGGTATGCCCAAAAAAAAATCATTATTATGAGGCATATTTCATATCTCCTCATAACCCCACAGTTTTAATTTTATGCCAGTTTTTTTTCAGCAGTGGGTGAAAATTTTTGTACACAACATCTTTGAAGAAGTTATTAGGAGTGCAGGACCAGCTTAGCATCATCTCCCCTTGCCCCTTGCCCCTCGCCCCTCGCCCCTCTCCCCTTGCCCCTCGCCCACACACACCTCTCTTCCACAGTCTAACACGTTTCCCAGCATAGGCCTTGATATGCATGTGGTAGCTTTATTATTATAATTGTATACACTATGTCATCTCATTACATAATGAGCCCATACAGATGATGATTGAATGAGGTTGTAACCATGAGGTGTATTTGGTTAGTTACTTGAGACATTGTGTACAATTATTGGGTATTTCTTACACCAAATGTACATACTCTTAAGGAACTGTTGTTGTAAGGTTCCGTATATTTTATGGTTTGTACCCACAAAAAAATGCATATTAAATTTTAGATGTATATAGTATAGTCCATGTGAGATCACCTTCAAAAGATTAGAATTATTTATCTTCTCAGGCAAAGTCCCTATATCCTGTTCACCTGTACCTGGGCTAAGGGTAGCTAAATACAGCTGAACAGGTTTGAACTGTGTCTGTTTAAGCCTTCTGTGGTTGCAGTAGACATGTGTGCTTTGCGCGTCACTTCTGTGTGAACTGTGAGGATTACATTTGCTGTTTTTCAGGTATACGTTTCAGCGAGGACGTAAATGTGGATGAAGTCAAAGCCCTGGCAGCTCTCATGACCTACAAATGTGCTGTGGTTGATGTTCCCTTTGGTGGAGCTAAAGCTGGGGTGAAAATTAATCCTGCCAATTACTCAGAAAATGAACTTGAGAGAATTACGAGAAGATTTACTGTTGAGCTTGCCAAAAAAGGATTTATAGGTACTCCTTCAAGCCTCTACAGGTCATCTGAGTGCTCAATACTTCGTGACTTGTCCCCAGTTCATATTGTGGTTATGGTTACTGAAATTATATATGTAGTTTTAAATTCTAAACAACGAGCCCCTCATTACAAGAATATGTAGGCAAAAGCTTCCTTATGTTAGTGTGGATGTTTCAAAGGTATTAATATGCACTTTTACGTCTCCTTTTTAGAGCCCCCTGCTTGTGTTATCTTCCAGCTGTCCTTTCAAAGCACGAATTTATTGTGAAGGTCACTGTTTAGTATGTTGGGTAAACTATGAAAATTGTTTGAGGTCAAATTTGTTTTCATGTATTATAGATGTGCATTGTAAGTTGCATGAAGGTGTTAAAGGTGTTAACAGGTATAAAAAAAAACAGTATGAAAATTTCTGTCCTTGAGTGTGGCGTTAAGCATCAATGAAATAAAAATAAATGTGAAAATATAGGCTGACCACACCACAGGTCACCTGACTTTGAAATACCACTTCTGTCAGATACATCATTTGAGTTCCATGCGGACTGTTTGATCTGATGTACAGTGTTACAGAGTGTGTAACGTATGTAGCATTGGTCATGTTTGTGTCTGTTGACAGGGCCTGGTATTGATGTACCTGCTCCTGACATGGGTACAGGAGAAAGGGAGATGAGCTGGATGGCAGATACCTACGCCAACACACTCGGTAAGCCGACCAGACATGCGTAGCTAGTAAACTGTTCCCCTTGTAGCTGTGTACATGCAACACACTCAGTAAGTGGACCAGAGGTGTAGTTAGTAATCTAGCCCCCTTGTAGCTGTGTACATGCAACACACTGGGCAAGCGGACTGGACACTTGTAGTTAGTAAACTAGCCCCCTTGTAGCTGTGTACATGCAACACAGTGGGTAAGCCGCCCAGACAAGCGTAGTGAGTAATCTAGTGCTGTGTAGCTGTGTACATGCAACACAGTGGGTAAGCCGCCCAGACAAGCGTAGTCAGTAATCTAGTGCTGTGTAGCTGTGTAGCTGTGTACATGCATCTCAGTTAGTAAGCTAACCAGATACTTGGTACGATAACCCAGGCCATCTTTAACAATATGTGCGTTAAGGATACTGGAACCACTGGTAAGCAGGATTGCACATTTTGCCTTCTGTGACCCAAAACATGGATGAAATATGGCCATAGATATATATATATATATATATATATATATATATATATATATATATTCTGAAAGCTATACAACTGCTGATATAAAAAAATTTACCTAACTTTAATATTAATCTAAATAAAAAGATAGTTTGAAAAAAATCAGGGCTGTTTTTCAAAATGCTGTTTTTCTGCCAGTTTTCAAAATTTTTCATTTTTTTTGGCCCAAGTGGATAATTTACTGTTTAAACTAAAAATCAGTTCCTTAGATGTTTAATATTCATTTCAGGCTGTTCTGAGTGATCATTTAAAGTGAAGACGTTAAAAATTTTTTAAAAAAATTTGAGACTTCTGTTACTGATATCTTTAAAACTAGAAAAGATATCAAAATATCGATTTGTGGGACACTTTTTCAGCTGAACATGTTCCTAGCAACATGTGTGCAAGGTTCATAGCATTATGTTGAAAAAAAAGCAAGAAATATAAGTATTTCACCACACAACCATTAAAAAAATAGGGACAGAAAAAAAGATCAAAATGTCTGGACAACGTTCATTGTTAATTTGTTGGCCAATTAATTTTAATCAAGAATTTTCCTGCCTTCAGTTAAAATGTAAACATATCAACCTACTTACGTTAAATTTTAAAACCTATCCTGCTCCATGAAATTGTAAGTTGGTGTTTTATGTTGACATTTCTGAACAAAATCTGCTAGAATGTGTTCCTGAACCCCTTCCGTAATTGCACCCTGCTTGAGGTGTTTTCATTAATAGGTTTGCTTGAGTAGTCTGCACAAGCAGCCATGCACAGTTTATAGCAGGAGGCAATACACATTAACCAGAGGCACATCTCTTCACTGCAGGTAACCCCGTTCAGTGAGCTTATCCCCCTAATCAGGGTGAACTTAGAAAACACATCTGCTATTCTTCACAGTATGTTGTGCTTTTTGTCAAATTCAAGGTATTTACATTTCAGATTTGGTTTTCATCACTCAGTGAGAGGAAAGATAGGAGAATGGAGAATAAGAATGTGAAATAAAAAAAATTTGACCAAATTTCATTCCTGAGGAGTTCTAGTATCCTTAAGCGTAACTCGACCAACCTTTCAAAAAGGGTCTACTGGTATTTTGATGAAAGGTTGTTTTTTTTTAAATATTTTTATCTCCATGTTAATTTCTTAAAATCCCTATTTTTCTTCAAGAGCCAGGTTGAAAAAAAAAAAAAACAATTCTCTACCGACCGACCCAATTTTTTCTCACAGATTCCGAGTACGCCCAACAAACACTTTTTTAAGGCTGGCCCCATTGGTAGCTGTCCACATGCTAACGCTTTCAGTAAGCTAATCATGCACTCGGTAAGGTAGCCCACTTGTAGCTGTGTACATGCTAACACTTTCAGTAAGTTAATCATGCACACGGTAAGGTAGCCCACTTGTAGCTGTGTACATGCTAACACTTTCAGTAAGCTAATCATGCACACGGTAAGGTAGCCCACTTGTAGCTGTGTACATTCTAACACTTTCAGTAAGCTAATCATGCACTCGGTAAGGTAGCCCACTTGTAGCTGTGTACATTCTAACACTTTCAGTAAGCTAATCATGCACACGGTAAGGTAGCCCACTTGTAGCTGTGTACATGCTAACACTTTCAGTAAGCTAATCATGCACTCGGTAAGGTAGCCCACTTGTAGCTGTGTACATGCTAACACTTTCAGTAAGCTAATCATGCACTCGGTAAGGTAGCCCACTTGTAGCTGTGTACATTCTAACACTTTCAGTAAGCTAATCATGCACACGGTAAGGTAGCCCACTTGTAGCTGTGTACATGCTAACACTTTCGGTAAGCTAAGCAGATCTCATAAGGTTCAGGTTACAAAGTGGCTAGATCTGTGATCTGTTTCATTCTTCTCAGCTTGACTTTCAGAAATACAGATCTGTGATTCATTTCACCAAAGGTCATAAGTCGTAACTCAGGTCCTAAGCTAAAACTTACGACATACAGTACGACTGTTTCACTAAACCATACTGCCAGTGCTTTGCTGTGTGCCAATTGGTAAAACTTAAGACTAAGGACTTAAGATTAAGATTTACGACTTCAGACTTGTTAGGGAAATGTGGTCCAGTACTCTTCTGTTCACTAACCTGGAACTCAAATGTGCTGTCCTCAACGTGCCAGAGCTGTATGCTTCAAAAACATGTTTGCTTTTATCCCAGAGTAATTCTGGCTTAATATCGCCTACGTATTTGTAAAGAATAAGGACCATCAGGTCACAATTATTTCAAATGTACCTGGCACATCAATGGCTAGACAGAATTCGCTGGCCGCCATTTCAGTTTGATTCGGTAGCACTCAGTATCGTTCAGGAAAAAAAATACTGGTGTTACGTTTGGAGCGAAACCAAGAAGATTTACGCCATTAAAAGGGAAACAAACTTGTTTGTTAGCATTAACATTATTTTTTATGTTAATAGTAATCAGAAAGAACAGTCTGCAACTATCACGGAATGAGAAAAGATCTGGACTTAGGGAAGAGCCGTTGAGTCCATGGTAGCAACAAAGACATGATTGAAAATGGCGGCTAGCGAAGTTCGGATGCTGTTCGAGGGGGTGCATGGATGACATTTGTGTTAATTACGACATTGTACATGTAGTCTGTGTTATTCCCGCGGAATAAGGTGATGTGGATTAAAAATTACTTAAAGATCACAAGACTTCCATTTTCGTCGCATACAGCTGTGACTCTTTCAGGACAGCACAGGCAACAGGATCAAATTCCGTGTTAATTCGGTGAATGTGGATGCTAAGATGGGAACAAGGCCCCACCGCTCTCAGAGCTATACAGTTACAAGGATTTGTACTTGCAAGGCACATTCAGCAAGCCCTTGTGTATCTAAATATATGGTTCCAGTCAGAAAACTTGGCTAACATACTAACACCTAGCTAACATTTACTTACCTGCCTGCACTTGGTACATGTAGCTGACCACCATGTGAGTGTACTGTAAACACAATCGGCAACATTGTAAATTTGTTGGCAAAATTTCTAAAACTTAGAGCTGGTATCTTCATACATGCTGTATGCTAAGAATATACATGGCTCTAATCTCTAATTCTCCACTCTTCTTTGTTGTACTTTATTTATTTATTTATCTATTTTTTTCTTCTTTGTTGCCTTTTTTAATAAAAATAATTTGCAAGCTTGTCAGTGAAGACCGATAGGCCTTATATTGAGTTTTAATGGTAGCTAATTAAATTTTTTACACATGTGTGTGAAATTATGTGTATCAAAGACTACCATGAGAGAAAAGTTGTATTGGAGTAAATGACCTAAACTTTTGTTCCTGACTTTTACTGATTCATTTTCCTGATTCTAAGAGTTTGATTGCAGAAAGGTGTTATGAGGTTTGTTCGGAAGGTAGGATGATATTCTCCTGAGAAAATGGTTGTTTTATCACAGAAAATAATAGTTTAATTTATGACATATTTGCCTCTAAAATGTGCCTTTTGGGGCAGAATTTTAGGTTGTTTACTGTGTGTTTAATGTTTAGAATTCCTGCTGTAAATCCTTGGTTTGTTTGCCATGCAGGTCACTATGATATTAATGCTCACGCCTGTATTACTGGAAAGCCCATCACACAGGGAGGTATTCATGGCCGTATATCCGCTACAGGCAGAGTAAGTAATGCCACTACCTGCAAGCTGGGATAGTACTACATGTTTATGACTTGGGTGTGGGAATGACTCCAGTTGTGGAGCAGTGTGTGAGGCACAGCTCCTGTAACACTGATGTCCTCTGTAAGCCTGTGGTTTGACCTAAATTCAGTGTCAGCCTAACCTGGCACTGATGGGGCTACCTGACTGACAGCTTACATTGGCTAGTGTTCTGTTCACAAAGGAAACGGTTTAATGACTTGAAATGGCTTAGTTGAATGACCTGAGATGCTTTTCTGTGAAATATGACAACAGGACATGAATGTCAAAACAAAAGAGCAAATATATCTTGATATAAAACCCAGACTACTTATGAATATTGAGTTCACAGAAAACAAAATAACCAGCATACTGTGTCAGTTTAGCCTTGAATTCTACACACAACCCATGGTGGGTATTGAAGGATATGTCAGGATATGATTTTGTTTTCTACCTTCAGGGAGTGTTCCATGGAATCCAGAACTTTGTGATGGAAGCTAGTTATATGAGTGCTATTGGACTCACACCAGGCTTTGGGGACAAAACTTTTATTGTGCAGGTAATACATATTTCTAGATCACCTCACCAGAGGTGAAGCACATAACAGTTTAATTCAGGATTTGTTGCATTTTAGTAGCAACTTAGTTATTTCAGTTGGCTTGACATGCTTTCTGATATTGTTTGAGTGTAGAATTTTTCTCCTGTATTAATGTTTAGTACAATAACTGATTGGAGTAAGAACGGCCTATAGATTACTTCCACAGATTTAACTATGTGGTAAATAATACAGGAGTCTTATAAAAACCAAATGTAAGTCTGGCTGAAGCTGATTTCTTTTCTGGTCATATGTACGAAGATCTGCCAACAATCTGAGGATGTTCATTGGTTTTCCCCCGGGCTCTTCCTGGTTTCCACCCACTATAATATTAGCTGCCTTTGTAGAAACGAGACATTCTTGAGTATGGCATAAAACACGTATGTATATGAATATTGCGTGTGCTTGCAGGGTCTGGGAAATGTGGGTTTGCACACTATGAGGTATCTGCACCGTGCAGGCGCCCGCTGTATTGGGGTTGTGGAGAAGGACGGCAGCATCTACAACCCTGAGGGCATGGATCCACGTGAGCTTGAGGACTACAAACTGGTAAATTTTTATCAGAGTTTTGTCAACTGCCATAAAGTACAGTACTGCCAATTCTGTTGTGTTGGTCTGGTTGTTTCCAACGTTGCTGTTTACTGTTTTCAGAAGATCTTTCAGCTGTTTTATACATGTTACAACGCAGTGAAGTAACGGTTGTATTTTGACTGTTTAGGAGAATGGCACAGTGGTGGGATTCCCAGCCTCTGAGGCCTACACCAAGGGAGACTTGCTGCTGGAAAAATGTGACATTTTGGTTCCAGCTGCTAGTGAGCAACAACTGACAAAAGACAATGCACATTTAGTTCAAGCCAAGGTGAGTGGGTAGGATAGATGTTATACATACCCTGTTTCTGTTGTCTGCACTTGGAATTTGTTGTCTAAAGTGTGGAGTGATGACTGTCTTGTGGTAAGGACACATGAGGGTTGGATTCAGTTCCAATTTGACAGATAGCTATACGTGACACGTGGGAAACTAACTGTTATTTGCCAAAGGCCAGTGTTCACTTTTTAACAGCCTTTGTGGACTATCTCTGTTAAAACCCTTGTGTTCACTCTCAGCTCATCAAAGGTAGGGGGAAGGTGACGGCACTGGCTAGTTAGTACAGAGCCATATCTTATGTCACTGTCTACCCTTGCCATGTGTTTGTATACCCTTTGGGATATACTGTACCCATTATGTGTAGTAGCTTTTTTTCCTTCAGCTATTAGAAATACCGAATGACTTGTACTGTTTGTTAATACTGGTGTTAATATATGTCCTGCATGTCAATGTATTTTATAAGTAAAAAAAAAATACACTTGGTCATAATATACTTGACTTTAATTCCAGATAATTGCTGAAGGTGCAAATGGCCCAACAACAGAGGCAGCAGATAAAATATTTTTAGAACGCAACATTTTAGTTATACCGGTAAGATTTTTCCTGTTAAACATCCACTGACACGACACGGACTACATTTCCATTTTTATTTTAAGATACATGACAAATTAAACAACCTTACATAATATTCAAGTCGCAGTTCACAAATAGAAGTCATTTGATATTTTTTGTCCGACCCTGCAGTTCGTGCAGTTCACTCAGGGAGTCATGAAAGTCCCATTTTGTCACCAAAATAAACCCAAGCGTATGTGAAACAAAAACAATAAGTATACATTCTATTAGTTTTAATTTTCATCAGATTATTTTCCTTGGAATTGAAAAAATAGTTTCATGACATTTTATTAACTGATCTGTTTTTGTTTCTTTGTTTCAATGTTTGATGAAAAGTCAGTAGGACAAGTATGATCCCACATTTAGCCTGTGAGTGTTGAGTGATGTGTACTTTTGCCTTCACTTCTGCTCTCAGGATCTGTACATCAACGCAGGAGGTGTGACGGTGTCCTACTTTGAGTGGCTGAAGAACCTGAACCATGTCAGCTATGGTAGACTGACCTTCAAGTACGAGAAGGACTCCAACTACCATCTCCTCGGTAAGCCCACTCTTTATCTGAAATCCCGGACATGTTCCAGTTTCACTTTGAAATGTTGCCTTTTATAATTGGTCCCTGTAAGAGTAAGATCTGAAGACGAAAAGTGCTGAAACAGTGGGGCTTACGTTTGTCAAATGGTATTGTGAGAGCAGAGTGCCATTTTGGTATTATTGTCCTTTTTATAAAGAAGAAGCAAAGAGGTACTTGAAAAGCCGACCTAATTAGTTATATCAAGCAATTCATATCTCTATGAAGGTTTGGAGTGAACATCTCAAATTGCTTTCAGATCCTTAATGTGATGTAATGTGATTACTAAATGTGTTGGATGAAACTTTTGTGGCACACATGCTCTTGACATGTATTGACATGTAGTGCCAGTTGCGGTGGATTTCTGCGAGAAATACCCCGGTCGGTTTTTGTCGTCATGTATTGACATGTAGTGCCAGTTGCGGTGGATTTCTGCGAGAAATACCCAGGTCGGTTTTTGTTGTTACCCTCAGCATTTTTCAGTTTGCTTTTAAGAGATACATGTACACTGTGCATTTAGATTCCATAGAGTTTTCTTGTTACAATTTTAGGAAATTTAAATCTAGATTCATTGTAGTTCATTTGGGTAATGAATAGTGGAACTCACAAAGTGCAGATTTCAAGATATGGTGCACAACTGGCTATCTACCTGTACATGGAATGAATTTCAGTTAATGAGCTGTAACTTCACCTGGTTGTTAATGATTCCAGATCCGAATCAGCCAAATGTCCAAAGTTTTGAAATAGTGGAGCAAATCCGACCAGCCACATGAATAGTTTTGTCCATGAAGTGTTGATTGCCCTTGAACTGTTCACTTGTTTCAGGCAGGTTTCTCCATTAGTGTTTTGTGTGTCCCTTGTGTTGTGTGGGAAGATATATTTTTATGAAGTCCCACTCGCAGCATATCCACTGTCAAAACACAAGAAAATCTGCTGGAATTCATTGCTCAGTTTGTTGGTTGTCTTTCAGAGAGTGTCCAGAAATCACTAGAACGGAAGTTTGGTAGAAATGGTGGATCGATTCCAATAGTTGCTTCAGAGGCATTTGATAAACGCATAGCAGTGAGTTTCTGCATCCAGGGACAGTACACATGGATGCATCCTACACCCAGGGGCTGATCTGGCCATTTACCTGGGTCTGGTCATTCTATACCCAGAGGCAGATCTGGCCAGACCTCAGTCTGGTCACCTGAACAGAACAGCTATGACAGGAGACGGCAAGTGTGTTAATATGGTCTGGTTTACAGGACAGTATCTGTGCCACCTGTCAGGTGTCGCCTGGAACAGTTTTTATCAAACAGTAATAGCCTGCCTGTAAGTGTTCTCTTTAGGTGACCAAACAATAGCCCCTGCCTAACCAGTGGATGGATGGTTATATCTCTCTGTCTCTATATCTGTCTACCTTTAAACAACAAGTCACTTGTATGTATATATCCACAACTGTCTAATACTTGTTGAATGTTGCACTAACACTTTTGTGTATTTCCAGAGAGTGTACAGAAATCTCTAGAGCGGAAGTTTGGTAGGGATGGAGGTGCTATTCCTATTGTCCCATCAGAAAATTTTGAAGCCAAAATAGCTGTGAGTTATTGCTCCATAACATGATTAGGGAACAGTCCTGACATTCCTACGCAGGGGCTCACTTAAGGCACAGCTTTATTGAAATCAAAGTCTTCACTCTATGTTTAAATAGCCTGGTTTTCCAAACTTCTATCTAACAAACCAAACACCTTTGATCTTCACTGAGAAGAACAAGAACACCATAAGAATATCAGAGAGCAAATTGTTCACTGTTGTGTAACTACAGGAAACAATCATTCCAGCCTAAGAAGAAATTAATATTCCAATTATCTGTGTTAGCATCCAAATTATAAATGCTCAGAGTAGTTTAGACTGTTGTGGTGCCCACCAGCCCTGGCCTGATCCCGTTAGCTGCCTTGTGGGGAAGCATTGAGGATTTGGAGGATATGGTGCATGGTACTGCCTTGGACCACACCAAATTCTGCAGTCATGAAACAGATGGAATACAGTTGTTTCAGAGTTCGTGGAAATGAAACTGTCAACATCCTGAGTGTTTTTCACTGTATAAAGGTTGTTTCCCTATGCCCGTGTTTTACCACACGACTGCACTTCTAGTACCCAAGGGTCATCCCTCATCAGCATGCTCTAACAGTTTACCTCTGACACCACAGACGTGTTAATGGAAATGAGAATTTTCTTGAATGCTTTGTAGCCTGGTGGAGGGTGGAGGGGGTCATAGTTAGCATGGTTCTAAAGGTACAAGTAGTATGTGTTAACCTGTGTTCAATGTTGTTGGTGGATGGGTTCAAGTTGCATGTAAGATTAACCCTCTTTGCACTATTTACGTTTGTTTACTTTTGCCACGTTTGAAAGGTAATGCAAACATGTTTATTTGTGGTGGGATACTGTGTTACGTAAGTATGGAACAGGTGACATGGATGAGGTCTGAAGATTTGTCCCTCAGTATTTAACTCTCTGAGATTCCAGTCTGCATGAATACGCCCTCTGTTCTGATTAGTTGCTATAAAGTAAACTCCTTTGAGTAGAAATCAAAATATGCACAGAGATTTTTGATATAATGGGCAGTACAAATTGATGTACATGGATATTGTAAATTCATAGCCAAAAGTTCCTTATAATACAGTTGCATTATCAGCTTTTCATTGTCAGGTTGATCAGTTTTAAGTAGTGGTGCACATAGCTGCTGGACAGTGCTTTTCTCTGTTTAGAGCAAGCGTCCTACACTTTAGTCCTGTGCTTTTGGTACAGCAGCATGTTAGTTGTCCTCCTTCCCCCTTGTATAACAAAGAATATATCCTTACCAGTCACCTAAGTCCTACTTACATCAGTTCTGTAAATTTTGCTGCTTTCAGGGTGCTTCTGAGAAAGACATAGTCCACTCTGGCCTGGAATATACCATGGAGAGATCTGCACGGGTGAGTGTGTAGCAGTGTTAGGGGTGTGCAACAACATGGCCTTACTTGTATACCAGTACTGATCTGAAGCAGGCATCTGTCAAGAGGTGAATGTAGAGGTTTATATGAGATCGAATTTCCTCTGTGTGAGCAAGCTAAACGACAGGCCTCTTTCTCCCCGGAAGAAACTGCCCTGTTTCAGTTGACTTTTAACCTGATGAAAATGCATGTTTTCCAACCCACTCAGTGGAAAACTAGATTTATATACCATTTGACCTGTTTATATCTATAAAATTAATGACTGTGTGATTATGATTTCACAAAGTGTGTGGTGATAATTTTCATGGAGGGTGGGTGTGTGGTGATTATTGCATGAAGGGTGGGTGTGTGGTGTTGATTTCATGGAAAGTGGGTGTGTGATGAAGGTGGGTGCTAATTTCTTGGAGGGGGCCTCCTTGGCTCAGTCTGTTAGCACGTTAATGCAGCGCTATGACCTAGAAGCCTCCCACCAATGCAGTCGCTGTGAGTTCAAGTCCAACTTATGCTGACTTCCTCTCTGGCCAGCAACCTGTGGATGGTCATGGGTTTCCCCCGGGCTCTTCCCCAGTTTCCTCCCACCATAAATGCTGACCGCCATCGTATAAGTGAAATATTCCTGAGTAAGACATATAACATCAAGGAGATAAATCAAATAAATAATTTCATGGAGGTTGGATGTATGGTGATAATTTCATGGAGAGTGACCAGTGATAATTTCTTGGAGGATGGGTGTGGTGGTAATTTAATGGAGAGTGGCTTTTCAGTAATAATTTCATGGATGTGTGGTGAATTTCATAGAGAGTGGATATGTGATGATTTTATGGAGTGGATATATGGTGATAATTTCATGGATGCTGGGTGCAGGGTGATAATTTCATGGAGACAGGTGATAATTACTTGGAGGGTGGGTGTGGTGATAATTTCATGGATGGTGGGTATGTGGTGATAATGGCATGGAGAGTGGGTGTGGTGATAATTTCATGGAGTGTTGGTGTGGTGATAATTTATTGGAGGGTGGGTGTGTGTTGATAATTTCTTGGAGGATGGATGTATGGTGATTTCTTGGAGTGTGTGGGTGGTAATAATTTCATGGATGGTGGGTATGTGGTGATAATGGCATGGAGAGTGGGTGTGGTGATAATATCATGGAGTGTTGGTGCGGTGATAATTTATTGGAGGGTGGGTGTGTGTTGATAATTTCTTGGAGGATGGATGTATGGTGATTTCTTGGAGTGTGTGGGTGGTGATAATTTTTTGGAGGGTGGGTGTGCGGTGATAATTTCACAGAGGGTGGGTGCATGGTGATAATTTTTTGGAGGATGGATGTAGTGATCATTTCGTGGAGTGTGTTTTGATCATTACGTGGAGAGTGTGTGTGGTGATAATTTCTTGGAGGATGGGTGTGGTGATAATTTCATGGAGGATGGATGTATGGGGATAAATGTATGGAGTGTGGATGTATGGTAATCATTTCATGGAGGGTGGCTGTATGGTGATATTTTCATGGAGGATTGATGTATGGGGCTAATTGTATGGAGTGTGGATGTATGGTAATCATTTCATGGAGGGTGGATATGTGGTGATAATTTCATGGAGGGTGGATGTATGGTGATATTTTTATGGAGGATGGATGTATGGTAATAATTTTATGAAGAGCAGATGTATGGTGATAATTTCTTGAAGGGTGGTTGTGGGGTGATAATTTCATCCAGGTTGGGTGTAAATCTAGTAACATTTGACACTAACAGCTGCTGTTGGCCTTGTGTGCTATGTTACAGAACATAATGAAGGCATGTATGAAGTACAACCTGGGACTGGACCTCCGTACAGCAGCTTACATCACAGCCATAGAGAAGATCTTCAAGGTCTACCAGGACGCTGGCTTGACCTTTGTCTGAACACAGGGCACAACAAGAAACATGCATATATTGATTCCTAGCTGAACTGTGAACTGAAGGCATTTACTGGTTTACGCAAAATCTTCATCATGATAAGTTTTCGTTCCACTACAATAAAGCAGACACCTGGTTTGTGGTTGCAATGTATTTATCTCATCGCAGTATGAATAGAAATTGTGGTTAAAACACTGTTCAGCACATATCACAGTGATAGTGGAGTACACCCAAGACAACTGCTTTGACAGCCAAGTGTCAGACTCCTTTTTTTTCCTCCCTTAGATGTGGTCCCAATATTGTCATGTTTCCATTTTACAAGTCCTGTTCACTGTAATCTATTCATAAGCCATGAAGTTTCTCCCTCGCTGTCGTGAACTCTGCCTGGAATCTCCCGGAGATCTCACACTTCAAGTGCTGTTTGTATTATTGTTTGAACTAGGAACCTGAAGAAATTTTTATGAAGAAATGTAGAAGTTTTAATCTGATAGTGCATAAAGCTCCGTAATAAGAGCCTTTATATTGACTGAGACAGCTGTGATATCATCATTGATGTCACTGGTTAGAGGTTGAAAATAAATCAACTGAAAACATCACCTGCTTGAATTCGAAACTTCTTTATTGTTGTCTGATGATGCTGTCCTTTCAGCGTTAACCAAACAGGCCAGCTCTGTGTTACCACATTTCTCACCGTGTCTGTCCATTTACTTTTCGATAGTGTGGTGTTACATGAATGACAAATGAATACTGTTTATACTCCATTTCAGACACAGATTGCGTGAATTTTGTGTGGACAAACTGGCTCACATTCACTGATAGACATATATGCAGGGTATATGTCCGAGAACAGCTGTGAAAAGCTACGAGCTCCTTTGAGTTCACAAACTCGTTGACACAGGTATCCTGGTAGAGTCATAGGAGAGCTGTCTACATGTATGTGCTAATGCTGGTCTACACTGACATCACACCACACCAAGCACTTGTTTGGAGGTTTGCCATCATCTTTTGGCCGATGCGACTGCCTCATCATCTGAGTCCGAATCCTCCTTCTGTTCCTCCTCCTCCTCCTTCACAACCACTTCCCTCTGCGCAGCTGGCTTCTTGTCATGACCAGGGACATAGCCCTCCAACTGCAGCCTAAAGCGCTCTTCTGATGGGGGACACACAATCTGGGCCTTCGTGATCATAGGTCCTGACACACACAACAGGCAAAATGGTATACAACCACGAGAAAAACAAATCAGTTGGTCCTAATAAGGCTGAATACCAGGTTCCAATTCACTTCTCAGGATGTGGAAAGAACATAAAATGTATCTTATGACAGCAATGATTCCTGAAGTAAGAGTTAACCTGCTATTTTCCAGGACAGACCAGAAAACCCACCTGTGCCCACATGTCACAAAGGAGGTCACTCCGCTCATTATAACTTGCAAACTGAACAAGAAAAAAAATTGAAAAGCCAGAGTACTTCACAATCTAAGAACTCCTTTTTTAGGACTATGAAAGAAATTTCTGCTATTTCCATTGCTGTTCACACAAAATCGTACAAGTGAAAGCTTTCCAGAGATGTTCAGTTACCTGCAATTCTGACAGGAGAGCAGGTATCTGGCAGTTTAACCTTGAGAAAAACACCCAGGCAAGGTGAAAGTTACTCTGCTTGTAGTCTGCCAAATTGCTCTTCTACACTAGAGATGGGTCCTGAGACAGCCCAGGAATGAGCAATCACTCGTGTTAAATGGCAAGGTGTGTCTGGATAGGGCAACCTGGTCTAGAAGTAATTGCAGCCAGTTGTTCATTGCGGAAAACACTCTCTAGCTGTCAGCTTTAGCGCCATTTACTAGTGCATAGTATTAAATTGATCATTAAATTACGTCTGGTTTAATTTTTCATGAACAACTGGCCCCAGAGTACGTACTATGTGTCTTAGTCCTATCAGAAGTGATTCACCTTCTGCTGAGTGAGCTCACTCAGGGTACCAGAAACGTGAATACTCACCCAGCTTTGCAGGCCGGTGGGATGACACAGAGGTGACCACCTCCTTGAAATTTTCCACAAGATGTTCTAATGGCATGTTCAACTGCAAGAAAGCGAATTAAGTATTCATGAAACATAACTGTTACATGATGACTGTACATGTTCTCAAAGAACGGAAAAGTACCTGTACCTGGAAATTTGTGGTGAAAGAGTAGGGCTTGAAGATTAAAAATGCCCATCAAATTTGTCTTAAGTCTGAGACAAAATAGATCACAACACACACTCAAATTTGACCAATCAGACAGCAGGATTATTTGAAGTCTGATTAGCGGATATGACATAACTCCAGCCCTTAAATCATTATCTCTTGAATGTACACAACGCTACTCTTCTACAGATATGAATTCAGCTTCATTATGGATGGTTCGCTGCTGCCCCTTGTTCTGTCGGTGTACAGACCAGAACCAAGCGCTTGCAGGATGCCTCAGTGAGAAAGGCTGCACAAACAGCATGTGGAATATGTCCGGGGAAGGAGCCCAGCTTGATATTTCATAGCTAGAGAGTGACAGGCCCAATTCATGTCATTCGGCCAGCTTCACGTCAGTAAAATGTTGATGTCTTCAGATAGGTATGGGAGCTTGTGGTAATAAAGCATATGTTTCGTTGAGAACATCTAAAAATTATCCGGTAATCTTCACACACAGCCCTTTTTACTACAATTTACTTTGTTCTTCCCAGGTCTTTTCCTTTCAGTTAATAATACAGAAATGAAAACAACCAGTTGAACAAATTTGTTTTTCATTTTTTTACCTCATTTGCTTTCTTATAATTACAATGCTTGTGTGTGCATATTTTCCATCAGCATTTAGAGTTTTTCAAAATCGATATCACTGGCAAATCGAGGTCACTCGAAGAACAAGTCAGGTATAACTGAAGTCTTGAGGTTTATGCACCTGACCAAACGGAATCTGGACCTGGGCAATGGCTTCAGAAACTCTCTGTGATCTGTACGACACGCCTCTGGCAAACAGTGACATCATCTCCTCAATATTGGGCGACAAGTTCCCTGTAAACATCAAATACAACATCCTCAATATCTGGGTTACTATTAATTCCTACAGCAACACCCTCAGCACTAATTTCTACATCAATCTAGTAGAACTGTCCCGATATCTGGAAGTAGCAATCATCTTCATTCTAAGGGTCAAATTCCTGTTCCGAGAAAAGCTCCCTAAATCAGAAGGGAACCGGTCCTTGAGTATGGATCTGATGGGAGATGAAATGAATCATTAGCTTAAGTGGCATACATACCCTTCTGAAAGAGGGGGCACCCGTCCTTGAGTATGGATCTGATGGGGATGAGATTAGCCAGTAGATCAGGTGACATACATACCCTTCTGAAAGAGGGGGCACCCGTCCTTGAGTATGGATCTGATGGGGATGAGATTAGTCAGTAGATCAGGTGACATACATACCCTTCTGAAAGAGGGGGCACCCGTCCTTGAGTATGGATCTGATAGGGATGAGATTAGCCAGTAGATCAGGTGACATACATACCCTTCTGAAGGAGAGGTAACCAATCCTTGAGTATGGATCTCATGGGGATAAGATGAGTCAATAGATCAGGCGGCATACATATCCGTCTGAAGGAAGGGGCACTGGTCCTTGAATATGGCTCTGATGGGGATGAGATGAGCCTGTAGATCAGGTGGCATACTTACCCTTCTGAGGAAGGGGGAACCGTTCCTTGAGCATGGCTCTGATGGGGATGAGATGAGTCAATAGATCAGGCGGCATACATATCCGTCTGAAGGAAGGGGCACTGGTCCTTGAGTATGGATCTGATAGGGATGAGATTAGCCAGTAGATCAGGTGACATACATACCCTTCTGAAGGAGAGGTAACCAATCCTTGAGTATGGATCTGATGGGGATAAGATGAGTCAATAGATCAGGCGGCATACATATCCGTCTGAAGGAAGGGGCACTGGTCCTTGAATATGGCTCTGATGGGGATGAGATGAGCCTGTAGATCAGGTGGCATACTTACCCTTCTGAGGAAGGGGGAACCGTTCCTTGAGCATGGCTCTGATGGGGATGAGATGAGTCAATAGATCAGGCGGCATACATATCTGTCTGAAGGAAGGGGCACTGGTCCTTGAATATGGATCTGATAGGGATGAGATGAGCCTGTAGATCAGGTGGCATACTTACCCTTCTGAGGAAGGGGGAACCGTTCCTTGAGCATGGCTCTGATGGGGATGAGATGAGTCAGTAGATCAGGCGTACACAGAACAAATTCAAAGTCATCCAGCATTATGTCCTTTTGTTGTATCTGCAAAAATCAACAGTGTAAGGCCCTAAATACTGACATTTGTCAACATCAAACACACTTCATTGCACAGATGTATCTCCTGTCTTATGTGTGGGGGAGGCCCCTGTGACAGAGTAGTTACCAGGCTAGTGCAGCACAATGTCTCAAGAGCCTCTCACCACTGAGTTCAAGTCCTACTCATGCTGGCTTCCTCTCCTTTCAAATGTGTGTCTGTGTGTGGATGGTCACAGATTTATATCAGGCTCTGGCCAGTTTCCTCCCACGATAACATTGGCCGCTGTGGCATATAAATTTAATTTAATATAAATTTTCTTACATGCAGCGTAAAACGCTGATACATATAGAAATAAATTCATTGCTAATAATATTTTACAAGTTTAAAATTCACAGCGCATATATGTACCTACCTTGATCAAAGAAACAACATGTGTTCTAGTTTAGCTACATCAGCATGTTTTCTTGAACCCATTATAAGTAACCTCCACCTATACCACTTACAAAAATTTCAATGCACATGTCAAATTAATGTAAAATTTTTTTCAAACACAAGGCAACATCTTTCCTTGCAAAAGAACTTCATGAAAAAAGCGACTCAACACAAGAGTAATCTCCCTTCTACAGCTGCACACTTATATGTAACATATACAAATTAGTATGAACAAGGCTTAAAGCTTTTTGCAGAGCATTTCAACTGTACACATATCTATGGACATGTAATGGCCGCAGCCAGAGTGTTACCAATTGTACTAATTCTGTTCCACCAGCTGCTATAGCTCCCATCTCTAAAGCCTTCCGTTGTTCCTCAGATTTCTGAAACAATACAGGATATTATAAAATCCTTGTGAGTATGATATGGGATGCATTCCATTCCCCAGTGACCACTGGAAGGGATAGTGGCCAGTGACATGTCATTCCATTGGCCACTGGAGGAGTCCATATGTGCCACTGACACCACTGAGTCTGACATTTGTGATGTGTATCGCAGTGTCTTCGCTCATGTGACTTGACGTGACTTGCAGAACATAGGGACGCCACACTGCACCCTGCAGTGGCCACTGAATCTGCCACCAGTGGCTGTCAGACAGACAAATGAATGATAATGGCTTAACGCCACTTGGGTAATACCTCAGTCATATCATGGTGAGACTGACCAATGGAAAGCACCCTAGTGATCATGTGATTACATGAGCGTTGAGAGAAAATCACTACATGTCGCTATGAATATTTCACACAGACTTCATTCAGGGAGCTCTGACGATATCAAGCAGGGAGAAAAATTATCATTTTGCTGACAGGAAACAAGCTTTGTCAGATTTCTTACCCGATATTTAACATGAGGGAAAATCACTTGCAGAATGACCCATACACTCCTAACAGATTTGCTCGAAGGAAATGATGTTGGTATCTCATATGAAAAATTACTGCCCACTTCACAAAGTAAACAGTTAAGGTTACATTTACAGCTACAATAAATATGTTCTTATCCTTGTCAATATCATTTCAAATTTCATCTTACCTCACAAAATACCAAGCACCTTTTTTCTTGATGGTCATCAAACACATGTGGAACATGTGCTGTACCTCTTAGCTGGCTCATGAACTTAGTCTGTAACAGATTTGTTGTTTGTATATAGATATCTTTCAGTACAATTTGACACATACCTCACAATTACTCTTATCCGGCAGAATTACTTATCTCACAATTTCTAAATACTTTTCACCTATATATTCATTTATTCCATGGAAATGAATAAAAAGTGAAGGTCAGTGTGTAATGATCTTGGGCTGACCAGAGCTGGCCTATCCTATTACATTCTGCATGGCATGAGCAAGTACCAAGCTACCAGTTTCAGCGTTTTAAACTCCATATCAAACCTGGACATTTCCTGACCCCTGAGTCTCAGCAATGCACTGGATATAGCTTACTTCCTATATCTTAAGTGGCCCTGGGATGAAGTCAGGGCTCCACATAACACGCATATTTGTGTAAATTACACACACGCTTTCCCAAAATACACATCAGTTTTGACAACCTTACAAACCACATATGCGTCAAAATGCAAAGATACGCAAACAACTTTATTTTTATGCATATCTATAGTCGTAACTGATTGGGGTCAGTTACGCACATGTTGCTACGACAACAAAGCACAGTTTGAGCCCTTCCATCTTTGCTTCCTGGACAAATGTGGTCTCTGCCACACCTTTGCAGTAGTTTTTGATGATAAAAATACATCTGTAACCTGTGAAAAATGAATTGGTTGTGGCAGAGGAAGGCTTAAAAATGGATGTTTTGCCACAGGCAAGAGTATTTAAACCTCAGTATACAGGAGAGTTCCATAAAGACCTCAAGATCGATGTGACCATGCCTTTAACAGATCAAATAACTTTGACAGAAATAATGATGAAAACTGATGCAATCTCAGTAATAAGCCATTTGGTTGGTTAATTGAACATTCATATCCGAAAGTTTTATTGACTGTCAAGATCATCTCCTATTTTTCCTATCTTGACAACGGTTTGAAACAAAAAATGGCCTACATGTATGTTGTGTCTTTACTGCAAGATGTCAGTCATAAACAACATTCATGAATATGAAGTTAAATGAATACCAAGTTAAAATCATGGCAAAAATTTTTTTTGGTGTGTGTGTGTGCTGGGGAAATGCATGCACAATTGCATTCATGTACAACTGTGGCAAAGCACTTTTGTG
The DNA here is from genome assembly GCA_016165875.1 of Acanthopleura granulata. Lineage (NCBI taxonomy): Eukaryota > Metazoa > Mollusca > Polyplacophora > Chitonida > Chitonidae > Acanthopleura > Acanthopleura granulata. Next base: position 45,589,011 of record JABBOT010000002.1, read on the forward strand.
TCCATTTAAGATTGAAAGGCAAATTATCCAACTTATTTACTCATTCGCTTTACAAGTGACTTATGCTTTTGTGTCCATTTAAGATTGAAAGGCAAATTATCCAACTTATTTACTCATTCGCTTTACAACTGACTTATGCTTATTTGAAATGGATGAGTAAATACTCATCTGGCAAAAAAATTATTTGAGCCCTGTGTAGTCCGTATATCTTACCTTCTTGACAGTTGTCATATCTAACATCATGTCTGTGTAGATCAGGCTGTCCTCACTGTCTAAAATCTCAGGTACAGCATACTCCCTATGTCGGATAATGGCATCTTCTAGAGTGAGCTTGAGTTTGGGATAATACAGCCGGATCCAAACATCATCTGTTGGGGTCTTACTCCTCCATGCTGGATTGTCTGTCCCCCTAGTGTCCTTGGGTTTACTTCTACAGGGCAAAATAAAGTTTTGAAAAAATTTAATTGAAAAAATAAATCTTTTCATTTAATGTAATTTTGGGGTTATACGTAGAAGAAGTCCACAGTCCTACGTTGTTACTGTAACATGTAAGCATCTAAAAAATATAACTGATTGACTCAGTGATACTACATACCATACTCCTGAATATTTCACTTATACAATGATTGTCGGTGTCATGGGTGGAGGAAGCCAGATTGCATAATGTAAAAAATGGCTCAGCCTTTGGTAACTTCCAAGTGACCCACAGATTTCCACCCGCAGCACAAGCTTCCTGTTAGAGGCTTGGACCAAACACAGCAGTGACTGCAAGAAAAGGTGAATCTAGAATGAGTTGCTGTTGTAAATGTAAATCAGATGTTATGGTACATGTACAGGATACTTACTGTACTGACTGTTTCCTGGACAACCATGTTAGGTTTTGTTCCTTCTTCGATTCATGGGGGGCTCTGAAACGCTTGGTTTTCTTCTGTTTGTATCGCACCTGCATGTAGGCCACACTGTGCTGTTCTGAGCATTTCAAACTTGAAGCACATCTCCACAACCCTGCAAAAAAAGCAACCAGAATACAGACTACACTGTCCACTTCATGTGTCTCCATGGAAAGTATGCTGAAAGGTTTTCATATATTTCACTTATCTGTTGTAAGCATGCATTATTACTGCCACAAAACAATACCAACAAAGTAACAGAAATACTTAATGACACCTCAAGGTAGTTATATTCACTAAACTGTCATCCACTAAATGTGATACAATTAGGAGTGTCTTCACCTACTAATGCTCGCCTTCAGTTCAAAACTGAGGAACAGCACAGTTCCTAGTTTACCTACATGTAGACATGGTATGGCAGTCATTAGTGATGGAAGCCACTCTTTTTTAGCACATTTATAAAGTATGAAGTAATCCAGGTTCCATCCAAAGGCTCTAATCCTGTTGGAGACTATCTCCTTTAACTTTCTGCGAAATCTTCCACCAGAGCCTGGTAAAATGTACAAGGGCACTTGATGATGTCCAAAATTAATGTATGGTGTGCACAGAAACAGTACACAGTAAGCATAGAACCAGGAGTTGCATGTGTCTTTGGTTGCCAAATCCTATGCCACAGCCAACCTGTCTGATGTATCAGTGGTATAATTTCCAGCTATGCCCGACACAGTTTGCAGGATTTGTAAGGATGAGGATGTTGACAAGCAGGAGACTGATAACATGGCAGCATGTTATTTTATGGCAGCAGCTAATGGCGCTGATGAGCTAACAGATCCTAATGATATGATGAGCTAATGATATGCAAGATGTGCTGTATTTTCAGTCTAGGGACTACTGTAGAATCACACCTTTTAGTCACATTAGTTTGCTGAAGAATTAACATTGCCTCCTCCAAGCCTCTGAGAGACTCCAGGAATGCTGATCGATCAACAGCCACCAAAGGCACCAGTCTTGTCTTCAAAACAGCCTAGTTCCCAAAATATCATTTTGTGATGTTCATTTCCCATACATTTTTCTGATATTTTCACCTCGTTGCTTGCTACCCACTTCTATACACGAGCAGTACCCCTGCCTAGCCATTAAAATCTGTATGTTTTTCAATCAGCAACGACCTGCCTAGGGGATCGCATAATGCTGCAGTGCAGGCATTGTAAAATGTTTCTATTGATGCTCACATCACTTGATTTAGGCGACAGCCCTTTTATAAACTACCTGCAGATCACCACATGTGGGGGTTTTGGGGCTTTTGATCGACATGACCTAACTGTGAAAGAGTTGCATCGAAAAACTCTGCATCACAGACATACCTGATTTTACTGAAGGCAGGCTGCACACGGTTGCATGCGGGAATTTAACCCTAATCAATGATCTAAGATGAGCGATATAGGTCTCACAGTTATGCTTTACAACCCCTGCACTATGTGATCCCCTGAGCTGATAGTGCTCCTAGAGGAACACAGATATTTTAAGGGCTCCCATATGCAGCGTTTAAGTACGGAAAATACTTCCTTTTGGCAATGGACCTCTGTTAGGCGTTTTCTACGTCTAATTCATAACGCTACTTTTCACTGAAATGGTGAAATCCTCTGGAGTTGTAAAGACAAGGTTGATATTTTTGTTAGTTGCTGACCCACTTCTCAGATGTTCATTGTAAAACAGGAGACTTTAAAGAATTGCCGTCACTGTATCACATGATAGCAGCCACGTCTTTATCACTGTCCTAAACATATCAATCCAAACGTGATGCCCTCTTGGGGAAACATCTTCTGAAAGAATAACGTTATGTTGTTGTTGTTACTGACATCTCATGACAAGATAGTTAGTGTTCACTTAATTTACACCACGCCATTATGTTTCCACTCAATCAGGTAAAAGGGGATCACTGCATGGCTTATTTGTGAACATGAAAACCCTCAGATAATAAGCTAACAGTGAGACATTCCAATAAAGCATTCATTGTACCTCGGCATGCCATGGAAGCAGCCATTTTGTTTGTAGAAATCCAGAAGTCACTTCCGGTCCGAGAAACGGGAAGTAGAATATCATCCAGTGAGATTTCGTTTTACAATAAAGCTTCTCGAAGTGGCAGCCATACTGTCTGACTTTAGCGGTGAAAGAGAAGAAAAATTCTTAATGTTTACAGCTGCTTAAGCCACATTGAATCAGAATTTGTTCGGTAGTAGTCCTCAATGAAGGTAAGGTGGTTATCCAGCTGTCGGAGAATTGGTTGTATATGAATAGAGCACGGCCATGTGTCATTTGATGATCTGACGATCTGCAGATCTCAGGAGCTGATGACTGATAGTTTAGCATATAGATCTGTGTACTCTCAGTTTTTTTCATCTGTGCATGGACTGGATGTTTGTTTACATTGAGATTAGTGTACAGAAAATCAGAAACACTTACAGATGGTACAAATGCAATGTATCACTTTGGACGATGGAATCCATGTTACCTAAATGTAGTCCGAGATTGCTCTGGCGTTGGGATTTGCATTAGAAATGACGTTATCGCTCAAAAACCACGTCCCGAGCGCTGCATTTTACTGTCTCTCTTTTTTACATATGTGCCCATTGATTAATGTCATGCAAGGCCTTACTGAAGTACTTGCACTGAATGCAGATAATCTGTACACTTTGGCATATGGTTGGCTAAGGCATTATTCTCAATCAAATCAGTTTGCCATTGTCATTATAAAAGATCAAATTTAGCTCCATGGCTGTGGTTTATTCTTGGTTATCTGGTTTCATCCACCCGGTTTGCATAATCCGAGTGAACAGTTTTAGCCTGTTGTTCACCCTCAATTAAAAAATAATCAAACTGTGTAGATTCTTGGACTTTATGACATATAGGTGTGTAGATGTAGTTTGTCAACGCACCCAGTGCAGTGTCATTTGTATGTTTTTTTCTTTTTGGATAAATTTGCATTTGAACGTGTATTTCATATGTAAAAGAAGGTTGAAGATTAAGGGTGTTTTGAAATATGCTACTGTGAATGTACTTGCAATGGCAAATTATTGGCATTGCTTCAGTTACTTCATTACTTCAGTTCCTGTCAATATATTTACATGTAAGATGACAAACTTGCAAATGCCTTTTTTAGATAGGGCACAAATATTCCCAGTGGCTGCCTTGTAAACAGTAGACCCGGGACCCAATCCTAAACAAAGACATACTGAAGTCCTTGTAATATTGGTGCTACATATATCTGCAATGTGTCCGGCTTTGCACAAGGAGATAACCCAAATAATATAAGCAAGTCAATGTTGCAAATATGACAAACCCATGGTTCAAAAGTTTAGAAATCAAACATAACATTTCTAATGCTATAAATTACTGACACACATGGTAACATAGCAATTGGACGACTCTACCCAAATTGTATCATCTACTGACTGACCATGCAAAGCTAATGTGGCACAAGGACACCAGATTATCTTACATGTTCTGTGTCATGTTAGTACACGGATCACAGCAGTATCCAATACACAAAGCTGGCACATGGACACCAACTCATGCCATCTTATTACATGGAACACAGCAGTAGCACATACACAAAGGGCTAAGGTGACACATGGACACCAGCTCATGTTATCTTATTACATGGAACACAGCAATAACACATACACAAAGGGCTAAGGGGGCACATGGACACCAGCTCATGTTATCTTATTACATGGAACACAGCAATAACACATACACAAAGGGCTAAGGGGGCACATGGACACCAGCGCTCATGTTATCTTATTACATGGAACACAGCAGTAGCGCATACGCAAAGGACTAAGGTGGCACATTTTGGACACCAGCGCGCCTTTCATCGTATTACATGGAACACAGCAATAGCAAATACACAAAGGGCTAAGGTGACACATGGACACCAACTCATGTCATCTTATTACATGGACCACAGCAATAGCAAATACACAAAGGGCTAAGGTGACACATGGACACCAGCTCATGTTATCTTATTACATGGAACACAGCAATAACACATACACAAAGGGCTAAGGGGGCACATGGACACCAGCTCATGTTATCTTATTACATGGACCACAGCCGTAGCACATACACAAAGGGCTAAGGGGGCACATGGACACCAGCTCATGTTATCTTATTACATGGAACACAGCAATAACACATACACAAAGGGCTAAGGGGGCACATGGACACCAGCTCATGTTATCTTATTACATGGACCACAGCCGTAGCACATACACAAAGGGCTAAGGGGGCACATGGACACCAGCTCATGTTATCTTATTACATGGAACACAGCAATAACACATACACAAAGGGCTAAGGTGACACATGGACACCAGCTCATGTTATCTTATTACATGGACCACAGCAGTAACACATACACAAAGGGCTAAGGGGGCACATGGACACCAGCTCATGTTATCTTATTACATGGAACACAGCCGTAGCACATACACAAAGGGCTAAGGTGACACATGGACACCAGCTCCTATTATCTTATTACAAGGACCACAGCAATAGCACGTACATGAGGGCTAAGGTGGCACATGAAGAAAAACTGATGTTATCTTATTACAAGGAACACAGCAGTAGCACATACAGGAAGAGCTGAGGTGGCACATGGATGGCAGCTCGTACCTCTCATCCTCTTACCCGGAACACAGCGGTAGCACATACACAAAGTGCTAAGATGGCACATGGACACCAGCACGTTATCTTATTTCATGGAACATAGCAGTAACACATACACGAAGGACTAAGGTGGTACGTCGACACCAGCTCCTGCTCCTCGTAATACATGGAACACAGCAGTAGCACATACATGAAGGACTAAGGTGGTATGTCGACAACAGCTCCTGCTCCTCATAATACATGGAACACAGCAGTAGCACATACATGAAGGACTAAGGTGGTATGTCGACAACAGCTCCTGCTCCTCATAATACATGGAACACAGCAGTAGCACATACATGAAGGACTAAGGTGGTATGTCGACACCAGCTCCTGCTCCTCGTAATACATGGAACACAGCAGTAGCACATACATGAAGGACTAAGGTGGTATGTCGACAACAGCTCCTGCTCCTCATAATACATGGAACACAGCAGTAGTACATACACGAAGGACTAAGGTGGTACGTCGACACCAGCTCCTGCTCCTCGTAATACATGGAACACAGCAGTAGCACATACATGAAGGACTAAGGTGGTATGTCGACAACAGCTCCTGCTCCTCATAATACATGGAACACAGCAGTAGCACATAACACAGAGGACAAAGGTGGCATATGTGAATGTGCTACTGAAAGTACTGAAATTCGGTGTAAAACACCAATCTGTCATAATATTTCATGCATGCCTAACACTTTATATTGGGAAGATAAACGGCACAAGCTACATGTGACCCTTGACTGTTTGTGTTGCTTATCTCTTGCAGTTCCCTATACTGTCATGCCGAAAGAAAAATATGAATCACCTAATCCCCGAAGATCCCATACCTTTATGTCAAGTGAAGATCAGGCACTGGGTAAACGATCAACATGGTACGAGCTGGAGATCACAGGTAGGTTGCGTTACTTGCACATGGGTTCACCTTCACCATGCTTCACATGTATTTATCAAGCTGATGCAGTATGATTGTGTAGGCATAGGTTTGGTCACAGATGTTAACTGCAATAAATATTTATTTTTCAAACAGAGTGTATTCGAATTTGGTAATAATTATGTTATTTGAATTTCCAAGGTCACATGTATTTTTAATATTTTGTCTGAAACATGTGAGAAGGTCACGAGAAACAATTAATTAGCAGTGGCTGAGAAAAATTAAATCCTTCTGTAACCAAGATGATAAAACTGGCTTAACACAATGACATAATGCGTTGTAAAAAAATTTTAATAACACTGGCATAAAGGGTAAATGCTGACACGTCAGGGGAAGGCTATTAAATACAGTTTGATCGTTCAGGAAAATGATTTTGATTCAGACTTTTACACTTAGTTCGACACGCACATGTATTTGGATCTGTCCTCTGCTTTGACTTCTGCTATGGATCGGTAGCAAATTCTGCTGTCTGCATTTTTATCCTGTACTTCTTTTCATATTTTATGATATATCTTGAAGCGACTAAGAACTAATGCTATTCTGTTGTGTTTTCCAGGCACTGTGCGAAACATCTCGCCGGTATTGTGGCGCCTGCAGCATTTGACATCGTTGTATTTAAATGACAATTACCTGACCCGCCTCCCTCCAGACATCGCCAAACTCACTCATCTCACATACCTGGATCTCTCCTCCAATAAACTACGCAGCCTTCCGGCAGAGATTGGAGACATGATTCACCTCAGGGAGCTTCTTCTCAATCACAATTTCCTGCGAGTCCTGCCTTATGAACTTGGCAAACTCTTCCAGCTCCAAACGCTAGGTAAGCACACTGCCAACTCTCCAGATGAAATCTGCAAACACATCTATGTTGAAAGTGTCTTATGTGAACATGCAGGGAACTAATGGCATTACTAACTCATTGCTAAACTCCTTTTGTATCTCAGACTTAGAGCGGGCTTGTTGCGGTAAGATGGTGCTATAGGTTTGTCTGTCTGTTGAGATCTTTATATCCATGTTCGGGCCTAAACTCAGGTTGATTGATTGTGGAATTTTTGGTGGATGCATACTTCATCTAGGGTGAGGATGTGTAGCAACTTTTTTTTTTTAGAAAATTTCCATTTCCAAGGAAACTGCTTCGGTGCCCTAGAGGCGAGAGCATCCACCTCGTCCTGGGGAGATCCAGGATCAATCCCAGATCAGGTCATGTCAGAGAATTTACAAATGAACTTGTGGCTGCCTTGCTTGATGCTCAACGCTGAGAGGTTGTTAGAGCAAGGAAACATGGCTGGTTGGCCTGGTGTCAGGATAATGTGACTGGGTAGGGTGGTATATCTGAAGTCTTTGGCATATAGTCTTTGGTTGGGTGTAAATTATTGAGCTCATCTGAAAACGATGTTAATTCTGATCTCAATGCAGATTAGGAAAGAATTAAACATTTTAGGCAGATTGTTACAGACTTTGAATTCATCATCATGCACATAGATTGAGGGAAGCATTTAGTTATACATCCAGTATGAATACTGAACGATGTGCCGGCAGGGTGAAGCAGGCATTGTGTTCATAGCTGGATTAAAACAGTATTTAGATACTGTTACTTTCACTTAAGCCAAGTTTCAGTCTTATACCAAGAGAGGGAGTTACCTTGATTCTCCAGTTTCCATTGCAGGATATGATCATCTTAGTCAGGTTCTCCCTGTTTCCATTGCAGGATGTGATCATCTTAGTCGGGTTCTCCCTGTTTCCATTGCAGGATGTGATCATCTTAGTCGGGTTCTCCCTGTTTCCATTGCAGGATGTGATCATCTTAGTCGGGTTCTCCCAGTTTCCATTGCAGGGTGTGATCATCTTAGTCGGGTTCTCCCTGTTTCCATTGCAGGATGTGGTGATCTTAGTCGGGTTCTCCCTGTTTCCATTGCAGGATGTGATCATCTTAGTCGGGTTCTCCCAGTTTCCATTGCAGGATGTGATCATCTTGGTCGGGTTCTCCCAGTTTCCATTGCAGGATGTGATCATCTTAGTCGGGTTGTCCCTGTTTCCATTGCAGGATAGGATCATCTTAGTCGTGTTCTCCCTGTTTCCATTGCAGGATGTGATCATCTTAGTCGGATTCTCCCTGTTTCCATTGCAGGATGTGATCATCTTAGTCGGGTTCTCCCTGTTTCCATTGCAGGATGTGGTGATCTTAGTCGGGTTCTCCCTGTTTCCATTGCAGGATGTGATCATCTTAGTCGGGTTCTCCCAGTTTCCATTGCAGGATGTGATCATCTTGGTCGGGTTCTCCCAGTTTCCATTGCAGGATGTGATCATCTTAGTCGGGTTGTCCCTGTTTCCATTGCAGGATAGGATCATCTTAGTCGTGTTCTCCCTGTTTCCATTGCAGGATATGATCATCTTAGTCGGATTCTCCCTGTTTCTCGGTTACATGTAAATCTGAAAAATTTTGAAAAAGTTGAAGACTTATTTTGTACATTGAAATGAAACAATATGTATTTGTTTGTTGTTTAGGTTTGAAAGGGAACCCTCTGTCATCTGATATCATGAATGTATACAATGAACATAACGGGACCACAAAGTTGCTGACCTTCATGCTGGACAACCTTGCAGGTAGGTCATCTTCATGTCCTCCCTAAGAGATCCTTACACCAAAGTTCTCTCAGCTCAGCACTATCAGATGCTAGATTAGATTTGATTGACAGGAGCACAGTGGTAAGGAGCAAGGAGCTCACATTGTATGGCATGTATTGAGAGTTGAAAGCATTATCCAACTGCTGGCTGATATTTTGTATTGTATCCAACCTGACAACGTATGAGACTTTGGGTAACCATCGTACATTTTATAAAACAGAAATGTTTTTGATGATGACATTACACTCAGTCAAGCAAATGTACTTGTGTAAATTCAACAAAATGATACTGGATTTAGCCTTGGCCTACTTCCAGCCATTATTTGATAGTATAACATGCAGGCTGTCGTAATGTCACACGTATGTGCACTCTGACATCATTATGCTTTGCATCCATGGGTCATTTGTAGGCTGCCCTATGTCATAGAAGCCCAAATGTACATGTGTCTGTTATAAGCCAGATCAGTGTCCCAACTATCCATGTTAGTTAGATATGACTAGCTGTTCTGTTTACCTCCCTCTGCAGATTCTGCAGCAGTTGTAAAACAATTGAAGATAAATTTTGGTAAAAGTTCTGTGTGGACTGATAGCATAAACAATTTATCGGAAAGATTGATTTGGTTAGAATCTTCTACTGGTCATACTGGGAAAGTGGGACCAGTTTATTTCATTCACAAATTTCAAACTTTTCCTATACCTGTATGAGATATGCTTCATAGGGCAGGGAATTTGTTGGAATAGCTGGTTCAGCCTGAGACCATGAACTGGCTTGTAGAGTGCATGCTAGTGTCGTCTATGTATTTGAAAATATGGGCTTTACAAGTTAAAAATATAGTTGTATGTAGCTCTCTTGAACTGCTATATTTCGGATTGAATATAGTTGTATGTAAATCTCTTGAACTGCTATATTTCGGATTGAATATAGTTGTATGTAAATCTCTTGAACTGCTATATTTCGGATTGAATATAGTTGTATGTAAATCTCTTGAAATGCTATATTTCGGATTGAATATAGTTGTGTGTAAATCTCTTGAACTGCTATATTTCAGATTGAATATAGTTGTGTGTAAATCTCTTGAACTGCTATATTTCAGATTGAATATAGTTGTATGTAAATCTCTTGAACTGCTATATTTCAGATTGAATATAGTTGTATGTAAATCTCTTGAACTGCCATATTTCGGATTGAATGTAATGAACATGCTACATAGTAGAAAACTGTAGAAAAGTTTGTCCTTTTCTTGCAGTTGTCCCAGGGAAACTGTGATATATGCTTGTATGTTATCTTTTTGTATAGGTATATATGCTACCTGTTTAAGTGTGATATGAAAAGCATGTATGCAAATTAAAAAAGATCAGAAGTACACATGGACATTTGTTAAGCTTTGTGTTGAAGACTGTTAGTACATATATAAGAGAACTGTAACCAGGGCTTTATGGGCTGACAATAGAAGTCTTTGTCAGTACATGTACAGTTTATAGCACAGTAACGAACATAAAAATGTCTCATGAGAAATCAGGTTTTTCATGAACTAACTTTTAAACCACATTGTGTTTTATGGTGTGAATGCATTATAATTCCTGACACAAGTTAATGAATACAAGTCTGTATTGTAAGAAAGCAGATTGAGAATGAGCCTTTGTTGCCAGATTCAGGTAAAGGCAGACTTTTCTTAATTTTGACAGTTTAGGGTAAAAAGTAAGTTGCCTATAACTCTTCCTCGAAACATCAAGCCTTGTACACATGGAAGCCTTTTCAGGGGAAGTAACTCCTGTTGCACTTCAGCATTACCAGCTTGTTGACCTAATTCCATTTGGGCAGAGGGATATGTAAATGATCATGTTTTATGTATGAGATACAAGTATATGTGTACATGTAGGGGCAAGAAAATTGATCGTATTTCTGAGCACCAGGCATTTTAGATTTAGACAGACTTATGTGTTTGGCAGGATTTTGTGCAACATTGTGTTATTTGGAGAGTAAATTGTGGATGTTTGTTGATGCTAGGAATTGCCAGGTGAATGTTTGAGAGCTGTATAGGTCTCAGGCATACGTTAGACCATGTGACATAAAAATCTGGGTGCCTCTCGCCATGACTTAGTTCTGTGTCAATTTTCCAATGTGTTTTTGTAATGTTTTCCAACACTGGGCCAGGCACACGATTTACTAATCAATTTTCCCTAGGCACCAGGGATGTATCAGATATTACGTTTGCTTTGATGATCTTTTATAATAAGAGAGGTGTATTGATTGTAACAGGGGGTCACATTTCTAGCCTTGTTGTGAGTAGGGAGAGCATCTGTGGTAAGTTGTGGCTGATGTGTGAGTATGTGTGTGTGTGTGTGTGTGTACAGGCCACTAGGACAGCACATGCCTCCCACAGCTCTCTCCGCACTCTCTCACACACCAGTAACCAGACTCCAGAACTGCATGTAAATCACATACACCATTGTTTTAATTCTGCTGCCTAACCATAAAATGCTGACAAAACATCACAAACAAAATGTGAAATCTCCTTATTATTGCACTGCTGACAGTAATAAAACATGGTTTTGTAGCATGTCAGTGGGGTCTCCTTCTGTAAATATGCTTACAGCTTGATGTAAGTTAGTTTCTCTAAAAGTAGGGCATACAGGACTGCTTTGAATTTATTGTGTTTTGATTTTGTGCATCTCTTTTTAATGACCTTTTGTGTATAGAATTCCTTAAGGGGTTGAGATGTGCGGAAACACCCCCTTTCAATTGGACCCAGAAGATTTCCGTTGTAAGGAGGCTAGATGGGGTTGTTTTGCGGGTGTGGGCTCAATAAATGATCTGCTAAATATTTAACCTGGCTTAAGACCTCTGTTACCTGTGGGATATGTTGGGGGACACTGCCTGAATTTAAAAGCCCACGTAACTGTTTATAAGAGGAAACAGAGACAGGAATATGTGTCAGAAAAAAGTATCAGAACGAGATGTTCATACATTTTCTAGCATGTTATTGTTTGAAAATATGTATGGATGAAGCATAGCTGCCACAACACAAACTGAGCATGTTGATAAGTGAATGTCTGTGTTGTTTATATGTGTTGTTGAACTTGGTCACATCATATGTAGAAAAACATGTTTATTCCCTGATGTTCAAGCAGCTATGCTGGATCATGTGATATATACCCATACTGTGCCTTTGCTATGTTATGTCGGGACTTTTGTCTGCAGTGTTCTCTCCCCCACACACCCAGGTATTCATGAGCGATGGACTTGACCTGTAAGGGGCTGTGGATACATAAGATGCTATATGTAAAAATGCTGATTTCATGCTTGTCCAGTGCCTTCATCCCCTTACACGACAGATATTTATCAATGTACGTTCTACTCTGGTTATCTAGATCCATACCTGTGTTAATGGGGCGTGTCTGCTGCCTACAATATATCTTAAGAAGTGAAGGGCAGTGATTTCCCCTAGGGCACTGCCCAATTTCTCCTACCAACTAGTGTTACTATACTGATAACATTCTTGAGTAGGATGTAAACAGGATGTATTGTAACCAGCAACTTACACAGTGGTACAAAATCAAATCTCGGGAACAGTCAATCAGTGTTAGTCTGAATGAACCATTATTTCATCATTTGCCAGGTCACATTCAGTGGGTTGACACATCACATTGCACGTTGTCAGTTATGTAATCATGGATTATATGAGTTTCCTTTAATGGGATCAGGGAGATTAGCTTATGTAATTACATTTGGCAAATTTCGATGAATTGATAATGAGAACAGTTGAGTTTTATATGAAGATGGTGTTTTTGTTAGATTCGGTATCAAATCAATCTGAGAACAAACCAAGTAAGGGATCAGGTATGGAGGTTAAATGTATTTGAAACTAGCCTTGCAGAAATTAAGATGATTAAAGGACCTCTCTGGACAGAATACAAATTGCATAGAAATATTACAATGATATGAAAGAAATCCTACGGAGTAAGCCTAACACTATGTTTCAAAAGGATTTTGATGAATAACACTATTTAACCCATATAACCAAAGATTCCTTGAAAAACAAAATCTTCGGCTGTGTCCATGAAATTTTCCTGATGTGACGTAATAGTATTCCTTCTGTGACGTTGAATCAGGCAGATGTGACGTTGAGTAAAGCAGCTATGCGTCAAGAGCGTTTTGAAAAGACAGTGTCATTTGTGGATACATGTCAGCAGTTGATGACGTCATGTGTTCGTTAGTGACATCACGCCAGGAAGGGACTGAAATACTTTAAATATTTAGGTCCATATGCTAGAAGGTCTGGGGGGCCATCGTGACTCAGGTGGTTAGTGTGCTAGCGCAGCGTAATGACCCAGAAGCCTCACACCAACGCGTTTGCTGGGAGTTTCAGTCCAGTTCATGCTGGCTTTCTCTCCGGCCATATGTTGGGAGATCCGCCAGCAACGTGCTGATGGTTGTGGATTTCCACCTGGCTTTTCTCGGTTTCCTCTCAACATTATGCTGACTGTTGTCACATAACTGAAATATTCGGTGAGTACAGTGTAAAGCACCAATCAAATAATTAAATAGAAGGCCTGTTCTATGCGTCCATGCTTTAACAATGTAAACTGAAATAGTTTGGTAGTCTGAAATTTGCTGCTGTCAGAATAGAGGTATTTTGAGGTATAATAGAGTATTACATTGCATTAATTTTTTTTTCTGACAAGTATCTCATACCTCGAAATCTGATGAGTACGACTAGCATGATGTAATGTTATTTTATAAGCAGAGGTTTTATCTTCAGTATAAACTTATGGAAATAATGTGTGATGAAGGAGAAAAGCTTAAATCCGAAAGTCTGCGTTGTACTTTTCTGTGACCCATTGAACATAGGTAGGACCCATTAAATACTGCCTATTGATTGAAATCACTGCCTTGTCAGGCATGCAGTGGGCATCTAGCGTTGTGTTTGTGTGATAACTGGATGCTGGCGAATGGCTGCACCTTGCGTGCTCTCAGGGATGGGCAGTGTTCTAGGTGTGGAGGGGACAGGGCACAAATTTCGCCTCTCCAGCTCAGGGATTTTTATGACTTCAGAACAGATGTTAATCACTTTCATGGAAGCTCTCTGGGTCCGGAAATGTGACATCATGTGAAGGTGACCTTTTTTGTGCCCCATGCTCCCCCTTCCTCTCCTGTTTCATAATAGCTTCTCTCAGCGTGTGACAGGAATAGGCTGCAGGTCTCTGTGACTCTTTAGAGTTACATTGACCGACTGTTCCTAATGGAGGAAGAAAGACGCTAGGTGGTAGTGGTTCACCCTTTTTTAAGTGTTACACAAAAAAAAAATAGAAGAGGACATGTGATATGCACATAATAAAAAGGTAACAAGTATTCAGTTTTACTTTGCACCAGGCAAAATCCTCTGCTTTGATTGGATAGCATTGGTCACGTGTCAGACATGTATAACTCTATATGCTGCAACAGGTGCTATATGCGTCTCGACAGTAGGGAGAACACCATGATGTATCAGTTACACTGTGACACAGCAAAGACGCAGTGTCACAAAGCATGATATCATGACATGCCGTCACAAAGGAGTGTTGATACAACATTCTCAGTAACGTTATGACGTCTTAATTCCCAGATCACTGCTTGGTAATTCAAAACTCGACGCAACTATTCAGAAAACACCTGTACCTTCTGGCCTTTTAGTTGGAGGAAGGCTATTCAGGAAACACCTGTACCTTCTAGCCTTCAGGGGCAGTAAATCTATTCAGAAAACACCTGTACCTTCTGACCTTAGCTAGGCCTAGCCTTCAGGGGCAGTAAATATATTCGGAAAACACCTGTACCTTCTGACCTTACCTAGCTCTAGCCTTTATGGGCAGTAAGGCTGTTCAGAAAACACCTGTACGTTCTAGCCTTTAGGGGCCTTGCTGCCTTACCAGAAGAGCAGAGGATGTATGCACTACATAACTACCATAGCAGACATGTACATTTCTTTGTATTGTAGCCATGTTAATAACATACATAATGCACAGTTACACCTGGTTGTAAGCAGACTTTACAATTTAATTCATTAACATTTTTTAATTACACATTCTATACAATATGATATGCGTGTGTTTTGAATAAAGTTCTGTGATGTATACATGTATATATTCAGCGGACTTGTTATGTGACATATCATGAGAGACAACAGAAGAAGTCATATCTAAAATGAGGAATCATGTTTATGGTCCAGTGAGTGTTGTCCAGATCAGTTTGCTGCCATGCACTTGTGACATTATAAAGCATTCCAGCAGCCACATTATATGTGGACTAATATTTACCAAACCATGAATTAAGATATTGTATAGAGTAATTCTACCTACCCAATAAAAAACAACCTTGCCCAAAATGATCAAAATTGACTTGTTACCCAAAACAAACAAGTTTTTAATTTTGGTCTAAGGTATACTGCTGTGGTGGATTGAATCAGCATAATCACTAGGAGGATAAGTGATCTGTGTATATACATATGTGTTGTATCTGTCCCTTGTACACCTGCATGGGGTAACAAAGGGCCTTGTCTGCTGTTGTAAGCACACCTGCACAGGTACACCTGTGCAGATACACTTGCATGAATACCGTACCTGATGGTGGGATTTACCTTACGTCTTGGGTTAATGTAATCCTTGGAAATTAATACACCTCCCAGTTTATCACTAGCCAGTGGGAAAGCGCAGTGAAAATAACTTGGTCAATAGCATGGTCAGAACAGTGAGCGAGCCCAACACACTACACTATACAGTCCATGTTATCGCATAGGTACTGATCGTTTAAAATGCCGGAAAACCGATGTCAGCATATTAAAATAAATGTTGTAAAGGAATTGTCAGATTTTGTGAAATTTTACCTGTCCCATTTTTTCATATCTGATAATAAGTGAAAGAGTTACGATTTAGTTTAATTATATGACAACGAATACCATCTGTTTTGTCACTGCAATGTATGTAGCTTTGTACGGAGATCACTTGTCCACTACTATGGTGTATATAGCCAGTCGGTATCCAGGCCGTTTATTGTGTGAGTTACCATTTGTCTTAGTTCCGAAACCGGACAGGGTTATGGAAAGAGAAAATCTTGTGAGTTATTCCTGCGATTTGTACGAATTCGTGGAAATGTGAATGTGTCATGGTAACTGAATCTGATTAAATCTGAGGGTAAAACTGAAAGTACCTCCTTATAGTTACCAGATGTGTATGTTTAAATCTGTACATTTATATGGTTATGGTGTATTTAATTAAAAAGATTTTTTCAGGTCTCTGAGCCTTTTTAACAAATATGCATTTGACAGAGGTGCATTGTCAAATCTAATTTATACATGTTTAGCTGTTTGGATGGTGTTGGGTGTTTTCCTCCTACACATGCCCGCCTTCCCTAAGGTGGATGGGGATTTGCATTGGGAATTCTTCACCTTAATGCCTCTGGATAATAGATGTTATTAATAATCTCCTCTGCTGTAAAAGTAAAAGTCTTATGTTTTCGGCATTGTGTTATCACCTGATTATTTAAATTACATACTAAACAGAACCCTTTCTCTTACAACTGCTGCTGGCACAGCTATTTAATGGAATGGTCCTTTGGTAATGCTGTTGCCCCATTTGGGAGTAAGCACGTTGGTCATGGGGAATAAATAGAAAATGGAGAGTGCCTTCAGTTGTATGTCTGCTCTTACACGTTTTCATAAAGAAATCTGGAAAATGTGCTGGAAATGTTACGATACAGTAAATCACCCAGGATTTCAGGGAATTTTCGCAACGACTTATCACACTGACTTCTTTACTGAGGTGTTAAAATCTTAGGTGATTTATTGTGAATCTGTCTTTGCCATAGTTCGTGCAACAAGGTGAAAAGTGCCATGAACCTACACATACTACCACTAGTTATCTCTTTTCTGTCACATTTTCTTTAATGTTGACACGGCATTTGATCACTTCAAGGTTTGCAAAGAGTACCTGAGTGAGTAGTTAGCCAGATATGTAGTTAATGTTGAGCAGATACAACAATAAAGTTTAAAAATTCCATGATCTAACTTCAAAGGCAATAGGAATTAGACTAATGTTAGAAAAAGTTATAGATCAGGGTGATTTCTGGTAGGCAAACGACATGTACATGTAGGATATGATTAGGTTTTTGTCTGTAGGATTTATCCCAGCTGGAAAATAAGATTAGGTCCTGTTTGAAGAAGGTGTTAGCTACATGTATTTTATAAGCAGGCAGGATGAGGAGAAACAGAGAGAGTACCCAGAGTTTTCCTTCAGCTTGTCAGTTCAGTGTTCAGTGTTCAGGCAATATTTACCTGTGGTACCATACCATCTGTGCAATCGTTACCTGTTAAAATCTAAAACATCAACAGCTGTTGATGAATATTTCATTTGTCTAAAGCTGAGTGCCAGCTTTTCATCTGGTTGAGAATAAGATAAAGGTTAAATGGCAAATCTGAACATAGCTCTGGCCAGTTAGTCAGGAGGTGACAGATTCATTAGTTTAATAGTGAGAACATGTCATCCACGTGCGAAAACTAATTATGGCCAACTACTCTTAAAGAAAAGATATCTCATGATCATTGCCCCACATAACTGTCATCCTTCATCCTTGCTTATCGTAGTTCTCATCGCCACTCTCTGATTCATAGATTTGGCTTAATGACTTTTTGACGAGTTAAGTTAGTTAATTGCCATCACAGTGCTCTTCCACACTCCTCACCCCATTAAGTCACTTTGACATCAGGTATGTTAACGTAAAACATCCAGCCACAATGTCACTGACAATAAGGCCATTAATACTGGTTCTTCATGTAATGTGGCTGTTACTGGTTCTCCCTATAATGGCTGTTACTGGTTTCACATATAATGTGGCTGTTACTGGTTCTCCCTATAATGGCTGTTACTGGTTTCACATATAATGTGGCTGTTACTGGTTCTCCCTATAATGGCTGTTACTGGTTTCACATATAATGTGGCTGTTACTGGTTTTCCCTATAATGGCTGTTACTGGTTTCACATTTAATGTGGCTGTTACTGGTTCTCCCTATAATGGCTGTTAGTGGTTTCACATATAATGTGGCTGTTACTGTTTATCCCTGTAATTCCTGTTACTGGTTTGCCATGTATGATGTGGCTGTTGCAGGTTCACCATGTAATGGCCGTTATTGGTTTCTCATGTATTGTGACTATTTCTAGTTCATAGTGTAATGGCTGTTCATGGGCTTGTCCTTTGCCACTTGTGGATTCCATTCATTCAACCCTTCCCCCACCCCAAGGACCACACTTATCTTGAACTTATTCCAAAACATAACTGGTAATGGATCAGTCACTCATTTTGTGACTCTGATGTTGTTGATAACCCAGTGCTAAAGTAAGTGGTTTGTTTGACTTCTTCTGGGCAGGATGGGCCTTGAAGATGTTCTTCAACCTTTTCAACCACCACTGAAAGGAATATTTCATATTTTCTTGGAGAACTGTAGGGCGTAGAGAAATAATTCTCATAGTTTTATAAAGCTTATACCTGTGGTGGAATCATTTGGCTTTATTTTTACTAGAACCATATGCATAAAGTACCCTTTAAAAACTGCTTTAATGATTGAAAAGGTTGAAGATTTACAGTATTGCATTTTCAGTCTTAACTGAAGTCTTTCTGGAATTAAAAGTATACAGAATTGCTGTTGAAGGTATTGTGCATTTATTCAGGCACAACCAATGCTACAGGCTATAACCCACAGTCAGCCACAGTACACATTTCTAGCTGTACAACTGGGTCAGACCAGTGGAACTTGTGGTGATACGGGTGCCCTAATGGTGTGTATCCGATTGCCAGCAGTTTTCCCATCCCAAGAACAAACAGTCCATTCGTTTAAAGTTGTTGTCTGTTTTTTAGTTTTAGATTACCCTTTGTGTGACCTGTAAAGTGTGTTGGTGAATTCTCAGGAAGGGTTTGATTAGCTTGAACATTTGACATTTAGATTTAATTTCATAGTTTTGCTGAGTCATTGCAGCAGATTTGATCTCCAGAATTTTATGCAGGCCATTTGTGCTGGTAATGCTGATTTCCATTATAGTATGTTCTGTAGTGGTCTTGATATCTTTATATTCCATTGTTACACCGGTCTTTGGATAGACCCCAGTACTAGTTGCATAGGCCCTAGTACTAGTTGCATAGGCCCCAGTACTAGTTGCATGAAGCAGTGCATCATTAAGGACTTTCTTTACTTCCTGTTTTCATGGCTGGTTGCATGTCAGGCGACATCTTTAGCAAAACGTTTATATATACTCACATTTTCAATTTTTAACGGTCTTCCACCACAAGGCAGTTGTAGATTACACATTGTAGATCTGGGTCAGTTGTCTATGGGAATTCCTCTATCATACCTTAACATTTTCAACATTTATCATTGTTTTCAGAAAATGGATCTGTACAGTTTTGTAAAAGCTCTGCCTGTTAATTTTTTTTTCAATATATGGAGGTTGTTATGACAAATGTTGGTGTGTTGGACTTTTTTTTTTCGGACTTGGTTTATGAGTGTTGAGAGTCTTACCAGACATTCTGTCTGAACCGGCCAAAGAGGTATCATGGGGACCTGGGCATGTATGTGAGACCAACTGTGTTGGGTCAGCGATTTCCACTCTGTCCCCAAGACATGTGACAGTCTGGTATAATAGCCCTATGCTGGCCTCTGAGTAACCCTTCTGTTATGTGTAGTTGAGGGCTTATCCCACCTGACCTAGTTTCCTGACCTGGCTGGTCATAAAGCAGGATTATACAGCTAATTAACCTGGCCTGTTGACCATTGAGTGAACTGACCATGCCCATTGTGGCCAGAAGCAGGTCACAACCAATTTTATGGGCTTCAGTAATTAAACAAGCAAACAGTTGGTGCCTGAAGACAGACATGTACATGTCATTGTGCCTGACAGGTGTTACAGTTCTTGGGTGGGTTATTCAGGTGCTATTTATGTGGCATCACAAGGGACATGCCGTTTTTTCTGTAGTTATTGATAAAGTTAGGAGAACAGTGAATCTGAAAGTGCAGCGTGACAATTCCTTGTTTCTTGTGAAAGCCTGTTTTTATCATATCCTTGATAGAAGCTTTCAGACACGGAGATCAGCCCAAGAAGTGCTGAGCCTGTGCACAGTCACAGGTCTGTGTCAAAACTGCATCATGTAAGGCTTGCTCTCTAACCCACTGACCTGTCCCAGTATGCATTAGATCCAGGAGATTTACATCACGCCTGTCGGCTGTAGCACCACCCTGACAGGCTTAGCAAGGGAAGTCACAAAGAAATTATTAAATACACATCCAGGCTTGGCGGCAAGGATGTTGCTCTGAAGAAAGTGCGGGGGTGGGAAAAGTGGTCTTAATAGGCCAAAGTGTCAGGTCAGCTCTTCTACTGGGCACAGTCATTGTACTGGACGCCAACACTGGTCAGGTCAGCACCTCTGCTGGGCACAATCTTTGAACTGGACACCAACACTGGCCAAGTTAGCACCTCTGCTGAGCACAATCTTTGAACTCGACACCAACACTGGCCAGGTCAGCACCTCTGCTGGGCACAGTATTTGTGCTGGACACTGACATTGGTCAGGTCACCCCTTATGTTGGGCACAGCCTTTGTACTGGACACCAGCACTAGTCAGGTCAGCCCCTCTGTTGCTCAGGTCAGTCCTTCTGCTGGGCACAATCTTTGTTCTGGACACCAACACAGGTCAGGTCAGCCCTTCTGCTAGGCATAGTCTTTGTACTGGACACCAACACTGGTCAGGCCAGCTCTTCTGCTGGGCACAATCTTTGAACTGGACACCAATACTGGTCAGGTCACCCCTTCTGCTAGGCACAGTCTTTGTGCTGGGCACCAACACTGGTCAACCCTTCTGCTAGGCACAGTCTTTGTACTGGGCACCAGCAGTGGTCAGGTCACCTCTTCTGCTGACAGTGACCAAGGTCAGTTCACCCATACTGTTGGGTACAATCTTTGTAGTGGAAACCAGGACCCCAACTTATCAATATTAGCATATGGATACTTTGATCTTGATTGAGGTGTTTCTTAGCACATGGATGATCTTGATTCACACCTGTCGTATGGCACTTGGATACTTTGATCTTGATTGAGGCCTTTCCTAGAACATGGATGATCTTGATTCACACCTGTGGTACAGCATTTAGACACTGTGATCCTGATTCATGACTTTCTCAGCACATGGATACTTTGATCTTGAATGAGGTCCGTGTAAATACATAGATGATATGGTCCTGTCTATCTAAACATGTGGATTTGTTGAAAAACTTTTTATCAGATCCATATGAACTGAAAATGTTGGCACTTGTTAGTTTGAGGTAAATGTTGATGTTATGTGTTAGTTTTGGAGGATCCATCCCTGCCTAGCCGGTAGGAAGTTTTAATTCCAGGGTCAGAGAGTATCCCTCCTGGTTGTTACCTAGACTAACTAGGCTCACTTGTTGTGTCAGCTGATTTCTGCCTCCACACCATGTAATTAGGAACAAGTCAACTGTGGGGGCACACTGGTTAACAGCTGAAGGGGAAAAGCAGCTATATTTGTCTTGCCAAATCTCCTTACCTTGATTGATTAAGCTCAATTGATCACCAATGCTTACTGAGTCTTGAGCCTAACAACCTTGACATGGGTTCACTTTGGGGTGCAGACCCCAGTAATTAGATATATACTTCTTAGCACACTTCATTGTAATTCTTTTAATAAGTGAAGGTTACATTTATTGCAATTTTTTGTTGTAGAGCTCTTAGTGATTACCTGTTCAAACACTGTGAGCCATTTGTGTTCATCATATCTGTACAGGAGCTGCGGTAGTTTTTGTTCGAAGGATTTAGTGTGGAGATAGCCATGTGCATAACGGTTGTGGAAAACAGCTGTGCTATTGTTCAGGGTGCTGCTGTATGCATTTAGCTTTTGATGGAAGATAGAGATATACCTGATATCACGCTGCAAAATTCTCCAGATATTTTTGGTCATAATATTTTTCTCTGGAGTTGTCCTAATAGATAGAGATGCGTTGATATATAGTTTGATATGCTGATCTTAACATCTCGATTTATTTGAAACCGAATAATTTTTTTTCTGATGTTCTCTGTGTGTCATTTTAATCAGTCTTTTTATCACTGTTTATAGTATGTCGATATTCTTGGCAGATTGTATCATTTCCTTTGTTCTTATAATTAGAGAATGCAGGGAAAGTTTGTGCCATGTACACTCCATCAATACACATGTTCACGTTACAGCAGATGTTGTGGGACATTCTGAACCATACATGTGTACAGCCACATGGTTGTACGAAGGGTGTATGTGCTTTCCTTTGTTTGTGGACAGGACTTGTTCCAGATTTTTCCTTGATGCTTTAGGTTGATAAAGAATCAATTCAGGTAGCTTTCAGAGTCTGTTATCATCTTCATAAATGGAAGGTGAGGTGGGGGGAGGTGGTCCACCTTCTTTATGATGAAGCCAACTGAAGCGTTTCTAACTTTGTTTGCTATCAACAGTTTTCATTTTTTTCATGGTATCAGGTGACATAGGTAAAGTCATGGTTGAGTGGATTCTCTCTCTATAAGTATAAACCAGAGCAGCCATCCATGATTGAAGACACTCTTATCATTAAACTGACACATGCAAGCAATGGGTTTTGAAAACCAAACAGATTAGGTTAGAGGACAAATTAGAATGTTGCAAGTACAAAAGAGTGTTACAGTGATATATATTTTATGTAGAAAAAATGATGGGAATTTATTACATGTTTTTTTCAAAAGTAGAATACATCATAGAAATCATATAAAAAAATAAGCTACATTCAAACTTCTTAATTATAAAAACCTGAGTTGTATTTCTTGGCAGTGAAGTATTAACTTCCTAAAAAGCACGTAATGATTTTACCATATTTCTGTCATACATTCTGCAGGTGATATATAAGCCAACTGCTTTCATGTTAAAATTTACAGTTTGAAATGGCTTAATAGATGTGTATATAGAGGCTGCATGTCTGTAACATTTGGTGGTTTTTGTTTTTTTCCACTTGTACTGTTCTTATGGCAAGTGTCTATTGAATTTGTTGTTCAAGATGTACCCATTTCTTCTAAGGTAATGGACAAATGCAGAAAGTGAGATTCACAGATTGGTTCTACCTTTATTTGCTGTTGGCGACATAAAACTTCTTTCCTATAAATGAATTTGTGTACCTCTGTATACCAGTGTTGATCAGAGCTTAGGTAGGGATCAATCAGTCCAGCTAGTCTATGGTTTGTGTGTGGCCCTCCTTCATCCAACTTCTCATTGTTTACCCAAGGTGATCTGGCCTCATTACATGTGGACAGGGCTAAGCTGGATGGTTTGTGAATTGATTCCCTGGTGTGTGGCTGGCAGGGGTTGGCCCCAGACTCCCTGGTGTCCAGGACTCTCCTTGCTGCAATCATTGACATTCGTAATCAGACAGGACCCCAAGCCTCCTGTTTGCTAGAAAAAGAGACCCGATTGGCAGGGCATGATGGGAACTAGCAGTGTGACAGAGGAAGCACACGGACTGCCTAAACCCCGCATGTTGATGTTGGCAAGGCTGCCGCCATTGTCTGTGCGGCTTCTCGACATCCCTGAGGAGTGACCGTTACAGAATCTTCGGGAGGACATAGCAACATACCTCCAACGTCAGATACTTCTCTCTTTTTGTTTTTTTTTTTTTTTTTGCTAGATTTTCACATGGGATGTGAACCTGCTGTTGAAATATCTGCTGTACACCAATTACATTACAAGTTGAGCCATGTGGAGGTCTCTGTGCTTTTG
The DNA here is from genome assembly GCA_016165875.1 of Acanthopleura granulata. NCBI lineage: Eukaryota > Metazoa > Mollusca > Polyplacophora > Chitonida > Chitonidae > Acanthopleura > Acanthopleura granulata. The sequence goes on from JABBOT010000002.1 coordinate 45,612,968, forward strand.
AGACCCCCTGTTCTCGTACCATTGAGATTCCCTGTTCTGGTTCTTTTGAGATTCCCTACTCTGTTGCCACTGTAACTCCCTACTCTGTTGCTTTTGAGACTCCCTACTTTGGTGAAGCTATTATGGAGATAAAGAATTAGAAGATAAAGTTCAAAGTAGACATCAGAGTTTCACAGTTTGACTAAATCGACATATACATGCATATACACATTACATCATTATACATAAACAGGAGAAAACTCTTTTGAATGATCATGAGGACATGCTTGTTGCATGTAGTACAAAGTTGTCAGCAGTTCATCTTATTTAGCAAGGCACCATTAGTCTGTCACTATGTTGCTCCACCAATCACAGTTGAGACAAATTGGTTGACTGTATTTACCTTTACACGGCACATTGAGACAGTGTATATGTTTACAGTAAAGCCTAGAGCAGCATATAACTGGTCACTGTTCATGCACAGTGTGAATTGTCATCGCATAAGGATATCTGTGTGCACATTTGACAGATTGCCTTTCCATGGCAAGTTGAAACAATCGTTGTATTTAACCATAGTCCATCCTGCCATAGTTGTGGTGTAAAGGATATATGTATTGTACTGGCATTATTGTCTTTACCTGCACAATCTAGTTTACAGGTCTACAAGTGTATTTCTGTGTAAAGGTGCAGTGTACAGATCTGTATCCAATGTGACAGTGCATGAGAGTATCCACCGTGTCCTATCTGCACTACCAACAACCTGCTAATGGCACAGTTTCTGGTTACATGTGTGCTCTGGCTTTTGTTGTAGAATAATGGACACATTGTCTTGTACATTTGTGTATGCAGTTCTCCTTTGTCACACACACATAAACAATATGCAGGCTGGTTTATTGTTACATTTGTATAAACAGGACCACATTAGTTATCAAGTGTGTGTTATTCATGTCTAGGATATATCTGTCTGCTATGGTAATTAGCTCAGAGGTGTTGAATATCCAGATGCCTTTTTAATATCCTGTTTGCCCCAGCCAGATGAATTATACATGATGTGAACATCAGGTCCATTGTTATATACTGTGGGTATGAAAAACCTTACGGTCTGCTCTGCCAAAAATTGCACTAAACAAGTGTGAAAGAATTAATCTCAGTTATTCTTCAGTAGCAACTTCTGGAACAGTGTTCAGCCACGTGGATAGGCATGGTCGAATTGAATTTAGTCATTTAAAGTCATTTGTTCAGTGCTACACATACAATGTGGCTTAAGAGCGGTTGTAGCAAATAATAACGAAAGAAAGTACAGTAGTATGTCTGGAAAACTTCATGTGTTGACTGACCTTGACTGCAATCCTCAGCAATGAACACAGATGTAATGTGGACAATATTCCCACCAGGCCCTGATAGCCCGGCATCCTTGCTCTGAACAAAGCCTTGAGTGGCGATCCCACACCCCACAGATCAGGCCAAGTTGATTATAGGCTTGTTTTCAGTTTCAGTTCTAGTTTCAGTTCATGAAAGATATAAAAATTGAGCAAAAATTGTTGTTAGTTATCATGGATTTAGTCATGTTACATTATTGCTGTTCCTCCCTATCCCTTTGTTTTTCCATAATTCAAGGTGGACCAAAAATTTAGAGGGCAGGACAGTTTATTGCTGGACAGGTCATTTGTTTGAGGTCTGTTTCGTGCCATACATAAGAGGTTGGTTTGTTATCAGTGAGCCATTTCCTGTCCTCATCATCATTATGGAGTTTGTATCCCTTGTCCCCTGTAGATTTTTATTGCTGGTGATCAGTGTATATCCCTTGTATGTTTATCAGAAGGATTTATGTCTGTGGTAAGTAGTAGCGGGTTTCTGTTTCTGAACATGTCCAGATTACCTCTTTAGCCATCAGAACTCCAGAAGGCAGAACATTGTTTTTCTCCTCTGTAAAAGATCTTTATTTTTTAAGCTCATTTATGTAAGTAGATTCATAAAGTGTGTAGAATATATCCTAAGGCCTGTCTGTTTTATTTCTTTTATAATCTGTATTTTTATATACACATTTCTTTTCTTTGTGACAGGATTTACTTTTAATGTTTTCCCCCCACAAAATGAAGTGACATATGAACATACATTTTAGACAAATTAATGGTGGTTTTTTTCTCTGTCTTATTTTTTTCTGTTTTTTCTTCTTTCTTTTTTTTTTTTTTTTTTTTTTTTTGTTTTTTTGCCTTTTTGTTCTTTTTCTTTCTGGCCTATTTTGTAGGGTATATGTGAATGCCAGTTGTTCTCAGTGTCACCACCAAAAGACCGTGAATATCCATAATTTCTTGTCTGACGCAATATTTTGAAATCTTATATGAGCTCAAAAACAAGAATTTGAGAATGTTCTTCTTAACCGGGATCCAGATTTAGTTGTTATTGGATTTTGATGACAAGATTCTCCACTAAAGCCTCTTGGTAATGGTTTAGAGGTGTTGTTATGGGTGTGCTGAAGTACCTGAGTGTCAGGGAAGTGTAGATGTTAGTCCTGTTCAAGGTGTTGCCATTAGGGCTTGTCACCTGCTCAGGTGATGTCCACTCTCAGCTCTGTATTATCCTCATTACACACGGGTCACTTTGGGGTCAGTTGTCACTCAGATAGAAATCTCCAATATATCACTGATGGTCATCGTGTTCAGCCCATGAGAGAAAAAAAGCTGTCAGCAGACACAGCCTATCCGATTATATACCTGTGTACCTATGGATTAAAGACTGTACAGTCTGCCCTCAGCAGCTGTATAGCCAATTGGACTGCCATTGTGAAGCTCTGAATGCCTTGAACAAACACTTTGGCAAAATCATTTATAGTAAATTTTATTCATATACTCCAAGCATTGCTATCTGATGAAGGTCACAGAACTGGCATAGTGTATCATCAGGTAGTAGCTTACAAACACTGCATTTGGACACAATGGTTTGTTTACATGTACATGGGTGCTGTATTGAGGGCTATAATGTATTTGTACAATCCCAAATTGTTTAGACACCAATGTGTACATCTGCCGGCGTATGTCCTATACTACATTTCAAAACCAACCATATCTGAACACTGAGATACATATGTGCTATACTTGTATTGTATATTATGATATATAATTATGCTGGTACTGCATAAAGTGGTACTGTGTTCTGTACTAATACTGTGTTTGACTTGTATTTGAACACTATGATATATGTCTGTTGTCTATCTTTTTCTTTCTTTTCTTTTTGAACACCAAGATTTACATAGGCTTGCACTGTATCTGAACACATACAGGTAAATGTACCTGTACGTGTGCTGGGCATTGTTTCAAGTGTGACAGCATTCATGCGTGATAAACATTAGTTTTTAGAATGAAACGCACGTGCACACAGACATATGGCATAAGATTTTCAGTTCTTTTTACTTTTTAAAAGTGTAGCACTTATATTTTGATTTCGAAACATGATACAGAAAAGTGCATTTTTATATTAATTTACTCTGATTATAATCTTGTGCAACCCAATCATGACAGACTTGCTATCTGGCAAAAACAAGTATGGTGTACTCAGCCTGATTGGATGCTGCACAATTCAGGCAGTTGTGGTACAGGAGCTGTGAAGGAAGTTTTGAAAAACACAGATTGCTTCAAGGAGGATATTTTAATCTAATGGTAAACGAAGTATGTGCACTTATTTTAAGAGAGAGTTAAAGGAATTCAAATTATATGTGTGAGCGCTTCATTTTTCATTACTTGAAATCATTTACCTTTCACAGTTCAGACAAACTAAAGCGAAGAGGAAACCTACTTTCCTGAGCAACGTGACAGTTACATTGTGTACAACTGCTCAGTTCATTGTATTCTCCAGCGCAATATACCATGTGCGTTTGCCAGATGTCAGGCACTGCAAATTATGTAAAACTTGCTTATCTTTCCCGATTCTGAGATTTTATTGAGCTGCAAAATTGTTTTTATGCTCATTTGAAACATAGGATCATGTACTACTGGAAAATTATGTTTGCTTCCAAACATGTCCTTATCTTCCACATCTGTCAGTGCATAAACATGGTATATCATGTTTACTTCAGACCTATGGAACAGAATCCCTATATGATGTAGCATTTGTTCAGAGAAGAGTTGTTAGGGTTTTGTTCAGTATTCTGGTGTAGACTCTCCCTCTGATTTTGACTGTTTCTCTGCATACATTTGTTGTCCTTGAGATCTGGACATTATTCTTACTATCGCCACATGGATTTGCCATCTTTCTTAGGTCTTTGTTGACCAACTAAAATTTATTACTTTTACATGGGAAATGCTTGAAATGTTTGCTTATTTAAGAATTTTGCATTATCGATAAATCTAGCTATTCTTAAACCAAATTGCCAAAGTATCTAGGTACTTTTGGTAAAAGAAGACAAACAGGAGAGCATAAAGACTGGCAGAAATTGTATTGCCAGGACATCCTCATATTAAATCTAAATCAACCAAGTAACAACAGGTTAGGTTGAAGATAACAAAGTCACGGATGTACGGGAGACATTGCTTCACAGACTTTGTAGTGCTGTGTGTTTTTCCTAGAAAAAAAAGCTTCAGGAATATTTTTGTGGCACCGTTCACTAGTTAACCCTTTCTTGTCCACAAAGGTTGCTTTGTTACACAGATGTAATACAGCTCAATGTGTGTTAGTATTACTCTTCATCATGTATGTACTTGCGGCATGACCTGCAACATACCATATGTTATGACTGACTGTAATGACTGAATGTTTCATATATGTCTGATCATCACTCTGGTGTCCTGGTTGACACAGTTTCTTTGCATTTGTAATGGCATGTAGTAGCAATAAAACCCTTGCATATCTTGATATTTGACTGGTTTGAGTAACTGCACTTAGCTCCCCTGTGTATATCTGTCTGGTTCAAGCACTTAGCTCATCTGTGTGTGTGTGGTACAAGCAGGTTGTGGAAGCACTCACCACACCTGTGTGTATATCTGGTACAATCAGGTGGTGGAAATACTTTCATCCACTCAATGTGTATGTCTGGTACAAGGAGGTGGAGGGAGCACTCAGCTCTCCTGGGTGTGTGTTTGTTACAAGCAGGTGGTGGAAGCAATTAACTCCCCTCAATGTGTATGTCTGGTACAAGCAGGTGGCGGAAGCACTTGTCTCCTCTGTGTGTATGTCTTGTACAAACAAGTAGTGGAAACACGTAGCTCGCCTCTGCGTGTATGTCTGGTGCAAGCAGGTGTGGAAGCACGGAGTTTGTCTCTGCATGTAAGTCTGGTGCAAGCAGGTGGTGGAAACACATAGCTTGCCTCTGCATGTATGTCTGGTGCAAGCAGGTGGTGGAAACACGTAGCTTGCCTCTGCATGTATGTCTGGTGCAAGCAGGTGGTGGAAACACGTAGCTTGCCTCTGCATGTATGTCTGGTGCAAGCAGGTGGTGGAAGCAAGGAAATAGATCAGAAGCACATAAAGATTTTAAAACAATACTGTTGATGCCAACACTTAATTTTTTCTGATAAGAAACTTATCAAACATCACAAAAAAAAATGGTCCTCTAAGGTGGATGAATTGATCACACCAAGTATGATGTGTCACTTGTAAAATGCTAATCTTGCTGTGAAATACTGAGCTACACTGTTTTGAATCCCGGCCAGCTTAAACCAATCATGAAAGCCCTTATTTTAGTTCAGCATGAATAAATAAAGTTTCTGTCCATATTTACTGTTATCTATAGGCATAAAATAGGCAGGGAAAAACTGCTAATGCAGTATCAGTCCCCTTGCACTGTCGGCATTGACAATAAAACTTACCATGGAAAAAAAAATTGAACTAATATCAGAGGATATTTTTAAGATATACACCCAGGCCTAGTTTTTTATTGTCTATTTGGTATTCATTACGGCCTCGGTATACAGTTTTTTTGTATGCATTTATTTGATGGCTAGATTAATAGAAAATTAAACCACAAATATTTAGACGCCTGTACCTGCTTATTCAAGAAAAGAAGTTGAGGACAATATGTTAAACTCATTGAATCTGTGTAACTCAGAGTCTTAGACAAAACCTGGAAAAACATGCATTAGAAGTTACATCGCAGTTTCTGCTGACGATCACGTAGAAAGTGTTGTAATGACAAGAAAGAATGAGATTTTATTTTTGTATTAGAGGTCATCTATGGATCAGTTGACTTTAAATGTTAATTAACATTTTATCCTGCTTAGCAAAATTGTGCTCTTCAAATTTGATGAGGTGAAATAAACATGTGTTTATTTTTATCTGGTCGAATGGGTAGATCAGTGGTCGTTATGCAGCTATCTTTGTGTACGTTGAAGTTAGCTAAGATCTTGTAGGGTTGTATCTGTTGCGGTGTCCACAATGTGCAGACAGAAAGTCTGCTACAATGGTGTTAGATGATGGAATCTCACTCTTGCAAGAGCATGGTCTGTATTCTCACTTGATAACTTTGAACGGAAATCGAGCATGTCAGATTTTTCAGATTTTAGAAGTAATAATTACCCATTATTCAAGTGTTGCTGAAAGCTTTAGTATTGGAAGAACTCACTTGCCAGTTCATGAATTATTTAATATATGCGTTGTCAAATGTTTCTGCCTTCGCTAGATACGCATTTTATTCACACGGTGGCTTTTTCCTTTCACAGATGTCAGATTTGTTGGAGGTTTTTTCTCGTATACATGCAGACTTTTTCCCCTGTTTTCTAGTCATAGCAGAATGTGTTTGACAGAGATTTATCCTCTGAACCTGTGGACCAGTTTTCTGACAATGTTTTGTCTCTATCTTATATTGAAAACAATGGGAATTATTGAATTTTCAGTGGGAAAAGCTTAACAGATTTTCTACATGTGATAAGAGATGTGTGAAATTAGCATCAAGCTTCAGGAGATAAAATGTAGGATTCTTCAAGCAGACATTGCCATAATATCTGCTACAATTGAAGAAATGTACTAGTTATCACAGACATTATCATATGACATTGACATGTCATATCATATGTCATAGACATTGCCATCATATGTACTCTAAACAAATAATTTGTCACAGGCATTGCCTCCCAGTCTATTCTTTGTCATAGACATTGCCTTCAAGCCTACACGTTCATGGAGACATTGCCTTCCAGTCTACTCATTGATGCAGACAATGCCTTTCAGTTTACTCATTGTCACAGGTCTGACCTTCAACTCCATACATACACATAAAACTAAGTGGTTGTTGGAAGCAGGTATCTGTAATCTGTTGTTGAGGATTATGATATGTAGAAGTATGTGCCTGTCAACAGGCTGCTGTCATTTGACTGCTGTCGTTGGACATGGTCATCTGGTCTGTTAGCCAATGCCATGTGCACTGTGTGTGCTAGAACTGTTTGAGGTTGGAGTATTGCAGTAGTAGAGCCAGTGACGTAGAGGTGAATTTCTCCTGTTGTTTCCCTGGAGTAAGGTCTTGACCGACAGTTAAGTGGAAAAGCAGGTGGATCCATTCCTTAAGCTAGCATTTCAGATTAAATTTCAGCTATAAGCACCTGCTGAATAAGGGAAAAGGGAGTTGAGAGAGGTCAGAGGCTAACACGTGCTCCAGAGAGGACTCGCTCAGTGCTGCTAAACAATCCGGACCCACTTTGCCTATATGCAGGTTATGTTGAGAATGGCGGAATATAGACTTGTGTGTATTGAATGGCCATCATCCCCAAATATTGGGCTCGCTCTTATTTCCAAATCTAATTAAAATATTTTCATTTCGAATGGGAGAAAAATGGCCATATTATGCAAGCAGTATTAATTTTGAATTTACCACATTTTTCAATTTGACAAATAATTTCTGACGTAAAGTCAATATTATTGAAGATTACTGCCCACATCAAGCCTTCATACATGCTTTGTTGTACCGTAGACTTTCTGTGCAAATGACAAATATAGATACCTGAGAAAAGAAGGTTGAAATATTATTCAAGGCATATCAAGGTTGGACACAATTACTGTTCTGTCAATAGGAAATGGGAAAAGTTTGGCATCTCAACTACTACCTTGAGTCCATTTGCCTCCTCACAACTTTTTAAGTCTACGTGGTGTCTACCTGGTTCCCGACATACGGAAACCAGGAATATGGTGCAGCAAAATGGCAATGCTATACATTATGGGTCAAAATCTTGATGGACAACAAGATTTACGTGTAAGTTTAGATTGGCTGCTGAATAGTGTCCCCCACCCGTACCCTCGGTCGGTCGGTTGCTGCAGTGTGCTGATATTGACACAGGACCACAACCAGGCTTTCAACAGTATAAAACACAAACAGGTTTACAACCTTCAAATCTGGCAGGTCGATCTTGTTAGAAACTTCACTGAAGAACTACAACTTATCTGTACAGTTTAAGTAAGCATCAGTAGAAAGGCCGTCGAAAAAGCTATGTCTAAAAATACCTCCATAATTATTGGGGGTTATTTTCCCTTTCTTAGTGAGTTAAATGTGCAGTCAGATATTTTGAATTTATGGTGGGCTTTATAGATCCTATTGATAATGTATGTTGTCACAGGACATTGTTCCTAAAAAACAAGTCAATCCTAATAATAAATCTAAAAAAAAATATGAAGGCATTTTCAGATACAGTTTTCAATGGTCTTTCCTCTAACAGTTACTTCACTTTATAGTATCTGGCCCTTTGAGTACCAATAAGAGAGGATTTTGAAGGATTGTGTGTACTGCATGGTGTACCAGTATAGTTCAGATGAGCCTGACTCGACCTATCAGTCTGTCCTGCTGGGGTGCATTGTGTCACAGAGGCTGGGCATTGGCCTGGAAATACCCATACATCAACCTGTGTGTACAATCAGTTAACTCAACTCCAGCTGAGCAGAAAAAAACACCCCAAATCCCAAACTGACTTTTTACTCTGACAACATAGTAATTGTATAGCCATTGTGTTAACTCTGGCCAGAAAGTATTACTTATTGCTGTCCTTGAAGATCATAAAAAGGTGAAAGATGTCTTCATATTTCTTTAATATTCATAGATCAAAAGACAGAATCCAGTGTCCATATCAACCTTACTTGTATATGGTGTAGACTTAAAAAATGGGAAACCATTTCCAGTTTGGTTACAAATGGCTGATTATCTGCTGATGGCACACGCCATAGTTTATCTTGAGTTTTCAGGCTGAATTTGCTTTTTGTGGGTAGAGTTTAGCAGAGATTGTATCAGAGCCCCAGTGCTCCCCCGCCTCCCCTTACAAACCCATCAGGAAGCTGCCTGCCTGCACACATTAGGCCTGAGGATTCAGGAAGCCTTCACAGGACAACATATGCTTCAGTAGCACAGAAGCTCTTACAACACTTCAGATTATATCACTGATTCAATGCACACTTTAAATTTAAACCATGAATTGGGGTCTTTAATTTCACTATCTTTTTATTAATTGTGTTTGTTTATATATACCCTGTTCCTGGGGTTTGGGACACACGCACATGTGTGTGTGCTGATGAATATCTGTTCCATGTTGCGTGCATCCTTTCTTGGGACTTCCTCCAGAAGACATCCACTGAACAGCAGGTGCTTGTTTGGGAGATATTTGAATGTCACTGTCTTGTCTATCAAACACTCTGTTATAAGCATGTACATGTATGGAGGAGATGGATTTAATAGTCTTAGGATAATACAGATTAAAATGGAAGTGAGCGACTAGCCTCAGTCAATGCCTTTGTTCTCGATTCCAAGGCAGCTCTGTCCCATTCACAGGGCCTTTGCAGGCGGACAATGCCCTGCTTTATTTGTTGATGGGCTTGAGTACTTTTTCATCAGCATTGTGGTTTTTTGGAGAGATAAAGGCTGGCTGTTCGAAAGTAGCTAGACACTGAATGCAAGTTAAACGTTTTATGCATCCCCTACAACCTGTTTCCTGGACATTGTTAACTGACTTGATTACTACGTCAATATAATCTGTATCCTTATGGGTCAATGTTTTTCCTCTAGATTATAGGTATTTTCACAAAATGACATGAGTGAATACATGAATTTGTCATGTACATTTGTTGCAAAAAAATGACTCTAGAAAGGTTGTTGTGTCAAGTTGGCGTATGATGAAAATGGTGTGATGTTCTCAGAAGATTTGCAGACAGCGTATTCCCAGTGGGGGAGAGGCGTGGGCTAGGCAGCTAGAGACACACATACACGTCACAAATCCAGGCTGTGACTAGTTCACTGGCCAGCTCGTGCAGCGGATTTAGCTAGGATTTACAAAACTCTGACGCAAGGTTGTCTCAAAAACTCTACACGTGTGTTTGATAAAATTTCCTGCTGAGTCAGTGACGATATGGGTGAAATATATTTCTGATTTTTCATAGGTATCAAGGAATGTACAAACAAAAAATTGTTCTTTGTGCTTGTGTGGTATGTGTATTTTTGTTCAAATTGGGGGATTTCTGTGGAAGAAGTTTTGCTGACAACATCCTGTAGACATCTACTGTTTGAGGATATACTGATAGCAAATTTCTTCAGAACCCCACAGCAATTTTTGTGGCTTATCTGTTGTTTTGATATCCTTATTTTTTTCTCAGCTGATGCATTAATTTTCTTATAAAATATTGGGTCCCCTAATTTTTATTCTGTTTCTGTAAATGTTTAGCCTAAAGGCAACACTAAGGCACTCAAGTGTAAAGGAGGTGAGTGGGCTTTTTAAATTTTTTGTTATGATATTTTTTTGTCATATGCACTGCATGTTACTTTACACAAGGATATAGCAGAATAAATGACATGACTTTGACATTAGAATTACTCAGTCAGTGAATGAGTCTAAATTGTTTGGCTTGGTTTCATGATTAAGATGTGGGTGACTTGGTGACTTGTGTATCAGTATGCAAAAAGAGAGAGAGTAGATTGTTTGGGGTGGGGGGGGAGAGGTGCAGGGAGGATGCTGAGGGGAGGTAGATTTACTGTAATGTTGAATGTACAAGATCTGAGTGAAGGGTGAACAACTCCTCAGGTAGAGAATATTGTTTTGAACAAATATAAATATGGACTTTTTCAGAAAGCTGTAGTATCGAATGTACATGGAGGTGTTCAGAAAACTGTAGCCTTACATGTACTTGGAGTTGTTCAGAAAGCTGTAGCCTCACAGGTACTTGGAGTTGTTCAGAAAGCTGTAGCCTCACAGGTACTTGGAGTTGTTCAGAAAGCTGTAGCCTCACAGGTACGTGGAGGTGTTCAGAAAGCTGTAGCCTCACAGGTACGTGGAGGTGTTCAGAAAGCTGTAGCCTCACAGGTACTTGGAGTTGTTCAGAAAGCTGTAGCCTCACAGGTACGTGGAGGTGTTCAGAAAGCTGTAGCCTCACAGGTACGTGGAGGTGTTCAGAAAGCTGTAGCCTCACAGGTACGTGGAGGTGTTCAGAAAGCTGTAGCCTCACAGGTACGTGGCGGTGTTCAGAAAGCTGTAGCCTCACAGGTACGTGGAGGTGTTCAGAAAGCTGTAGCCTCACAGGTATCTGGAGGTGTTCAGAAAGCTGTAGCCTCACAGGTACGTGGAGGTGTTCAGAAAGCTGTAGCCTCACAGGTACGTGGAGGTGTTCAGAAAGCTGTAGCCTCACAGGTACGTGTAGGTGTTCAGAAAGCTGTAGCCTCACAGGTACGTGGCGGTGTTCAGAAAGCTGTAGCCTCACAGGTACGTGGAGGTGTTCAGAAAGCTGTAGCTTCACAAGTATTTGGAGGTGACTCAGAAAACTGGAGCCTCATATATACATTGAGGTGTTCAGAAAGATGTAGCCTCACGTACATTCAGGGTTGTCCAGCTCTTACTCTTTCTATGACAAAATCAACACTTAATAAGCAAAGAGTGGGGTGAGAGATACATGTAGTATCAGATGGGCTTAAGAGCTGGGTAAAGAGCTTAAGTCCCTGTCTTCTTTTGTCCTAACACCTCAGGAATCATTTCTAGACACAGTGCTTTAGAGATACTGGATAAGGTAAATATATCAAGAGCCAGTACAAATGCAGATGACCTGTCTGAATAATGTAACTGACCTCAGCCTGGTCTGAGGAGAAAATGTATGTAGTGTGTTGTCAGGAGTGGAGGCTGATCCCGCATGTGTTATGATTAGCGGGAGTGAGCTTCTAAGGACAGCATGGCTATTAATGCCGCCCTTTGGCCTTTGTGGTCTATACACCAAGCCTGAGGCTGGGGCACAGCCATGCAGAATCTCTGCACTAGCTAGTGTACTATACCTGTAGAATATAAACATGCTTGACCTAGCTTTCAGTTCAATACAATCCTACATATACAAAAGCTTCCAGCTTCTTCACATTAGTAATTACAATTTATTTGACACAGTTGAACTGCCTCTTAGCTGTAAGCCAATGGGAAGGGAGGGATGAGGGTCATGTGACCTGTTTCCATATTTACGTGGTTGATGTCACCTGGCAGAAAGCAGGCTAGACTCACATGGCTGTGTGAGCTGTAGTACTGAACGCGTTCCCTGCTGCTCCTGCTGCTGCTGGCCTTGTTGTGGAGCTGCTGAGTGAAGGGCCACCTGGAGGGCACCAGGGTCTGTAGGAGAGCTGAGGAGACTGGCCGAGGGACAGGCCTGCTGTGGGCGAGGGCAGGGCACGGCCAAAGCTCTCTCTCACAGCTCCCATGTTCTACCCTCGATCCCTCTATATCCCTGCCACTCAACCTCCTCTACAGCCTCTCTCATGGCAAACGCAGAACTACTGACTTGCTCCGCTGTAACACAGGGCTGCCTCTGATCAAACCCTTCCAACAGCTACAAGCTTAGCTAGTCGGCTGAGACGTCCACTAGCCTGTAATCAGTACGGGCTGAGTGACCATCACTAGCGCAGGTATGGGGAAGGTGTGAAGCGAGAAGCCTATACCCTCAGGGACAAGATGTGATGGCCAGCTTCCCTCTTCCTTAACACACCACGGCCTATTGTTCAGCCAGCACTGTACAGAACACAGCCTTGGAGCCTTTGGCCACTGAAAGCAAACCAGTGAGTGAGGCAGGCGGGTGGATACCACACTACACAATAATAGCCCAGGTACAAGACTTCATCTAATATTACTGCAGAGGCTAGCTGATTGCCTTCTCCAGGGATGTAATAAGGCCACTATGGGGAGTTGTTGTTATTCAGGGGTTACTGTGTGGCTACCTGGTTTGGTGAGCCTTAGCCAGTAGACACCTGGCCCTAAAGGTAGGACAGGACGCAGTGGTGGACAGAGGACAACAAAGGCCAGTCGTCCCAGCCCTACAATTAGGCAGTGTACAGCCAGACACCCACCCACCTGCTGAGCTGTCCATGACACTCCTCTGAACTCCTGACACTCACCAGGGGCACACAGATTTATATAGACAACAGCTTAATACGACTTGATCAAAACGGAACTTGAAGTCACCAGGCCAGGCCTAACAATGGCTGTGATTCAGGGCCTAACCATGGCCCGCTTAGAGCACATGTAGGCTCTCACCACGTTGGGAATTAGAAGTGCAAGGCTACACACCTGCGATTCAGTGCCTTACCGAGGTCTGCTTAGAGCAGATCACCACATTGGGAACAGATAATATGAGGCACAAGTCTACACGCTAAGGTGGACAAGTTACCAGACCACCACTGCCACAAGAATCAGCAGTTTCGTGTGCAGTCACTCCTCGTGTTACTCTACACCAGTGGGCTGATTATGTAATCAAGGAGGAAGGGTGACAGGTGGGTTTTACCTGGTGTCCAAGTCTAACAACAGGATCTGTGGCCAGTTTACCTGTAGTATTGCCACTGTTAACATTTACCCCTACTAAGATTGTAGCCCTGATAAGCCAGCTATTGTGGTAACGACCTCCCCTTCTCTCTGTGTGAAGAACAATAGACCTAATGGTGTAAGGAACAAGAATGAGAACACAGTGACCTGAGCAGTTACCTGTGGCATGAACACCTACACACAGAGATCCTTTCATCCACCGCTTATTGATATGTAAATGACCTCTTTGTCTTGGGAGCTGGTGTAAATTGATTAGGCTCTCCTGTGACTGTGAGGGCAGGCTGGTGTACTGTGTGGGGGGGCGCCCCAGGTGGGACAGGCAAGGAGCCGGACAAAACGTGAATATCACTGGGATAACACCTGCACTTCAGGCTGGCATAATGTACAGGTGAGTCCTTTTAATACTTTGATTTGATTTCTTTTGATCTGATATGTGATATGTTCGATTATGTGTACAAGGTCGCTGGTGTCCTGAAGCCAGTGCTAACAGAGGGAGAGTCACGCCTGGGGGACACTCCACAACCTTGTCTTACACCTCTATAGTTGGAGGAGAATAATAACCAGTGCCCAGCCTAGCCTGATCTGTGATTGAACATGCTGTGTTACCGAGCACTCTTATAAATTCACCATGAAAGGCAGATTATAATGTTCAAGTAATGTCAAAACAAATCCTTTAAGTTCTGGCATTTAAACTGTTACATAAGTTAATCTTCAGATTTCATGCCATCCCTTAGAGCTATTCACTGAGGTTTCCATTTGTTTTAATACACTGGCTTAGTTAAATCCTCTTGGCCAATGGGTATTAAGCTGGTCCGATGCAATCCTTTAAAAAGGCACTGATCGAAGACAAGCTTGGCCCTGGCCCAGTAGGCTTGTATGTGTACGGACTGAATTCCTGGCTGTCTTGCTATGTTTCAGGCTAACATGACCAAGGTGAACTTGGGTGATACTGCAGTACAGTGCAAATGGGAAACCCAAGTGTAACAGGCATTCCACACCCACAGCACAGACCTGGTGAATGCCTTATCCCAGTCTCTGTCTTGTGAGAACTGATGATCTGATCAGCTTGGCTGGCAAGGGAAAGCCAAAGCACTCTAACCTTTATACCCAGACTCACTTGTACTGGTATTGTAATATATATGTATTGTGAAACGGGGCTTATAAAGCAAGCCGTTCCGGAGGGCCTGTCTTTTCCTGAGCTGAATTTTCAGAGCTCAGATAAAAGGGTGGATTGCTGGAATCGTCCCAGCTACATTTCTCCCAACTCATTCATAACATCATGGTTTCCAGGTGGAAAAAGAGCGAGTGCCGTTAAGTTTTCTTGTCGACTGGTGGAGCAGGAAGCGAAGCTCTGGGGATAATCTAGTGCCAGTCACCCTGAGAGGTTTCATCTGCAGTCGGACCCCGTTGGCCTCGGTGTTACAATGTCGACTGGGAAGAGAAGTGGCAAGCACAAAGTGGCGATTGTCAGCGCCAACTTGGAGGTGGTGAGCCAAGAAAAGTTTAACAAGAGATTAGAAGGTCTGTCCTCCTCGTGTGCAAATTGTCAGCGAGAACGTGCGAAATCCAAACCAGGTAACAACAAACAGAAGCGGAGACGAAAACAAGCCAAAGCAAACACACCAATTGTCATCAAGCTGAAAGACACATTGAAAGCTGCCATCCACCAGAAATATCCCTCCTTGCCCTTTCCTTCCCGAGATTGCGCGTCAAGTGAACGACAAAAACATAAAAGTTCACGTGCTCTTTGGGACATCAAGGGTCAAGAATCAAAATTCAGTGAGGAGCTGAGTGTTCATACGAATGGTGCTAGACTCCATACTCCCCACCACCATCATGTCGAAAAACATTGGTCCAAAGACGAGAAGAATTTTGCAAGCTTTTTGTCAGTCATAGAAAAGGCACACCAAAAAGACAGCAATGGCGTCCTGGACTGGAATCTAGACCTGGAGAGCCAGAGCAAATACTCAAATCTGGTGCTCCATCGAGATATGGTGCTGAACAATGAAAAATACTCAGATCTGTACAAACGGGGCAAAGAAAGCTCAAAACGCAGAAGTATTGTAAACTGTGAAAACGTTGATCTCATATGCAATGATTTGACTAATCTTAGTGACCCTGGCACGGAAAGCACAGAAGACTCAGAAGTGGAACTTTCGTCCGTGTTATCCAGCTCGGAACACCAATCCGACTCGGAACTGTCTGTTGGTGGTGACTCGACTTCTTTTGAACTTTCCAAAGATGAGTTGGAGAGACTGGCTGAGTACACGACAGGGTTCCCGCTCATTCGATATGACTGTGCTCCATCCGAGTGTCCACAGTGCCTGGCCGCAGCCTACTCAGCCCAGTATTACGCTGACCAAGACAGTATTGTGGAGTTTGACTCACGGAGATGGCGTTCTGGCCAGAAGGGGCCGGTCTCAGTGAGCTTGGCCGATTGTGAGACAGCTGGCTCTAGCTCGCGTGGGTCAGACAGTGAGGGTGAGGATGACAGCGATTCTGCGCATCTACCGACCGAGGACAGTGGGGAGGAGGACAGTTCTCTCCCTTACACGAGAGGCAGTGCGCTTTCAGTTTCAAAATCCAGAGGGGTGGCAAAGCTAGAGAAGCAGCTGTGCGATATTGATGTGATTGGCTGGAAGCGGTCAGGTGGTCAGAAGTCTGAGGACCAACCATTGAACAGTGTCTACATTGACCTAACTGACACAGATGTGACATTCACGGTGTACTACCACCACAAACTGCCTATCGGCAAGCAGTCATCCTCGTCCCAATGTATTGAGCTCTATGCACACTACTTGCCACCCTTGGCCATGCTGTCATCTTCATACCCCCCTCATGTATGTTACCACCCGTATTATTCCATGCCATTCCCATCCATTCCATCCCCGTTGTATCTACCACCAGACAACTCAGTACCCAAGCTACTCATGGTGCCTCCAAGCGAACTACAGAATTGTGAGTTACAGCTCTTCCTTATAGACAACATGTGCCATCTCTGATGTTCTGTATAGAAGTTTGTATTTAGATATGTTTGTTCCCAGAGTTCAGTTCCTGAGCAAAACGACAGGTTTCAAGTTTCAGCTAATATACACTGTAGCTGCCTTGATGCCTCTGTCTTCTGGCAAGAGGCTGGATACAAGCTGATGAACAGCTCCAGGTGGGATAGGTCAGCCAGAACTGAATATTAGCATTACGTATACACGTCCTGGGTTTAACATACAGAGCAGTATTATGGAATTTACTGTAGACTGCTTCCTAAAATTACCTCTTAAGCAAGATATATGCCATCCTAAATGCCCTTAAACATGCTGTTTGTCGTTTGATATGCCCCATAAACAAATTTTTTCTTATAATAGAAAAGCATTAGTTATGTGCCAAGAGTCAGTGTTGTGAGTGTAAGTGAAGCACCTACAGGTGGCAGAAAGATGTCCTGTGAGCTTACCCAGTCTGTTTGTGTCTCACACCTAGGATTATCCCCATACTCACGCGCATAAACATACAGATAGTGGTCTTTGTATGTAGGTATGAGCCTTCATATAGATAAGGTGGTCATCAGGCACGCTGACCAGCTGTCAACTGACCTGTCCTGGTCAGGCTCTATTGCACCAACAGGGTCACAGGCCTGTCACTTGCTCTACTAAATTTCATTTCATGAGTGACTGTCCAGCTAGAAGCTTGACCATGTGGTTCTGAACTTGACCTCTCCTTTCAACATATTGGTGTTTATGTGATAGACTGCTGATAACAAGTGAAGACCATTTTGTGGCTGGCAGTATGTTTTGTTGTGGTCAATCTACTCAAACCTGAACCTTGGTTATTTATTTATACTGACTAAGTGCATATGTTAACACAGTAGATTGCATCGGTGAACTCACTAAACCTGAGCCGGGCCAACTCAAGGGGCAGCCCTTCTCAAAATAGCATGTTGTGCATACACATGAGCAGAAGTGAGCAAGGCCATAGGGAATATTTCAGGCTGGACAGGTGGTTAGCAAGACACCTGGCTGTGTGGATTCTAGTCCCTGTACCTATAGGTTTAGTATGAAGTGAGCACAAGCAGTTCACTGATGTCAGTAGCTGGCTGGTTTAGGGTTTAAGCTAATGCCCTTAGCCCTCAGTGGCTGCAGCAGCTGGCTTCAATGTTCGCTGATAACTTCCCCTTTCCTTTATGTGATAATAGCACACTGAACTATGAGTCACTGAGGTTTACAAGCTTGTGCCTTTAAAAATCAATCACAGCCTTTTTTTCATGTATATGTACCTTTGCTGTTAACCCAGGGTCTAGTTGTTTATCAAATAAACCTGGTGCAGTAAACTGTGAAATGTTGAACCTCAGTTATGTGATCAGCTGCTTGTGTAAACTCGCTATAGATTGTGCAGTTTTAATTCCTTCTCTAAAATGCTGGATCATTGTGTGCATTGCTGAACTGATTGTTGGAAAGTCGGAAAATTTCGTCTACTCATGTTTGTCGGCTAGCACACCTGTGTGCATGTACAATGTAGACTAAGGGTTGAGAGTCAGCTAACCTTAACCTTCCCACTGTACACCTGGACTTTTTGCTAAGTAGCCCAGCAAGTATGAAAAACTAACCCTGATTTGGTACCTGAAAAGTCTTAATTAGAAAAAGGTATGTTGTGTCAAGGCTGTTCAGTGTTTTATGAATTGTTGTCGATTTATGAATCTTTTTTTCTGACTGCCTGCACATGAGATTATGGGAGGGGGGAACAAAACAAAAAAAAACTGTTCCTATCTGAAATGACAAAATTGTGAGTTGATGCGAAGTGAGAAGTTTTATCCGAAGGGCTTGGCGGTAGTTGGTTGTCAAGTGATTGTTGACACACCACACCTGTCCACATGCCTGATACACACCAAACACAGTCTCTACTTACATCTCACTCTAAGAACTCTGCTACTGCTAAATACTCACCAAGTTTAAAAACAAGCATTGTAATTTCTTTTATGTATGTATGTTCATGTTTCAAAGAAATGCTCACTCACAGGTTTTGCAGGGACCTGAGTGGAACAACACCTCTGTCATCACATGTGTCTTATTCAGGTTTTGTAGGGACATTCACCTGAGTGGAACAACACCTCTGTCATCACACGTGTCTTATTCAGGTTTTGTAGGGACATTCACCTGAGTGGAACAACACCTCTGTCATCACACGTGTCTTATTCAGGTTTTGTAGGGACATTCACCTGAGTGGAACAAAACCTCTGTCATCACACCTGTCTTATTCAGGTTTTGCAGGGACATTCACCTGAGTGGAACAACACCTCTGTCATCACATGTGTCTTATTCAGGTTTTGTAGGGACATTCACCTGAGTGGAACAACACCTCTATCATCACACGTGTCTTATTCAGGTTTTGTAGGGACATTCACCTGAGTGGAACAACACCTCTATCATCACACGTGTCTTATTCAGGTTTTGTAGGGACATTCACCTGAGTGGAACAACACCTCTGTCATCACACGTGTCTTATTCAGGTTTTGTAGGGACATTCACCTGAGTGGAACAAAACCTCTGTCATCACACGTGTCTTATTCAGGTTTTTTTGGGACATCCACCTGAGTGGAACAACACCTCTATCATCACACGTGTCTTATTCAGGTTTTGTAGGGACATTCACCTGAGTGGAACAGCACCTCTATCATCACACGTGTCTTATTCAGGTTTTGTAGGGACATTCACCTGAGTGGAACAACACCTCTGTCATCACACGTGTCTTATTCAGGTTTTGTAGGGACACTCACCTGAGTGGAACAACACCTCTATCATCACACATGTCTTATTCAGGTTTTGTAGGGACATTCAACTGAGTGGAACAACACCTCTATCATCACACGTGTCTTATTCAGATTTGTTGACACAGTGTGCCTGTGCTGCATACATGTGAACTGTTTTGTTGTCTTGTGTGGTGTAATATCTGGTTATTACAAGACCTTGTTGTCTTTTGTGGTGTAATATCTGGTTAATACAAGACCTCGTCTTGTGTGGTGTAATATCTGGTTATCACAAGACCTCGTTGTCTTGTGTGGTGTAATATCTGGTTATCACAAAACCTCGTTCTCAGAATATGATCCAGTGTTCTTTATTTTCCTCATTGCCTTCTAACCACTGCTGCAGGCAAGTGAAGTGGTTGGATTAACAGATAGACTAGATAAAGAATTATCTTGTTTACTTCTATACAAAAAGTTAACTAAGATTGTTTATCTTTTTCTTGCATTTTCTGGCAGACATGTTGAGAAAATCAAAGCAGCTATGCAGTTGTATAGATGATCTCTATTGCTTTATTCTTGTGTATTTTTCTGTCAGTTTTAGGCAGACTAGGTGTTTATTTTACCTGTCAAGGCCAGAAAGTGGTTGACAGGGAAGAGAATGTAATTATGTAATGGCTGAGGCCGCATGCATGTTAAGACTGGTGATGAATGCATGGCAGGTTTGTAAGACAGCAGTCGGCTCTTCTCATCAGCTGGGAGTGCCTGGGTAATGCGTGTGTCAGCCAGGTGACCTCCTCCAGGTGAGCTCCCAGAGAGATTGCTCATCTGTTATGGGTCCCCTCCCCCTTAACTCTGCCCCACTCCCCTCCCTCATCTGATTGTTGGATCAGCTCCCCCTATGTCACAGTATGTTGCTATAGCAATAGCGTCCAACACCTAGCTAAGCTTGTGAATATTTAGACAGTACTAATAGAAGGACAGCTGCTTTCAGACAAATAGTCCGGCTTGACGCCACCTATTACATCCGCTGTCACCTGCTGGGGTACATGCTTACTCACGTTCCAGCTCTATCTGACCACGTGAAGCTGGTTAATTTGTTTTGACAATAGATTTGTATTGAAAGGTGTGGATAAAAATAGACCCTTTAAGTGACCTTCTGCTGGGAAATTATACATCAGGATTATTTCACGTGGCATTTCTGTTGAAATTGAATTCTCCTCTATTATGCTTGTGACATTTTAGTGGCGAGTTATTTTCAAAATTATGTTCATTGTGAATAAATGTTGTTTTTGCCCACTTCAGAATATCTGCTGATGTAATTACCAGTATGGCACGTCTGTCCAGTTTTCCTGACATATTGAGAATGCATGGCGGTAGGAAAGGGCAGCAACACTGGAAATAGGATTCTCGGCTCCAGGGTTTGCCTGTATTATTCTTGCAAGGAGTGGTGATAAATAACTTTGGTGTAAAAGTACCAGTAGTTACATCTCTTTTAAGATGAACCCTTAATGGCTAATTTAGGTAAAGCTTTGTTATCGTTGTGAGCCATCAGGTCCTGACCATTGAGGTTCATTGCTCATTTAGGTAAAGCCTTGTTATCGTCGTGAGCCATCAGGCCCTGACCAGTGAGGTTCATGGCTGATTTAGGTAAAGCCTTGTTATCGTTGTGGGCCATTAGGCCCTGACCAGTGAGGTTCATTGCTCATTTAGGTAAAGCCTTGTTATCGTTGTGAGCCATCAGGCCCTGACCAGTGAGGTTCATGGCTGATTTAGGTAAAGCCTTGTTATCGTTGTGAGCCATTAGGCCCTGACCAGTGAGGTTCATGGCTGATTTAGGTAAAGCCTTGTTATCGTTGTGAGCCATTAGGCCCTGACCAGTGAGGTTCATGGCTGATTTAGGTAAAGCCTTGTTATCGTTGTGAGCCATTAGGCCCTGACCAGTGAGGTTCATGGCTGATTTAGGTAAAGCCTTGTTATCGTTGTGAGCCATTAGGCCCTGACCAGTGAGGTTCATTGCTCATTTAGGTAAAGCCTTGTTATCGTCGTGAGCCATCAGGCCCTGACCAGTGAGGTTCATGGCTGATTTAGGTAAAGCCTTGTTATCGTTGTGAGCCATTAGGCCCTGACCAGTGAGGTTCATTGCTCATTTAGGTAAAGCCTTGTTATCGTTGTGAGCCATTAGGCCCTGACCAACGAGGTTCCTGGCTGATTTAGGTAAAGCCTTGTTATCGTTGTGAGCCATTAGGCCCTGACCAGTGAGGTTCATTGCTCATTTAGGTAAAGCCTTGTTATCGTTGTGAGCCATTAGGCCCTGACCAACGAGGTTCCTGGCTGATTTAGGTAAAGCCTTGTTATCGTTGTGAGCCATTAAGCCCTGACCAGTGAGGTTCATTGCTCATTTAGGTAAAGCCATGTTATCGTTGTGAGCCATTAGGCCCTGACCAGTGAGGTTCATTGCTCATTTAGGTAAAGCCATGTTATCGTTGTGAGCCATTAGGCCCTGACCAACGAGGTTCCTGGCAGATTTAGGTAAAGCCTTGTTATTGCCGTGAGCCATTAAGCCCTGACCAGTGAGGTTCATGGCTGATTTAGGTAAAGCCTTGTTATCGTTGTGAGCCATTAGGCCCTGACCAGTGAGGTTCATTGCTCATTTAGGTAAAGCCATGTTATCGTTGTGAGCCATTAGGCCCTGACCAGTGAGGTTCATTGCTCATTTAGGTAAAGCCATGTTATCGTTGTGAGCCATTAGGCCCTGACCAACGAGGTTCCTGGCAGATTTAGGTAAAGCCTTGTTATCGTTGTGAGCCATTAGGCCCTGACCAGTGAGGTTCATGGCTGATTTAGGTAAAGCCTTGTTATCGTTGTGAGCCATTAGGCCCTGACCAGTGAGGTTCATTGCTCATTTAGGTAAAGCCTTGTTATCGTCGTGAGCCATCAGGCCCTGACCAGTGAGGTTCATGGCTGATTTAGGTAAAGCCTTGTTATCGTTGTGGGCCATTAGGCCCTGACCAGTGAGGTTCATTGCTCATTTAGGTAAAGCCTTGTTATCGTTGTGAGCCATTAGGCCCTGACCAACGAGGTTCCTGGCTGATTTAGGTAAAGCCTTGTTATCGTTGTGAGCCATTAAGCCCTGACCAGTGAGGTTCATTGCTCATTTAGGTAAAGCCATGTTATCGTTGTGAGCCATTAGGCCCTGACCAGTGAGGTTCATTGCTCATTTAGGTAAAGCCATGTTATCGTTGTGAGCCATTAGGCCCTGACCAACGAGGTTCCTGGCAGATTTAGGTAAAGCCTTGTTATTGCCGTGAGCCATCAGGCCCTGATGAGGTTGACCGATGAGGTTCAGACTTCCACTAGCTAGATGTTTTTGGTTTGCCTCTGACTTTGTCAGGACATGTTTCAAGAACACAGTGAGAGGCAGTGGAAGCAAATTCTTGATTAAAGCAAGTAGATAAGTAACAAAAAAATTTCATAACAACCTGATGAGAGAAAAAAGCTCCAGTTTAGGTATGAGAACCTGTGCTTGTATCCTGGCTACAAGCACTACCTCCCCTCGTGTCTCCTTGTATCCTGCGTAGAAGCACTACCTCCCCTCCTGTCTCCTTGTATCCTGTCTAGAAGCATTACCTGCCCTTGTGTCTCGTTGTATCTTGCCTAGAAGCACTACCTGTCCTCGTGTCTCGTTGTATCCTGCCTAGAAGCACGACTTGCCCTTGTGTCTCCTTGTATCCTGCCTAGAAGCACTACCTGCCCTCGTGTCTCTCTTGTATCCTGCCTAGAAGCACTACCTCTCCTCGTGTCTCCTTGTATCCTGCCTAGAAGCACTACCTCTCCTCGTGTCTCCTTGTATCCTGCCTAGAAGCACTACCTCCCCTCCTGTCTCCTTGTATCCTGGCTAGAAGCACTACTTCCCCTGGTTTCTCCTTGTATCCTGCCTAGAAGCACTACCTCCCCTCGTGTCTCCTGGTATCTTGCCCAGAAGCACTACCTCCCCTCGTGTCTTCTTGTATCCTACCTAGAAGCACTACCTCCCCTCGTGTCTCCTGGTATCTTGCCTAGAAGCACTACCTGCCCTCCTGTCTCCTTGTATCCTGCCTAGAAGCACTACCTTCCTTCCTGTCTCCTTGTATCCTGGCTAGAAGCACTACCTGCCCTCCTGTCTCCTTGTATCCTGCCTAGAAGCACTACCTCCCCTCCTGTCTCCTCCAAGCCCAAGTGATTATCCTGTTTTCTGAGGATATAGATTCATTGTGTGTCATTACTATTGGAGGAGTTGTTAACCTAACAGGGTGTGGTCAGTTGTTGCCATGGTTACATCAATAGTGCAGACAAGCATTACAGGCTTGTACAGCAGGCATCTTGGCTGCTCCCACCCATCAGGTAGGGCTCTGACCAGTGGATTTCACCTGTCATTATGTGACATCATCCAGAATGAGTAGATAGTCAGTCCAACATTGTGTAGTAGGCTGGAGCTCACTCTTGCACGAGCACTCAGGGCCTGACACTTGGAAAATGTGTCAATGGACAAATATCTTAAGGCCAGGAATGTTTGGTTGAGTTATCAGAACCAAATATTTTAGACATTGTTTTGAAGCACACTGTGCATGTGTATTGTATGGTAGTGTACATATTGGTTAAATCTGATACAGGCAACCCATTAGCAGGCTGTAAGTGGAATGGTGTGTTTCACCATAACATCCACAGGGCAGTATCTGGGCTTTAGACCTCAGCTTGGGGCTGGCGTGGGAACTCTTGTCCCTGACACTGTTATTATAACCTGGTCACACCTGCTCCTAATCTCACACTAGCCTGGCAGAGGGTGGGGCAAAACTGGCTGAAGGTTACAAAATCCATCAGCTTTTATTAAATAAATTCATGTGATGTTTTTCCTGGACATCTGCTGGCCATGGGTCACTTGTCCAGGCATTTTGAGAATGGTGTGCTGGCAGAGTTGCTCTCTGGCTATCTAGAACTAACCTAGAGATATTGTAAAAAGCAGGGTGTTTTGGTGGGGCTCCTTTGTTTCAGATTTTCATCTTCAGAAAATATGTAGATGTTAATATGTAGTAGGCTCTTCATGGCAGAGCCAGGATATGTTTGATGTGAATTTGGACAGTTGGTATCCAGCCAGATGTCTCTTGCACCTTGTCAGCCTGTTATATCTCACGGTTCCCACATCTATGGCTGAGAGAAAGTCTCATGGCTTACCCTCTCACTGATTCACTATTGACCTGGGCAAGCATTGTTGGGATGAGGAGTTCTGGTTAAATGTCTGCTGTTTAGCCCCTCTTAGTGAATGTAGGGTAATGTGAGCAGTAAGGAAAGTGGATTAGGGGGTGAGTATCCTGTGTGAGGGGGAGGTACCAGAGAGCCTCAGGAAGTCAGGGCTGTTATGGACTGGTTCAGTACCTACTGACCTGTCAGAGTGCCGCAGGTATGATCTACCTGTAACTCCTCCCTGATATGAGCACACCTGACACATCAGGGCTATGGCCACAGCACACCTGGTTCATTGGGCTGCTCTTTTGGGTTATTGTCAAACATTGCTGGACACATTTAATACCTGGAAAAGTTTTGGGCAGTCAAGCTCCAAAACTTTACAGTTTATCTTGTAATGTTGTTTGGGTGAGTGAATAAAACATATATACAGTTGTACAGCTATCAGCCAACACCAAACAATGCATTCACTGTAGGGTCAAATTCTCTCAGGTTGTGGGTTTCCTTCCACTATAATGCTGGCCGTCATCGTATAAGTGAAATTATAAGTGAATTGTTCTTGAGTACAGAGTACAACACCAATCGAATTAGTTAATCGACCAACACCGGTGGCATATGTATACATGTAGTTGTTCTGCCATCAGCCAATGTGTGGCCGCACATACATGCACACGGTCCTGCTCTGTTTAATCGCTCTGGTTGGTGAGCCATATTCCATTCCTATTTCAGCGCTCACTAACAAATACTCTCTGGTTAAACCAGAAATATTTCTTCCCTGTAAAACAGGTTTTTACATTGTGTCTTGTTATTCCTTTTTATTGTTGTTCTGTTCTTTGGAAAATAGTTTTGAAATTTTTTTTTTCTTGTTCTTTTTTGGGGTTTTTCTTTAATTAGCATTCTGAAATTTTACATGCCCTGAAGTGCACAGAACAAAGTGTAACATGCTTTTGGTTTTAGTTAAAGCTCATGATGCTAAAGCCTCCAGGGCCTCTCCAATTAGTATGTGTACATCAAAAGATTTGATTCATTGTGAAACTTGACATCCGCTTCAGTCATAGTTCCGCTGTTTTTTATCTTACTTACATGTACCTGGACAAATTTAATGAGGGTCTGTATAATTTAGTCGCATAATCTACCTGGGGATACATGCTATGAAGGGATGGGTAAGGCCACATTGTTTAGTGTACCTGTCCATCCCTGTGAGGGTTATGGTCTGGTTGTAGGACATCATCATATGTCTTTTGATACCAAGAGCTTCACCTGCTCAGTATGTGGCTGTATTAATAGTGATAGTTCGGTGATAAAGGTGATACCAGAGTGGCTTGGAAGCTGAGGGCAGATGGCAGGCATCCTCAAGTGTAGTACAACCACTGACCAAAATTCATATGACCGACCACACTGTAATGCAGTTACCAGTTTTATGAAAGTAATGAGTGACAGTTTTAAGTCATCTTAATTTTTGGCTGGAATGTTGTAATGTGTAGAGATATGCAGTAAAGTATATTGAAGTAATTGGAAAAATTTAGATTTTTGCCAGGACAAGTTCAGATGATATGCCGAGAACTCCAGGAAGTCTGCCTCTTGATCCTGCTTAGATATTATTATCATTACGTATGTTTTATGCACCTAGAACTTCCCAGTACTTAATTAACTTACAACCCCCCTCCCGCCCCTCACCTATCAATTAATGTGTGATACAGGTAACTGATAAATATGGGTAAAACTGTCCATACAGGTTGATGTACAGTGATAGATGTGAGAAGACATGACAGTATAATATGGCATAATGCAGGTGTTATGTAGTCCATTACAATGTCATACACGTATTTCCTGTAGTTTATTTCCGAGTACATGTAGGCTGTGAAAGAAGTTTGTTGTTTTCTATGTTATCTTCTTCAAGTACTTTGGCGTACATGCACATCTTTTCTCATCATGGCGTGGATATATTAAACGTTATGAAAAATGTGAAGTGCAGGAAAACCATGTAACAAGCTGTACAATGAATAGCCTGGATCTAATTATGCAGCCATTATCAGCCACCTCCGACTATTTACCTGGCTAGGTGTAGCCACAATATCAAAAATGCTAAGATAATTCATTGTTTCATCTGCTTCTGAACCTGGCTGATCAACTATCATCTGGGTATGGACTGTTCCACCCGTTTCATGTGCTTTCTGTTTTAATTTTTTTCCTTGTTTTGTATTTTTTATCTGCTTTTTTATCCTGGGAGGATGATCAGCTGTTGTTTGAACGTCTGCAGCACCATTGACCTGCATATATTGTGTATACAGAGTACTGACATGATGATAGGACTATCCAGTAATCACACAGTAATCACACAGTGTACATGTTTCCATAGAGCACTGACATGAAGATAGGACTGTCCAGTAATCACACTTGTACATGTTTCCATAGAGCACTGACATGATGATAGGACTGTCCAGTAATCACACAGTGTACATGTTTACATAGAGCACTGACATGATGATAGGACTGTCCAGTAATCACACAGTGTACATGTTTACATAGAGCACTGACATGATGATAGGACTATCCAGTAATCACACAGTAATCACACAGTGTACATGTTTCCATAGAGCACTGACATGATGATAGGACTATCCAGTAATCACACAGTGTACATATTTACACAGAGCACTGACATGATGATAGGACTGTCCAGTAATCACACAGTGTACATGTTTACATAGAGCACTGACATGATGATAGGACTATCCAGTTATCACACCTGGTATATATTTACATTCTCACTGCTCTACTTAGGGTTTACACATCCAGTTGTTTCCTTATTGGTGAGCTGTGTTGTCACCATATCTTCTTGTTTCATAAGACCAGTGTCTCCTAACCCGGACCTGTCAGTGATTTATCCACTATTAATATGAACTCTATTTAGCGTTATATTTATTTTTACACCTAAATTATACACAATGGTCATTCATTTGTCTGTAAGGACATCTGGGCTTCATCTCCTGATGATAATGGTGTTATAGCGGAGAGCATTGTTGTGTTGGGAGAAGCTGTGATAATCCCCATAATCAGCTTCAGTGATTGTTGATCTGTTAAGATGGGGAGGAGTGCACTGCAGGTCCAAGATTACAGGTGTTCAGATGAAATCCTGCTGATCCCATGGATGGTGATGGGGGGGAGAAGGACAACCAAGCACCTATCACCCCTATCACTGATAGCCAGATAAGCTAATTAAACATGGCCCTGGCTGTGAATTCCAGGGACCAGAGTTTTTGTTCCTAACAACATAGTATATGAGTTTGATCTGAATGGAAGATCTTCATTTATTACGCAGGTACATGTGAGTGGGATTTTCAAGGAAGCTGCAGTGCAGGTGTTGTGGCAGTCGTGAAGACCTCTGCCTTTTTACATGTTCTCCACAAAAACAAAGATATTAGAAAGTAAAAATTGTTTATTAGATGTTCATGTAAACTTGTGGCCAGTCAGGTATTTTGACCAGAGCTTACTGAGGTGGATATTTGTCAGGAAATAATGCCGCAGTTGCCTTGAACAAGCGTGCCTAGGGCTGTGTAGGCAGATACCGCTGTTTGCACGAACTTCTCACTGCCCAGGCAAACAACACTGTTTGCTCATTGTTGCTTCATCTATTGTTATCACTTCACAGTGTGTCCATTGCAGACATTTTTCTTGGCAGCCAGAGCTGTAATGTGGGGTATACATCACCAGTGTTGATCTGTCGTGGTTTTTTAGCTTATGACAGCCAGAGCTGTATTGTTGTGTACACATCACCAGTGTTGGTCTGTTGTAGTCTTCTAGCTTATGACAGCCAGAGCTGTATTGTTGTGTATACATCACAAGTGATGGTCTGTCGTAGTCTTCTAGCTTATGACAGCCAGAGCTGTACTTTGGGTTATACACCACCAGTGTTGATGTGTCGTGGTCTTCTAGCTTATGACAGCCAGAGCTGTACTGTAGGGTATACATCACCGGTGTTGAACTGTCGTAGTCTTCTAGCTTATGACAGCCAGAGCTGTACTATGGGGTATACATCACCAGTGTTGGTTTGTCGTAGTCTTCTAGCTTATGACAGCTAGAGCTGTACTGTGGGTTATACATCACCGGTGTTGAACTGTCGTAGTCTTCTAGCTTATGACAGCCAGAGCTGTACTAAGGGGGTATACATCACCGGTGTTGAACTGTCGTAGTCTTCTAGCTTATGACAGCTAGAGCTGTACTGTAGGGTATACATCACCGGTGTTGAACTGTCGTAGTCTTCTAGCTTATGACAGCCAGAGCTGTACTATGGGGTATACATCACCAGTGTTGATCTGTCGTAGTCTTCTAGCTTATGACAGCCAGAGCTGTACTGTAGGGTATACATCACCAGTGTTGATCTGTCGTAGTCTTCTAGCTTATGACAGCCAGAGCTGTACTGAGGGTTATACATCACCAGTGTTGATCTGTCGTAGTCTTCTAGCTTATGACAGCCAGAGCTGTACTGTGGGTTATACATCACCAGTGTTGATCTGTCGTAGTCTTCTAGCTTATGACAGCCAGAGCTGTACTGTGGGGTATACATCACCAGTGTTGATCTGTCGTAGTCTTCTAGCTTATGACAGCCAGAGCTGTACTGAGGGTTATACATCACCAGTGTTGATCTGTCGTAGTCTTCTAGCTTATGACAGCCAGAGCTGTACTGTAGGGTATACATCACCAGTGTTGATCTGTCGTAGTCTTCTAGCTTATGACAGCCAGAGCTGTACTGTGGGTTATACATCACCAGTGTTGATCTGTCGTAGTCTTCTAGCTTATGACAGCCAGAGCTGTACTGTGGGTTATACATCACCAGTGTTGATCTGTCGTAGTCTTCTAGCTTATGACAGCCAGAGCTGTACTGAGGGTTATACATCACCAGTGTTGATCTGTCGTAGTCTTCTAGCTTATGACAGCCAGAGCTGTACTGTGGGTTATACATCACCAGTGTTGATCTGTCACTTATGGAATCTGATGGCAGCCAATCACAGGCCAATCATAGTGTGTTGTCCAGCTGCTGATGTCAGCATATTACATGTACCTGTAGCATTTACCACAGGTGTGAGGCAATCTACCTGAGTTAGCAGATTTCACCTAAAGGTAGACAGCAGTTCCTGGATGAAAAGAGACACCATGGGACTAAGACAGAGCAGCCTTAAGTGGTGTTATGCAGGAGACAGATTGTAACAGAACAACCTTTACTATTCTAGTGTAAGACTGGGCAAGCCTTGCTGATGTAATATTAGAGGCAGTGAAAAAGTGTAACCTTTGCTCTTGTGACATAAGAGGTAGGGTCGCAATGCTATACTGGCGTAGGACATAGCCTTCCCAAATGCCTTGTGTAAAACAGCTGCAGTGTGTGGCTCGACAGCCTGGTGCAATTTCTGATCACTGATAGTCACTGGCCAGTTAAGGTCACTCAAACCATATTACCTGGAACAGGTGAGGCAGTATCCAACCTCACATCAAACATGTGGCAAAAACAGCAACACTGCTCTGCACGCTAGATATGGAAAAAAAGAGAAGGTAAAGAATAGTTCTCTTTGCCCCCCCACCCCCTTTGGGCTATGTGTTATGTGTATGTCTTAACTGTGGAGCAGCTTTTTCTGGTTTAAGTTAAGATTTTAAAGTGTCCGTTGGTGTGTTTGGTTTGATTTTGTCTGACAGATACCTTGAGAATGCCTGTAGTGTAAGAACATGTATCAATGAGTTGAGGAGCATATGTGTATGGCAGTGTTAACATTTTGTCAAGTCACTGAGGCACATGGTTAAATGGCTATATATTTAAAAAGTGTGAATACTTCCTTTAATGTCACTGCAATTATGAATGGAGATATAAAAATCAACAACAATTAAGAAAAGGCACTATGCCAAGTTTTGTTTCTAGCTATTTGATTGGTCTAGCATCGTGAAACCCGTGCTGTTGGCTTTTATCTAACCGGAGCATGACAGGAAATGGAACTAGAGAAGGTTGCATTACTGTATAGCACATGATGGACACAGTAGGCAAGTGTGTTTGTCTGCTCTACAGGAAGATGTGTGTTCAAAAACTGGAAGCGCAAAACACAGAGACATGAGCAACAAGTAAAACAGCTTATACTGTACTGTACTTAAAGTTCAGCTTGTTTCAGGTGGATTGTGTTGCTTTGTGCTGATTGATTTATCAACCTTGTTAGGACCACGTAAGATTTTTCTGTGGAGCTTGATCAATTTCTTGATCAATACGAACATCTCCAGTGTTGGCAAGTAAAGCAACATTTAAAGGCCTTTATGTTCATTTAAAGAAGATATATTTTACACGCTAGATGCTACGTGAATTAGAGCAGGTCCCTGTGCCAGAGACACATTCCAAGGATAACATGTATATCTAACCCATAAGTGCCTGTCTTCATATAGATGTCTTTCGGACGGGGAGATCTGGGTTCAAACCTGGGTCGGGTTGTACCAAAGACTTTAAAAAATGGTACATCCTGCTCCCTCGCTAGGCGCTCAGCAGTAAGAGGATAGAGGGTGGGCTGGTCAGCCCGGTGTGAGTATAATGTAACTGGGTGAAGGGGCTTGTTGGGTGTCTTCGGCAAGTCGTCTCGGTGAGGCAGCACCAGATAAAAGATACGGTGGAAATCCGTCCTGCACCAAGGAGACACCGCCTTCGTAGAAGTGAAATATTCTTGTGTAGGGCATTAAACAATAAGCATTCATTCATTCATTTATATATATATATATTTGCAATGATCTTTTGACATGCCCTGACTTTGACATTGTTACTGTATTATCACAGTACTCCCAATATTCTCATGATATATGAAGCTGACGGTCAGAAATTTCAATAAACTCTAATTAAGTTTATGAAATATGGCTCTATTGTTCTAATAAAATAAACTTATCACAAGGTTGTGGTTATATAGTGTTGCAGACAGTTGTAGAGTTTACCCTGTATGAGGAAAGATAAATGTACTTGTGTGACCCTAACCTATGAAATATGTCATGATTTACATGCGGGATGATACAAGAGAGGTGGCTTTTGGTCTTATCATATATCACAGACCCACAGACCAGTGTACCTCGGGAGCTTGACTCATGGGGAGGGTCTCTGTGTGCGTTGGGGGGGGGGGCATGAAGATCTCATCCTGTTTAGCTTGTGTGCCACAGAGTAGACCCAAGGCATGAGAGTGGTCATACTTCATGGTAGCAATGCATGCTGGCCTGTGTTCTAGCAATAATTCCCACTCTTACTGTAGGGAACAGATCTGTTGTGTCATTCAAGTGGATCTGGATTCTAGAGGGTATACACTGAAGGGAGTTCTCAGGCAACACTTCAAAGGAGGACATTCTTGTACTCCTTGTGGGTACCCAGAATCAACCAGCGGCTAAACAAGATATATATGAGACTGGGCTAAAATTTTTAAAATGTGTTTGCTTTTGTTAATCTGATGTCAAACCATATTTGATTTGATATTATTGGCAATTCTTTGATTCATAAGGCTAGTTTTAGATATGTTTCACCATAGTCTGAATTTCAGGATATGTTACAGGACCCCTAAGGGCACTTAAATTAAAGAGAAGTAGTTATCCCTGCCCATGTAGAAATCTGTACCCCAGGCTAAGTCCGCCTTGTAAATACCACATCCCGGGGCTAAGTCAATCACAAATCTTGTCATGCCAGTAATCGTGTCAGTAATCTTGATCCGATCTCGATCTGAGCATAAGAAGAATATACCAAGCACCATTCTGGTGTCATTGACTAGGTGGGGCATCATGTCTGGTGTCTTCAGCATGCTGTTTCATTGAGGAAGCACTATACATATGTTAGCTTTGTGTCCAGCCTTCTGTAAGGAGACACCGTAATGATATGACCAAAATTATGTGGAAAGCTGTTTCTGCTGGTAGCACTATAGAGCAAAGGCACTGGTATTCCAAACTATGACTGTTAATCTGGCATGATGTACAGAAAAACTCAAATTAGCTCAGTTCCTGGACGTGATCATGTTAAATGCAATGTGTAGTTATTTAATGGTTTTACCAGGTAAAGACACTTTGTGTTGTGAAACTAATGTGGCCCTCTGCTGTCTATTTTCTTGCAGTCACTGCCACCACTCCTCCCCAGCGTCAATGGATACCCTTGGCTCACCCGGAGAGGAACAAACCGACAGGTAAGAAAACTGAACCCTGGGCATCCTTTGTGAGACAGTTATTTTGGTATCCCTTTATGCAGCTGCCAGTGCTATTTCCTTTGTATTAGAAGACCTTCTCAGCTGGACTTTGCAGTAATGCCCCTATGTGAGACTTGCTTCACTGCATCTCAATGGTGGAAGAGTCATAAATAATTTATGTGCACAATTTGATGCTTAGATGTCAGATTTTCCTGACAGTTTTTCAGATAGCTACATCTTGCTTTTGCAAACACACTGGATTCATGGGATTAACAAGTCAAATGAATATGTTTACTTGTAGCTCAGGTGTTGATCAGTCAACATGGTTTGTGTGGCGTTTACCTTTCTGTGTTCACTTCCCTGTTGCACTCCCCCCCCCCCCGAACAACCACCCACCCCAATCTCTTATGCAACCCCTGCCGGCTTCCTCCACCTGCAGTGTACAGATATGAGAGTTCTCATCTGATGAAGATGTGGGTGTCAGTTTCCTGTTGTGGAGCATGTGGCCTATTCTCACTGGGACATGGACGCCTACATATACATGATCAGGATTGCAGGGTGCTTGTGTTCCGCTGCAGAGTAGCCATGTACCACTGACACTGTCTGGCTTAGACATTTGTCAGGGTGCCTGGACTCTGGCCCTGTTCACCTTGTGCCAGGGTTGTTGACCATTGTGGGGACAAATATGTGAGAGCGACACACAAGTGAAGGTGTTGGGCTTTAGAAACTGCGCTGCTGTCAACAGACTGAACTTGTGATGGCACCATTCTGCATACCTGTGCATGTAGATTGTGTGTGTCTGTAGGTGATGGTGAGATGAGCTAGGGGTGGGAGGGTGACCAGGGTGGGTGGGGACTTCTGGCAGCCCTGACAGAGAGATGGTGTCAGGATTAGGAGCATTGCCCAGAAAGCCAGCTCCTGGTCTGCCGGCTGACAGACAGTTTGTCCGGGTTCTCCACTTTCCTTCACCCATAAATCATCATATCATAAGTGAAAAAATATTAACTAAATGAAAATCACATTTGATATATCCTCATAAATAGGCAAAGTAACCCCCCAAAATTTCATATTGATGCTCTGAATATTTTGACTGTAATTGAGGTGAATATTTAGACCTTCAAGTGAAGTCCTTCAGGATCACTTTGCTCATTTATTATGCTAAGCTGTTCCATTGATCAATTAGATTAATAAACTCTCTGTAAACAGATGTTGGTTATAATGAAATAAAGCATGGAGGAAAAGAAAAGGAAAGATTTGACATAGCTTTGTTCCATGTTCATGTGTGCTATGAGAGTTTAGGGTCGGAGACTGTGTATCCCTGCAGATGCACTTGTTATGGCTGATGAAGCTGACAAACTCCAGAAGACGCTTATCCCAGCAGATCCCAAAGCTGTTGCGTGGATCCAGCTGGTTGTGATGTAGTTGGCTGTGAAGGGGAATGACACTGATGTGAGCAGTGGGCCCCCCTGGGCAAAACCCTGCTGAGAGCACCTGCCACAGGGTGTTGCACATACAGCACAGTCACACACCATGCACTGATCAATGTTCCATTGCCCAGATTTTAACGATTTCTAAGCCTTTTCCATCATTTTGTAACGGGCACATACTGAGCTGTCACCTGTGTTGTAACAAACAAAGGGTGCCTGAAGTACTTGCTCAACTTGCACTGTCCACTGGTCAGCTCACTGACCCCTGCTCACCCGCTCTGCAAAAGCAGAGGCATGGATCTGATGTTTAGGCCACATCAGACACAAACTTTGTACATGTACAATTCTAAAATAAGGCACACTCTCCACGCTTTAGTCTCCCAGTGATGCTTGTGAGGGCATAGAGCTGCCACTTGTATTGCCCCTAGGATTCCATTGATTGAGATTGTACCCAGTGTTGTGATGGGGTAGTGTACTTAGGCTGCGGTCTGATTTGGCAGGCAGTTAGCGCAGGAAGTAGGTTAAGTCCTGCCGCTGTGAGAGGATGGGTACGCCAGCCAGCTTGTAATTGCGGGCTGACTCCGCAGAGATAGGATTGTGAAGGACCCGGAAGTAGGGCCCCCGATGTAGACTAACTTCCTTATCATTAAAGCGCGCTTATTAAAATCATGGGTCCGAAGAGTCACAAGGAAATATGCCAACAGCGGTGATCTGAGGCGAATGTGTGCGAGTGGCGAACGCTGGGATTAGCCTGGCCAGCAGGACAAGTCATCGTGCTGGCATTAGCTCTGGGCGTGCAGTTTAACACTTAAAGCCCGTGGTCTTATCCACCGTCCAACAGAGCTCTTAGCCAGACGTCTCTAGTAGCTTAATGTAGTACAGGACATTGACAACCTCTCCAGTGCCACCTTGGCAAAGAAAGGCCTTGCCCACCTCTACTTATCTACTTTGTTTTGTTTTGGGCTTGAAGCTAAAATACCTCTATAAATAGAGGCCTGCATTATTTCCCTGCCTGTTGTATGTGACCCGACAGGGTGGTTTTCCCTCAAGGCTGTATGTATTGATCACATGATTTGCCCTGAGTGAAAATAGTTCTGAACAGGTGGGTGTACTGACTGGTGTAAACATGAGGCTAGGGTCTGGCCAGGGAAGACACCTGTGTGCTGCCACTGAGGGCTAACCTAGCTGTCTGTCCACCTCAGTGACTTCAGCCCAAGCACTCTAAAACATCTCAGTGCTCCCCCCACCTAGCCGAGCGCTAACAACTCTGGGGTCATTTACTGAAGCAGGCACATTTGAGGATTTGACCTGGTCAACCTCACATTAATTATTACGATTATCGCGCATGAGTATGATCATTATCAATTAGGCCACCAATCGGCTCACATTAACCATATCTGGTGAAAAACTGTTTGTTACACACACATACTTATTGAAACCCACATGCATGTATAATTTTCATGATATGAAGGTCGTATAAACCATTCTAAAGTGGAGAAAGCCGCTCATGACACTTGTCCTTGTTTTGCAGCCTTTTTCACAGTGATGTGCTACAATGTCCTATGTGATAAATACTGTACAAGGCAGCTGTATGGTTACTGCCCGTCCTGGGCACTCAATTGGGAGTACAGGAAAAAGGGTATCCTGGAGGAAATCAAGAACTACAGTGCAGACATCATCAGTCTTCAGGTAAGCCAACAAGAGTTACCTCCCATGTTTTGCAGTTCTTGCGTCTTGCATGCATATTTGTGTATTTGGCATATTAGCTACATTTTTGTGAAAGTATGGCTGTGGTAAATGTTTAAGGTGTTGTTGTGTAACACATTGTTGTGTACAGATCAGCTGTTATATAGCCCGTTTGATACAGATTGATCAGCTGTTATATAGCCTGTTTGATACAGACTGATCAGTTGTTATATAGCCCGTTTGATACAGATTGATCAGCTGTTATATAGCCTGTTTGATACAGACTGATCAGTTGTTATATAGCACGTTTGATACAGATTGATCAGTTGTTATATAGCCCGTTTGATACAGACTGATCAGTTGTTATATAGCCTGTTTGACACAGACTGATCAGTTGTTATATAGCACGTTTGATACAGATTGATCAGTTGTTATATAGCACATTGTTCAATACAGATTTATCAGTTGTTATATACTACATTGTTCAATACAGATTGATCAGTTGTGATGGAGCACATTGTTCGATACAGATTGATCAGTTGTTGTGTAGAACACTGTTGTGTATTAAGTTTCTTTTAAATCTTTATAAGGTTTTAAACTTATAAATAAGGTATTTTGTACTGATTGATCAGTCGTGTTTTACGTTGCTGTGTGTTAATTTTTTCGCAGGAGGTGGAAACAGACCAGTTTTACAACTTCTTCTTGCCTGAATTGAAGCATGATGGTTATGACGGCATCTTCTCTCCCAAGTCTCGAGCCAGGACCATGACTGAGCATGAGCGCAAACATGTGGACGGCTGTGCCATCTTCTTCAGGACATCCAAGTAAGTATTTTGTGTACCTGATACGTGCTGGACGCTGTCTGTAAGACTCAAAACCCTGCCTTGTGATCCAGCATGGCATACAGGACTACTTGTTTTCTGCGTTTATATAAATGAAGCAAGATTTAGTACGCATTAGTTGTGCAGAGTTTGAAAACATTATGATTTTGTGAAGTATTGTGTTTTAACAGGTGATTTAATAGTTTTATGAATGGATGAATTTGCCGTTTAATTCACGATAACATGTTTGTGCGCTCAGGTTCAGCTTGCTGAAGGATCACCTGATTGAATTTAACCAGTTGGCCATGGCCAATGCTGAGGGCTCAGATGAGATGCTGAATAGAGTCATGACCAAGGATAACATCGGACTCGCCGCTCTCCTGGAAACCAAAGAAGCTGTGTATGAAAATGGTAAGAAAGGTAATGGCCCAAGATTTGTTCCTACTTTTTAGTAGAACATAACTTTTCATTGCCACATGATACTTTTCTTTCTTAAGTCCTGCTGGTCTACGTGTGTGTCCAGATGTCTACATGCGTGTCCTTGCCTACATGTGTCCACATGTCTATGTGTGTCCTTGTGTACATGTGTGTATCCTGGTGTATGTGTGTACATTTCTACATGTGTGTCCTTGTCTACATATGTCCAGATGTCTGCGTGTTTGTCCTTGTCTACATATGTCCAGATGTCTACGTGTGTGTCCTTGCCTACATGTGGCCACATATCTACGTGTGTGTCCTGGTCTACATGTGTCCACATGTCTACGTGTGTGTCCTTGTCTACGTGTATGCCCACATGTCTACGTGTGTATCCTGGTTGACTTGTGTACATCTATACATGTGTATCCTGGTTGACTTGTGTACATCTGTACATGTGTATCCTAGTCAGCATGTGTATACATGTTTATGTGTGTATCCTGATCTACATCTGTATCCTTGTCTACTTGTGTGTACATGTCTAGGTGTGTATCATGGTCTACTTGTGTCCACATGTCGACGTGTTTATCCTGGTCTTCATGTGTCTACATGTTAACGTGTGTATCCTGGTCTACCTGTGTCCACATGTCTACATGTAGTCCTGGTCTACGTGTATGTACCTGTCTATGTGTGTATCCTGGTCTGCATATGTCCACATGTCTGCGTGTGTGTTCTGGTCTACAAGTGTCCACATGTCTGCGTGTATATCCTGGTCTACATGTGTGTGCACGTCTATGTGTGTATCCTGGTCTGCCTGTGACCACATATCTAGGTGTGTATCCAGGTCTACATGTGTCCACATGTCTACGTGTGTATCCGGGTCTGCATTTGTGTATATGTCTGCATGTGTATCATAGCCTACATGTGTGTACATATCTAGGTGTGTATCCTGGTCTATATGTGTTCACTTGTTGATGTGTTTATCCTGGCCTTCATGTGTCCACATGTCGACATGTATCCTGGTCTACATATGTCCACATGTCAATGTGTGTATCCTGGTCTACATATGTCCACATGTCGACATGATTGTTCTGGCCTACAAGTGCCCGCTTTTCTACGTGTATATCCTGGTCTACGTGTGTGTGCACGTCTAGGTGTGTATCTTGGTGTGCCTGTGTCCACATTTCTAGGTGTGTATCGAGGTCTACATTTGTCCACATGTCTGTGTGTATCCTGGTCTACATGTGTCGACATGTCTACGTGTGTATTCTGGTCTACATGTGTATTCTGGTCTACATGTGTCCACATGTCTATGTATGTATCCTGGCCTACATGTGACCACATGTCTACGTGTGTATTCTGGTCTACATGTGTCCACATGTCTGTGTGTGTATCCTGGCCTACATGTGACCACATGTCTACGTGTGTATTCTGGTGTACATGTGTCCACATGTCTACATGTGTATTCTGCTCTACGTGTGTTCACATGTCTATGTGTGTATTCTGGTCTACGTGTGTCCACGTGTCTGTGTGTGTGTCCTGGCCTACATGTGTCCACATGTCTACATGTGTATTCTGCTCTACGTGTGTTCACATGTCTATGTGTGTATTCTGGTCTACGTGTGTCCACGTGTCTGTGTGTGTGTCCTGGCCTACATGTGTCCACATGTCTACGTGTGTATTCTGCTCTACGTGTGTTCACATGTCTATGTGTGTATTCTGGTCTACGTGTGTCCACGTGTCTGTGTGTGTGTCCTGGCCTACATGTGTCCATATGTCTACGTGTGTATTCTGCTCTACGTGTGTTCACATGTCTATGTGTGTCTACAAGTGTGTATCTTTTTCTGCACGTGTGTGCTTGTCTGTGTGTGTTCATGTCTGCATGTGTGTCCTTGTCTGTGTATCTACCATGTGTATTTGTGATAGTCATGGTGTATTTTTTCTCATATTTCACAATATCTGTTGTGAACATTTACATTTGTCATTCTGTATGTCTTTTTCTTTGCTCTTATGTTTTACTCTGAGAAGATCTGCAAAGCTTTCTTCATTAACTTGAGACTAGTTGTGATAGATGTTTGCAATAGTCATTAGATGTAAACTGAGACGTTGACAATGTGTGCTGCTATTGACAGGCGCCCCGACCGAGGCTCAACTGCGCCAGCCCATCCTGGTGGCCACGGCTCACATCCACTGGGACCCCGAGTTCAGCGATGTCAAGCTCATTCAGACAATGATGCTCATGTGGGAACTGAAGAACATCATCGAGGATGCCCGTGGCACCGTCTCCACTAGTCAGCCCATCTCCGTCAACTCCACCCCACTCATCCTCTGCGGTGATCTCAACTCCCTACCAGACTCAGGTGAGCACGTGTCTTTGCTCGCTGTTTTCTCCAGAAGAGATAAGAGTTCATGTCTTGAAGTGGCTGGTTTGTATAGCGCTCTAATCTGTTGGGGGTTGGTTGTGCTGCGCGAGTAAAATGCCTGTCTCTCCGTTTGTAGGACACCCAAGGTTTGCAGCACTGCCACACCTCACTTGTTCTTTATGCCTTGTTCACAGTAAGATGGAGCAGCTTTCATTGGGCTGTTTGTGTGTCCTTACATGAAATTCTCTTGCCTTCCAACAATGTAGAATGCACAAGAAGCTCGTTTTGCAGGTGAAAATCTCGGCTTTCCTTGTAGGGAAATGTTCTGTCACTCGGGGTATCTACTCTGGTTTCCTACATACAGGATGCTGATCAGTTGCAAAATTGACAGTTTTGAGCATGTCATAAACACCTATCAATCAAATCTGTTGTCTATACTTTTCCCAGTCCACCGTCCCTCCCCTCTGCATTGTTCTCTGTTGCTACAGGGGGAAGCTCAGTGTTCTGGGTGATGTAATTATGGAAGGTTCACGGGCATCCAGATATTTCCACCTATTGTAGATCAAGAGTAATGTTGTGATGCAGAGATTCCAGGCTCCTCAAGTTACGATGCTCTTACTTTCAGGTGTTGTGGAATACTTGACCAGCAGTAAGGTTCCTTTCAACCATATGGACTTCAAGGATATGGGCTATGAATCATGCCTGCAGAAACTGAACTTCACGGACAACAAAGAGGCCCTGACACACGACTTTCGGCTGGCTCGGGCCTATGATAATGACATCATGCCACACACAAATTACACGTAAGTCACACAACTCTGGCTCGGGCCTATGATAATGACATCATGCCACACACAAATTACACGTAAGTCACACAACTCTGGCTCAAGCCTATGATAATGACATCATGCCACACACAAATTACTCGTAAGTCACCCAGGCCTATGGCAGTGACCTCATGCCACACACAAATTACACGTAAGTCACCCAAGCCTACGACAGTGACCTCATGCCACACAAGAGCTACACATAAGTTCCACAACACTGGCTCAAGCCTGCGACAGTGACCTCATACCACACACAAATTACACAGAAGTCACACAACACTGGCTCAAGCCTACGACAGTGACCTCATGCCACACACAAATTACACGTAAGTCACACAACATTGGCTCAAGCCTAAGACAATAATGTTATACCACACACAAAGTACATGTAAGTCTCACAACTCTGACTCAAGCCTGTGACAATAATGTTATGCCACACACAAAGTACACGGAAGTCGTACAGCTCTGGCTCAAGTCTACGACATTGACGTCATGCCAAACATGAAGGTTATTGGGA
This sequence comes from Acanthopleura granulata, assembly GCA_016165875.1. Taxonomy (NCBI): domain Eukaryota; kingdom Metazoa; phylum Mollusca; class Polyplacophora; order Chitonida; family Chitonidae; genus Acanthopleura; species Acanthopleura granulata. The sequence continues at coordinate 45,653,854 of JABBOT010000002.1, forward strand.
TCATTTGAATTAAATTCTTGTAAACGCTCTATCTCTAGAACGGTTTAGCCCAGTTTCACCAGACTTACACCACATTTACACATTGGGATAAGGAAGAACCCTCTTGATTTTAAGTGACCTTGACCTTTTTCATCAAGGTCTTTGGGGGCATTTAAGCTAAATTTATAAAAGGCTTGTAAACATGATATCACTATGAAGATTTAGCCGAAGTTCACCAAATTCCGCAAAGGTATTGTCATAGCTGGACACGTCCGTCCGTCCGTCCGTATGTCCATATTCATCGTAAACACTTTACTTCTAGAACAGTTTATCCAATGTGCACCAAACTTACACCACACTGGAATAAGGAAGAAGCCTATTGATTTTCAGTGACCTTGACCTTTCCGTTCAAGGTCAATGGGGTCATTTATGTTAAATGTTATGAAGGTTTGTAAATGCTCTATATCTTGAACAGTGTGTCCCAAATTCACCAAATTTATACCACATCTGCATGATTTTATGAATGGCTGTTATACATACTGTCTCTTAGAATTTGTATCTATTTGTTACATTGTACATGTGCTTAAGGCAGAGGGGTGTTAAATGCATTGCATGGTTGTTTTTTTTTTTGTTTTTGTTTTTTTTTTAAATACGTGTTACTGAGGGATTGTTGAGGTGTTGAGCAGGTTTGAATGAGACCACTGTCATGAATGAGGCCTAGAGATCTGTTGGGAACACTGATGATGGTGATTTAGGGGCTGGGTGATTTCCTGCTACAGTTTCCTGCCACCTGAGCATTGAAAAGTGTTGAGTTTAGTTAAAACATCAGATAAGTTAGAATGTTTGTGGATTATGCGGTGGGATATCTTGTACATTTGAGTTGTCACTGTATCTCTGTTTGTTTGTAGGTTTGACTTCAAGGGGCTGATTGACTACATCTTCTATTCACGGGACTTCATGAACTGCCTGGGCGTACTGGGACCTCTGGAGGAAGAGTGGTTCAAAGACAACAAAATCCTGGGCTGTCCTCACCCCCATGTGCCCTCGGACCACTTCCCACTCTTTGTGGAGCTGGAGATGCCCCTACCCATCCCTGGGACGAACAAGGCATCGACCAACAACCACAGCAAGCTGAGATAGTAGCTGGGAGGAGCAGGCCGCTGGTGTGAGCCCCAGGCAGGGGGTCATCGTCATGCGGATCTCTCGCGCCCTCCTCACAGACACTCGAGACCAACATTTTACTGCATGCACACATCACCCCATTCAGCAACTAACATATCATGGTCTATTTGTAAACATCAATATTATCAGATTAGAAACACTTTGGGGAAATTTTTATGTCTTGTGCAATGCTTTCAAACCCAATAGTCGTTTCAGAAATATTAAATTCATCAATTTTGTACATAGGAAATCTGCCTATTTTCTCCATGAGATTTGCATCAAAACAGATCATGTGAAGTCTTTTTAATGCTGAGATTGGTCGAGATTGAGTTATTAATCAAGATTTGCTTCTGGGCATATAGTCGAATTAAATCTCTCTAAATTAAGTTGTGGTGAAATGTTTTAGTGTACACCTGGGAGGTGGAAGGAGGCGTGACAGAGAGGTGGAAAGAGAGCATGGGTGGAAGGAAAGAGATGTGGCCTAGAGATGGAAAAGAGGGTGTAGTAGGGAGATGGAAAGGCGTGTGGGGAAATTGGAAGGGGGTGTGGCTAGATCGAAACTGACATGGCTTCTAGATGGAAAAAGGGGAGGGGGGGGTTGCTTGGGAGGTTGAAGGGGTCATTGCAGGAAGATGGAGTCCATGGTGTGGAGATGGAGAAGGGGATGTGGCAGGAGGATGGAAGGTGGGCAAGGCTAGGACAGGGGAGGCAGATGAATGATTTGTCCTAGTGTTATACTGAAGAGCCAGCAGTAGCAATAGATTCTCTTGCAACATAAAGTATCAAAGAGAAATTCAAGATTAAGGATATGACATGTGCTAGTGTGCAACATGTTTTCATCAAAGGCACAAAATAACCTAAAGAACCAGTTTATATACACTAAAGCTGACATCATTTGGGGACCACCTGCTTTAGTTTGTATGTTTTAATTGTCATTTCCATTTTGTGTGAATTTCAGAAAGATTGAATGACTAGGTTGATAGAATCATTGAAGTCAAAAAACAGTTTGTACAGAGTATTAAGGTTGTATTGGAGGCGAGGAATCCAGACATATTATCCCAGAAGTCTGATTGATCAGGGACTCCATAACAGTTTTGTGTAACATTTCTGCAGTGAGACACCAGTGGCCAAGAGGAGCATCATGTGAGGGATATCTTGACAACAAGATGTGAAGATAGTGGGGTGGCGATTAAGGAATGGCACAAAGGGAACAAAACTTCTTTTATGGACAAACAAATCAGGGGAAGTGTTTTATTTTAGGTATGTTTCAGGGAAAGGACTTTTGTTTATAATGGTCAGATATTTGCTTGATGCAGCTTCTTAGATGTTCTGTTTTAGCAACGCTGTCCAGTGACTACAGTGTAAAAGTAGTGTTAGTCAGGTGTTGCCCTTGTGAAAGCTGGTCACACAGTGACCAACTCAAGTGACCATCTTGCCAGACCACACTGCCACTGACCAGCCCAGTATTCCTTGACCAGCCTTCCTAGTGGTCAGTTGCTTGTTTAGGTCAGTGTCATCAAGCTAACCTCAGCTTTGATATTAAAATGTTGCTTTACACCAATTTCACGCAATTTTTTTTTCTGCCTTGATTTTGCAGGTCCTGTTTTTTTTTTCAAGAGTGGAATAAAATTCTTTGTGGAATGTTTTTAAAAAGTGGCACCAAGAAGGAATATCAAAAATCATTTTTTTTTCATTTTTTAATTTGAGTAGACTGTATTGTCAAGTTTTGTGAAGAGAATGTATCGAATTTTATTGACATCAAATCCGCTTCAGGAAATGACTATCTTAAAGGTTTTCCTCCATGTTCTGGTACAAATGGCCCGACTGGTCCACAAGTATGGCTGCCGTGGTGAGGAGTGGTCCTCTGGGCCAGTCCAGCACTCGTCAGTCGCATAGCAGAGTGTACTTCATTGAAAACAGGCAGCATGGTCAGAAGACTATTTTCATATGGTATTATATATGTTGATGTTGTCACAAGTTCTAGATCTGACACAGCACACCTTGATCTCAGTGAGGTAGATTTTTAACCACGTCATCTAGACATTACTTTATCTTTTTAAATGTTCTTCTGTCATGACCTGCACTGAATGTATTCACCACTCTCATCCACCAAACCGTGTTTTACTTGAAATGGCGGTGTGCTTTCACTGCGCACCATGACTGTGAAAGGATTTTAGTTGCAGAGCGCCAGTTCTGAAATGCTAAGCTATGTCTTGATGCAGCTTAAAATTCTTTTACATTTTGATGTTGTTGGTTTGTCCCATGTAGATTGTGTATGTGTAACTGCCCATGGACTGTGTAGGTTTAATGTGTGGTTTTTATATCACGGCTATGCCAGGGAGTCAAACATGGGACACTGTGTGGAACGTATGTTTTCTGAAACTCTCGGCGATTAGTTCTCCAATTGTAATGGCCAGAATTAAATTACGGTAGATGCTTTCAAAATGTTCAAAATAGATGGCCTTATTGCATTTGTAGCCAGAGTGGATATTATATGTTGGGTTGATTTGCAAGCTTTTGCGAGCAGGTCAATTTATTTATGAGGATAGCAGAAGACTTTCGCAGAACTGACTGTGTCTGCCACCAAGGGTAGTCAGACTTTACACATTCCCATTCATATGGCCACCTACATTATCTCCCCTTGGCAGTTAGACCTATTTGTATATTTTGTGTCAAATGTCTTTGAAATGCAAATAAAGAGTTGAAACAAACACTGCAACCATGTATTCTTTGTGTACTAGGCAGTTTTGAAGGTTAGTTATGGAGACACTACATCTATAGTACAAGAATAAGATGGAATGACTTGTAATAAACAAGCGTTCTGGATATATGGCTTTGAATCCAGTCCTTTGAGTGAGAGAATGATAGCTACATGTATGTCAAATCAAGGAGAACACAAGAAAGGCTATAAATTTGCTTGAAAATTGCCGTGGTATAGAACTTGAACCTCAGCTGAAAGTCATCGAGGTGAAGGTTCAGTTCAGTGTTCAATGCAACACTGAACCATTCTGAAAACTGAAAGTCATCGAGGTGAAGGTACAGTTCAATGTTCAATGCAACACTGAACCATTCATAATGTCACTTTGTGCCTGGCATAATGGGGTATATCCTCACTCTGTGTCTGGCATACTGATATATATCCTCACTTGTTTTGGCTTTTGGGGAGTATATCCTCACTTTATATCTGGCACACTGGGGTATATCCTCACTTTGTGTCTGGCATACTGGGGTATATCCTCACTTTGTGTCTGGCATAATGGAGTATATCCTCACGTCATGTCTGGCATACTGAGGTATATCCTCACTTGTTTTGGCTTTTGGGGAGTATATCCTCACTTTGTATCTGGCATAGTATGAAATATCCTCACTCTGTGTCCGCCATACTGGGTATAGCCTCACTTTGTGTCTGGCATACTGAGGTATAACCTCACTTGGTTTCTGGCATACTGGGGTATAACCTCACTTGGTGTCTGGCATACTGGGTATAGCCTCACTTTGTGTCTGGCATACTGGGGTATAGACTCACTTTGTGTCTGGCATACTGGGTATAGCCTCATTTTGTGTCTGGCATACTGGGTATAGCCTCACTTTGTGTCTGGCATACTGGGGTATAACCTCACTTTGTGTCTGGCATACTGGGCATAGCCTCACTTTGTGTATGGCATACTGGGTATAGCCTCACTTTGTGTCTGGCATACTAGGGTATAACCTCACTTTGTGTCTGGCATACTGGGTATAGCCTCACTTTGTGTCTGGCATACTGGGGTATAACCTCACTTTGTGTCTGGCATACTGGGCATAGCCTCACTTTGTGTATGGCATACTAGGGTATAACCTCACTTTGTGTCTGGCATACTGGGGTATAACCTCACTTGGTGTCTGGCATACTGGGGTATAACCTTACTTGGTGTCTGGCATACTGGGTATAGCCTCACTTTGTGTCTGGCATACTGGGGTATAAACTCACTTGGTGTCTGGCATACTGGGTATAGCCTCATTTTGTGTCTGGCATACTGGGTATAGCCTCACTTTGTGTCTGGCATACTGGGGTATAACCTCACTTTGTGTCTGGCATACTGGGCATAGCCTCACTTTGTGTATGGCATACTGGGTATAGCCTCACTTTGTGTCTGGCATACTAGGGTATAACCTCACTTGGTGTCTGGCATACTGGGGTATAACCTCACTTGGTGTCTGGCATACTGGGGTATAACCTCACTTGGTGTCTGGCATACTGGGGTATAACCTCACTTGGTGTCTGGCATACTGGGTATAGCCTCACTTGGTGTCTGGCATACTGGGTATAGTCTCACTTTATGTCTGGCATACTGGGGTATAACTTCACTTGGTGTCTGGCATACTGGGTATAGCCTCACTTTGTGTCTGGCATACTGGGGTATAACCTCACTTGGTTTTGGCTTTCCTATTCTAGTAACACAGTGATAATCTCCTAATATGTAACAACCTATTCTCAGTGCATACATACAGTCTGCAAACAGGACAATGACTTGCCACATCCTGTGACATGACGAAGATTTGCCGCATCCAGTGAGAGGAAAACGACTTGCCGTGGCATGACTTGCCGTGTCCTGTGACACTTCCTGCATCCAGTAATAGGAAGACAGCTTGCCATGACACAACAAAGACTTGCTGCGTCCAGTGACAAGAGGACAACTCGCTGTGACACGACGACATTCCGCATCCAGTGACAGGACGACTTGCCGCGTCCTGTGACTAGATGAACACGTCGCGTGACGCGACAATTTGCAGCGTCCAGTGACAGGACGACGACTTGCCCCTTCCCGTGACAGGACAACTTCCCACGTCCTGTGACAGGACGAGGACTTGCCGAGTCCTGTGACAGGACGAGGACTTGCCGCGTCCCGTGACAGGACGACGACTTGCCCCTTCCCGTGACAGGACGCCTTCCCACGTCCCGTGATAGGACGACGGCTTCCCGAGTCCCGTGACAGGACGAGGACTTCCCACATCCCTTGACAGGACGACAACTTGCCACGTCCGGGGACAGGAGGACAACTTGCCACGTCCGGGGACAGGATGACAACTTGCCACGTCCGGGGACAGGACGACAACTTGCCACGTCCGGGGACAGGACGACAACTTGCCACGTCCCGTGACGGAACAACGACTTAATCATGAACCAAGCCACCAGGTCGTAGTGTAGCATCTTCTGGGACGTTAGAAGTTACTAGTCTGCTTACTCGTAAAATGAACCAATTCTTGAAAACTGGTAAGCAAATTTCATTTATTCCACAACCATAAGAGATGCATAGATAACCAAAATAACATTCGCAAGTTGGTCATGGAGCTATGGAAGAAGCGCGCTGCTCCAGTTGTCTGCTGGCACTTGGCACAAAATATCATCCATGTGGGGAAAACAATCTCTCCTTGTAGACATCAGTGAAAGGCAAATGTGCATTGCACAAGAAAGCATAGTGCTGTGCCAAAGTACAAAATCTTCGAACCATCATCATATTCCAATACAGGTTATTACAGTTAGCACTAGAAGATATACACCTCCAGACAAGTACACCAAATTTCATCAATGCTTAATGGTGTCTACACAGCTACATGCCTACAGAACAAGACTACTAACTGCCACACTTTCGTTCTGTTCCAATGAAGTAAAACAGACTGGTGTATTCTGTGCATAAAATATCAGCAAAAATATACATCATTTCCCAAATCCTTTCATTTCAAATGCAGGGAGACTTTACAACCATGTACAAGCAATATCACTAACTTGATTTGAAAAGAATACAAAATATTTTAGGCGGGACATATCTGGCTGACAGGTTACCTGGTGGGGAAAATAGTTTGCAGAAGGTGAACAATCCCTGGGAATAGCTACAGCTCCCTATGAGGGAATAGCTTTATATCTTCTATTTTCTCATCATCTTTGCCATGGTGTCTGCATGGCATAACTTCATGTTAGGATTACATTCACTAGGTAGGCCTTCAAGAGATTGTAGAGCAATTATGGGTCTCAACATTATATGCATTAAGTTCATGCAGGCCATCGTATTGGATTGTGTTGGTAGGTCTTCACTTTAATGTATTAAGTAGGGCATCAAAGATTGAACAATGACAGTAGTTCTTCACATTGCATCTATGAAGCAGGCCGTCAGAGATTGGACGGTGACGGTAGTTCTTCACATTACATGTATTCAGTAGGCTGTAAGAGATTGGACAGTGGCAGTAATTCATCACATTACATGCAATAAGTAGGCCATCAGAGATTGGGCAGTGACAGTAGTTCTTCACATTACATGTATTAAGTAGGCCATCAGAGATTGGACAGTGGCAGTAGTTCTTCACATTACATAAATTAAGTACTCCATCAGAGATTGGGCAGTGACAGTAGTTCTTCACATTACATGTATTAAGTAGGCCATCAGAGATTGGACAGTGACAGTAGTTCTTCACATTACATGTATTAAGTACGCCATCAGAGATTGGGCAGTGGCAGTAGTTCTTCACATTACATGTATTAAGCAGGCCATCATGAGATTGGACAGTGACAGTAGTTCTTCACATTACATGTATTAAGTAGGCCATCAGAGATTGGACAGTGACAGTAGTTCTTCACATTACATGTATTAAGTACGCCATCAGAGATTGGACAGTGGCAGTAGTTCTTCACATTACATGTATTAAGCAGGCCATCAGAGATTGGACAGTGACAGTAGTTCTTCACATTACATGTATTCAGTAGGCCATCAGAGATTGGACAGTGGCAGTAGTTCTTCACATTACAGGTATTAAGTAGGGCATCAGAGATTGGACAGTGACAGTAGTTCTTCACATTACACGTATTAAGTAGGCCATCAGAGACTGGACAGTGAGAGTAGTTCACATTACATGTATTGAGTTGGCCATCATGAGATTGGAGAGAGCATTTTTACAATACCAGTACAAAAATATGCAGTTTCAACAAGATGGCACAACTGAACATACCTTGTGCAAAGGCATTGCATAGTTTGGTCAATCCACGTCAGTAACTGTTCAAAAAGGCAGTATGACATGTACATTCATGTCACAGTTCAAGCCTGACTGTGCAGACAGTTAAAACAATACAAGTACTTTACAGAACAATCTTACAGAACAATCACACAAACACTCATGATGCTAATACATACATATTACATACTGGAGAGGAAATCCTTTCTTTATTTCTTTCAGACGAAGACAACAACTGCAGAATTATGCATTGTACTTCATCATATCTATGAAAAACACTCCTTAACCTTCAGGTGATACCCATGGGGTGAGAATAGGGCAACTTACTGGAATAATTAGCCTTCTAGATACACCAGTCCAACCCCAATAGCTTAAGATATTGTTCTAGACATATTATTTTTATAGGGTCCAATTAATTTGTAATGAACAAGCCATACAAAACTTTGCGGAAAAACAAGGAAGGACAAGTACAAATTTTCAACAAGGTTTCTTACAGTCTCTTAACCCTCATCTAGTGAGCATTCAAACTAGTTACATGTACACCTACTTGTATATACCATGTAATGCCATACTGAGATTGGCAAGCAGGCCTACTGTCTGCTCAGCGCTATACAGGGTTGTCCCCCTTGCCATTAACTGTACTGTACATACTCTGCAGAACTAGACAGCCCAACTAGAGCCTCAGAAATACTGAGCCCCGTCTTCTCACCCGTTTGTCCCTATACATGCAACTACCTAACAGTGCTTGTTGTTAACATATATAGTATGATTTAGAACCCTAACACCATCTGGATGCTGAAAAGACGAACAGTTGAAGTGATGGGACTTGGTATTTGATAGGCTCTGGTTAAACCCTCCACATTTCATTCAGAGGTAAAATTCTGATTACACTGGCCCATGTATGTATATTCAAAAACAGAGGGGAATAAGCTCCTTCACTTAAACTTCAAAGTCAACCAGAAAATCAATTTTAAAGTTTTCTTTGAGCTGAAATCGTGTGGTAGTTAGTGCCTTATCCACAAATACGTGCCACCAAAAGATAGCACCAGTTTATTACCTGTAGGTGATCACTTCATCTTTAGTGTATGAAAATTTGCACAGTTTTAAAACCACAGTCACCCTGGCATATGTTCAATCTAAATCCAGTACATGCATTAAAGGCTGTATCAACTCAAGCTACACATTAAAATACTTACTAACAAAAAACAAAAAAAAACTCGACAACATTTGGACGCCAGATTCACATAAAAAATATGAATATTTGGAGTAAATCAAAACGTAACTACATAACAGAAATCAGTGGCAGGACCAAAACACTGCAGCAATAACTGCACAAAACAAAGTGTAACAAAAAATATAAAAAAAAACAGTAAAAAAAGTACTCAAACATGATTATTTCAAGAACTGTCACAATGCATGGCCAATACATAAATGACAAAGAAGAAACGCAGGTGACAGAACCACAACAACACTGATAATGAAAATACTGTTATAACATCTAAACACAGAATGACCCTGAACAGACTCTGAGGACATATTACAGTCCACTGGAAAGATATATCATACATAAAACATCACTTCCAGGGAGACCACAAACCAAGTATACCTAAGTTCTTAACCTGTCCAGGTAAGAAAATGAAACAGTTCAGGTTCATAGAGGTGTCATACATAACACAGTCTATACATAACCCTTCAGGCGCGTGCACGTCTTCATGTCGCAATGTCAAATATGTCCTACCTTGGCATTGGCCAGCTTATGTTGGACAAGTTTTAGTTTGTTTTTTTTTCGTTTTCTTCTTAGTCATGTCTCATTTATATCATGTCTACCATGACCACACAAGACTTGTTGGATGTTTTGTGTTTAGAAAGAAGCGAAAATGAAAGGTAGCAAACTCTGGACCTATGAAGTTTTGACCTCTCCATGTCAGTTAGGGAATTAGGAACTATAGCTGTCTGGTCAAGACCGTTTACTTACCTCATGTGCAGCTTTACACTGACCCCCAGACAGACTGCCAGCAACTAGCACCTGATGACAGGAGTTACCTGTGTACTCTCAACACACACATGAACATACACATATTCAGGCTTCTAGCTTACTGCCATCAGCTGCGGCACTTGTCCACCCAGTCAAACTCCTGTACGTGCAACTGGCTCAGCATCGGTACAGTTAACCTGTACGTAAATCTTCTGATTGAGCACTTTGTTGATACACATGGCATGTGTACCTGAACTCCACATCTCCTCCATTTACAGTAATACCTATTAATGCACTACCTGATGTATTTACATCAGATGACAACCTTGTCATCTTACTCCAAAGGCATCCTTATATAAAGGCACCATACTTTCTACAAGTATTTGTAAACCGGGTGGGTAACGCAGTTTTTGGGCACACCAGAGAAAATACATCCCAGCACTTGGGCTACAAATATATACACACAGGGATATGCCACTTTCTCTCAACCCACATGTAGATGTAGGCTTACATAAATACAGTCATCTTCCATTCGGATTCTTTAGAACAAAATACGTGTAACTTGTTGATACGACTATGCAGTAACTATTAAAAGCATTGTGTAGAGTATCTGCAGGTTTTAGCCTGCATTATATGGCACATATATAAGGGATTCATCAAGTGATCTGGCCACTTCACATGTAGGTGTTACACACAGGAACCTGTAGATCTGTGACTGTCACCCATATATACTCCTGCATTTGACACTGATGTACGCTTCAGTATTCTAGGTTCACTATGAACAGGATCCAGACAAGAACTGTCTCCATGTCTCTGTGAGAATTTTTTGCCTCTCAGGACACGTACATGTCAGCAGACAGCTTTCCAAAACCCCCCACTCCCTCCCACACCCTGCCACACCCCCCGACCTGGTAGTTAGGTCACACATTCAGTATTTCTGGTTGTTCAGCAACTGAGGACATGACGGACACAGAGCTGATGGGGTTGATAATGCTGTCCTCAATCTCATCACCAGGTACCTCGTCAAATCTGTGAACAGAACAACACAAGCACTGCAGGGACATAAAGCCAAAATGGTTTGTGATAAGTAGGCCTGCTAACAACGTACATGAACTTCATGAGTTTTACCTAAATTTTAATGCAAAATATCACATGTTACTGGAACTAGAAAATACACTTCAAAGGAACTGGAATTTCACAAATGTACATGTAGGTAGGCCTTTGATTAAAAGTTTAACAGACAGCTATCAAATGTAACAAGTGCAAATTTCCCATCACTGCAAAGCATGATCCCAAAATAAGTCAATTTTATGATGCATTCAGACCCCTCATTAAGTATTTACAGTAAGGATGTATGCACAGATGGACAGACAGAACAGATTATAGCGTTACTTGTCTCTGCTAAATTGCAGGAATTACATGAAGATCTCTCAGATTGCGTTACCTGTCATAAGAGGGTTTCTGAGCTGCCGAGCGTTGTCGTTGTTCTCTGAGAGTCTGGACGGTTTTGATCACATACAGCACACCTGTGGCTGCCAGCATACACCCTGTAGTGTACAAACATACCAGCACATAACCTGTAGTATACAAAACATACCAGCATACACCTTGTAGTGTACAAACATACCAGCATACACCTTGTAGTGTACAAACATACCAGCATACACCTTGTAGTGTACAAACATATCAGCATACACCCTGTAGTGTACAACCATACCAGCATACACCCTGTAGTGTACAAACATACCAGCATACACCCTGTAGTGTACAAACCTACCAGCATACACCTTGTAGTGTACAAACATACCAGCATACACCCTGCAGTGTACAAACATTCCAGCATACAGCCTGCAGTGTACAAACATACCAGCACATAGCCTGTAGTGTACAAACATACCAGTATACACCATGTAGTGTGCAAACATACCAGCATACACCTTGTAGTGTACAAACATTTCAGCATACACCCTGTAGTGTAAAAAAAAAGTGTACACCCTGCAATGTACAAACATACCAATATTCACCCTGTACTGTACATCATTCTTCAGTATACAAACTTACCAGCATACAGCCTGTTGTGTACAATGTCATTCTTCAGCAGACAAACATACCAGCATACAGCCTGTAGTGCACAATGTCATTCTTCAGCAGACAAACCTACCAGCATACACCTTGAAGTGTACAATATCATTCTTCAGCAGACAAACCTACCAGCATACAGCCTCTAGTGTATAACGTCATTCTTCAGAAGACAAACCTACCAGTACACAAACAGACAAACATACCAGCAAACACCCTATTGTGTACAATGTTATTCTTCAGCATCGCAATCTTGCCAAGACCTTACAGGCACTCAGTAACAGAAGAATCCAGATAGATATACATAAACACTTTTTTCAAAGAATGTGTTCAATCCATTTCATCTGCATTTTTACATGTAGAGAAAATCACCTAATGTTGTGTACAGAGCACATGTGGATATATGAGGAAAATTAGGTATTTTTTATTCTTATTGGAAGTTATGAGATTCGCTTCTCTTTACAGGGGGCCCGGGAAGTCCATTGTTGATACAATTCAAAGACATTTTCAGTTCAGGAATAAACAAAGATATCTTATTTATACAATGAGATTTCAGGTATTTGAGATTATTAAGGTTGTAATTGCTTCAGAAGATGTACTGACTATCTGTGACAGTGTAGATGTGTTAGTAAAGCAATCATCAGTTGTGCTCGAGCCAGGATGATGTGCAATAGCAGAGAGGAACGCCTTTATTTAATACACAGCCTGGGTCTCCCAGTTCTCATGGACTGAGCCTTCTTCTACGAAAGGTGTCAAGAGTAGTTAAACAAGGAGTATTCACCTGAAATCAATGCCATCCATACTTGATGAGGCTGAACAAAACAAGGGACGGCCAGGATCAGGTAGAGCAGACCTTTCCTCCAGTCGTCCAGCCACAGTATGGCATCCCACACTCTCAAACATCGCATGGATGTCTCACTAGAAGCACAACATACACGATGTCAATCACCAGACACAATAAATATTACATCGAGTTATTCAGTTTATTCTTGTTCACTTCATGTCAAGAATATGTCATTCCACGACAGACCGACGTTTCTGAGTGCAGAGCCCACAAAGTGCCTGACGTACACCACTGCTCTTTGCCAGGTACCTGGAAAACTTTGGATCTTAAGCCCGCTGTCACTGAACTAGCAGAACCTACACTTGAATCTGTCACCTCATCTACACATAATATGTTTTCAGTTTTACTTTGCAACGATAATTTAAACAGATAAGAAGTACGATTTAACTGAAAAGCAGAACAATGCCATACATGTACTGATGAGGACTTCATAGAAATATAAATGTTTTACAGCCTTATACATGTAACTATGTTCCAGGAATCATGTGTGCATTCTTAAGACATACTCACTCTGTACATATAATAATAAAATAATTTAACAAAAAGACACTCTCCAGGAAACTCAACAGGGCAGCAAGAAGTCTGAAACAATCAAAGAAATTGAAAATATACTTCAAAACTTTTACAATCACAATATTACCATATAACATCACCAACAATTTATAACTCAAATAACAGGAATTATGGTTATATTTGAAAACTTCTGCCATAAACAAGCCTCTGAAATGCATTGTTTATAGAGTATCCACTTGAAAAATAGTAGTAGGTGAATAAAAGTATATCTGGCTGGCATCAGGTTAATTGTTTATTTAAATTTGATTACTGTTTGATTCCCTTTTGCGCAAATTTTCACTTAAATGATGACCGATGTTTGGCATGTTACTGATAAACCTTCCCACATGTGACTGTCTCTTAAAATTCTCCCACCCCTAAGCATGGCTGACCACTGAAGGTCATTAAGACCATATGAACAATGAAAGTGGGGGAATCTAGAAAGGCTAAGACCAGACCTGCATCTTGCTTGCCAGTGGTTGGACACTGAATTTATTTATTTATTTGACTGGTATTTGACAACGCACTCAACAATGCTTGGGCATTGAACACCATGTCACTAAGCCTCATCTAACTCCTAGCTTTTCCAGCTCAATGACCATACATGAATATATTTCTGTCATATTGTTGAATCAACTGCTTTGGAAAATTTGGAGTGGAATACAGCTGGGAAGCTGTTAAGACTCAACTCAGGGTGCTTATACGGGTATCTTCATGCTGATGCCACTATAGGTACTAATGTGATACCTACATCAAATAGATCCCCAGGAAGTGGCCAAAATACACTGCCTCAACTCCAATCCCCCACAGGCCTGTAAAACACAACAGAGCATGGAAGTACATGTATGCTTCAAAAGAAACTCCTAACTGTTGTTTAACATTTATGTAGATCATGCTGCAAGGTTTTTTTTTATGTATAGATGCTATAACATGATGGCAGTCCTGTCTACGGGTGTAGCAAACCAGACCACCAACAACATCCTCAGCTCAATATGACAATTGCTCAGTCGGTTAGTGCGCTAGCGCTCCGCAATGACCCAGCAGCCTCACACCAATGCGGTTGCTGTGAGTTCGTCCAGTTCAAGTTGGATTCCTCTCCGGCCATACATGGGGAGGTCTGCCAGTAATCTGCAGATGGTCGTGGGTTTCCACCAGGCTCTGCTCGGTTTCCTCCCACCATAATTCTGGTCACCATTGTATCAGTGAAATATTCTTGAGTATAGCGTAAAAAAAAAATCCAATAAATAAATAAATCAATATGACAATTACTCTGTGAATATTAAAAGAGGCAGAGGCTTGAAATATGACTAAAATTTACACAGCAATATCATTAAGGCATGCAGACGAGGTTGAGGCATCAAATGCAGGCTGAAGAGAAAAGTTATTTGCTTATCTTTGTAAAAGGCAAGAGAACCCCACAGACTGGCCCTATCAGGAATCCTACCCTATTAGCATGGGTGAGTGTATTTTAGGGTGTAAATTCTTTTTCTAAACACTAAACATTAACAGTCTCTGATGAAAAATTAATAGGGGTCTGAGGCCAACAGTTCTGATAAACAGCGTGGAATGTCGCATTACAAAATGCTTCTGGTTGTTATCTAATACCAATCTCAAGAATTTCCATGGCTGTATTTTTGGAGACTTTCACGTATATTTTCACCTAAAATTTGGAATGTAAAAGTGCACTCTCAAAAGCACATTATGAAGGTTTTCAAATAATACTTTTGATGTCAACTTACAAATGGCCCATTAGGTTGGATAAATAAATCAGAATAAAGCAAAATCTGTCAACTTCAAAAAAGGTAAACCTGTGTTACAGTATTTCTTGTATATGCAGATTAAATTCGCTACCACATTCATGTCCCAAGGTTACTACAGCATACATTACACCTCTGAGCTGATGACATCATCTTTGGGATTTGATGTAGGTCAGCCAACAAAAGCTGGACTGTTATCCTATGTAGGAACTCATTCATAACCCTGGTGAATAACCAGTTTGTCTACTATACCTGCAGCAATATCCCCAGCCCACAATCAGGTCACTGTCTGGCCGACAGCTTCCCTCAATTCATTATCCCTACACTCAGCTTACACAGTAGACATACCACATGGGACCGAGTGCCAGATCACTTGAATCGTGGTTATGTACCACCACTACAAGCACTTGGGTATATCTACATGTACGTCATACTATACGGGGTGTTTGAGACAAATATATAGCCAAGGGGTTTTTCTAGCCAATTAATTTTACAGAAACTCAATTTGAACAACTCAAAAAACTATATATTTTGTGACTAATATATCCAAAAATTTATTTCATGAAAACTCAATACAAAATACGAGTAATTCTCAATTTTCCGATATTTCTCTTTGTGACTACCACTACCAGAAAGTGGCTATAACAATCCTAGATAGCCATATATTTGGTTTGTATATATATGCCTACTTTTATGTATTATGCTTTATGTAGTACTAAAATTACATGCCTAGTGAGACTGAAACTCAGAAAAGCAAAAGATTCATTTTCACTAGGCCATCAATTAAAACTTGCTGTAACCCGATCTACTCTAAAGTATTATTTTTCTCTCCTTAATCTGTGTTTAATGTTTGTTTATTTAAAATCCTTATCTATTTCATTTCCAAGAATAAAAAAAATATATTTCCCTTCCAAGTGACCCTATTTTTGTATTACTTTTGTGTTACCATTGGGTTTTTCTAGCTAATTTCCTTTTATAAACTCAATATGAAAAAATCAGAAAACAATGTTTTTTCTTCATCAGTGTATTAAAAACTCAACTTACTTCATGAAATCTCAAAACAAAATTTGTCTAAAACTCAATTTTCCTATATCTCTTGTTGTGGTAACCACAACAAGAAAGTGGCTCGAAACACCCCTGGTCACTTGCATCAAAGAATTTGATTTATTTATTTATGTATTTATTTGATTCGTGTTTTAAGCTGTACTCAAGAATATTTCACTTATACGACGGCGGACAGCATTATGGTGGGAGGAAACCGGGCAGCGCCCGGAGGAAATCCACGACCTTCCGCAGATTGCTGGCAGACCTTCCCAAGCACGGCCGGAGAGGAAGCCAGCATGAGCTGGTCTGGAACTCACAGCGAGCGCACTGGTGGAAGGCTTCGGGTCATTGTGCTGCAATAGCGCGCTAACCGACTGAGACACGGAGGCCACCATCAAAGAATTTGACCTCAGATATCTTGTCTATACTGTCTTTATCTTGAGACTTTGGGAGGCACACACACACAAAAGCCTTGACCAATGAAGTAAAAGTGACAAGCTCAAATTCAGCCCTTGTTGCTTTAACTGTGGCTTTACACCAGAAGTTTTAATCCATGACGCAGTGATTTACTATAGATTACTGGCCATAAACCTGACTGTCACTGTATAAATAAAGGGTCCTTTGGTACAACACTAAACATCCACAAAGAAAAACAGGTAATTCAGGAAGAACTGAATTTCAACACTAAGCCAACCCTGAAATATCTAGAGCTAACTTTCTGGTATTCAGTCATAAACTGTTTGCCTAAGCTGAAAAGCATATCTTATCCTTTTCAGAATCTCTGAGCTGAGAATAAGAAATACCAGTTTAAGGTCATGTAATACATAACTAGGTGTTTGACCAGCACATCTCCCAGTACCTTCGGTAGTAGGGTACATCTTATGTCTGATTACTGCAATGATTTATCCTGACGCTTATGATACTAAAAGCTATAATATGGCATGTAGATCAATATTTCCGTCACATACATGCTGTTTCCAGAGACATCTTGGTTGCTCAGTCATAAAGAAAACATTAATATTTTTACGAAAAGGCTGTTACAAACTACATAGCACATATATCATCCCATACTCCAAAATCTGCGCAGTCCTTGTGGTATTTATTTACTGTGACCCTGTATAATTACGATTTATTAATTAGAGGGTGTGGCTTAAAGCTGTCAACTGTAGCTCAGGTGATGTCTGCACCAGCACAGTTATTGGCTGGCATGATAGTATGATGGAAGGCACTTATTTGTACACCGTGTCATCATAACCCATGATGTGTGGTATACCCTTTATTCTTTATTATTTACTAACATTAAGTGAATCTAGTACTTTGCAATGCTCCTATTTCTCGAGTAACCATTTTAATATGGCAACATTTTGAAAAAATAAAATAACATTTTAAATAGTAATTGCTGTGCAATGTTTGCCTTTGTTCACTTGTTTGAAAACCTTGTAAAACAACATTAAACATTTTGCTACCTTAGGTCTGCAAGACTACGTACTACATACATGTTCAACGTAACTGGCACTGCACGTAATTAAGTTACCATTTAGGTCCTGGTATTCAGCTTTGCCCTGCATGTTTTTTAGTTACATCCATGAGCTGTTAGTGTCATTTGTAATGTTTTGAACTCCTTTATCATCATGTTTATTTGTATTGTTTGATCGAAAGAACTTACAGTAGTTGATAGCTTAATATCGCCATACACCCATTCTTTATTACATTTCCGAGTCGTATGGGGGGGGGGGGGACATTCATTGATACAACCTAAATCTCGCGCTCGCAAGTTCAAACACTACAAAACTGTACCCAATGACACCGCCGCCGTCAACGCTTTTCCACATTTCCACAAGTCAACGTTCAAAACTTACCTAGAACGGTGGCAGTCGCCCATATCCGACAAAAGTACACGTAGACTTTCCAGAAGCAATCAATCTCGTAAGTCTTCCTGTTCATATCGGAGACAAGCAGCTAACAAAGCAGACGAGCTGTTGTTGAGGCATGACTCTGTGACACCGCCATGAACTATCACCGGAAGTTACCCCTTAAGGTCACGGCAGATCGTACCTTGCCCGGTCATGTCTGCCCACACTCATCTGTTCACAAATACACTCTGCAGTTCGGTAAGACAAGGTCGAAATAATAACTTTGAAATCATTGTTTTGTTCAGCGTGACAAACTATGGAAATGTGGTATAATATACCGGAAATGAAGCAGTAACAAATAAAGTCTAGTTCTGCATATCATCATGAAGGCCTACATGTCATGGTTGGCTTCGCGGTTCGAAACAGGTCTAGGTCTACATGTAGGCCTAGTGTAAATCTTCGACTTTATCAACCACTAAAGCACTTCATTAAGTAGAATTTGTGCATACAATGATTATGAACATGATGCTAAAAATGATTTATTTGTGTGATTAAAGATGCGAGCTTCAACGTCTAACAGAGGTCCATTTACGAAACTAGAGGTATTTTCCTGTCCGTATTTAGACGCTGCCTAGGCTTTAAAATCTGTATGTTCTTCAGTCAGCAATGAACAGCCGAGGGGATCGCATGTCGTAGCGGTTTTAAAACGTTTGAGTTAGGTACATATCGGCTGTTTTAGACCATTGCGTCGGTTAAAAATTCCCGCAACCCGCCATGTATGGGCAGCCGTCAAGAGAGTCCGGTAATCTCCGTAATATGGAGTTTTTCGATGCAGGATTAACACGGTAAAATAGGGTAGCTTCAAAGCCGAAAGCTCCCATGTTGCGAAGAATTTACGATAAACAAAAATGTCTAGCGATTGGGCAAGTAGTTGATAATGTGGACGCTGCCTAATACAAGCGATGTGAGCTTAACTGAAGGGTTCTTAAACTCCGGCTTTGTGCGATCCCCTCGGCTAATCATTGTAGATTTGGGAACATACATAGTTTACAGCCTAGGCAGCGTCTAAATACGGAGAGGAATATGCCGCTCGTTTTTTAAATCGATCTCTGTTACACGCTGTGTCGGTAGCATACAACGTCAAATTCATTTGGCTATAATTATGTCAGAGTGTTTCAAAATATTGGTTGCAGAGGTGCTGGAAAAGGTTAAAGATTTAGGGTGTGTAGCACAGGCCTACCATTAATGGTGACAGTATCTGTTATACTTATGCTAGCAGGGCACACAGTGTAGGAAAAATCACTTTTCATGAAGCCTATATATAGATTTTTCACAACTTTCAAATCAGGTTTTTTGGAGTTATGGTAGCAGGGAGCTTTCTAGCCAATTTCTCTATAGAAACTCAGTTTGAAAAAATCAGAAAAGTCAACATTTTATATCAAGGTGTGTAAAATGTATCTAAAACTCATTTATTTTATCAAAACTCAATACAAATTTTGTCTAAAACTAAATTTTATGATATTTCTCGTTGTGGTTACCACTATGACAAAGTGGCCAGAAAACCCCCTGGGTAGGTTGCTTTTATTATTGATAAAGTTTTCGAAAACCCTGTAGGCTATGCATCCAATAATAGCAAAAACTCCCATGCAGTTGTGTTGTGTTAAAAGGCCTAAAACGATTTTTACGAGTGACCTAACAAAAATGAAGTTGATTTGTTGAGAACAGTACGATTTCTTCGAAGTTTCCAAAAATTGGCCATCATATTTGATTACTGAAGGAAATTTTAGTTCTAAAACATGTTCATTTAACTAGTCTTACGATGTATGTTTTATATTTTATGGTTTTAATTCGAATTACAGAACAAAAGTAAATGCAAAAAATTTGAGGCGAACTAAATCTGCTGTCTCGGAGCAAATTACTTTCCCCCGACTTAGTGGCCAGTGAGAATCTATTATCTCAAACATCAACATTTTGACAGGATAGTTAAGTTGAGGTAAACTAATTTCCCTTGCGTTAAGAGAATAGTTTTTTATTCTCTTTTTTTCGATGGACAAATAGAGGAATAAAAATGGTTTGTATAAAACAATGACCCTTTCGCAGTTCTGTAAATACGTCATAAACACTCAACAGCAAGTTATTGTATTAATGGAATTACAGGATTAGGCCAATATATATATGTAACAAAAGATAATATATGAACTTGAGTTGATATCAATAAAACCTAGTGGAATTTATCGATATTCACATCGATAAATAGTGGTATTAATCAATATCTATAAATGAATTATCGATATCGATAAATTAATTAAGTGAACTAATGAAAGTGTGATGGATTTAAGGCGGAATTTTGCATGGGCATTCTTCATTTCCAGGTGATTCAAAATGTCTTTCTATTTAACAGAAGTCTGCATTCTTTGTTTGACACCTTATATGAATAGAGAGTGTCTATAAACCTTCAGAATTAAGCCTGCGTTTGTGACGGAACTACACTTTCACTCAGTAACGGAATAGCAGGCTTTAAAGTTATTCCATCACCATGATAAAATCCAATGCAATTTCAACTAGAAATGAAAAGAATCATTGCTTTTGTATTTCAGTAGATTTCAACAAGTTCAGGCCAGCTAACAATTCAAACTAAATATTAGTTTGAATGTCATGTCCTACATGACATACCACATGATTGCTTTTCTTATATGAATACATGCACTAATAATCTGTTGGACTTAAACATACGTGGACCCTAGATTGATTTGATTGATTGATTGGGGTTTTACGCCTTACTCAAGAATATTTCACTTATACGACGGCGGACAGCATTATGGTGGGAGGAAACCGGGCAGAGCCCGGCGGAAACCATCCGGAGGTTGCTGGCAGACCTTCCCACGTACGGCCGGAGAGGAAGCCAGCATGAGCTTGACTTGAACTCACAGCGACCGCGTTAGTGGGAGGCTTTCTGGGTCATTGCGCTGCGATAGCGCGCTAACCGACTGAGCCACGGAGGATAAAAAGAATCCGTTTAACTAATTTGCCTTGGAGTATATATGTGCAAGTGGAAAAAGTGAATGTGTGTTTATCAATCAAAGTCCTTTCAACGATCTTGACATTTCATTGATGCTTCGCGATCGTGTGAAACAAGCACCGCCACTAAAGGTAATTCCGCAAAAAAAATGCTGCACAGCTGCGATTATACCCATAATGTTTATTATTTGTAAGAATTTGGAATCCTTGGTTTCCTCTGTCAAGCCGTAAAATGTGATGATTATTTCACCAACTACCAGGTTAACGCGTGATCATTGCATCCTGAGGACTTCTAACATCATTCCATATGCTCGAGGTATTCCACATGTTGGTTTATCTCCATCATTATCTCCATCTTATTCTTGTTTATATGTTTGTCGCGGGAATTCTCGTATGGAGGATGGGAAAGCCTTCAGGGAACTTTCGTTTCGCCCATGAACTATATAGGCCCATCTTCGTTTACACAAATTGCAACCACTTCATACACATTACTTGAGAATTTATGACGAACAGTTTCATTTTGTAATGAACAGACAGAACCATGCATCAAGCATGCTGGATAACAAACAGGTGTTGCACCTAGGTGTCGAAAAGGACGAAGCCGTCAACCAAAATTGGCATCCGGGTCATTAATCACAAGACCAGATTCCAAAAACAACAAATAACACAAAATAAAAGAAAGTCTACAAAAATTAAAAAAAAAAACAGGTTGAATTCATGCAAAGAGAAGCAGTCAGCAGTTTTCAATTATGACGAAAAAAACGCAATGGATGTTCTGGGCGGATGAATAAAATCAGTATCCAAAACGTGTACCATTTAAGTATGGTGTCTTTAATCAAATTTGTGTCTCAGTCGCGCCTTGATGCGACTGGAGCCCAGGGTTAGACACTGTATACATTTATCGGGTACGCTGTGCAGCGTCCGATTGGAAAGGCATGCAAATCAAGGAAGACTTCCGTATTTCTGCGTCTGCGTTTCCTGTTTTGAAGATTTAGTATACGTTTCTGAGGAATCGAAAATAAGATGTCCTTTCAGTATATGTGTTTTCTGGCAATGGTCGTCTCTTCAAGCGATATACATGTAGTCCGCTTTGCTCGACATTACATTGGGATGATGGGTTACCACTAACCAAACTCTCTCACTCTTAATTGCTCTGATAGTCTGAAAAGCACACTTAACGATATCCATGAACTTCTGCTGCCAGGGTTTTAAGAAAGGCAGTTCAGTCTTTTCTTTAGTCTTTGTGGTAACATTTTAGACTTTCAATCAGTGTCTTCTCTAAATTTGCCTTCCCTAATAACTGGCAGTTTTGGTGACGATAATAGGGAGACACACAATTGAGTGGAGGATTGCCACTGACTAAAACTGAATAGCCTCTGTTTTTTTCTCTTTGTTTGTTTGTTTGTTTTTTGTTTTTTTTTCCTTTCCAGGCCATAAACTGCAAAATATAAAGAATTGGCAAATTCTGTTTTTTTCAGTGAAGAGATTTTGATCGAAAGTCTCTTTGTTTTCTTTTTAAACTTGTGAAATTCCTCAATATTAGCGATCGTTACCGATACACAAAATAATCAAAAATAAGAACTCGTAAGAAAAGAAAAGAAGCCCATATATAGCGAAACACCTTTGGGATAGGTGTCGTGTGGCCATTGCGGAAGAGTATGACCCCTTCCCCAAAACTTTTCGAACCACCAAGGATTACCAGAAGGAGGTTGTAGAGCTGTTTGAGGGTGAGGTGGCAGATGAATCCACTTTCCAGGAAAACCTCGGGCAATCGGAAGGTATCTCCATAGCTGGCAGATGGCTGTGCCCGAAGGGCCTTCCCACGGTGCAGACCCTAGAGCTTTCCTTGAAGGGTGCGCCCCCAGATCCAAGAAAAGCTAGAAGAAGAACTCCGAGCCGTCAGAGGTGTAAAGTTTTAACTCGCCCTCAAAGTCCTGCTCCGAAAAAACAGACGTGATGGTGGCGAGGAGTACACCGATCCTGTGCTCCGCCACAAGCAGGAGGCTGTTCTACAGGCCAGCGAGATCAGTGAGGCACTTGACAAGGCTTTCCGTCACATCCTGAAGACTCTTGAAAAGTGGACGCAGAGAGGGTCAAGGTAGGTTGTCGATCGAGTGGAAGCTCTATGACTGGACCTCGCTCGATACCAGCCGCTGAGAGGTGGCTCTTACATAGCGCTGCCAGCGGCTGTGAGAAATAAGTGGGCAGCTGTGACTGTGAAGAACAAGATGACAACTGCCTTTGATGGGCACCCAGGTCATCTCCTGCACCCAAAGACCCACAGAGGCCTAGCAAATACCCAACTGAGGGTGGCCTAAACTTTCAAGGGATCGACTCCGAAACTCCCATCTCCCAGATCCCAAAGGTTGAGAAACAAAACAACCTAGCCATCAACGTATTCGGTTGGGACAAAGGCGTCATTGTACATCGGCTCAGCAAAGAGCCCAGTTACATGCCTCGGATCAACCTGCTTTTGATCGCGAAGGCCAGGAAATTCCACTACACCTGAATCAAGGATCTTAACTACCTGCTTTATGATCAATCAAAGTATAAAGGCCGAAAGCACTTCTGCGAGCGTTGCCTCTCTGGATACTCTTGGGAAGACCTGCTGGAAGTTCACAAACCGGAGTGCAGCGGGATCGGCCAGACAGCTGTCCAAGTGGAGATGCCGCAAGAGGGCAAAAACAAGCTCACCTTCCAGAACCACCACAAGCAGCTCCGACCCCTTACATCATCAATGCCAATGAAGCTCTCAACACCAAAGTGCAGGGCGCCGGGCTGGACCCCACAAAAAGCAACAGGGTCGTATATCCTGTATCCCCAACAACACAGAAGAAATACATCTCCTTCTCCCTGGGGCAGCTCTGCTTCACCGACACCAGCTCTGCTTCATCAACAAGCTGGTAGCAGCCAACGAATCAAAGGCATTCCAGATCACAGGGCGGTATGAACCAACCCAGCAGAGACGTGAAATGCTCATGAGCAAGGGTGTTTACCCATATGGCTACATCGACCCCTGGCAATGCTTTGATGAGACTCAGTTTCCCGCAAAGGAGGCCTTCCACAGCAATCAGCGATGAGGATTATGCCCATGCGCAAAAGGTCTGGAAATCCTTCGACTGCACAACCGTGGGGAACTAGCACAACCTCTGCAACCGCACTGATCTTCTACTACTGGCAGATGTCTTCGAGACGTTCCGGAAGGCCTGCCTTCGGCAGTATGGCCTAGACCCTGCGCATTATTACACCAGCCCTCGTCTCTTCTGGGATGCTCTCCTCAAGAAAACAGGAATAGAGCTTGAACTGCTGACAGAATACGAACAGCTCTTCTTCATTGAAAAGGGCATGAGAGGGAGTACCTCGATGATCTCAAAGCGTCACGCCCGGACTAACAACCTCAGGGTGGAAGGCTATGACCCAAAGTAACTTAACAGCCACATTCAGTACCTGGATGCCAAAACCCTTGACGGCTGGGCGATGATTCAGCTGCTACCAACAGGTGGCTTCCAGTGGGTGGAAAACTGCTATCAACTCACAAAAACTATCGCAGAGCATCCGGCAGGCAACCTGGAGTGTTATGTCGTGGAAGTGGATCTCCATAATGTGCACAACTCTTGCCCACTAGCTATGGATCGCTTGGTTGTTCCCAAAGAGTGGATGTAGGAGTACCAGCAGAAGCTCCTCGGCGTTGGGGTGGCGCCTAGCGAAGTTGAGAAGTTGGTCCCTAACCTCCGCAATAAGGAACACCATGTGCTCCACTAAAGCAACTTTCAACTTTACCTGTCCCTCGGTATGTGCCTAAAGAAGATCCATCGTGCTCTCCGCTTCCGGCAAAGCGCCTGGATGGAGCCGTACATCCAAGTGATTACTGAGCTCCGGGAAAAGGCGACGAGTGATTTCGAGAAGGACATCTACAAGCTCATGAACAACTCTGTCTTCGGAAAGACCATGGAAAACCTTCGCAAGCGAGTAGATGTCAAACTCATCCGAGCAATCGAAGAAGACAAACTCAGGCCCCTTATCGCATGCCCAGCCTTTGCCAGAGCCAACATCTTCGACGACAACCTGGCAACGATTCAGGTTCACAACACCCGCTTGACCCTGAACGGCCTCGTCTATGTGGGGATGAGCATCCTCGACCTCTCGAAGAACCTGATGTACGACTTCTACTACAACCATATCAAGGCTCAGTATGGCGATAACTGCCAGCTCCTCTACACGGACAGGGACAATCTACTCCTCGAGATACAGACCGAGGATGTCTACGAAGATATGGCCAAGCATCCACACTTCTATGACACGTCCGACTACCCAGTGAATCACCCACGCCATTCTAGGGCGAACCTGACGGTCACACTGTGTTTTGCCAGAAGCTGGTTCATTGCACCCATGAACTCACGCCCACGGTTGACCTGCAGCAGTTTAGGTCACCTCAGAGGCCCACGCTTATAGACCAGGATCACTTCCCAGAACATCAGCAACCTCTTTCGATTCTTTTACGGCCAAAGGCTCCGCTGCTTTGAATCGGCTGACGACATCGACCAATGTGAAGGCATACTTGTAGGTGCCTTGCCCACCTTGTTTTTGACAGTGTCAAAGGGTAGAAAGAGCAGGTCAGCTTCGTGGACCTCGTTTGGAACGTTAACATCAAACTTTGACCGGCATATTCCAATATGCCGTGGGGCTTTTAGAAAAATCTGCCAGATGGCCTGCTTTCTTCAACCAATATTGCCTTTCCACTAGCCCTTAGGCCTATAGTATATCTTCGATAGACGAATAGACAGTTGTGATGGCAGCGGGGCGGCCATCGTAGTAGGTACGATAAGCAAAGTATTCCAGCAGCCTGATAAGTCTCCAACACGGAGCAGTTACAGGCTCAGGGAGCTGCCCGGTCGCCGCCCAGAGGTTTCTCGGGCCCTTCAGCACCTTTCCTGCGAAATGCATTGCGGCCTTTTCGTCCCCCCCGCCAGAGATCGAGGGACATTTGTGAGCTATCAGTCTGTATATGGGACAGAAGACCAGGAATCTTGTTGCAGTGGGCACAGTAACCAACCTTAGCATCGTGGAGTATAGCTCTTCTGGCAAACCCGTCATCACGCTGTGTGATATATCCAAGCGATATATACAAATGGTAGGGAAAAATAAATCGAGCATCATTACTCATGTCGTGCCTGCCATTGCGGCTAGAAACTCTTACTAGAGTCCAGCACAGTCTTTTCAGATTACTCGGCGAGTTTGTAAGCGACCAACCCAGTCACACCCATCCCGAGGAGGATAGAAGGCTATCTCACGTTCTTTTTGGCCCTCGGACGGTGTTCAGAAATCGCCTAGGATAGGCTCGGGCCCTGTAGGGCTAAGAGTTTTCCCTGTGACCTGAGCTTACTCGCGCACCGCGGCGTCGACATTGCGAAATGTGCGCTCTGCGTGCCCCTGTCGACGAAGTTCGTCATTAAGCCAGTAAAGACGCTGTGTTCGTTTTTGAGCACGCCGCCTGCGTCCCCTGGAGGTGTTCTATATGTTTATCGTGGCATCTACGCTCCGCATCGACCCTGGAGAGAAAGTTACTACCTGAGAAAGCAAGTGCATTTAAGAGAGAGCCTCCAACAATCATAGCGATCGAGGCCATTGTTACATCATATCTGCTGGAATGATCCCCTGTTTAATTAGCAATTCCCTGGTCGCCATCGCGAGGGGCCCCACGACGATCCCGATATGACGGGAGGTGAAATTTAGCTTGTTGTTGTTTTCTGTAGGTGTCCCTCAACAGGAAGAGGCAGGTGTAGAGCTTTTCAAACTCGTCCTCGTCCGACAAGTCAATTTGGTCCACTGTCAATGCCCTCCCAAGACACAGTTTGGCCGGCCTCCCACCTCCCCCGCTGCCAGCGCAACAAGTCTTTCACGGTGCAGAATGGTAGGACGCGCTTCTGAGTGTTCCTCCAATGGCTCCTTCTGTTTCTTTTGTCCAGCAGAGGGTCTTCATTGATCAGTTCGTCGATTAGTTCGTCTATTCCGTCTATATTCACCTGACGAATAGTTTGAGTCACACGCCGCACTCAACCCGCGATATGTACCATTATCCCCCTAGCTGTAATATATTTGCATGAAGCCCACGCCATCACACTAAAGGTGATTATTTGCAGGGAAAATAGCAACAGCCACCTGCTCTGTTGTAGCAGCAGCAATTGCCCACATTATAGCACGTGGTATGAATCCGGCTGATCAGTCTTCAACAGAAACCTAGCATGCTTTGTTTGGGCCTTCAGCTGCCGTACTCTGGCCCGCTCTTCAGGAGAGATACCTTCATTTTCTCGGAGACATTCTTCAAACAATTCCCTATTTTGCAGTGGATGACGGCGACCCAGTGCGTCTGCTCGCGTAAATCCATCAGGACCAACTTATCTTTCTGGGTGAGCACCCAGAGGCTTCGTTGCGCGTCCCGCCTGAGAAGGCCAGCTCAGAGAGCATGTATTTCTTTTCGGTCAGCGCCTTTGTGGCCTAGCCATCGTCAATGATGTACAGGGTTGGCTTGCCATGGAAGAGATGGTAGAGAGCACAGAGCTAGTGAAGGAGCATTTCGCCTGGGTCTACCTCTGGGTCGTTCCACACCCAGGGACACTCTCCATACACCTGATTCTACCGTATAGTGGGACACTGGACAACAAGGTGTTGAAACAAGCCACGATATGGACCCTCCAGGAGGTTGAGGGTGAAAAGGGTTTTCCTACACCCCGTCATTCCGCAGATAGTCGCCTAGTGGGCCAGAGTGAGCCAGAGGTTACTAGCACAACGCTGAAACGAATCGGCCATCCTCGATGTTGAGCTGAGCGCCCTTGACCTTGGTAGATGTTCAAAGCTACCGCCTCTGGTGTTTCCGTGATCTTAATGGTCACTCCCCCAGTGGCGTTCTCGATGCTCCGGCCGCTGCAGTGTAGCTGGTCGTCGTCCGTGGAGCGGAGGTCAAGCCACAAGGCGTATTTAGTGGTTAAGAAGTCGCCAAGTTACACCGGCCACCTAGGGATGGCTACAAAGAACTTCCTTGCCTCATCCCACTGATGTTAGGCGCACAGGTCTTGGCTGTACAACTGGTTCGGGATGCCCTCGATTGTCATCTTCTCCATGCATACGGATCATCCGGGCAAGCTCTGGCTGGGTGGCCATGTCGTACTCCAGGCTGATGTTGTCAATTGTGTAACGGGTTGGTGAAACGTCATCGGTGTCCCATGTGGCCCGGATTATGCGGTTGTAGTCCTTGAAAGTTAACTCGTATCCGAGCCTGTCCCTCAGGGCTGACTGGTAGAATGGCATATGGCTCTCCAGCAACTCGAAATCGAGGGGGACGTAGTATCAGTTGCCATAGGCGGCAGGGATAGCAGTCTCGGCGGCATCGGGTTCGCCTTCCACTACACCAAAGCGGATTTTGGTAACACTTTGGCCGGCCGAAGTGTCGATGCCCTGGTACTAGGCATTCTCTCTCTCCTGGGACGTCTTCCACAGGTCCATATAACAGTGATAAACATCACTGTCATCGATCGACATCACCTCATTGGTAGTGATCCTGGTCTTCTTTACCACTGCATGGCCGAGGTTCTGGACTACTGTTCGCTCGTTGTCGCCTAAGGTCAGGGACATTCTGAAATCAAGACTCGCGGTCCCAAGGACAATGACGTCATGCGGGCCGAGGTTAGGGAACCGAACAAGAAGCTGTTGGTTCTGGTCGATCGTATTCGGTTTATTTGTGATGAGGACAGACTGGCGCACATCTTTGAAGCCATAGGCGGTTCTCAGGCGGCGGTAAGGATTGAGCTTGCGTCCGTTTACGTTTGAAGTCATTTTTATTGACCGCTGATTCGCAATGTTGAATAATCGGGTCGCAATGTTCAATAGCCAAAATGGCTAGGAGGTGGTTTTCTATAACCCAACGTTTGACCATCAAGATGTAGAATATGATGAAGAGACCTCTCCCATAGATTATGCTAGCATTCACATCGGGGCCGCTGGGACTCGTATCGTTCCATCAGGAACTCCACCAGTGAGCAGGAGATGACTACTACAACGCCATGGCAGAGAGGGGTCTCACCCCCTCAACTGTCCAAGACGCAAATAACTTTGAACTCGTCGGCAGGCGTTTGCGGTTCAAAGCACATCCCGACCTCACGATTATCAACTCTCGGACAGGAAAGCCACTCGCACTCTCAACCATAGGCGGCCGATCGGGAAGCGGGGCTGCCATGAGAGAAGATCTGGGGTTCACCGAATAGACCAAGGGGGATCGCAAGAACATGCTGCCCCCTCAGGCTGTTGCAGCCATCAAGACCGCCGATAGGATGTTGGGAGAGGCAGCTGCTGAAATCGATACTGTCGAGATTCATTACCTAGGCGTGGTCGCGAAGAAGGCCGAACATACAGTCCAGATTCTGGAGACAAACTTCTCGGATAGCGCCGTCGATCAGACCCTTACCACGATCAATGACCCCCCCCCCTACTGCCCGTGAGCAGCTGGGTCTCGATAAGACATTGCAGATTGTGCCCGGCAATCTTTTCAACAACCTCGCTAAGCTCTCAGCCCTCGATCAAGACATCTCTCGGCAAAAGCGGAAACTGGATGACCCTCCCGATGAGTTCTCCAGGCGGCGCATTGCTCAACTGCTACGTGGCCTTCAAGGATGAGAGAGCGCCCCACCTTGAGGCCGCTTAGGCTACCAGACATGAGCTCCACTCTCAGATCAACTCCATCCGGAATACCATTAACCGCATCCTTCACGAGGACAGAAATCTTGCCGAACTCATACGCACCCTGCTCCGAGCAAGGCATCACAATCGCGTCGATGCTCACTGCTATTGGAATGGCGATATCGGCATCGGTGTTTGCGTTAACCGAGGGCTCTGCAGCGCCAGCGCCTACTCCAACACCACCTCCTGAGCCAACCGGCAAGAGCGGTCTGAAGGAGTGGTTAAAAAAGCACCTGCGGGCCCTTGGCAAGCGTCTAGCTAAGCTCGCCGGAAAACCGCAGCGGCTCTCCCAGGTATTATAGGGAGCATCGTCTCTTGGCTTCTCGGCGGTTGCCGAGAATACTTTTGCCCTGGTTGTCCCTACAAGTCTCATCACTTACGCGGCCGTTAGGGCACATCTAGCGTGACGAGATTAGTGCAAGCCCGAGGGCGACGCTAAGTATTACCAACGCCATCTTTGCTTCATCATGCTGTCTTGGTGAAACTGGAGCTGGCGCTGGTGGTACGGGTCTCGGTACTACAGGAGTCGGTAGGGGTACTGCAGCTGGCTGCGGCTTAATAATACTTGTATCCCTAGTCCCGACAGCTGCCTGCGCATGAACTGCCGAAGGCAAGTTTACCCCGAGTTTCTCGTCTGCCGTGGCTATGACGGTCCCCTTGTTATAACCACTGATTTTCCGATTTGCCGGCCCATATTGCTTTGCGTCATGTACAGACTCACGCCAAACGTATAATCCACCTTGGAGCGGGCGTACCTGAGGACGTTCTGGTACCGCTCTATGGCCGAGGGAAGATCAACAGGTCTTGCTATGGAGTCTTCGACATTTGTTACAAACCGCATCTGCGCGTCAAATACCGTGCCTTCCGTTCCTAAGATACTGCTGCGGGTCTGAGGATTGCACAAACATAAGTCCGAATTGTGTCGTTCACGCGTTCCACCCCTTGCTGGGTAAACCCCTCAGGTTTGTCGAGAATGAAAGTGGCCCATGTTTGATCGACCTCGCTGCCGTGGGAGATGAAATCGATGTGAAATTTGTCCAGAGTTCGTTGGAATGATATGCAGTAGGGATCGTAGTTGTAATGCGATTTCACGTATCCTGCCCTCGTGACATAATAATAAGCCACGCCTAACCCGTCATTTCCACTTCTTTTCTGCCGACAGTCTGTGTCTGGGGACACAAGAAACTCTGCACAAATTCGCTCATATTGCCTCCGGTCGTAGCGGTTGTCGGTCGGACTCCATGCGTCGTCTTGCGGGAGTGGTGCCTTAATCTCTTCCAGATATTGCGCACTTGATAGTACACGTGGAAGTGGAATGCAGAGTTGCTTAGTTGTGTGTCGGCTATGACGTGATTTTCTTTTGACACCCCACAACCGGTCGTGGCCCACCATATTGAAGTTGAGGCGAATTTGAGTTGGTTCTGCCACCACGCCATCGGTTACGTGTGTCGTTTCTCGACCAATGCGTTGCTGTTGATTTTCGGTAAGGTGTAGCTCTCAAGTACCTCTTGAAAGGTCACGTGGAAAGCAAATCTTGAGTTTTTCAGGCTGAGATCTTTCACCACGATTTCACTGGGCTCTTCAATCCCTTTACTCAAATATACTCCGCCGACATGGTAATGGGTTATTTTAGTATTGATCGAAAACGCCTTATCAAACATCTCTTCCGAAAGAAGAAGAATATGTTTGTTAAACTGAGCGATCTTCAACAGGGGAGTAGTGTCCTCCTCCCAGCATGTCGGGACAATCCAAAAGGCCAGTACGAGGTCGCCTTACTCGATACGACCTTTTACCCACAGGCGAATATTAGCGCCGACGTAGGTTTAAGGTTGAACGATAAGTCGGTAATCTAGCCAAGCGGCTATTACACCGTCTGTACCCGTAAACAGGAAGTGTTCCCACCTTTGGGTGTTACACTGGAACTAAGTGAAGCTACTGGTCATGTGCGACTGGAACAAAGAAAGAATGAAACTATCAGTCTGTTGGATCTAGGTGATATCCTGGGATTCTACAACGCAAAAGAACCCATGGCTGGAATCAATGAAGGGGACAGACTACCCAAACTGACGCCTCACAAAGAAATATTTGTCCACCTAGACGAGCTGAGCGCGTCCAAAAACATCGCCGTAGTGTCTACGAGTTATGTAAGGGCTCTACTCTTCTGAGGGCCGTCGCGGTATACCACGAAAGCATAAACTCCAAAAAGACGGTGGCATTTGCCAATCCAGAGTACAAAGACTGTCGGCTGGCCTTGTGCCGGGGCTTACTTTAAAGCTATTAAATATTTCCGGCCAACCTGTAGATACTGCATACTTAAGGGTAACTTTACACATTCGCCGACGTAAAGGACCCACTGGGCCCTAGTTGCATTAGCCTAGCCTTATCGGATGTAGCAGATTTCGAGGGTTTCGAACGGCAAGAGATGGATGGACGGATTTATACCTTCCACGTGCGGGGAGTGTTTATGCACGAAAGAAGGTGCCGTTGGGAAAATCCGAATTACCACCGTAGTCGAATGAGCTCGCCGATGTGGATATCGAAGCCGCGAATGAGCTCCAAAAACTCACACTTGTTCTATCTGATGATCGTGAGAATAGGGTATGGGGTCTCGTTAAATCGGATGATCCCAAATGGGTCATTAATCTGGCTGTGACCGCGGTCCTGGTGCACAAAACAAGTGGTGTTGTTCAAAGGGTTTTCAATGGCGGTACCTCTCGTACACGGCCATGGGAGAAGAAATTCATGTGAGGATACTGCCGGAAGGGGGCCATATACAACGTCTTACCTCGATATCAAAACACCATTTCCCGTTAGCAAGGTTCCCCTGGGTACCATAATCACTCTCAATATTATATTGGGTCACAATCCAGAGAAGCCCTTCCACATCCTTCCTAAACATGTCGGTAAAAGAGTAACTATCGTCGTAAAATACTTCCGAGAGCTAATAGGATTGAGACGACGTTAGACAATGTCGTGGCCGCTGTGCCGCAAGCGGTACGGTTTGACCACATAAATCTAGAGCATGGCATTTAGAGCACTAGTTGAAACGGTTAAGATTAAGTTTAAACCCCATATCGGATTTAGAATTAAACATTCTAACGACGTCTGCATGAAGATGACGCAATTGTATCCAGCGTTAGATCCAGCATTAAATCCATCTGCCCCCCCCCCCCCCACCGCTCGAGTGAAGATCCGCACGAGTATAGACTACAACATATTAGCACTGTGTAAAAAGAGTTGGAATGTGAGAGAGACGCCAGAGCCCCTCTATACAAAAATGATGGTATTGATACCGTGCTACTCACGGCCAGTATGGGTCTGGGCGTGTCTCGCCGTGTCCACGATAATTTCGGCGCCTATACCTATAAACATGGAAAGCATGGCCTTAGCCTGGGGTTTCCTAAGTGGGAAGGGTAAGTTTCTAAGCTGGCGACTGTCCGTCAAAGGTAAGAAACACAATAAAATTCGCTTACTGGCTGAGAGTAAGCTTAATTTCATCACCGACCACGTCTCTTCGGCGCTGATTGATGGTAAGATTTCGGATACCGAGTTTCGGTTAATACTCGGTGAAGTCGAAAAATACCGAGAAATGAAACAGCAGATTCGAGTCGGTACAGAACATAACTCGATTTCATTAAATAAGAAAACGAGGGACGAGTTAGTGCAGCAGGGGCAGAACGAAGCCCATGCATCTTGCATGAAAAAAACTGTCCGCCAATTGAACTTCTTGAAAGTTGCAGAGATTCTCAGAAGTGTCGCGAGACGACTTACTGGAAATACATGGAGAGATAAACTCGGATTTTTCGCTAGCACACCCTTTCCATATATTTGCAGTGAAGCCACCGGTCTAACCGACTGAGCTAAGCGGCCTGGCCAGTATGTACACATACAAATTGGGGGTGTTTTCTGCATATACTCATAAACGTATCTTCCTCATAAAATGTACCTATCTTATATAGAAAGACACGCTGATGAGGAATATCAGATTAATTTTTGTCCAGAACCAAAATTTTCGCTGAATTTCACAAATAAAATTATGCTAGTCTTCAACCCCATTGGCATGACCGCACATACTGAGATCTCAGTTCAGATAAAAAATCGCTACTTATAGCCTCCCACATGCTTCTATATTTATACCAGCCAGTTGCAGATTGAATGTATTGTATCCGTTATATTGTACACTAGCTTTGGGCTTACGTTAAGCCACATCTGGGCAAAGCGCATCCTCACAAAGTCCGAGCTCAAGGGCCTGTCCGGAGCCGTTGTGTAAGTCTTGATCTCTCAGTTGTGTTTTTTCTGAATGGGAACGCCCGTTCGCGTACATAAATAACTTCCAAAAGTTTATGTAGCTGGACACCATATGGCTGGAACTGGCCGAAACAGGAGCTGGGGGCCATCCTGGGGGGGGGGAGGGGAGAGACCCCAGCGGGTGAATTGAGCCAGAACCCCTATTGTTTATACTACTGCTTGTCCAGAATCTCTGGCACTGCTGCATGTATGTGCATAACTCAGCTAAACCTGAGACCAAGGGCTGCATAAGGGTGAGGCCACATGATAAAGCCTTACATCCTGTTGAAGAAGATCACCGCTTTGTTTATATATGAATAACTGCTTCCAGAGCGAA
This sequence comes from Acanthopleura granulata, assembly GCA_016165875.1. Taxonomy (NCBI): domain Eukaryota; kingdom Metazoa; phylum Mollusca; class Polyplacophora; order Chitonida; family Chitonidae; genus Acanthopleura; species Acanthopleura granulata. The sequence continues at coordinate 45,688,451 of JABBOT010000002.1, forward strand.
ACAGGGATGTACGTACAGTTTGATTAACGGCAGCTCATGAACTAGAATACAAGATTTGGATACCGGTACTAATTTAATTCATCAGCCTAGCACATTCCTTGTGTGTTTTCGGTATCAATGAAAACTGTCCACTGCTTAGCTTTGTCTGAACCCGTCCAAATTTCTTCCTCTATATACTTTCTCAGTTCTTTGGTGATATGTGTTGAATCTAACGTTGTTTTGGAAATTGGTCTTGCAATTACTATAATGGTAGATGGCTGTTAAAGTAATGTCTGTTCCGACGACTAGATTTATAACCAGCAAACAGAGGAAACTGAGCACAAGCTTTCGTGGCTGAACACTTCCCCTTTTTGTCCTAATTTTCGAGAAATGGACAAGTTTCGGTCGAAGTTTCACACCTTTCAAAAGGCTCCTGATGTTTATACATGTATATTGTACGGTTGGACCAGCTGAGTAAGGTGGGTGTCTCTGGCTCATAGAGACCTGCTGGTACTGTGCAAGATAACACAGGCTTTGTAGAAACAGGATTCATTGTTTTGGCGGGTGTACCCCGAACATCTGTATGAGGCAAAGTTTATACTGTCACACAGTCACAGTGATATGGCATGTGTCGTGCTGTTGGTCTAGTAAACGAAAAGGATCAATTTAATAAAGATTACGCTTTAATAACTTCTGTAAACTGTCTACCCTATGTATACCAAAACAGGTTCAGATGTGCCAAATGGGGATTGCAACAATATGCAAGTTTTTCCAGATGAAACTCACTATGCATGTACATGTCACTGCATGTATTTGATAACAGTTTAACGCCACATTTTGACTGGTGTGAAGTAGACCAGTTTTATGGGTGCAGAAAACTATAGTACCAGAGAAAACCACAGGCCTTTGATGAGTTACTGAGGAACTTCCTCACATCTGCTGTGTCATATTGGTGGAAGGCAACTGGTGTGCAGCTAATTTCATGCAAAACCCACTGATCCAGTTGGGAACAATAAAAGTAGTAGACATTAGAAAATTCCCTGTCCAAGAATGGGATTCAACGAATGAATGATTATGGCTGAATTCCACATTGACACCATATAACTGCCATATTGACCCGAAGAATGGTATTGAAGCCAATACTGATACCGACACAATACTGATGCAATGTGTGGAGCAACAACACTGCAACCACAGTGACGTATGCGCCAAATGTTATGCTCCTTGCGTAAAGCAAAGCTGACAAATAGCGCCAGAAAAAAATATCACAGAATTCAGAGAGTATGTCAACAATTTATTGAAACGAGACGAATTCCGTTTATATAAATTTGAAGAGCGAAAACATCGCATCAATGCACAATAAATGATGTTTAGACAAAGTCTACAGTCCTCTCAGGTAACAGACACAGCACTAGACAGGGTACTCTACACAAAACCAGAAAACAAATCTAAAATTATGCTAACCTTAGTCGTAAGCTAACTGGTATGTCATCTTGCCCGCAGGGAATCTTCCCTTTATGTTAATATGTTTGTATATAGGCTTTTATAGAGTGACCAGCCTGATAGAGGTGCATAACAACCTGATATCAATACAGCTTTGTCAGCACTTATATGTTAATCACTTAAAATGGAGAAATCATAGGCCTGTGTAGAAATTAAAAGAGAAGGCAAAAGAAAATCATCAATTGGTCTTAAATTGGGGTTCCAGAAGAAACAAGAAAGATCAGGGGTGATTTCAATAAAATGAAATTACTTGGATAAAAAGTAATACAATTTTAAAGTATATGACCATTTGTATTATTCATAAAACTTCAGCTTTGAATGAACTTTTAAAACATGCAGCTTATTATCAAAGAACTCAGCAGTAGAGGTAGTGTTTTGGTATTTTGATGTCCGTCACATTTGACACTCTCACACACACAGTAATATACAGTATAATGTTGATTATCCCGAAGGTAATGCTGAAAAGAGCTTCATACAGATTGGGCAAGTTCCATTTCTAATGTTCACCGCTTGCACAAAGCAAGGAGGGCTAGTCTACGCACCTACCATGGCAACAGAATGAAGGTAATTATGGCACATGTGTACTCACTTCTGGATAGTGGAGATGAGTTTGTCAGAGCACTTAAAATGACAAGGGGCAGAGTACTCACAGTGAGTAATGGTTACACTCAGGATAATCAGTCAGTAAAGGTTACAGTCAGGGTACTCACAGTGAGGAAAGGTTACAGTCAGAACACTCACTGTGAGGAAGGGTTGCAGTCAGGATACTCACTGTGAGGAAGGGTAACAGTCAGGGTACTCACTGTGAAGACAGGTTACAGTCAGGATTCTCACTGTGAGGAAGGGTTACAGTCAGGATTCTCAGTGTGAGGAAGGGTTACAGTCAGGGTAATCACTGTGAGGAAGGGTTACAGTCAGGACACTTAGTGAGTATGGGTTAAAGTCAGAATACTCACAGTGAGGAAGGGTTACAGTCAGAATACTCACAGTGAGGAAGGGTTACAGTCAGAATACTCACAGTGAGGAAGGGTTACAGTCAGGATACTCTCAGTAAGGAAGGGTTACAGTCAGGATACTCTCAGTGAGGAAGGGTTACAGTCAGGATACTCTCAGGAAGGAAGGGTTACAGTCAGGATACTCACTGTGAGGAAGGATTACAGTCAGGATACCCAAAGTGAGAGATGATTAGAGTTAGCATCAGATTACGGACTGACTTCATTAAACAAATCATACTGATTGTGGTTAAACAAGATGACTATGGTAAAGCCGAGAATCTCATGACAGATGTTACAGCTGATATACATGAGCATTCCAATGAAGCAGGGTCTATCCATATACTGTTACTCAAGCACACGGAATGTTAAACTTCAAGCCACAGTTGATGAGACAGGAGCATGCAGTGCTATACCAGTACATCAGGTCTAAAATTACATGTCATACTTTACATTAAAATGTACATGGATTATAATTTTATCCATCTTAACAGATACAATATCTGACCATCAATGAATGTTGCCATGTATGATGTTCAGGGGTTAGTCCATAACATCCCATGTGTTTAATACCCTCTCTCTATGACAGATGAAGACAAAAGTCAGTTGTTGTGCATCTAGCTGCATGGAGAAGATTATTGTTTTCATTGATAAAACAAGTATTTTAACCAGTTATCTATTGCATAGAACATAAGGTTGACCTTTTACACATGGGTATGAAATGGCTTTCATGTTCTGCTCCAGGTATTCAAACACAGACAAATTGAAATGGTGAAGCCACTTATGTCTGACAGCTTACACAACGTCGCCATTAAAAATAGACTTTATTCTTTCTTAAACAATGAATCTGTCTGAATGATAAATGGCCGCTGAGTACCGCAGCTTCCTCAAAAGAGTGTACATGTAAATATATTAAAAAACCAACAAGTGATAAAGTTTTCTGGTTCATAATGGGGGAGAGACATACCTCAAAAATATACCAGGTAACAACAACAATTGGTAGTTGTCAAGCTGTTCACAAGTGTATCCTGCAAGTTTCAGGATGCACTCGCACATGTCAGCTTTCACCAGGGCAGACAAGGACTTGACTTTTAACCAGCAGTGATTAGCTGGGATATTTAGAGGCAGACAGGAACTCACAGCGATACACCATGTTTTTCCTTGTGCCAGGGCAATAGTCCATGGAGAATCTACCTCACATTACCTGTCACATTACACACGTCAGTTTACAAAGCTTTCAAGGCAAAACAGTGACACTCTCACTACAAGCAGTATTTTGCTCTGATATTTTTCCTTTGTCTATTTGTATCATAAATATTCTTGTTCTATCTGACAAAACTTTGTCAGTAACTAATGTTGTATGTATCTGACATAGTATTAGCCTCTTACATGTACGTATGTTACTTCTAAGATTTTTTAAACCTCAAAATATTGAAATACACAGCATGACCTTCACATATAAAACACACAAGCCTGTCTACTCTGACATACACTGGCTGCAGACAACAACTGTGCCTCATGGTCATGACAAGAACACCAACACGATTACACATCAGGTCGACATAGACTTTCCAAGAAAGGCAAAAAGGTCAAGGTTTTCTGACTAATGGCACCATAAATGGTATAATGGTATAAAACACAGCAAGACTAGAGATATATTGATGTAAGTTTTGTCGCTGCATGGCACAGACAAACAGGTAAATCAAGTAAAACAAATGCTCACTCATTATGACTGCTAAGAACAGGTAAACACTAGAGACACTGATAGCCATAACATACTGACAATAAAACAGCAATTACACTAAAACTCCATCACACTGCAATCATTAAAAAACAAACATTTTACAAAGCAAATGTTCAAACACATGTAAAATTATCACAACTGCTCCAACTGCACCAAAACCTAGTTAGAACTAGATACACATAAATATTGTTTTTTGTTTTTAGTACAAAACCGATAAAACACCCATGACTTCATCCTTATTTCTGTTTAGAGACTGGAAACTGAAGAAAAAGCGATGCACTTTTACTCCTCAGTTTTTTACCCATGTTCTGAGGGCTTTCTAATCTCCCAATTGTTTCATTCACACATTTAGTTTTTATAGAATCTTTGTATATATTTCTTTTTACTCTTCTAATATACAGGTATCTGATTAACACCTGCAGATGTAGGCAACAGCGCAGAACTGTTCAGGTAAAACGTCCATGAAATTACATGTAGGCAACTCCTGTTTATATTTGGTATTATCCCCCTATGTGTTGCCTCCCCTTGGACACCCATGCACAGTGCAGAGAACACTGGCCGTGTGATTTGATGAGAGTGCTCAGTGATAGTGTGTGCATCACCTGGAGCTTAGATTTTCTGTATGGTTGTCATTTGCACCAAGTTTTTCTGATGTCTACACAAATGTCAGATCAATTGGACGAAATGTGTCAGCAGATGAGATCCAGCTCTTGGACTGTTTGGTTTCTGTGAGACAGTGTACTTCACCTGACTGGTAATACCTACAGTCTGCTGATAAGTACCATGTGGCCAGTTCCAGGCAAGTTGACAGTTAGCTAATGCTGCGAAATTCTGCAGACGAATCCACTCCAAACATGCATAGGAGTACAACAAGCAGGCAAGTATACAGTCCACAGAGAAGTATACTCCAGAGGTCTGCAGACAAGTACACTCCAGAAGTCTGCACAAGAGTACATTCCAGAAGTGTTTACTCTACACATAGAAGTATCAACATCTGTAGACATTATAAGAAGCTTTAGCCTTTGATTAACTCTGGTAACTCCATTTCTCACGCTGAGCTAGAATATCAGAACGTAGATTGTAAGGAAAACAAATTCCCAAAATCTGAAAACAGGAAAAAGACATCATGAAAGTGTTAAGACAAACTTCAAGAACAGAAATCTGAGCATCAGAACCTAAAAACTGTTGACCTTCAAAGGAGACAATGAGATCTGGAATGCAAACCCACTGAACGAGTATAAGAAAAGAGGAAGTATACAGAAAATAGTCCAACATGAACTGTTTCTTGGGAAAACTGATATAAGTATAGTACATGTATTACCCTTATTAAGCAAAAGAGCAGGCTTCATTTACAGTATTAATCTATCACTGCAAATAGAATCAGAATGTGTCTAAATAAGAAAAGTTTGAAGGAAAAGGGGCAGCAAATAATATAGCCTTAGTTATTTCGGAAGAGGGTTGAAAACAGACCTAAACCACCAATCCCAGGATAACCTGCCGTGCTTGGGAACTGGCAACACGGAAAGATAATTTTGCGACACTCCTACTCAACACTCATATGGTTAAAAGGCAACGTAGTGTTTGTATGACGTCATCGGATACTGCAACATTCTTGGTGACCTGACTTACCTGTAATACTGCCACCCCCACAAACACCCCAGCCACTGGAATGAGATTATCATTGAGCCACTTCTCCCCGGTGGGAATACATCCTGTAGTATATATCACAGAGTCTCGGTCTACATCCTGCAAACACCAACAAGATACAACAGTTTACATCAGCCAACATTCACAAGCAAAAACACACCTATAACGAGGGAACATTCAGGGGCAATAACTCATCCTCCACCAACATGTAGTACCCTGATGACATAATTACCTCCTATAATGATATGGTATCTCTTCACAGCAAAGACTAGATTCTATGATTGGATCTCTTTCCTAAATTATTTTCCTAACTACAGAATTATTACTAAGTACACTGGAGTTTAGCAATGCATATACAGACACAGTGGCATATGCAATATCTCTGACATACCGTAAATTCATGGACGGATGCCACACCCTACCATAAACCCATGAGCTAACTTTGTTTGTCAAATCCCGAAAACATCGCCCATGACTAAGTATAATCCGGGCAGTAACCTTCGGTCAGCAGGGAACACATAGGAACCCAACAGGTAGGCCTGCAAAGGGCACATGTGGGGAATTGCACTCAAACATTAGCCAAGCATGACAAGCTTAAACAGACAGTGATGACAACCCTGGTTGGGCTGGCTGGTATGGCATCACAGAAGGCTTCACTCAGCCCCAGTTGCGAATTCAACATACACAATAATAGCTGACATGCATGCTGTGACTGTCAAATTATCTACTCTACAATGACAGCTCTTCTCTGGCACTTTGTTTTAACTCGATCATCAGGCTGTGTGCTTTTGAGGTTGAATACAGGCTAAATCAACACTATGCAATCAGGGATTATCCAGAAGTTTATCCCAATCCCAATACTGTTACCAAACATAAACCGCACCCCTTATAGAAGTGTCATATTTGAAGAAAAAAGTACAGAATCTATTTGTTTTTTTACAGTACATGTACAGTACCAGTGTGCAAAACTGAAGAGCAATGAAGTGGATTTACTGTTAAGTGATATCAACAGAACAATAACAGATGTAATGTCCTGACAGATGCTCCTCAATCAGACATGTTATTTCACAGATGCACAAGTGTTTAATTCTCTGATGTGTATGTCTGCAGGGGCACTACTACTGCCCTCGAGCAAAGAGTCACAAAACAGCACATGATGAGAGGAGGACGTGACACTTACGTGACTAGATAACATAATGTCATAACCACACTGTCGGTTTTGTATAACATCCTGTAAACAGAAACAAGGATAAGCTCATCAATGGATTTTCCCTACATACTTCAGTCAAACAGCCCATATGTAATATTTAGATTAACATTTTGGGTTCAGTTTATCACAACCAACACAAGTACATGTAATCAGTTCTGCTGTTGAGCTAAAAACCAACTGTAACAGTACATCTATACATAGGTTAATTTTGTGCCAATAAATCCGGACACCTGTAGATAGTGTGCAGTTAAGGGCAGTAAGGATAAGGCTAATGGAAAAGGATCAACTCTCAAGACAGTGTGCACTTAAGGGCAGTAAGGATAAGGCCAGGGAGTAAGAAAGAATGCTCAAGAGAGTGCGCAGTTAAGGGCAGAGAGGAAAAGGCCAGGGTGTAAGGATGAATGCTCAAGACAGTGGGCAGTTAAGGGCAGCAAGGATAAGGCTAGGGTGTAAGGATGAATCCTCAAGAGACAGCGTGCAGTTAAGGGCAGTAAGGATAAGACTAATGTGAAAGGATCAACGCTCAAGGTAGTGTGCCATTAAGGGCACTAAGGATAAGGCTTGGATCTAAGGATGAACGCTCAAGACAGTGTGCAGTTAAGGGCAGTAAGAATAAAGCCAGAGTGTAAAGATGAATGCTCAAGAGAATGTTCAGTTAAGGGCAGTCAGGTTAAGACAAGTGTGCAGTTAACATCAGAAAGGCGATGACATAGGAGAAAGCGTACATGGACCTGTGTAGGATATAGTGTGTGCAGTCCTGTGTCCTTGCTCTAACCTCTCAATACTGAGAGCCAAGTGAGGTAGCAACAAGTACCATTTTGAAAGCTTTCGGTATGACCCAACATGGGCTTGAACCTGGATCTCCCGACCTCGAGGCGGTCTGTCAGAGATGGAGTATATGTACATCTGTAGGAGATAGATAATATATATATATATCTGTATGGCTACATCTGTGGGAGACAATGTATACATACACCTGCCGATGTGGTAGGAGACAGTGTGTTGATACATCTGTAGGAGATAGTGTGTGGGTACATTTGTAGGAGAGTGTATACATACATCTGTAGATGTTGTTGGAGATAGTGTATACATACATCTGTAGGTTTACAGCACGAAAAAGGCACTCCACAGGCTTCTCTCCCAGGAGAGGAACAGTTAAAATATATATTTGACTCCCAGTCTCTGTAGGACCGCTGACCACAACACTTCAACTGCAACATAAAGTAGGAGCACTTCTTAAGTGTGTCACCAGGCAGATTCTGTCTGCATATTCATGGTCTAGCCACAATGTTACAATAAAACTACTCAATTGATTCTGTTTACTTGCTATATATATATATATATCAATAGTGCAAGCCAATACACAATGTATGGTACTCTCCCAGCCGTCTTGTGCTTACCAATGGCTCCTTGTGTTTGACAGAAGGAACTTAAACTTAATGCTTAGTGATAATGTTTTCTTTTACAGGCTGTAACATGGAGCTTGTGTTCAGGGCCTAGTCACTCACCCAATCTGCCTGCACCCAGTCTATCAAGTTCTGCAGATCTGGATCATCACGGTAGTTTATAATCATCTTCTGAACACCGTCCTCTATTGTTTTCTTCAGCTTAAAACAGAAACAAAACATGCAGAATGGATATTTGTTAGTTTAGAAGTATAAAATATATTACATTTTTATGTTTTACATAGGATTCAATGTTGTTTCTTGTAGACCTCTATAACAAAATCAGCCTTAAACAGCTTAAAAGTGTATTCAGCTTTCATGGTATAAAGATCATCTTTCTGTTCCAAATCTGACTGAACTCACAACATCCAGTCAAAATGCAGACATGTTACATCACACACAGCACAGCTGTTTTATCAATAGGCAATAAATCAACCATTTGTGTGAAAATTTTTCAACTTTCGACAAAGTAAAAGGTAATTAAGGCTAGAAAATATCAAAATAAAACTCACCCAGTCTTTGTAGACGAATGCTAATATGCCCAGGATTAATTCTGTGATCAAGAATATAGCCACTGTGGTAGCAAACTGAAAAATGAAAAGATATTATTTTGTTATTTGTACTACTTCATCAACTCTGCACAACACCTTAATTTCTGATCACTGATTGGCTCTGCCCTAGAAGAATCTATAAAGAAAGTCAGCTGCCACAACATCACAGTGTTTATATTTAATTCAATGTTGGAAGAGATCAGAATTCCCAGGCTGGCTCTTCCAAAGGAAAAGTTTGCCAAGAAGAGAGAATGTTTTAATTGTTTTCTGACCAAATTTTAATCCATATCTGTTAATGTGTGTAAGTGCGGGGTGTGTAATGTAATTGATGTAAGTAAACAAGTACTTGTGATTACAGGCCTGACATCACTTGATACATACAGTAATCGACTGAAGCCAAATCAGCCTGTCTCTCTCAATAATAACACCAAGTTCAGTAAGGCAGTCGGCGTAAACAAAAACATGATGATAGGGCTTTAAATATAAGAGCAACTTGTGGGATTAGACAAAAAAAAATTCTGCAATTTAGGAATCGATAGTGGTTAAACTGTAAACAGAAGTGTTGTCAGAGCATGTTGTGTTGATGGAGTGGCTGGTTTATGCTGTGTGGGCAGGGTCACAGCTCCTGTACTGCCAATAGCCTGCCTCTGTTGGCAGTCTCTCACATGGGCATATGTGCGTTCAGCAGGTGTGTGACCTCTGTCAACACCAATACATTACACCACAGATCCATGCCAGAACTAACCTCTGTTCACTTTCACAGCCTGAGCCCTGACAAATTGCTTCTGTCTTACTGCTTTTGACAATCAATCTGGTTGCCACCACAAACTTTATACATATAAAAATGAACTAATTAATTACAGAGTACACAAACTGAACATTCACAGTAGCTGGCTATTGCACAGAACTCCATACACATCCACTACTCATGAACACTGCTCCGGTGCTAGGGCCCCAGTGATTAGCCTGCTACTTCTGGTCGCTGTCACAACAGCTACGCTTGTTTGTCTTACTTCTGAATTCACCTTTCTCTATATACATATGTACAGGTATGAATCACGCTGATACAATGATATCACCATTCGCAAGTCCCACCAGGTATGACAGACACACGTCATATGCAAGTCCTGAATGGACAACTCAGCAACAGATCAACACCACCAGTACATGCTGACAAGTCTAAAACCTGGCATTCACGTTATGGTCACTTGGGTTTCATGTTGTTCATGTCTCCTTAGTAACAAAACATTACAGTGTTTCAGTTCATACCCACATATACAATATATAAAGCATGTAAAGCTTTACGGTTAACTCCTGTATAGTACAAGTATCCTGTCTAAATGCTTTGTGACTGCCTTGTCTTTTGGTTTTAACTTCATGTGATGGAACTGAAAGGATTAACCCCAATGATCCACGTAACATCTAGTAACATGTGTTGTTCTGTACTACTGCAGGTTACCTGTGCAAAAGCAACTTTTACAGGTGTCACAAATGGACCTTTCTTTACAAAGAGACTTGAAAGGTCTGTTCAGCCTTGCTCTGCCACCCTATACTGTAGATTCTAACCACACAAGTTTACACGTCACAATGTGTGTAAGCAGAATACAAATACATGCATGCTAGCTACATCTTCATGTCTGGCCTGCAAACCAAATATGTGTCATCAACATGCCTTATGTCAAAACATGCCAACTCTTTCCATGAAGTACCTCTGATAAGGGTGCTGACAGAAAACAGCCATACCACCGTACAGGCTTGTTACTATGCCACAGGCATCAGGTGCTCGTGACAATCTCTGCATTGAACACATACGTGTATAGTAGACTTCCACACAATTACAGGCAGGTATATATGTACAGGTAAGTCACAGCCATTTGTCGACACCCGCCATATGATGTATCATGTAGCTTTTGGTACAGGAACCTCTGGTATCTGTTCCTAAGGACAGTTAGATGGTTTATGTACAAAATGGCTTCAATACTCAGAGTTCCAATTGTCATTCTCTGTGTTTACTGTAGTACTCATGACAAATTGGTTTCAGCTGGTAAACCCATTTTGAACACCACAGGACTTGTGTGATTGAAAGACAAGTTGTATTATTCTCCCAAAGAGAGGTGTTGTGATTCTCCTAAAGAGAGTTGTTGTGATTATCCCAGAAAGACGTGTTGTGATTCTCCCAAAGAGAGCTGTTGTGATTCTCTCAAAGTAACAAGTTGTGATTTTTCCAAGGAGACACGTTGTGATTATCCCAGAGAGAAGTGTTGTGATTCACTCAAAGAGAGATATTGTGATTCTCCCAAGGAGAAGTGTTGCGATTTTCCCAAAGAGAGATGTTCTCATCCTTTCAAGTGACATTTTGTGATTCTCTCAAGGAGACATGTTGTGATTATTCCACAGAGAAGGGTTGTGATTCACCCAAAGAGAGATAGTGTGACGCTCCCAAGGAGAAGTGTTGTGATTCTCCCAGAGAGGTGTGTTGTGAATCATCCTAGGAGAAGTGCTGTGATTCTCTCAAAGAGAGGTGCTGTAATTCTCTCTAGCAAAAGTTGTGTCATTCTCCATAACAGAAGTTGTGATTCTTCAAAAGAGAAGTGCTATTAAGAGGAAATACTTACAAAGGCAAGCATACATGTATTTTCCCGCAGAGCCCCAACACAACCGCAGAATCCTATAATAAACATGCACCCTCCAGCCAGGATGAAGATGAGGGCCGGGTCAAAGGCCAACGCCGCAATCTTGCTCAGGTTGGTAAAGGTGTCTTTCTCCGTCCAGGCCCATAATCCTACACCACATATAGCTCCACCCAAGATCTGCAAACAGACAGGAAACACATCAGAAACAGCATCGCAGCCACACTTGTAATCCCCTCATAAGCTTCACTCATCATATAGTATATTATCCTTTAAACACATTAATACAGACATTAATGATGAAGATGGGAGTTTGGCAGTAGAACAGACACCTGGGGAGGCTCAGGTAAACATGACCCAGATATACAGGTAAACTACCTGGCTGGGACAAACACTGCCACGCTCCAATACGGCCGCATTGACACGGGAAACATCCCCACAATCCGCCAACCCGGATGACCCGTCTTCACAAACACATATAACATAGGAAGCAACGACCAGGTGAGCATCGAACAGAAAACAGCCCTGATATTAGCCGTGAAATTAGCAAGGGCAGCCCGGCTGGGAGATCAAGGTGATGTCCATCCCTCAGGATTAGAACAACCCTCAAAAATCCATCCGCTCCTCACAAAACAACAGGCTTGTCCACCACAGATATGTCTTTGTTAATAAACAACTTTGACATTAGAAATCTGCAGCATCTCAGTGATGGGTGCTCCAAGGTTGGACTGTTGGCATTAATACTAATGGATGGACAGTATGACCACCTGAAACAGGTAACACAATAGCTCAGGTGAAAGTCATATCGCTTGCTGGCATTTTCTGATTTGCTGAAGACGGCCCACTTTGTGATTGGAAAAACCACTGGTTAATTTCCCTTTGCCACCTTGACATCAAGTGCATCTATAATGATTACAGGTTAAAAAGAGTAGAGAGCTTACAAGCTTTAAGCTACACATTATTTAGGTTCCTGAAGTAAGGCTAAGAACATTTATGGCTGTAAACGTCAAACACGACAAACATGTACGTATACTGTGAATTACACCATTGATACTGTTATCTACATTACAAAAGTAAATGTATACCAAGAACTGATCGTCACATTTGTTATCAATGAAAAGGCAACTTGTTTTAAAGTTACCTTCTGGTTATTTATACAAAATAAATCTACATGTACATGACAATGTACATCCATTTCAGCTAGCATTGCTAGCTAGCATCTCCTAATATGGCTGTGAAGGACAAACAACTTGTACCATGGAGCAATTACTGATGGTGGCATACAAATAGCTGACACCCTGGACGATTGAGGAAATAGATGATCTGCCACTTTCCATCAGGCCATAGTCTCGTCTGTCAACATCCTGTTCACAGCTACTTTACATGAGGGGTCAGAGGTCAATAATATGTGCTCTATAAATCATCTACCATACACGGAAAACTACATGTACATTATAAATGTACACTGTTTTCTACTGAAGACATGCTGTTGTGCTGCATACTGAAATGGCATGAAAGATAAATATCAGAACAGGTCTCTGATAGAGGGCAGAGTAAGTCAGGCCTGTAGCATGTGAGTGGGTAATTGGTCTGGGGTATGCCAGTCTGCCCTGGGTGGGTACAGGAGTGAGCTATTAATGGGCTATATGAAGCTAACCAGCTGCAAGCTTGTTACACAACCCCCCTCCCCCACGTCCACCCCCAAGGGACTTCAGACCATGTCCTAGGATGGGGTAACCATAAATCAATGCTAATCAGGTTATACAGCAATCAATCACAGCTACATCGTTATACCTCAATCCTCCAGCAAAACTTATCATCTCACCACACTATCATGACAAACATGTCAACACTGACTACTTCAACAGTTTTGTGATGTTTGGTGACGTGATGACCAAACTTTCTCCCATGAAACGGTTAATCTTGATTTAATGCTTTAATTCAATCAACTTTGAAGTTGCGGTTTCAGGTCTGACTAATTGAATACATGTACATTGTGCTTGTCCATGGGATCGCAGTGTGCGATGTGTGTCAAGCCCCTGACCCTACCTGATGATCAAGCGAGGGTGGGGCTCAACATCAGCTGGAAAATACTCCCTGCATGATCTACATCCTCCCTCCCCCACAGTCCAGTCATCATCTCCTCAGCTTTCTTGGATCCAGAGCCTGTTTGCTGAGCTAACAAGCACACATATTTGTGAGCAGAGGTCTCCCCCAAATGTCCTAACTCACTGGTTTGGGAGGGGGATAATTCAGTAAGAACTGACTCATATATTGATCTGGCCATGGGGAGAAGCCAGCACTGACCACCAGTGAAATGTGTATACTATATAAGTGGCCAGTCTCACAAGCAGCTTGACTAGTCTCTGCTGACACAGACATGGGTAGATGTCTGGGTGTGAGCTCCCATCAATGTTTCCCTGTATATACAAGCACTTAGGGATACATGCACTCCCTACCTGCCTAGAGTTCAACACCCTACCTCGGCTGCAAGGCCATCAGTAAAAAATTCTTTGTTGGAGGTAACCCAACACTTGGTTGGTTATCCTTAATTCGGTTGGTTTGTGGGGGAAATTTTTTTTCTGGCTACAGTGAAGGAAAGACATTAAGATTAACAGAGATATTTAAAAAAAAAACAAGAAATTCCATCAAAATCCCAATAAAAACAACAGTAAGGTCCTTCCTTCATTGAGCTACCTCTAACTAACATACTTTTCGTGATGGTACCACAACACTAGTGATTTTGTTCAGAGGCACAGCTGCTCGGGTTTTGATGCCGAACATGCGGAGACACTTTATTTTCTTATGACTACAACAATAGCCTTTCATCAGTTTACAGTCACCAATCATCTCATTACAACTGGTTCTATATAAATAGGAAGCAACCAGGCTGGCATTCGAGCAAGAATTTAAATGGCATCGAGGTAACTTAATTATCAAGATGAAAGCACTCAACTGCTCATAACATCAGCTTTATACACGTCTAAAGAGCGGGCTTGTGATAAACAAAAGTGGTGTATTTGTTTGATGAGTTCAGTTGTTCCATGTTCAGCCTGAGGGCACAGGTATGTTACTGTGACCAGCCACACTCATAGACTCCTGGCATACTTCAGGATATCAAAAATTTATGTCACGGGTTGTCATAACATGAATTCCGCGCCGTTCTGCTTTGACAACCAGAGTGATATGACGGCTCAGTGTCACAAGGAAACAGCCAGTTTTGTCACACCACTGGAGGTTTGTGTCATTGAAAGTCCTGAACAACCCACCGCTCAGCAACACTCAGTTTCTTTTTGTACACATATTGATTTACAGACATGTACAAAGCACAGAAATTACACAACATACATAATACATGAACACATATTAACCCACAGCAACCAAGAAGATTGATTGACAACAGCAATAACAACTGTGCCCTCTCCCCCTTCTCCACTAAGGCAGGGTTACCATGAAGGATAACCAGGCTCACATCTCTGGTCACAACGGTTAAATCTCATCCTTCAAACACTACCCTTCAGGTCAACATTCAAATATTGCTGTGGAGAAAACTATTCAGTCTGGTCTCATAAAAGAATAAAAAAATAAGGAGGCCCAGTAAGCTAAACAATCAAAGCTCTAACAACATTAAATGTTCAGCATAACACTTCTGCTATTACTTGCTGCTCACAGCCATTCAAGTTCTATGCTAACAGGCACGGCTGGCCGGCAATTCACTCTCATTAGCTCGTTTAGTTACCATCGTTCACTGCCATTTAACTGGTAGCTGCTACATTAAAAGAGCACGCCACGTTTTAGAAAGTAGGCATCAGCTGAAAGGCAATTTCGTGCTGATTCCAAACATTGTCTTGATTACATTTTGTCATTTTTTTACAGTGATTAACATGGAAAAAAAAGACTGAGGTGCTATGGTAGACTTTGGGGAGCATATTGAAGCACAGTGATGTTACAGATTCTTGTTTTTGCTGCTAAACATGCTGTAACTGTTATGTTTCCACACTGAATACAGATACATGTAAAGGTGTTGCACTACATATATATTCATGTAGAACACAGACATAAAGCAATCAGGATGTTCTGCATCTAAAAAGAAACTGTGATGTCTCTGTGCTTCTGTATGGTCCACAAAGTCCACCGTAGCACCTCAGTCTATATTTCTGTTCTAATCACCGGTAAAAAATGCCAAAAAATAATTAAACCATATTTAACACCAGCACAAAATTGCCTTTCAGATGATGCTTTCTAAAAAAAGTCAGTGTGGACTGGTAAACTTAAAAGATCCCTTACAGCCAAAGAATCCTGGATGACAGAGAGTTAAATATTCCGTAGCAAAAGAGTTATGGCAGAATAAAAAGTCACCGTGAAAATAAAATATGGGGAAGAGATTTTCTGACACATTATTACTGCGATGCACCAGTACATGGAATACCTCCATACCACCAAATCAAATAATATCAGAACTTCACAGGACTGAAGAAAACACAAGCAAACAGAAGCCTTGGCAGTAAAATAGCAGGGGATCCTGATATTACTGCACTGTTGGAATCAGTTAACATATAACTTTCAACAGGGCTCAAGTTCAACGCAGTACTGACAAGACTTCTTCACGGGAAGAGAAGACAGAAAGGAAGTGAGTCCAGCGATGGAGGTTATCAGGGTAAAGGAGAACTACTTGCTGACTGCCCTCAAGGAATGAATGTATTATCACAACAGATCATGTCCACCAGTAAGCTCACTCAGACAAAATATGTTGAATATGTTGGAGTACAATACGGCCAAATTACTTGTACACCTGAACAACCACCCTGCAGAAAAGCAATACTTTATCTCAACAATATCATCTACATAAATTTATTCCTGTAAGTCAACTGTTACTCTGTTGGAACATTTATATATTTATTTCATAGTTACTTAACGTAATAATCAACAATTTTTCCCTTATATATGTATGATGTCAGTTCTTTACATGGAGGGCACTGCAATGTAACTGCTTTACACAAATCCTGGAGCGTCTTAACCCCAGTCACAACCAAGTACATGTATGCAGAATTCAGTCATTTGAAGCCTACAGATATTCCTTTAGCTGTTGTAATGAGTTGAGAAATGAACATGAAGGTGTAGGTCACAAAGATACCTCTGCTTAGAACAAATTCTGGAAAACAAAACTGAAGAGCCTGACTGCAGAAACATGAACTTCAGAGTGTTAAACCTTTCATTAAGCCGTAGAGCCAAGACAAAATCCCATCAATCACTGCCTTACACATATAAGGCACACATAAAATACCTGGATCAGGATAGCTCATTGTTCAAGTTGTGGGTCACATGAACATCTACAGAATATCTTATAGAATGCTTTAATACGCACACACACAAGAAGACTTCGTTACAACTGTAACTTCCGTGATACATGCAAACATATGGACAGCCAAGACTTCTGATGAATGTCAGCCATATGAAACAGGCTACAGAACAGGGATCAACGAAACAAAAACTCAGTTATGTTATGACAGCGGCAGAGGATTTATCAAAAATTTATAGAACGTTAAAACATTGCTGTTGTGTTGCTTTCGCCTGAAATCCACTGAGCAGAAGTGCTGTGCTGTTCTACAATCCCTGTCCCAGAACAACAGATTAGCATGTCCAGGAACACTAGTGAGGACTTGTTGCAGCCACATATACCCTTATTGGACCAGTACAAAGGTGTTTCCCTTCATCACCTTGCACTCAGTGGACATATCTTCTTACAGATTTCTATAAAACTCACCATTACTTTGGGAGAGCTGAATCATCAGCGACAATTTCAAAACATCAAATCTTCATGCTGCCTAGATTAACATCTTGGGCTAAGAAATTCATTATGAATGGGAAGTGTCTCAAACTACATTTGCTTACCTGGATGTTTCATTATTTTACAGCATACAGCAGATACACATGCCATCATGTGAAAGACAAATCCATACTAGGACAAACAAAAATCTCACCAATTCCAGGTGACTTTCCCAGCATCTATTTATCTATTAAAGAAAGGTATAAAAAGATATGACTACAACTTTTGCTGAGATCTGAAAAATGTATTGATCGGTTTAAGATAAAAAGTTGATAAGCACGGCTTTTATTTATATCATACAAACACTTGTTGGTTGCATAATTCACTCTGATTATTTGCCAAACATACATCCAGCGAGAGAACACATTCCTACTGACAAACATTCACAAATATATCTTTCCTTTTCTTTTTCTTTCTTTTTTTGGCTTCTTCATCATAGATGGATCCCTAGCTTACAGATCAAATTATTCTCAATTAGGCTCCAGCACGTGTATTTGAACAGCCCTAAGGATCTGTGAGCTAGGTTCCGTTGTTACGTGCCTGTGTCACTGTGTCCTTGATGAAGATGCCTGGCTTTGTTAGCTACTGCACACCTTACCAGAGCCAAGCGTGAGCAACAAGTTTAACAGGAGGCAAAAAACACCCCAAGACAATCAGCTAAAGTGACAAGGCCAACATCTGAACAGTCAAACTTCACAGATGGCAAAAATAGCCCCATAAAAACTTTTCACTGTCACAGTGTCACCTGTGTCTTCGGTGCACACTGTTCAGCATCTAACTATTCTCATGCGGGATATAAAGCAGACACCTTAAGTGGTGCAAACGAGTGTGGTGTTTTGATGAGAGTGCATCTGGCTCAAAAGATGGAATACATGTACATGTAAGTTTTAGCCATTCCAACATATAAACACTGATATAAAGTTGCTGTGGTCCCTGACACTCCATCAATATAATGCAGAATTCATACATTACAAAAGTTAAACACATGACCCACCGTACCTGTAATGCTTGAACTCCACTCTTGTATTTATATGAAAATGCAAAGGTGATCAAGTTCCAACCCTAAGTTAATGGATCAGGGGACCAATATATACATGTATGCAGTATTTCAAGTTAAAATGACAACATCCCTATACATGTATACACAAGACTAACAACTGGAAGCAAAAGTTTACTCATAATTTCTTTCATTGTTCATTATAATTTGCACTCGTGCACTTCAACAGTGTTAATGTGAAACTCTAAAACAAAGAGGCACATGTTCATGTCTACTTCTAATGACCACAGTTGTGTTCAGATTTTACTGGCCATGTACAGCTCCTGGGAAAATAGAACAGTGACTGGGACATAGCATACATGTGTTCTGGGCTGTGGTCTAGCCCTTAGCATAACAAAACACACTTGTGGCTCACAAACCACGCTCCTTCTGGAGCCTGGTTTGTACATCTGCGTTCATGTACATTTTACATTGTAGTCTATTTTTGAACATTCAAGTGACATCCACATGTAGGTTGCATTACAAGTGACCGCAACAAAGCATTCCATTGTAACATAATGGTACAAAGCCAATAGGCGCTTATATACATGAACCTGAGAATGGTAGTAATGCCTGTCTCCTCAGTGAGTACAGTTTTTATCATAAACACGGCCTTCTGGGATTGATAGGTAATCAATAAAGTGGGTCAATACTTCACCAACTGATAAAAACAGGGTGGATATCGTGCCGAAGCCAGACAAAACTATGATCAAGTCTCAAGAAAAAAATAGAACTTCAGAAAATGAACTGTCAGCATTTAACAGCTCAATGACAGAGGCAAACTAAGTATAGAATTAGATTTACAAGTAATTAGTCTAGTCTGAAGTCACAAAAAGGGGTTTATATCTAGCATAGATACACATTTGCATCATGTACACTATACAATGTATACAGTAGAGATTATCCTCCAGAAGCAGATCTATTAAAGGTTTTCTGTGACAGTAAGACTAAGACCTAATGTACCCCTGTCAAACATTTTAATGATAGAATTTAAATAAGACAGACCAGTAAAATATACTTATATCAGATCTAGTCCTTGGGGTGCCACATCATGAGCGGTTATAATACAAAATTTGAGTTTTATAACTGAAGTCATCTTGGGTACATTACTACCTGTACCTATATCAGAGAACAAGTAAGAAAATTAGTCAGCCTTTGGGAGAGCTAATTTCAAGGTTTCACATCAGATGTTAGTGTATAAACTGTTACTGTCAATACAACAAACAGGGTAACTTCCATGACCAGCATGATGTCCATAAAAAAGCAATCTCTCAGTATGTGTTTACATTCACCAATACTACTAACTGATATGCAATTCTACACTATATTACACAATGTTTGTGAAAATAACACACTGTACTTGGAACTCCAAGCCGGGTTTGCTACGTTGCCAAATTTGCAAATTCCACATACCCATATAATAGTGAAAGCCAACCTTGAAATGAAAAGATCTTGGGTCTGACTGCACTTAAAATACAAGAGGTCTAAACTGTCCACATCCACTGTGTACAATATGAATGTAAACTTACCCAGAAGAAAACATTAAATCCAAAGACCAGGTATTTGATACAACAGCTGACCTCTGTTCTGTCAGTCTGGTGTTTTCTTCTTGTTCTGGCCATTTTGAAGGAAACAGAACAATTCCTGGAATCCTAGCTCTCAGAACAGACTGGGTAAAATAAACCACATATCTGTCCAGTGCTGTGTTACTGTGCAGGCCAGAAAACAGTCCAAGGCATGCTTCTACTCGATGATTCCTACACCGTGTAACGCAAAATCTCACAAGGAAAACAATTCATGTTATGATTGTGTGAAGTATCAGATCTTAACCTGCAATATCCAACTCTCTGTGGGGTAGAACTTCGCCTAATTCCACTGTGTTAGGCGTCGTGTGCTGTAAACACTGAGGAATCTTCACCGTATAAAGCATAACCGTTTCTGTGTCGGTCTCATTCTTGGTGTTAACACAGGAATCACTGGTTTGAACTGTGTTCCTCTGGCCTAGAACACACTGAGTCACTCAGGCCTAAACAACCGAGGGTCAAGAACTGAGCAGCCTCACTTGCTGCGCTCACAATTTCCCTCAGCTCAACGTTTTCTTACAGCAATCTAAGTTAAAACTTCCCTACTAAAATCTACATTCCATCCGGCCTTCGCTAACCTCTCAACGTCGACCAGCTGATTGTCGATCTGGTGAGAACACAGGCCTTAAGAGGGGGATATTTACACGGAGTCGCTGTCAGTCTAACCGCATCCTTCCCTCTGCCTCCCCAGCCGCCACTCACGCGCACTCTCGCGAGATTCACCGCGAAAATGGCAGACGATGGGGAAAGTTTGTCCCATGCGTCGACACTACAGCCGCGGTCCGCAGCCGAAACCGTCTTGTTTACCTTTGTGCCAGTAGCTGGAAGTATCAGCTACGAAATATTTTCGGCCAACATCACGAATCCTGGGCAGTTTATCAAGTAGGCGATGCTTTAATTTTATGGGATATGGTAGAGTGTAGTTGTTTTGAAGTTGATCAACTCGGAGATTTGAGTGCCTGTGACATTGTAGTGGGCTGCCAATACGGGAGTCACTTGAGCTTAGTGCTGGACATTCTTTGGACAGAAAGGCAATCATGTTTTAATTTCATTCCGGAATTCTTTGGTTGTGACAATATTGTGCCTGACTTGCTTAATTTGAAGCATATACAGTTACACGTTTACAGCTATGTATATAGTACATTGTAGTAGTCGTTAAGTTCCGGTCGCGTCTAGCGGTAGCCACGAGGAAAAGGAGCAGAGTGATTAACATATTGAAATAAAAGCCTAAGTGGACACACGCCTGAGAGACACAGAAAGTTGTTATCTAGTTATGATCGGTAAAATTAGCTGTGGCGGTAATGTTTAGTGTTGAAAAACTGAATAGATGTATTTAATAGAGTTCGAATTAATCTGAGTCTCACTGGCCAAGTAATTTACAAAATACAGGATTGATCTGTAACTAATCTATTTTACTAAATTAATGGTGTTGTATGGCTTTCTATTTTAATACATTGAACCCTCCAAATTAAATTCTTACTTGGTCAAAAAAAATGTGATTTTTCCCCAAGTCCAGAAGATAAAGGACTTTTGGAATATTCGGAGTTTGTGAAGATGAGTGTTGTGCTCTAATGATGTGGAAGGGGGAGAGAATCTTACAAGAAACTTTTAAATATGTTACCAGTGTTGTAATTTAAGTATATATTTTAAGTAGAAAACTTGCTTTTATGTTTGTTTGTCAGTAATGTTCCCATCGGCAGCCAAAGGAGTGCTTGTAAAATTTGACTCAATAGGAGAAGCATTGGACTTTTGCTTTGACTGAACTGTTATATTTTGCAGCATTAATTGTTTGGTTGAAATTTATTTATTAGTGTCAAGATGTTGTTGCTTTCATTGTGACTGTTTGTCAGTAGCTGTGTTTACACTAATGACTACCTTATGTTTTGTTGACAGGTTGTTCAGCCCATTTGAACTGATAGTTGCCAACGGGTTGTGGTTCAATTCACACCTTGGCGTAGGCCTTTATATCTTCAGTAGAAAACACATTGAAAATGCCTCTGTACCTTACAGAGTGCTTTACAGTGCATTAGGCTCTGTCATCTTCAACTTCGGATCTGTTCTTCTGTGGGCCACCGGCAAGGCCGTCCTGCCCCGACACCCACCCACCAGAGTGGCTTTTGGAGCTCTCTCGGGTCTGGCATTTCTCTCTCTGGGCTACAGCTATTTTCATTTTGTTGATACCTTGTGCCTAAGATGCCTGCCATTGAATGGCCATGTTGTGGAAGATTTAGGGGAAGAAGTGGACTAAAAGAATTTGTTACTGGCATGCAGATATATATACATATGTGTGTACCATTTCCAACCATACAATACATGCATGAATATCCTGTGTGCTATTCTTGAAGGGACCTGGACATGATGACATCGTTTGTGGCCTAGTTTGAAAGGTTATAAGGACACAAAAAGTTAACTTCAATAACTTAATCAAAAAAAAGAAGTGATAAGTACAGTACTTAAGTGAAATTGAAAACAGAAACTTCAATGCAAAAGCCATGCTTGTTACACAAAATGATTTATAAAAAAAAAATCCAAAATCATATGAGCCTTCATATTCCTGTGCTTGTTAGTCTTTTGTCAGCTGTAGAGCTTTTACTCTTGTTGTTGATATTTTTGCCTTTATGTATAACTAAAGTGTTTTAAAGGGTGCTAGTCAAATTAGCATGGACTGTTTTGTTAATTTCTTGTGATAAACATGTTGTGTTCCTCAATGCTTGTCTTAAGGGCTCCATGCACCCCTCTCAGATGTTGATTGCTTGTTGAAGTACATGTGTTAAAAGTTTTCACTTATATTTTCTGAAGATATTTTCATTTTTATGAAGACCTTGACAAGAAAGAATTTAAATTGTAGATATGCAAGCAGAACCCCAGCATGAGGGCTTCATATTTACCCTGTGAAGGAGTTACATCATCGAGTTAATTGGTTGTGGGTTTTACATTCAGACACCTGATCAATATTGTTGAAACACTTTAACTAACATAGCCTCTGTGATTTCACTGTTAAGTAACTGTCAAACTCGTTGTGCAGTCAACCGCCCATGGTGATGATTATAAATACAGTCCTATAGCCTGGTGAGTCTACAGAGCTATAGTTTCAAAGAGTTTCCTTTCTGAGAGAAAGTTTTCATAAAGATCATGTATCATAAAACAATTTGAAGCTTTATAATTTTCATTACTAAAATACTTTTCCACAATGACTGCAAATATGTGACATGTTGACTTTCCTTTTATTTTTGAAGCTTTCTATTTTAAATACCTTAGTGTATGTGCCCTTTAATTTACTAGAAAAATGAAATGAATCTCATAAAATACTACTTTGAATCTGAGACTGACATTTTCTGTCGGATGTCATCCTACTTTCCAACAGTCCTTAAAACATATTCAAAGTAGTGAAATGAACAGAACTTCAGAATCTGGCGAAAATGAGTAATTTTATTAATAGTAATGGCCAAAACTTCAGGTCTAATACAGTAATTGTCTTTCTAGTAAAAGTTTGCTGCTTGATTTTTGATGTATCAACATAAACGAAGAAGAGCCCACAAATGTAGTGTGGTGAAAATAATAACCAACCTACATATATGCTATGTGGTCTTCAAATTTTCAGATGTGAAGAAAAGAATGCATTTAAAAGCAAGATGTTCAACTTGTGTAAAAGGATGTGGATTAATTGTTTGAAATGTAATGTTTCTGGATTTATTATATTTTTGTGTGTAAACCAAATAGGTTAATGAAGTGAGCATCAACATCAGCCCATGAGTGGGGCTTTTTGGGGGGAGGGGATTGGCCCAAACTCATGTTTTAAAAATGGTTAATGTATTGTCTTTACATATCTAACGTGTTCAGGTCTACTGAAGTAGTCAAAAGAGTTTCTTTATAGCCAGAGTATGAACCATGATGCTCTTCCACTGCCCTCACATATTTTTAGTACATCTGTAATCTACATAGATGTTTTAGATGTTACCCTATGGGATTCCAAAGACCAGGGGAACTTTTTTTGAATTTATATCACAGGGAACTCTTTACAGAACATGCTGTACTTCTATGCTATTAGTATTTAATTGTAAATAAAATCTTTAAAGATTCATTAATTTGTTGTTTTGCTTTCTCCTTTGTGGGATGTCATGAAGGTTTTGTACACATCAAGATTCTCACAGTTATATAGAGAATGTTAAAAAAACCCGGTATATTTGTTTGAATAGAATAGAATATAATTACTTACATAGCCAAATGTATACATGGCTCTGAAAGGTTTACACTACATTTCAGTGCCATGCATAGTACATTTATAGTGTAAGGTGTCAGCGCCATATATGTAGTTAGCTTTGTGACATTCAAGCAGCAACGTTGTTACTCCGTAAGGTGGGCGCATTCAGTTTTAGAAGGTTTGTCTTCATTATTTAATCTCTTTCACTTATTCAAACAACACCATTAATGCTTATTTTAACTTCTACAAATGACTGCTCAAGTTACCAATTTAAGGTTAAGGAGGTGACTTTTATCGCCCAATGGAGAATTGGTTCCCAGGCCAAATTTACCATTATCCTCTTGTATTAAATGCATACTGTACTTTTTTGTCCATCGTCATCACAAAGATCGGAAGAAAACAATGCACAGCTTGGTCCTGAATTACTTTAAAAGATCCCAACCAAAATGGTGAGCAAAGATAACAGTAGCAGCAGGAAAACAATGTACAGCGCTGCGACCTTGACCCATTATATGACAGTTGTTCTAAATTCAAAGTGTTTAAATAGCGATACAGAGTCCCCCACAACAGCACACCATAACATTGACCAACTGTGTGCGGAGAGGGAATTAGGGATGTCCCATGGCTGACAAAAAGTGGTCTGCATAGCTGGAAATGCCTTCATAAACATGTACATATATATCCTTTATCAGATAAGGGAAGATGACTCTAAATGTGTAGGAACAATGCCAGACATAAATATAACATTAAAAGCGCATACATGCGCTGCAGATATCAGGGATATGGGTTCTTCATCGGGAAGCCGTTATACACAGGGTGAATTCTCAGTCAGCTGTATTGTAAATATACCTATGTACATGTATTGATATAAACGGTTTGTCTACGCAGCGTGACATGGACTAGCGAAGGATGGCCGCTAGCATTAGACAGTGGTAGCGGTGCTTTATGTATGTATGCTGGGGTTTTACGTCCTACATCTGTTCTCCGTTTCTAAGTTCTATAATAGTTTTAGATAGCGCTGAGGTTTTGGACAGGCTATGGAGGTAAAATATTTTACTTTCATGTACAGACGTAATACCCTGTTGTTATCTTACACCACTATGTGTAACCAGGGTGTATGTAAGTTTTACATGGAAGTAAAATACCTGCATAATATGTACATTGGTATAGTGTGTAACAACCAGAACAAGAAATCGAATCTGGTTAATTACTAATCTGTGTCCACGCATAAGCTGTAATCTCTACTTTCGATAGTAGTCCTAAGTTATATAACGGCAACTTTCCCTACCAAACCATTTGGGACTGAAAATTTGATCAGCCTAGCCATCGGTCGCTCCGTCGCTAAACGTTCAAACAGATAGATATCCCGCATAAGCATGTAGGAACTGCATACATAGCACAACAACGCACTTTTCAGATTTGAACTAGGATCGCAACAAAACGAAACGAAACAAAGATTTTCAAAATCAGGGATAGGTGAGATGCAGTTCATGCTGATATTTTTCGAAAACAAACGATTTTAATTATACGAATGGATGTGGATGTTCATGCAAAGAGTGTCGTGATAATCGTCAAAAATCTGCCTGTAGACGTTTTGCAAGTCCAGAACGTGAATCTGCTGTGTCGCGTATTCCAAAATTTGCCTTTAAACTTGCAAGTGAGTTTCCACACGTGACTGATAAAATTACCGGTACGACCAAAATTTGTCAAAACTTGGTTTTTGAATACACACACATGTATAAAAAAAATCTGCTGTATGATACAATGACAATGTACAAACGTTTCTTTGGGATCGGCCAGTTTAAGTGAATGGAGGACAAAACTATCAGCAGCATTAACATTCATAAACCAATTGATAATTCCAAAGGCCACAGATACACGTTTCCCCCCAAAGAACAAAAAAAAAAAAAAAAACAAAAAAACCCCCACTATATTCAACACAAATCGCCAAAAAACTAAGAAAATACATAGACCTGTAATTATATGGTGCGTGTACTCCTTATGAAATTACACAAAAATGAACGTGTTATTTAAACTAAAATGAACCTATTGCTTCGGGAAAAACGAATTTCGTACATACCAGCTCTCAACAACAATAATCGCAAGACAAATTAAAAAAAAAAAAGCTCAGTACATGTAACACAAACCATGCACCTACGAGCTAAGAATATATATAGAATTTAAATGAATTCAATATGTATGCATTACTCGAAGTATGGCAAATGTCTGGCCGCTATAGATATATGACACCATATATGTAGGACTATCGGAATCTTCAATAGGGGAAGTTTCAAGTTCGAACTCTTTTATCGCTAAAGGTAAGAAAAGCCCTACTGTACCATGTGACCTGTCAAAACTGCTCGGCAACTATATCTGATTACATTTATTATAACATGGGCGTCTAAGAAAAGTTTCCAAAAAGTTATTTAGACTAGGCGTATGATAGGGAAAATTGAGGAGCTGGAAGTTTTTTAATTTAAGAATCTCCTGAGTGATTGTACCGCCCTAGCGCGGCAAGACAGGTCATCGGTAAATTAAAATCAACAAAATTGCTTGACATTTTTGACAAGTCACACGACACAGTTGAACTCTTTTACCTTCTACTACAAAAGAGTTCGAACGTGAAACTCCCCTAATGTCGCCGTGGGACAAAAAGATATTTAGGGTGTAAAATAATCTATACGTAATTTAAAAGAAAAAACAACACTAGACCAAATGTATACATGTGTCGATAAAGAATCCCATTCAAAATTTAAAAAAAACAACTCATTTTACATTTTTGTGATGTAGGATTACCGAGATGTCGCAGTTCAAAATAAGCAAAAACGCCCACGTAGGAAAATCGAACGGCCCGCCACGCTGTCAATTTTAAGCAACTGCGAGATATTTTTTACCACCGGAGAAGATATCTGTTCCAGCTGTGACGTCATCTGTTCCTAGTTCAATACGTTGTCATATAGAAATAGTGTTAAATCAGCTGTTTTCCTTGTGACCACGTGATAATTCTGATACACTTTAAAGCCATTCAACGAGAAAATGATTGACTACGTCGGCTCTTTCCCCCAGCTCTGTCCGATTTCCCCCAGCATGCATAATGCTGGCCGCCGTCGTATAACTGAAATATTCTTGCGTATAGCGTAAAACGCCAGTGAAATAAGAATATATGCATTGCAACAAGGGGAAAAAGCCAACAAATCCTCCTGATGGTAACGAAATTTCGAAACTGCAATTGGCATATAACAGCATAGTTGGAAAATGAAGTCTGCCTGCTCACCTTTGTATGTTTGGAGTTTAATTAAATTCTGGGGATAAACAACAATCAAATACATGTAAAAAATTGTGTGATGAAATTATAATCAAAATACATGCATATGTTGAGTAATTGTGGACTTATATATTGGGAAGTGGGACGTGAAGACTGTAAGGTATGTCGTTACATGCACGGAGTTCATTAAATTGGTTCCGTTCGTCGGTGTGTCACCTCCGAGGTTTATCCTCCAAACCCCTTAGCGTATAGCGTAACTAATGTGAAAATTGTTTTAATTAATATTTTATAACTACATGTTATCATTGTGCACTGTCGTAGTCGTCCTTTTTTGACGTTTCACAAAATTGTCCGTCTGTATATTTGTCCTTCCATCAGTCAGCCTTTCCATATAGGTCTACGGTCTGCTCTGTTCTGAACTGTTGCCCCAATAAGAATTTGTTGATTAACGTGAAACTTATTCTATAGGTTACACATTACTTGTATATCCGCTGTCATAGTCTACTTTTTCTCATGCTTCAGACATTCTGTCTGTGGCCCCTACACATGTCCTCCACAGCTTTATTCTCACATCCGCTTTACTTATTTATGGTCTACCAACAATGCATGTAACTTTATACTTATAGATAGCTTTCACGTTACACCATGATCCACTGTAGTCGTGTACTATATATAGCTGTGTATATAGTTGTTTCTGATCTCCGTAAAGTCAGTATAAATATACACATGTGTATGTCTCATTTGCATTCGTCTTACTGGTTTTGCAAATGAACATTGGTCCTGTGGGCATGATGGTCTTGCTGATGGAAGTACAGGGGATAATCAAAAATAACTCTTTGGTTCATTCTTTATTTTTTCAGCCACCAAATATCATTTTATACAGTTTCAATCGCTTTAGAACCAAACCGATGGAATCTCACGTCGTCGACTGAGTAAAACCCGGACATCTTGGGACCAAAGCGTGATTTCTTGTACCCATAAGCCATCCCTCTGCTGTCACAGGCTCTCTCCTGTTTTATGATATCTCCTGTTGAGAAACAATGTATTGACATTAGTGATGTAGAACAGTCAGCAGCATGCGTGGATACGAGCCATTAATCAGGTACACATAACGTACTGGCAATAAACCGTACACAGCGTAGTCTGGGAGACAGAAAGGCAGATGGAGAATCTTCGCCATAAACAGAAATACAGCTTGGAAATACATACATGTTGTATACTCTATAGGTCTTGTGTACTTTATTTATTGTATGTATTGTATCGGCATAGGCACTGTCATGTGCTAAACGTCATCTCCCGAGCTAACACTCGTAATTGTTTGACCCTCAAAGTACACAAAGATGTGTAAATTGACTACGTCAATACCTTACCTGCGTTAAAACTCAGCTCTTTTGGGTAGGTGGCGATGTGAGATCTCTTCGCCATCACGTAAATACCGCTCAGCTTTGACAACCGTAAGTCTGGACTTTTGTCATTTAAGGACTGGCAGAATGGTATCACTTCATCTGGAATTACATGTAATTGGTGATGCTATCAGTTGTATATGTGTATCCTGCATATGTTCATACTAAATGTTGAATTCCCTGAGACCGTACAAAACATCTTCACATCGTTAAGAAGGTGTCGATAAGGCTGTAAGTACAAAACGTGTCTTCATGATCTAATACTTGAGATTGGCCAGCCCTGTCATTTAAGCTGTGAGCCTTTCCTTAATGTTCTAAATGCCCATATTATTTAATTATTAATGTACATGATTCGGTTCACTCACGCAGAAAACACATTTAAACATGCATTTATTTTTAGAGAAGTAAATCAGGATAAGCTTGCCACGCGCTCCTAATTTTTACACAAAGGCTCCCGCAATTCGCGTTCAGATAAAATTTCAATCTTAAGGCAAAACCGGCTTTGTAAAATCGGCTCTCGATGGCACAGCGTCGCCTTGACAGTTAAGCGGGAGTACAGTGTTTCGTGGGATAGGTTCCTCATGACAGAATTGTCTTGGCAGTTAAGCGAGGGTACAACGTTACATGGAATTGCCCCCCTCCCACCCCCACCCCCGACGGCACAGCGTCGCCTTGACAGTTAAGCGAGGATACAACGTTACGTGGAATAGGCCCAAGATGGCACAGGATCGCCGTGACAGTTCGCGGAAGGCACAACGGAACGTGGAAAGGGCCCCCTGGACAGTTAAGCGAGGGTACAGTTACGTGGAATAGGCCCCCTGACGGCACAGCGTCGCATTGACAGTAAGTGAGGATGCAACGCTACATGGAATAGGTCCCTGCGGCACAATATAGCCTTGACAGTTAAGCGAGTATACAACGTTACGTTGAAAAGGTCCCTGATGGCACATTCGCTGTGGCAGTCAGGTGATGACACAAAGCTGCAGTACGGCCTACCTTTGCTCGGTGTGGGGGGAGGGGTCTTGTACCTGGAGTAGGACCTACCTTTGCTGGGGGTTGTTGTCTCGTACCTGCAGTACGGCCTACCTTTGCGCGGGGGATGATGTCTTGTGCTTGCAGTAGGACCTACCTTTGCTCGGGGATCGTTGTCTTGTGCCTGCAGTACCGCCTACCTTTGCTGGGGGGATGTTGTCTTGTGCCAGCAGTAGGGTCTACTTTTGCTGGGGGTTGTTGTCTTGTACCTGCAGTAGGGCCTACCTTTACTTGGGGTGGTTGTTGTGTGCCTGCAGTAGGACACACCTTTTTTGGGGGGGGGGATGTCTTGCGTACAGTAGGTCCTACCTTTGCTGGGGATGGTTGTCGGGTGCTTACAGTAGGATCTACCTTTGCTGGGGGTTGTACCTGTAGTAGGACCTATCTTTGCTGGGGGTCGTTTTCTTGTGCCTGCAGTAAGACCTACGTTTGCTCTGGGGTTGTTGTCTTGTGCCTGCAGTAGGAACTACCCTTTTGAGGGTCGTTTTCTTGTAACTGCTGTAGGGCCTATCTTTGCTGTAGGTGGTTGCCTTGTGCCTGCAGTAGGGCCTACATTTGCTGGGAGTGGTTGTCGTGCACCTGCAGTAGGGCCTACCTTTGTTGGGGCTTGTTGCCTGGTGCCTGCAGTAGCAACTACCTTTCCTGGGATCTGTTGTCTTGTACCTGCAGTAGGACCTGCCTTTGCTGAGGGGTTGTCTTGTGTCTACTGTAGGATCTACCTTCGCTGGGGGTCGTTGACTAGTGCCTGCTGCAGGATTTACCTTTGTTGGGGGTGGTTGCCTTGTACCTGCTGTAGGACCTACCCTTGTGGGGAGCTGTTGTCTAATACCTGCAGTAGGGCCTACCTTTTTTGGGGGGTGGTGGTGGTTATCTTGTGCCAGGTGTGGAACCTAACTTGTTGAAGGTGGGTGTCTTGTGCCTGCTGAAGGATGTACCGTTGCTGGGAGGTGTTGTCTTATACCTACATTAAGACCTACCTTTTTGCCGGGTGGTTATCTTGTGCCAGGAGTGGGATCTACCTTTGCTGGGAGCTGTTGTACAGGCAGTTAGGCCTACCTTTGTTGGGTGCTGTTGCATTCCTGCCCCCACTTTCACTGACGTCCTCTTCTGATGAGGACAATGTGGTCTGGCGCTTGTAAGGCCGGTTGGGTGGGCTCGCCACTTCATCCTCACTCACAATCGTGCCAGGCACCACATGGCAACCTCCAAGAGTCGACGAATAGACGCTACGTTGTGACATACGATGCAGTTAGAGTCAATTGGCAACAATTATACTCAAGATTGGTGCCGTGCAGATTTGGTGCATATTGTACATCTGAAATTTTAACCACTATCACTGTTCTATTTTAAGTCTCATTGTATACATTACATGTACTTATGATCTTTGTTGTAACCCTTTCGGGTCAAAGAATGAAGTATTAGCTAACACTGAGGTAGCAGAGAACAATCTTGACCAGGCGCAACGATGCACATCACCTAACCTTTATGTATTCATCCATTTTTGTTAATCAATGCGATTGATGTGTGGCATGATATTGTATATTGTTTATAACAAAAAGCTAACCGGACACACGCACAGGAAAGATTCTATACTTTGCTTTGTGTGCATCAGCGGTTAACAGTTTGTAAACACACAATATACCTGACCAGTGTAAATCAGCGGTTGATTTAGTTAACCTGAGGGTAAATGACATTTCTTCCCTCACTTTCATTACATATGTCTCCCCGCATATTGAAGCTATAAATCTACCTTTTCGAGCGTTGGTTGGGATTGGAGGCATGCCGGCCCCGCTGATTGACCACTGTGAATGCTCGTGACGACGACCGGACTGATGGGTAGAACACGTGGGTTGAATCCTTCTCTTCTACATCTTCCACGCTCAGATCGCTGACTTCCAGTGGCTTCCTCTGCGTGGAGTTCGACGCTGACTTGAACAGTGCTTCTCTGCACTTTTCTAGATAAATGAAACCGAACAACTGAGAACTGGAGAGGCTTAGGTGTTACGTCTATTATGAAGTTCACATTTGGTTTGCACAGGTCACAAGTGCTATTACCCATGTGCATGTGAAATAATTGTCCCATTTTGTGTACAGTATTGAATGTTGCACTACAACATGGTGTACACTGCAATTTCTAGTTGGTTTATCTTAAATGGAAGGGCTGTTATAAACGCAAATTCGTGGTACTAGGACACGTGGAATGTGTAGGTGCAGGTTACGAGATAAGATGAACACATATAGGCGGTAGGAACAGAACACGCCTACATATCCTCATAAACAGTCATCATTTACGGTATTGTTCGGGCTATGCATGTGCAGGGACGGGCTGCTGGTGCTGTGTACACAGCAGCTACAACCCACCTTCTGGCCTGTGGAAGTCTTCGCCCAGGCCGTCGTTAGAGGCTGACAGACAGATGACATCTCCTTTGGGTGGATTGTCACTTAATCTGCAATCAGAACAGTCATTATATTGTAGGTGACATCTATTTTGGGTGCACTTTACGCGTTAATACAATGGCGGGAGTAGGGGTAGAGTATGTGAGAGATGACAACTGATTTGAATCGATTTTTTTTCTAACTGAAAATTTCAACAGAAATTCGGTGTCATCATAAAGGCTGATAGATATGACCTCCTGTCAGTGAACGTGTACTTACTCTATAAAGAAGATGAATGGGTCACCTCATCCAGAACTGGATGGAGGCGGATGAGTAAAGGAAAAAAGCAGGCCTATAATTTTCTTATAGGGTAATTGAGAGATGGTGGGTATCAGCGTTGTGAATCACAGGTCATACAGATCAGATCTCACACATTGGACTGTACTCCCTACTTTCTTCCCGTCTACAAATTTGGTCTATCGGCCTGTCGACACTGAACGAAATCTCACAGCCGGAACTCTTGAAACAATCATACTTAAAAGTGTCCATTCATAAATCACAACTTTAATTTTGTGTAGGCACGTCTTGTACTACACACACGAATCACTTTCCTGAGAAATCAGTCATATAGTTTATTTTTTATGTGAGCTTATATACTTGAACTTGTTTGACAATTCTCTTTCCGGCACCTTCAGCCAATAAAGAGGCATAGGGGCCTACCTTGTCTGTAGAGCGTTTAACTCTTCCTTGATGGTGCGCAGTATGTCAGTGGTATCTTGTGACATCTGTACAACACCGTCACTGGGCTCCTGTTGATGGAAACCAAAGCAAGATTTGCTGCATTGGTGTTGTACATGTATAATCAATGACTCATACATCGAAGTTCAGAAGCCTCTTTCTTGAAGTGCTTATTACCGTTTGAGTACTAACTGCCGTAAAATGCTGCAGATATCCGGTTTACCTGGAATTCTGGGTACTCTACAGCTTCATGGTGACTTCTCATCCAGACTTTGACCATATCCCGAATTTTCACGCCAATGACTTTCAGATGTTTCATTTGGTGTCTCAGGGCATCTTTCCGTGTGTTGCTGCGCAAAGAACATGTGAAATATAGTGATCATAGCAACTTAAAACTTACATATTTTAGACACAAAATAGATAGTTTGTAGTTTCTTACCTTATTATTGCATTGGAACCGGCAGCTGTTAAGATAAACAACCAAGCTTTCAAAAAATTGTACTTTTGAGGCTGAAGATTACCAGAGCAGTAGTAACTCTATCCCATAACCACATTAAGGTATGTATGTACATACTCCATGTCAGCGCTGCTCAGCTGCAACCGGAAGTATTCCTCAATGATGGCCATTAGCTGTGTCAGGCGTTTCTCCTCCTCTAACCTGATCAGTCGCACTAATTCATGAGTGATCTACCAAGGACAAATGGTACTTCATGAGTAATGTGCCAATACACAAATGGTAATTCATGCGTGCTCTGCCAAAGACAAACCGTAATTCATCGGTAATCTGCCAGACACAAATGGTAAATCATTAGTGATCTGCCAAAGACAAATGGTAATTTATGTGTGATCTACCAAAGACATATTGTAACTTATGGGAAATCTGCCAAAGACAAATGGTAAATCATGTGTGATCAGCCAAAGATAAATGGTAATTCGAAGGTGCTCTGTCAAAGACTAGTGGTAAACCGTGGGTTATCCATCAAAGACAAACGGTAATTTATGGGTGATCTGCCAAACACAAATGGTAATTCACGGGTTATCCACCCAAGACAAATGGTAAATCGTGGATTATCCACCAAAGACAAATGGTAAATCGTGGGTGATCTGCCAAAGACGAATGGTAAGTCGTGGGTTATCCACCAAAGACAAATAGTAATTCTTGTATGATCTTAGAAATGCCAATGGTAAGTCCTAAGCTATCTGCGAAAGACCAACACTACTTCCTGGATTAACTGTCAAAGATAATGGTAATTCATTGGTGATCTACCAAAGACAAATGACAACTGTTCTAAACGTCAGCTCACGTCAACTGTTCAAAAGTGATCGTTTGCAGGAATTCCGTTCTGCTTAAACTATGGCAAAACTATCATTCCTCACCTTCATAAGATCCGCGCGACTTTTCCCAGCTTCGAACCGTAAGATGTCCTCATAGGTCTTCTTGACGATCCTTGCTTTGTGAATGACTTTCCGATGGTTGTAATAATCACCTTCCATGTTCAGATAGACATGGTCCTGTTTCGCTTTGAACTTCCTCAAAACTAGGATGTGGTCGTGGTAAGTCTACAATGGGCACGTATACAGCGAATGTGTGTGTCATTGGGCCAAACGTGATACACATTGCTACATGACGTTTGAACTGAATTGCGATAAATTCAGGGAATGCTGCTAATTTCCCCGTAGTTAGCAAATAGACTTTTCATGTGCATGACATGTACCTTGTCCACATGTATCCATTTGACACTTCTGATAATTATGCATTCATTATCTCGTTTACAACTTGTACATGCCGTATGTAATGTACCTGTCTGTAGCTCTGTGTGTCAAATCACAGTGATACTTGTCATCATTACGTATTCCTCACCTTTCTATAACTTCTCTATGTACCGTGTACTTTACCTGTCTAGCTCGATCTATCTGTTGGATGATATCGTGTTCTTTCACCAGACAGCTCTGGTAACTTTTGATGGAACCATCGTCCTCAGTACACAGGTAACTAGTCCGAGACACGTGGTATTCATTTATCAGCCTGTGCACAAAAGGTGTTCAACATCGGCTTAATTGGCCAGCTCTCATCAGCAAATGCATGAATATATCTTAGCCATGTGCGTTTTTTTTAACTATACAAATACGAAACAAATCATCATTCAAACTTTTAATTTGTCACTCAGTCTTATTTACTCATACTTTCCACTGTCACATTTTGGTCATTGTTTGAAAGCGATCGAGGAAAACTCTGATAAAGTTAACTAATAACCTGGGCTGATAAACAGAATGTGTGAGAATAAAATCGACATCTCAAGACGTAGTTTTTGGAGCAAAACCCGGCAAGTGGGATCTAACCATTTGAGATTTGTCTTTATTTAGACAGGCCATGACACCAACCATGTCCGGCTGTCCAATCATGTATATAATATAATGGGAATGGTTTGTCCCAGTTTGCAGCTTACTCCGGTTATATGAACTCCATATCAGTGAAAGACTCTGACTGGCTACGCAAAAGGGTCCAAACTGCAGAGAAACGTGTGGTTTTCTGCTGTGACGCTTCAGTGTTTGTGTAATACGTAAGTGCTTTCTGAGCACGCA
This sequence comes from Acanthopleura granulata, assembly GCA_016165875.1. Classification (NCBI taxonomy): domain Eukaryota; kingdom Metazoa; phylum Mollusca; class Polyplacophora; order Chitonida; family Chitonidae; genus Acanthopleura; species Acanthopleura granulata. Next base: position 45,724,196 of record JABBOT010000002.1, read on the forward strand.
TGCACCTAGAAGTGTGACATAATCCACGAAAGTACAAAGGATCACGCGGCTTTGGACCTCTTTGTTAAAGACGGCAAAGAGTTCTACGAGTTTCCCCATTGTGCATCCTCATTCGGAGAGAGGTGAACTCTTATTTACACCAAGTTCAGGGTATCTGTGAAATCAACACTTGTTGAGGTCTAACACTCCTTCAGTCTTACCTGCTCAATCTCTCTAAAGTGACTTTGTTGTCAGAGTTCGACAATGATGACCAAATGCCGAAGTGGAGATGAATCTGAGGAACGTCTGTCTCTTGTTTGAAGAACCGCCGGAGACCGCGTAATTCCTCGTGTTCCTCTGCTCCTGAAACATCCAACATGTGGTGTCTTATTCAGGAGATCCTCGTTAATAGATAGCATCCGAAAGTGTTATGTGAGGGGCGGCACTGTCCGGATTTGAACCAACGATATGCGGGACCGAAACACGAACTTCTACACAACAAAACGAGGGGAAACCACTGGTGCGTCAGGTGGGACGGAACAACCCTGTTGTGGATTGAACCAGTCAAGTCAAATTGTCATGGCAGTCTTAAGTTGGTCCCAATATGTTACGACTGTAAGAAAGAAAACCTGTGATGATGCAACAATTTGTCTCCATTAAAGCAGTTTTGTGTCAGTTCTTTTTTTTTCCATTCCAATCTTTGTATACAAAGTGTTTCGGGGATCCATGATCACATGATCTAGTGCTCATGATCAAACGAACTCCGTGACCTAAAGCTACTGGCAAACATATTGATTGATCTGTATTTGAGATATTTATATATATTGGTACGTCTATGGACAGTCATTAATTTGGACGCTGGATCATTGCAAGAAGCTTTTGGTAAGTGTCTACAACCTTAACTATAGCCACGTGTATTGATTTGACCCAGATTCCATATGCGCTGAGTTCGATTGGGATCATTTATTAAAGTTTATGGATAAGTGTAGCTTTGTGCATAATTCTTCACTGCAGTGTTCGTTACCAAGGTAGTCGCGGATGACCTTCCTCTGTCGGCCAAACCACTGATCAAAGACATCAAAGTCTTCTGTCGCCATCTTATTCCCAGGTAACAAAGCATCTTGGTTCTTGATCACTTGTCTGGTGAAGGAAACACGATATGCCCTTGATACATACAACTGTATTGGATTGTCCATTGACAAGCCATATAAAAACACGGTAAGCCCTATAGGTTACATGCATCTTTAACAGCCTGGGATATAACACTTCATATTAACGACTTTCTCTGCCAAAGTAAGAGGACATATATCAACCCACATCGACTTACAAAGTGTCAGACATACAGGTATTCTGGCACAAATTAAGCAACGTCCTAACTGACAACAGTGGGGTTCGAACACCGGACCTCTTTGGCCAGAGTCATATTGAGTTGAGCAATATGACTACATGCAGTTGGTCAATGAGACTCGTGTATACGGGGTAAGAGTATAACCCTAGTGTTATCAGTGAAGAATTAAACTAAGGTATTTCAAACAAAGCTTAAAATCCTATGAAGTCACTGCCGTTTAGACACAAAACCCTACCGTTCTTCTGTTAGAGATTAGATTTACAGCATTTTATTGTGAATACAGCCGAGGAATTTAACTTGTGTCTACGGTAAAGTGGAGACACACATACAAACAATGTTTATAAATTGTAAACAAAACAGCAGGAAATGCAACCCCTATGCTTATAATGTATACCCATAACCATTCGGGGGGAAAATGACCTCTATCCATTATTTATCCACAGAGACTGGAAATACAAACAATGCTTTTAAATTATAGACACAACCCTCACAGAGATGAATCCAAATTGAGTTAATGGCAATTAATGTAAGTTGTATACCCAAAATAAATGGAGATATTAACAATGCATATGAACAATACACTTGTAGATTCACACCACATACATAACACCAATGTTTATGAAATATGTGCCCACGATAAGTGGAAATTCAAACAATGCCTATATGAATAGCTGTACACAAATAATCCTAATGTTCATAAACTATGCCCACTGCAGGAACTACGACCATATATATATTAGCCAGATAGAACAATCGCTGGATATCCCTTATGTGCAGTTCTATGGAACTTCCAGTTATCATAGGCTACCGGCTCCTATCGCTTATCTTTTCAACGTAGGTTTAGTCACGTGCAGTAGAATTTATTTAAGACGTTGTCACTTACCGCTTGTTCTGCTCATATCGCTTTAAAATTGCACCCACTTTAATTAAAAATCCCCGCTGATTCATGATTACATCCTTCATACATGGAACGTCAAAGCGATGTAAACAACGTTGAAACGTCATAATCACCTTGACGTAAATGCTGTGCTGACATTATGACGTCACACAGAAACAAAAACTTTATTCAAACAATTTTGCATGACGTCACCCTGGCTGCTTTCCTCGTCCTGTCGTAAGGGAACCAGGCTAGACGTCACACTATGGAAGTGTCAAGTACTTCTGCACTCTTTTAGAGTAGTCTCGGCAGGGGGGAATATAATATGGACTACGCAATACAGATATTGTACAGTACATATGTGCATAGTATTTATATATCTCTGTTGTTTCCTTTTACTCATTATTTTATTTATCTGTGTAGCCTACTTCTTTTTATAGAGCCCTTTTTTCTGTCAACGTATCAGTTCCTTTCCTGATATCTCGGATATTATCATATCACAGACATCCGTCTCAATTTTTTAAATCAAAATGTGAGTGAAACTTGAAAAGATTCCAGCTTAGGAGGTTAGGGTCTGATATGAAACGATAACCGGTAACCGGTAACGATAACAAAATTTAGCCATCTATCTGAACCTCCAATGATGGATAACGATGTCCCGTTAAAGTTTATTACTGACAATAATAATTGTCATAATTGTAGCATGCTGATGTTGACTCACAAATGTTGCCCTTTGTTATTTATGTATTTACTTATTTTATTTATTTATTTATTTATATATATATATATATATATATATATATATATATATATATATATATATATATATATATATATATATATATATTGGATTGCTTTTGAAGACCTAATTATTTATCTGAAACTTTTGAATGATGCAATGAAAACGAAAGACAAAGAGAAGTTCCAACAGACAGTGGTGCATCAATATAAGCACTGCCAGACTATAATAATATGACAGCCCTATGGTATACATACCGATATGTAACTCTGAGGGGCTACGTCTTTATACATCTTTCAGTCAGTTACAACAGCAAATAATGTAAAAAAAAAATACACTCATGATACATCCTCTCAGAGCTAGGTATCGTACCGGTGCGAAAAAATTAGGGTCTGTATTTTTATTTATTTGATTGGTGCTTTACATTGTACTCAAAAATATTTCACTTATACGACGGCGACCAGCGTTATGGTGGGAGGAAGCCCGGAAGAATAGACCGGGGGGGACCCACGACGATCCGCAAGTAGCTCGCGGACCTTTCCACGTACGGACGGAGAGGAAGCCAGCATGAGGTTGCAGGTAGACCTCTATATTTTTATGTAATCGTTGTTGTTGGGTCCATACATATTTTGAAGTAGTTCAGGGGAGGTAACTGTTTCTCTCACTACTTCGATGTTTACAGGCGAAAGCGAGGCATACAAATGCTTCGTTTCTATTGGTCAATTCGAATAGGCGGTAGATCTGAAGACAACGTGCAAGCAGGGTGCATGAAGGAGAAGAAAATACGGTAGGTTTATGTCGGTGAAGCTTGAGAATGTACATCTTTGGAAAATATCAATAGTTTAACTTATATGCGTCTGTTCATAATTCACAAGAACGGTTCATTTGGTGTCTATAATCCACAGGACCCACTTGTGTACGGAAACTCGTCCCACTTGTTCGCTTTCGTTGAATTCAACTTGAAGTTGTAACTTTCATGGCCATGTAAAATTCTTCAAAAATCGGATATTCTAACAGATTGTGTACATAGAAGCGAGTGATTTATTCATTTAGTTTTGCCTTACATCCCAGTAGCTGATGAATACCGTTCTGCTGAGTGATAGGGCCATTCTCGCGAGCCTCGGATGAAATACATGTAATATCGACTTTTGTGAAAACATGTCCGGACACATTCCACCACAAGGCTGGCCCGCAAAATTCCTTACCGATGTATGGCAGACAATTTCTTATTGTTTTTCTCGGTGCTTTTTCCAGACACTGGGACAGTGTTTAGAAGCATTAGACAGTGGAATTGGCCAAAGCGTTCCAGCCAAAGTGTGTAATCAATCAGAGCTACAATGGAGGATTACATTAAAATTGAGAAAATTGGAGAAGGTAAGTGTAATTTAAATACAGCCACACTAAATAGACGACAGTGGTATCAACACTGTCAAGTAAATGGTGCTTTATTTGAAAATTGAATGTAGCTTTGCCTTCTGTGCAATACAATACAAAAATGACTTTACATTCTGGACACTCGTGTTCAGGTTGAGTTGGTTAGTTAAATAAGCTTTCCCAAGCCATATTTGAAAAGAGTGAAAACCATAACAAACTATATATATTTGGAAAGCTTAACAACTGTTTATTACAAAAATGCAACATTCTGATTTCTGCAGTGATGTGGAACCAACTCATGACCTTAAATTTAGGGGTGCTGTCTCGAACAAATATATCTAAAAAGGATAAAAAAATAACCTCATTGAGATCAGATTGAAAAATTTATATAGAGTAACTAAAATATGGTTCTATTTGTTGGATAATTGGTTGTATTGCATAAAAAAGACATTGCACTTGTGAATAATTAGGGTGAGAAATAAACATTTTAATGTTTATACCCTAAAATTAACTGTTAAACACAAATTTCAGAAATGCAGCTTTGATCATATATTCTGTTATGACTAAAATATAGTTTAGAAATGCTTAATGATAAAAAAGAATACAAAAAACCCCTACATCTGCACTTGAATTAATGTTAAGACACCACATCCGTTTCCACTTCAGAATTAATATTCATACCTGTAAACTGTACCTGTCAGTGCCTCATGCATAGACAGCTACTACACGCATGCACACTACAGCTTTTACGAGTGTAACAGGTACACACCCATGCCTTGTCTATCATAAATGATCACCTTGGTCTACATTAATAAGTTTAAAAAACACTGCTAAGTTACTGCAGAGTACTTTATTTTGATGAGCTGTACATTTTAATACCATATATTACTTTAAAACAAAAAATAATCTTAGCTGAATTAGATGAAGCGCTTGCAATTCTTTCCTCGGAAAAAATCCCATGGTAAAATAACACATACGCATGGTTCAGAACCTTGTTCTTAAGATCGCGTCATCTGTAGTTCCTGTCACCAATGCACATATATAGAAAACAGCAGTGCAATCAGGGCACTATGTTTAGGGAAGTTGAGATCAACTTTCAGCCATAACAAAAACACTGCTCGCAGTGCCACTTCATGTGCTTTGGAATTGCTAGTTAAATGAAGCATTAAATTTTGTATACATGTTTATGGTATTAACCTATTTCTGTGGGTCATTTTCCATCACAGTGGGACTAACAGCAGTAGACCGTTTGGGAGGAAAATCAATGTAGAATCCTTCACAGGAGCTTTCATTTTTTTGATAATCGTACTGGTGTAAAGCCTTGTAATATACTGACATACCACAGGTAACTTAGTTTATGGTAACAGTCACTGCATTACCATTGTCAGATGCCTTTGACAACCCATGATGCAGGTCTTTGTATTAATTTGAGGCGTGCTCCCTAACTTGCACACCTAGCAAACTCCTGAGTAAAAAAAATCTAGATGTGCAAATAACACATGCCTGAAATAATGAAGAGGTTGGGTAATGTGAATCTAAGTGTGCAGATCACACTCCTGGTCTCCTGCCAGCAGTGTTATAATCACACTCCTGCTGGAAACAAAACAAAGACCTGCGATGGTTCAGCAATTAGGCAGTGCCAGGCAAAGATCTGAGGCTCACCATATGGTTGCATTGACTTATTTTAAGATGTGTGGTGTGTCTTTGTTGAATACTTCAGGTACTTATGGGGTGGTGTACAAAGGCCAGAATAAAAAGACAAAGAAAATTTGTGCGTTGAAGAGAATCCGTCTGGAGAGTGAAGAGGAAGGTGTTCCGTCGACTGCAATACGAGAAATCTCCCTGCTGAAGGAGCTTAGTCATCCAAACATAGTCTGGTACGTCTGAGGACATGTCATCCCAACCATTCAGCCAGCCTGGAATGTTTCGTAACTTAAAATGGAAGTTTTAGTCCTGACTTATTTATGGTACCAGTACAAGTAAAAAGTAAAAAAGAAAAGTATAATAAAGCATTGCCATTATTTTTAAGACAGATACTAGGACTGCTGAAAACAAAAAATTCTGTTCCTCTTCCAGATGTGTGGCTGATTAATTGAACCAGCCTTGTGAGGGAAAAGAAACTGTGCATGACTGTTACAATTACCTCATACATTTACACTGGCAAAAACGAACAGGCCAGATGTCCCAAATATTAGAAGAATGAAGGTGTCGTGAAGTGCTTTTTTTTTTGGCAGCAGAAGTGTGCTTGAAGTATTGTATATTTCCATTTTATTTTCAGCTTAGAAGAAGTTCTTATGCAGGATAACAAGCTGTATCTTGTGTTTGAATTTTTGTCAATGGACTTGAAAAAATACATGGATACAATACCGAGTGAGCAGACAATGGACAAGATGTTGATTAAAGTAAGTAAATGAAAGCCAAGGCCTTCATATTGGAGGTTAGATTCTCATGACCTCAGCTTTTGAAATTGATGATGCTGTTTGCTGTTACTATTAATTAATTATTATTTGAACCAACCGACAGAGCTGTATGTGAGAATGCAAAGGACCCCTCTCAACTTGTACAAAGATAGCTTTGTCGGACTGCTCAGGACTCCCTGTTATGTAGTGGATAGATAGAGCATTATGGAGGAAGAAAAAGTGAAAGGGATACCTTGAGCTTGAAGGTAGCTTTGTGGAAGTGGACACAGGTCAATATCTTGACTGGGTTTCGGTGTGCATCAGATGTGCTAATAATTTAATCACCTCTCAAGTTGAGATATTTTTTTGTGATTGAAGTATTGTAACGTTTATCATGCATCTTGTAAAAGAAAACACTCAAAGATTATATTCATAGAAACCAGAATGATTTTTATGTTTTACCACCGGTAATTCTGAAAAATCACATTAAACGGTGAAAATAACCAACTTAAAATCATTAAAATAAAATTTCAATACATTGTAATAAGAGGTCACAAATAAATTACAGCATGTAAATAATCTCTTGCAAAATCCTTGAAAATAAAGGACGGGAATACAATATGGGAGGTGGTGCAAATAGACCATATTGCATCAATTAATACCAATTCAGATTGTCGGATGCCACATGCTAATCTGTTGTTGTTTGTGCATTTCCATTTGAAGTTTTGAGTGACACACACTTTTAATGTCACCGGCCGCCTAGAGGTAAATTCAGTTTTAAGGGAAGATATTTCAAAAGCATCAGAGTGGTCATTAGCTATCCACGATTGCTGATGTTAAACAAGGAGTAAGTTTATTACGTACTCTTTGTGGTCATTTATGCAGTTCAGAAACATTGCATATACCGCGGCCAAACTGTCTGCTTCAAAAAACGATTTTGCCAAAGGGTTGGCCAATATGTTTGATGGAATGTTAATGACAATGCCGATGCCGATGATCGTCATTTTCTATCAGCGCCGAGACTGTCAACAAACATGGAGCCCATTTGGAAACGTGTTACCTAGTTCCCCTGCAGTCGCTCAACTAAATACAATTTTCAAGGGGGAATAATATGGTACTGGAAGTTTTGCCAGTGTTGTGATGGCCAGTTGAACACCTTGTCTCACTCCTCGCTGGTGGTAAGATTTTCCTGATTGGCTGACTAGACATTTCTTAATCTTAGGTAGCTGAAGTGAATTGTGAATTCCCTTTTCTAATTAAAGCAGTGGGTTATTATATGGCTTCCAAAAGTAGTAATGTGCGTGAATCGTGAGAATCTACCTATAAATTAACAGAGGCCGTAATGTGAAAATAATGGACCTTTCCAAACCGTTTCCTCAAGGGCACACATAAGACCAGTCTGACAAACAGGATATGGGAGATGCCATGTGACTGAAAAAGTACAATGTAAAATCCCAAACATACATACAAAGATTAACAAGAATGCAGGAAAAAGGATAACTTCGTGTCCCACTCAATAGAAAGTTGTGTATATATATGCACATAGCTATACTGCCCAAAAGTAAGAAGGCAACACTTTTGTTTTTGCAGTATTTCACAAGACAATGCTGTGATTTTTGTCAGTATAGTACCAGGAGATGAGCAAGAGCAAATTCCTACACCTGTGTTCATTCCAGTCTCTAAACTGTTGTCCATTTCAAGCCTGTTCACCATTTGGACCTGTCAGACAGGTGTGGCCCTATCTGTAGTATTCAGAGATCTGTAAGGTCTTCACTGGCGCCCCTTACCCTCAGGTGTACAACAGGCCACCTGTACAGTGCAAGTTCTGTCAAAAGGCACGATGCCACAGATGCCACAAAAGCAACGAGAGTGCGCCATCAGCATGTTCGGCTCTGGCATTACCCTTAGATCTGTCACCAGATCCCTTAACCTTGATGTGTCAATGGTTAGTCGTCTCAGCAGACATCATGACGAATTTGGCACGACAGCTAATTGCCCGCATGCCTGCCCACTCTCTGTTATGACCCCTGACCAAGATCATCATATTCGCCCCCTCCACCTCCGCGACCGTTTCAGGCCAGCGACTGCCACGCCTTATCTGTCGGGTTCCGTAATAACCAGATTGCCGCTCTTACCCGTGCTTAGCGCGACTGGGTTAACATTGATGTTCGTTGGTCTTTGTCGCATTCAAGTACTCGATTGGCCAGCATATTCACCTGATCTGCCCCCAATGGAACACCTGTGGGCTGCCCTCAACTGGCATATTCGTCAACGACTTCCAGTTCCAGGTAATACCAGGGAGTTACATGTGGCCCTCATACAGGAGTGGGAAAACATTTCTCAAGCCACAACTGACCATCTCATCCGGTCTATGAGTAGACGTTGTGTAGCAGTGCAGCAGGTATCCGGCAGACATACTCGCTTCTGAAGTGTGGAACTTCACAAACAGACCCCACCCCTGTTTCCTAATCTTCATCAGCGTTACCGTCGGTTGTTCATCTCCACCATTTATGGAAACGTACTGCTAAGAGTCCATTTTATGCCCTCATGCAAAACGGTATTGAAAGGAATTTAATAATGCAGCTAATTTTATCAAACTTTTGGGTGTTGTGTTACATTTTTGTTCTGTATATGTAACATCATTGTGTCACAATTGTTTTCACCTAGAATCAAGTGCATAGTACCTTGGGGTGGTGGGACATTGTCTACGGGTTGGCTGACCACACTTATGGCCACACTGACCACACTTCTGGCACACTCAACCACAGGTTTGTTCAGCTGAAAATTCCCAGGAACCTGGATAGTGACATTTCTGATACACACACGACAGACTGGGCTGACATGGATGCAGTACGACTGAAGCGTTCAGGTGGAGTTTGTATTAATGCACATGACAACATGTGACACTGTCAAGTGCCAGAAATGCAAAAAAGATGTTAATAGTGCTGTAACTGAAGCAATCGTGTTGTTTTGTGTTACAGAGTTACCTGTACCAGATCACTCAAGGGATTCTGTTCTGTCACCAGAGGCGTGTTCTGCACCGCGACCTCAAGCCCCAGAACCTGCTGATTGACAAGCGAGGCGTCATTAAACTCGCTGACTTTGGCTTGGCCCGTGCGTTTGGGATTCCTGTCCGTGTGTACACTCATGAGGTGGGTGATCAGCTAGTGTTCTCAGGCAGGCAGGGCTACAGATCAGTATAGTGAGAGAAAATGAATAAACATTGGCCGTTACACTATGGTTAAAACAAAAATTCATAAAGTAGTTGAGCATAGGTTTTGTCCTGGTATTAAAATTTCCATTTGTGTTACACTGATTTTAATTTCAGCTGTTTTGTCAAAATATGGAGGACTATTAAAATTTACATGTCTTGATTCAAGTATTTAATGCGCTGATAGTGTCACAAGTGTAACTTGACTCTTGTGTTGTCAGGTCCTTACATTATGGTACGATGATTGTTGTGTTGTTCTGTCATAACAGTATGATATCATGGTTGTTGTGTTGTCAGGTGGTGACGCTGTGGTATCGAGCCCCTGAAGTCCTGCTGGGATCCCCGCGTTATTCCACACCTGTCGACATCTGGAGCATCGGATGCATCTTTGCTGAAATGGTCATGAATAAGCCTCTGTTTCGAGGAGATTCTGAAATCGACCAGCTGTTCAGGATATTCAGGTATGTGTGACTGTCCTGAAGTAGCCATGAGGAGGTGTTATGGGAGGATGGTCAGCAGCGAAACTCACATCCAGTGTATTGATCTCAGAATAATGCATTGTTTAAAGGAAAAGAAATATAAAAGATGATGTATATTAAAAAATGACCCTTATGTTTGCTGTGTGCCATCTTATTTTTGACCAGTCTTTTTGCTCCAACTTTTTCCTGGAATTTCCTCGGTTAAAACTTAGGACATGTTTGAATAAATCTGCCATACTTAAAAGTTAGCGCAGGGCAAACATAGCCTGTTCTTGCCTGCCTTCCATAGCAGTCAATTGGCAACAATTATACATCCCTTAAAGGAAGCTGTTGCCTGAAGTGAAGATGACCCCTGCCATTTCATTTTCCTGGAGCGTTGGAGATGTAACCCTCTGACACTACTGTTAAGCTTGACCACATGTTATCCTGGGACAGTCAACAGAGTACACCCTTGTTTTCCTAACAGAACGTTGACCACACCCACAGAGGAGACCTGGCCGGGAGTTAGCTCCCTTCCTGACTACAAGCCCACATTCCCTGCCTGGAAGAAAAACACGCTGTTCAAGGTGGTGAAGGGGCTTGACAACAAGGGCCTGGATCTTCTTCAGGTGAGTGAAGCCAGCAAATGGCAGATGGTCACAGGTTTCCCCCCGGGCTCTGTCCGGTTCTCTCCCACTATAATGATGGGTGCCATAATACCAGTAAAATACTCCTGAGCATGTCGTAAAGAAACAAAAAAATAAATAAATATAATAAACACTGCAGAAAACTGTATGCTCTGTGATCCAGTATATGACTGTGTCGCAATTCTATCTTTACCCTGCTGACTTTTGTAGGCCGTTAATAACTGTACTGATCTTTTCTTGTGTACAGCAAATGCTGGAGTATGACCCTGTGAAGAGGATCTCGGGCAGAGAAGCGCTGAATCACTTGTACTTCCTGGATCTGGATAAGAGTGCCTTACCCGCCTCCACCTGCTAACCCCAGGGGCAGGGGACAGCATGCGTACAGTGCTCTCAGGGGAGAGGGGTTGACCCTCACTGGACTACACACTGTGCTTTTAAGGAAAGGTTTAAGGGGACTCAATTCACAAAGTTGTACCTAGTCTGTGCTCAGTGTTATAGACATAAGCTTAGCAGCTGCTGTTTGCAGGCGTTGTGTTCACAATGCAGTGCTGTTAATCTGGACGAGTTCCTGCTTTTCTCACCCTGGGATGCGAAAATATTTGCTTTGAAAGATGGAAATGTTATATGCATGTGATTTCAGGGGGAGATAATCAGGGAAGGCTCTTGAGAAGAGTGGGTGCCTCTAACACTGGAGATATAAGGTGATGATCTTTACCCAGATTTCCATGTGCATGAGGACATTGTCATCGGGATCTGTGAGAAAGCTGAGGGGGTAAAAAGTTGATTAACTGGAAATGTGTCAAAATTTAATGTTCACTGATGTTAAAATCAACGAAGTGATTTCCTGAAATTTGATGGAACCATTTTGTGCTCAGTCCATTGCATAGATCTACGTCATAAATATTTATCTCGGCTATTTCACAATCATGCGGACATGATTTCATCATCACAAATACTTCGTTCTTCATGATGGTGTGCTTGATTTTGGGAGGAGAACTTAGTGTACATACCTTGTTAATACTGAAACTACAGCAGCCACATTATATAATTGTTTTCAACGACAAGCCTGTGAGAATTGAGAGCATCACCGTGTTCGTGTTGTAAGTAGCATTTTACATGTGTGACGTGTTAATGGAAGCAGATGTTTTGTTGCCTCAAGAAAAGTGCTTAACTTGTCCTTAAGTCGGTTGTGTTCACTGATTGTTCTCTCTGATTTAGACCATGTTCAAACGGAAGATTCTTGCACCAAACAAGACACGTTGGAATTCCAGAAAACTGTTTTATTTCCTGTTGTCTGCCTTTGTTCTTACAGTGTGTGTTGCTTGTACATGTGTAAGTGCGATGATTGAGATTGTGAATGTTGTTTTTGCCCTTCATACTTATCTTTATTACATAAAATTCATTTATCTTTTGTGTAGTAATACATATCTGTACAAAAGTGATCCTCAATGAAATTAACAAACAAACATTTCAGTATGATAATAAACTTCTTTTAAAGGAAAGTTTTGGTTTGTTATTTCTGTTTAACTAGAGGAATGTGCACTGATGTTAGCAGAGTGGAGCTGGGCCCTCATTGACTGAGTGGTCTGGATGGATCAGGGACACTTGACCAATGAGCTCACATGTTATATCCCAGCCTTGGTTTGAGCAGTGTGGATATAGGGCTCTGGTTGGCTAAACAATTAAGACTCTTGGGTCAGATCACTGACCGACGAGACTGCATGTCGAATCCCAGCAATAGTGAGAACAACGAGGAGCCGAGTCCTGGTTGGCCGAGTGAACCAGTGAGGTCCCATGATCTGGTCAAGTCCATCGGCCAGTTTCACACAGCCACCTCTGTCTACATTCAAAATGTAAAACCCTGTCACAGTGCTTCAGCTTTTGTGTTATGGGAACATTCATGGCGTAGTCACCATTTTGGATCTCAGATCTCAGATCTTGTCTTCACACGGAGCTCTACAAGCATGTCAGCCAGAAGTGGTATCTAGAGATGGAAATGTTGTTTGATGATGAAATCCCTCCAATACGTCACCATCTTGTAACAAACTTGTATCCTACTTTACATCCCGTGATGCACAGCAAGCTTACGCCATGACAGTACTATCCCATTTACTCACACACTTAAACACATGTGGAAACAGAAAGCTACACTGTGTCACTTGGCTTTACTCTTCTCTGAGTGTCTAAAATGGCATCACCTCAGCCATGACTAATGAAGCTAAATGAACCTGATGTTGAGTTCAATGATTGCAAGTCACCAATCAATGTTATAAAATCCTGTTGCATAGACAAGGCCACAGTTGGTTAGCACGCTACCACAGCGCAATGACGCAGGAGCCTCTCACCCATGTGATCACTGTGAGCTCAAGTCCATTTCATGCTGGCTTCCTCTCCGGCCGTACTTGAGATAGGTGAGAAGGTACGCCACTAACCTGCGAATAGTCGTGGGTTTCCTCCCACCATAATGCTGATTGTCGAAGCGAAATGAGTATGGCGTAAAACACCAATCAAATAAATAAATGAATGCCACAAACTGATAACGTGAAGATGGACTCCAGTCCTGTATTTACACACATTTACATCTTTGTGGGCAGATTATGTTTGTAAGACACCATTAATATTATGATCACCAATCACAGTAAACAATCACAACATACAGGGGATTATGTCAAAGTTTGGTTTACCTGTGTCCAGAGTACATGACAGGAGAATTGCTATAGGGCTACTGTTGTATGTTGTATAACAGGGCGTGTATACCTCGCAGAGTAAGGCCACCTTGTACAGGTAGATGACACTGCTGTAGGTAAAACCAGTTCCTCTGTGTCAGATTCTACTGTTATATAACAGAACTCTTAGTAATGGCAGTTATCAGAACTGTGTAGGACTAACATGCTACTTTACCACTTGGCTTGTTCTACTCGGAGCGCCCTATTAGAAGTAATGATGAAGACCAATACAATAAGCTTTTTGAGGTGGAATTAAGGTACAAGAGATGCCAGATGGCATCGAAAAGATCTGACTTACAGCACAATGTTTATAAATGCAGGTCACTGACTATAGCAAGCCAAGAAGTCAGGAGGTGAGTTAGCGTGCGCAGTTCTCGACACAGATACTGGACTAGCCTAAGGCAGCATAAGGCAACCCTGTACAGACAGGATGATACTGCTGTCTTGTTTGCCACCAGGAAATTGATAGCGGATTAACTATCACTTATCTCAGTAGCTATTGCCACTTCACACACATGGAGAATGGATACAGGTGGCCTATTTCATTTGGACAAGCATGTGCCACACTTCAGTTAAGTCTAGTCCTACACTTCCTTTGGTTTATACGACAACTTTTTAACAAACATTCAGTGTCACACCTTGTTTGGAATTTTTTGTGGTCTATATAAACAGATATGTAGCTTTATCAGACATTTTGGTCTCAGACTTTTTCCAGAAGGTGTAGTTCTCATCGCAGCTGACCAGCTCTGACCAATATAGTCAGTCAGGCGGCAGGTTTAGGTCGCAAGGCTAGTCAGGTACCTCGTGATAACCGACAGCAGAAATATTTATTCATTTATTTATTTGATTGATATTTTATATCATACTCAAGAATATTTCATTTATAAGCAGCAGCAGATTTAATGAAGTCTATCAGATTGTAAATTGACAATTTTAACATTTGAGCTATCTCTAAAATTGCTGATCTATGATCCAAGGGCTAACCATCTATGTATTCCAAAGTTGTAAGGCCTTGTGATTCATGCATTCAGGAAGCTTGCCACTAGCGTGCATCAAAATCACTACTCTGATGACTTCAACTCATCAGAAAAACCAAGTACTAACAGAATGGAGGCAGTTCATGCCAGGGGAGACATTATGAGTCACATCATACAACAGATATCTTATGAATCAAGCATGCAAACTTACAGACATCTTGGTACACCATCAACACTGAGTATGCACACTACAGGCAATATTGTAGTGAACACAGGTGTCAAACTTAATATATCTCAGTTAGTAAAATATTCATATCTATAAGTAATTCTATTGAACAGGCCTCAAAATAAGTAAATTGTGCTAATACAATAATGATAAAAGTACTGGCCAGAACTCGTTCATACCCTGTGAACTGTGACAACATCACAATAAGGACGTGCATGCCATTGACCACTTTTGAAATGTTGAAACTTACATATGCACATAACGTGGGTGGCCAGCACCTGTTCTGCACGATGGACACATTTCACATCAATGCCACCAGAGGACAAGGTTGATGTTCTGTTCCCAGGACAAATTTCACATCAATGCCACCAGTGGTGGATGTTCTGTTCCCAGGACAAATTTCACATCAATGCTACCAGTGTTTGATGTTCTGTTCCCAGGACAAATTTCACATCAATGCCACCAGTGGACAAGGTTGATGTTCTGTTCCCAGGAAACATTTCACATCAATGCCACCAGAGGACCAGGATGTTCTGTTCTCAGGACAAATTTCACATCAACACCACCAGTGGGCAAGGTTGATGTTCTGTTCCCAGGACAAATTTCACATCAATGCCACCAGTGGTTGATGTTCTGTTCCCAGGACAAATTTCACATCAATGCCACCAGTGGACAAGGTTGATGTTCTTTTCTTGGGACACATTTCACATCAACACCACCAGTGGGCAAGGTTGATGTTCTGTTCCCAGGACAAATTTCACATCAATGCCACCAGTGGTTGATGTTCTGTTCCCAGGACAAATTTCACATCAATGCTACCAGTGTTTGATGTACTGTTCCCAGGACAAATTTCACATCAATGCCACCAGTGGACAAGGTTGATGTTCTTTTCCTGGGACACATTTCACATCAACACCACCAGTGGGCAAGGTTGATGTTCTGCTCTTGGGATACCTTTCACACCACTGCCACCTGTGGTTGATGTTCTAATCCCTCGAGTCACAGATGACCTTCACATGTTTGTAATGATCTGTAGTTAGCCTTTTCTGAAATTTTCCTATCAGCTGACAATGGTGTTGTCCTAAATTGCTGTCCCCAAGTTTCCTACTGGCGGCAGTGATGTAAAGCAAGGAGAGCAAAGCAGGCATGGGCTGGGAGCACAGGCAAGGAGTATTGGCATCTCACACACTGATCCCAGCTATTATCTGGTCTAAGTATTGCAACCCAACACTGTGACAGCCGACATGTCTGTCAGGCCTCATGCTATCGCTATATTGACACTCTGGGAATTGCAGCAGGCCTTAATGCCATTTTACAACATTTACAACACAGATATATTTTAACAATGAAATCCTTATGGCTTAACGCCACTTCTCAACATAGCAGCCATATTGTGGCCACTTCTATCTTTAATAACCATGAGTTGAAACACTAATTATAGTTTATACAAGCTCAGCATTAAGTATCAAAAACAGTAACTTTCATGCACACATACGTACCTATTATCCACCAATCATACTGCCAATTATTGATGACATTTGCATAATGAAGGTACATGTACTGAGCACAGTCTGATCATCCTGATCATGCCGGAACATTCACGTCAGCAGGAAGCTGTATCAGTTATAAACGTCTGTACTTTTGTCCAGGAAGCCCAGCACTTCTATGGGTATCATATCTACAGTGCTGGCCACTGAGAAGGTTTATGACAAGGAAACATTAGCCAGTAACAGAACAGTGCCAGCCAACAGACAAGTACTTTGTAATTATACATACACCGTACACATACATGCAGCCTGGGCTCCTATCGTGTTTGTGACGATTCCGAGTACAGGACAGAGAACCAGACAGAGACTTGTAATCTCTATCTAAGGATAATGTACAGTTAGAGAATATATCACTGTTTAATAAGACTAACGAGCACATAGCATCTCAACTCTGTCTGAGAGGAAAGTTAGTTCATTAAATCATTTAGAAGGTCAGAATCTGAAAGCTTGATACTAAATGGCAATGACAAATTAATCTTCTCCTTTTATTTTCTCCCATATCATAGAAAAAAAAAACTTGTTTCATAAATAAATTACACGTAGTTGATTAAATATGTACATCTTCATGCATAGAGAAAAATAAGTTATGACAAATGATTGTAATAAAACAGCATGGCACATTTGCTGAAATGTTTACACCACTACTACCAGAACTTCGAATTTATCTTGCTGATCAAAAATGTTAAAAAAAAAAAAAAAAAAAAGAAAAAAAAGAATTATAAAACACTCACTTGGCATAACAACAATTACCTCTACTGAGGTAGAACCACTATACACATGGAGTACAGTATATATATATATGTATCTGATAAATAAAAAGCACTAAGAGTGCTGAAGATTGGAATAAGGTAAAAGACGAGGTTGTGGGTGTGGGGGGTGAGGAGGAGTGACTAAGGTTTTCAGCGCATCATCTCTTCTTGGTATCTGGAGTGGAGTATAGAGATATGAAAGAGTCTGTACTGGCCGCTCCCAGCTTTACCTGAGGGCAAAAACAAGAGCAACATGTTACGATTAAATGTGACAATGTAGCTGATCAAAGAAGCTGACTCCGAGGTCTGATATCCTGCTCTTAATATGCAAATTCATGCATGGAGAAAGCTTCAGCGGGGCCACAAAATGAAACAAGATTTAGAGCAATTATAACTGTTGGAGACCAACAGCTAATTAGAATCATCCAAATCATTATTATACATTTTGTACACTTGGGTCTGGCTCGTTTTCAAACTTGCCTTCAGGTTACATGCAAAACTTGATCAAAATCGAACAATATTTGGCAGAATCACTGCTATGAAATCAAAGCTTGATGAAGAGCTAGACTCGCTTTTTGCCAAACTCCGCAACAACAATTACCACCACAAGTTCACTGCTCCTCTCAACCTATGGTAGGACACAATATGGCTATACTTACCCGAAATGGATGGAAAGCCATGCAACAGATTGGTCCAATCCGCTGACCCATAAAACCTTCATGATACTTCATTGTGCTTAGTGTATCCCCAGATTGGTTAAAAACTGTGATATACTGGTTCACTGAGCCGCTGTATATAGAACAGAACACACTGACAATCCATGGGAGAACAAAAGACCAAACATGAAGCACATGTTCCTGATGCAGTAAAAGTAATACACAGCACTTGGTACATTTATTGTATGACACACTCCATTTGTTTTAATCAAAAGTTTTCTTTTCAGTCTTAGATAATGCACCAAAATGTCATCATCACACCAAGTTGGTACTTGATTTGAAGAAGAATATTGCTGCAAACCATCACGACTTCCAATACCTGTCACTATTTTTTTATTAGTATATTATGCGCATCCCAACCACAGTGGACAGATACAGGTATGCACAGCGGCTCCTCGAGTGAATCAATGCCCTGTTACTACTGGATGTCAACTGTAGTAAGTCTCTTTACAGTCAACAATGGGTTGTGGACTTGTTGAATTATTCTGTAACATTGTTTACATTTTGAACAAATTGGACGAAAATCTTCCAATTTCAAATAAAATGGATTATACTATATGCAGAAATCTGACAAAAGCTTAAGTTATCATGTACTTATACTGGTGTGAAAACAGCTCCCTGATTCCAACCTACTTACCATGCAAGGACATCAGCATAAGGGTGAATCTCCAGAGATGTCATGCCCTGCTGGAAGGAGATTGTCTTGATGGACTCCGTGAACCTAGGGTCCCAGAACCGTACATCTCCAGACACACTGCCAACAAAACAACAACAACAATGCTTGTCTTATGCAGCTCACAATGCAACTCTTACCAACCAGGTACTGGAGGACTAATTGCAAGTTTACAGACCAAAGAAAAACAAATGCCTCACGTTCAATGAATTAGAGCTAAAATCTAACATTGCTTGTATCGGAAAAAAATGCAATCCTTAATAGACTGCATGTATGTGAACACTTTACTTTTGCTTGAAAGAAATCCTATTGTGGTGTTATGATTTATCACCATCATTTACACAGACAGGTTTTTTGGAGACATTTCTGCTGTACCAAGCCTGGAAATCGTTGGCTGTAAATTGCCCCTTACTTCCTGGCGTGGAGAGAAACCTCACCTTGCGCTGATGATCTTGCCCTCAGTGCCCCGCTGTAGATATGTCTTCACCACCCAGCCATTGTGTTCCCTCATTGTCATGACCCGGCTGAAAAACACAGGTAAATCACAGGTAAAACAGAGGTGACACACACGTAAAACACAGATAACACAGTGGTGACACACAGGTAAAACACATGTAAATCACAGGTAAAACAGAGGTGACACACATGTAAAACACTGGTAACCCACATGTAAAACACAGGTAACGCACAAAGTGAGGGTCTTGGAATGTACCACTGTGACAGGGAGCCTTTACCTACATTTCTCATTCACTTGGGCCAGCATGCCACAGCTGTACACTCCACGGTGGCGGAGAGGAATAGAGTGAGGAGAGGAGGGCGAGTTGCTGTGGGCGCGAGAGGGCCGGGTGGGGGTGTTGGGGTAGGGAGCTGGGGGTGGGTGGTGAAGTGGAAGTGGGAGAGGGCTACGGGGCATAGACACTACAGTAATTAGCTAAGCTAAGGGCCCAGCATAGTGTCATTCTAAGGCATTCTTCTTTATTTGATTCCCTAGAGCTCCTAATTCCCATTATCATTATTGAAGTTTAAATATTATCATTATTTATTTAAGTCTTAACATATAATAACAGTTTCTTCCCTAAAAGACTGGTCCCAATGATGACAGATGAGTTTTCACATTTTTACACATATAACCATAAGCCATAAAGTACAGAGACTTCCAATTTTGGTGTCTTAGGTTTCATGTAGCTCTGGATTACACCCAGCTCTCTTAAGGTCAAAGAGAAGTAACTTACAGATCTTATGGGTGAGTCCTCTTGACAGTGCAGAAGGAAGGAGTAACTTACCATTTATGGTCAGGGAGGCATAACTTACCTCTCTTATGGTTCAGGAAGGAAGTCATGATACAGCAGAAAGGAATTAATCACAATTCTCGACGGGCCTGGAAGATGTAACTTACCACTCCGATGAGTGATGAAGAAGTAATTTACCACTCTACTGGGTGTGGAAGGAGTAACTTACCACTCTGCTGGGGCCATCCTGCGGTCAAACAGCCGAACAGTTCCATCCCCACAGCCTGCTATGAGGAGGGACCTGCCCAGAGAGTCACAGGCTAGGCTGGTCACGCAACTGTCTGCACCGGTCGGGATGTCCTGTCACACAAAGTCACATTCAGTTAGTTGACCTGTTGAATGCTACACTCAGAATTTTTCAGAATGCTACACTCAGAATTTTTCAGAATGCTACACTCAGAATTTTTCAACTACACGATGACATTGAGCTTTGTGTCCAGAGGAAACAATTGACCTTAATGACCATCCCTCCAACCTGTGACCTGACTTGCACCTGATACTTGTAGAAAACACATGGTCTTCAAAAGACTGTGTAACAGAATATATACATCTGGCCTAGTCTTGTCTGTTCTTTTAACCAAAACAACACATAAATCGTAACTACAATATTCTGTCCACAATTCTCATAATGTTACGGGTTATGCTTGTAAAACTGTCAACCATTCAGACAGACAGACAGACAGACATGCATACCTGAACCTTCATCTCCTTGCTGGCATCCCACACCCGAATAATGCGGACATCCCCAGATGTGAGGAGAATGCCTGAGCCCTGCTCCCAGTCAGCAACCATACCTGCACCTAAAGGCACACGCACATGCACTGTGTAGGTAGCTAATTCATCGAGGATCAATGGAGAAATAACAAATTACTTGACACTATATTGCACTGGAGAAAAGAGAATGGTTTGGAACACAGCTCTGAAACCATGAATGAACAACTGAAATAGAGGAAAACAGGAAATATATTATGTACTATTTACTTTCCACTCCAGGCATTATTCTCCATGTTCATTGCCTTACTGCAGATTTGTGTACCTATCAATCCTATTTACCTGTGCGGTAGCTAAGCTCAGGTGTACTCACCTCTTGATAAAGGTAACATGTCTGACAGAGCCTGGAACGAGGTGACCAGCTCCTTAGCTTCTCCCGAGTCCCGCACAAAATTCCTCCACACCCGTACCGTTCCATCATCTACACACAAATCCACAAGAACACATACATGCTAAAG
This sequence comes from Acanthopleura granulata, assembly GCA_016165875.1. Lineage (NCBI taxonomy): Eukaryota > Metazoa > Mollusca > Polyplacophora > Chitonida > Chitonidae > Acanthopleura > Acanthopleura granulata. The sequence continues at coordinate 45,745,360 of JABBOT010000002.1, forward strand.
CTTAGTTCAATGTTAATGCATCTGATTTCAACCTCCACAGGCGCCAGGTATGATGGAAGGGTGGGGGAGGGAGGGGGGTGTATAAATTATAAATGGTTTAACATTCATTTTAATATTAACACATGCTGTAAAGCATTGACAGCTGAGAGGTAATCCACATGACAACCATGGCTTTCTGTTTTTCTGTCTGTCATTTTACCCTTATCTTAAGCACAAATGACACAAACAATATAAAATGTATATATTCCAATAAACAACAGAAAGTCTTATTGATTGAACCATATATGGTTACAATGTTGCTGCCATTGTGAAGCAAGAGTCTAACACAGTGAATGCAACATATTTCCCTCTCACTTGTTCTCCATTTAGACTTAGACTAAAATAATTTTAACAGCCTGTGTGGCATAATGGTTAGAGCGGCTGCCTTGAGGTCGGGAGATCAGTTCCAGGTCGAGTCATATCAAAGATTTTCTGTACTTACATGCGATAAGCATTTACATAAAGATCGTCACTTGTACCATAGATGGCATTTACTCATTTGATTCATGAGAACTAATCAGTATTTTGTCTGTCATTACGTTCCCACCAACCCTCCACCCTTCCCAGAAAAGATAATTAGAGAAAAGTCATGTTATTTGCATCTCACTTAATAGAGTAACATTTAATGACATTAACAAAGTAATGCTATTCCTCTGTGAGAGTCTGCACGAGAGACCGGCGCAATAACAACTTGAATCAAGGCCATTTCACCACTGTTCCCTTGTATCGTATGATTAATACCCTACCTAGTTGACCGTGAATAGTCACTGCAAAGTTGAAATGAACACTAGGCTTCACAGGCTTGAAAAAGATTGGGAAAGGTTCCCCACTGTAAGAGGTCTATCCACAGGTGGAGTAAGTGTAAACAAGGGAGCTCACCTGAGCCACACATAAGAAGCGGGATGTCGTGTGCGTTCATGTACTCCATACAGGTGATCTTGGAGTGTTTAGGATTGTCGTTCTGCAGGTAGCTCAGCTTGGTGCCCGATTCCCAGTCCCAGATACTGTAACAAAACAGGCCTTCTAGTGACATTGTAATACTACATCTGGCCACAGAATAAACTATGTTATCAACATATGTTATCAGGTGGAGGCCCCAGAATGTGATTTTTTCCATGAATATACGTAATTCTGTCTTCTTTGGCTAAACCAACAGATCTAACATGGATTACACTCAACTGACCCTTCTCTGTCAACTACAGCCAGGTGAGGCTCGTAACCATGGAATCTGATTGCACACGGCACACCTGGATGACACTCACCTGATCCTTCTCTGTTCGCTACAGCCAGGTGAGGCTAGTAATCATGGAATTTGATTGCACACGGCACACATGGATGGCACTCACTTGACCCCTTCTCTGTCAGCTACAACCAGGTGAGGATCGTAACCATGGAATTTGATTGCACACGGCACACCTGGATGACACTCACCTGACGCCTTCTCTGTCAGCTACAGCCAGGTGAGACTCATAACCATGGAATTTGATTGCACACGGCACACCTGGATGGCACTCACCTGACCCCTTCTCTGTCAGCTACAGCCTGATGAGACTCATAACCATGGAATTTGATTGCACACGGCACACCTGGATGGCACTCACCTGACCCCTTCTCTGTCAGCTACAGCCTGATGAGACTCATAACCATGGAATTTGATTGCACAGGGCACACCTGGATGACACTCACCTGACCCCTTCTCTGTCAGCTACAACCAGGTGAGGATTGTAACCATGGAATTTGATTGCACAGGGCACACCTGGATGGCACTCACCTGACCCCTTCTCTGTCAGCTACAGCCTGATGAGACTCATAACCATGGAACTTGATTGCACAGGGCACACCTGGATGACACTCACCTGACCCCTTCTCTGTCAGCTACAGCCAGGTGAGGCTCGTAACCATGGAATTTGATCGCACACGGCACACCTGGATTACGATTGACAAATATCTGATCATCCAGCCGGTTGAAACCTGCAGAGGATACAGTACTTTAGGATTTTGTCTAAACAACTAATAACAACCAATGTATAAACTGGGACTCGAATACCCACAAAAATTGATAAAAATCACCAATTTACAAAACTCACTCCCTTCTTCCACCATCCACAATAGTATACAAAAACTGACTGCTTACTCCACCATATACAATAATATACAAGAGCCACTACCTACCTCACAATCTACAATAATACACAAATGCCATTACCCTCCCCATATTCTACAGTAATATACAAGAGCCACTACCTACCTCACAATCTACAATAATACACAAATGCCATTACCCTCCCCACATTCTACAGTAATATACAAGAGCCACTTCCTATCTCACAATCTACAATAATACACAAATGCCATTACCCTCCCCACATTCTACAGTAATATACAAGAGCCACTACCTGCCTCACAATCTACAATAATACACAAATATGCAATAACATACAAAAATCATTATGTACCCCAAAATCTACAGCAATATTCAATAACCACTGCCTACCCCACCGTCTACAGTAATCTCACCTCTTCCACCTTCCTCCATGCCCTCAGCTCTTCTGCCTCCCCCCCCTTTCCTTCCTTGAGCCCTGAGGAACCTGCTCTGCTCTGTTCCTCCCTCTCCTCAGCTGTTTCCACCCACTCTCCCTCCCTCAGCTCCTACCCCACCTCCCTCTGCCAACAGCCCCATGTTCCCTGTTCTGTACTGTTCCTTCCTCCCTCCCTCCCTCCCCTTAGTTCTCCCCCACCCCACGCCCCTTCCCCTCCTTCTCCCTGTCACAGGTTACCTGCTCTGCGCTGTTCCTCCCTCCCTTCGGCTCTTAGTTCCCGGTTTCTCATAAACCTGAACTCTCTCTGATGATGAAACACGCTCTCGACATCCTTCTCAGACTTGACACACTTCACTGGCCGCGCAAACTGGCGACAACACCAGTGGAAGAAATCTGTTGTGATGGCCTTGACCCACTTAGGCTGAGAGTTGTCCTCCTCATGTTCATCAATCTGGTAAAGACACAGACCTCTGACATACACAGGCATCTTGTAAAAATACAGGCATGTCTTTGTTTCAGGTACAGTCATCTGGTAATGACACAGAAGTCTTGTAATGATACAGTCATCTCTATACAGATATGTCTATGGTGAGTGTATGGCTTCAAGGCAAAAAAAAAGGTACGTTTTGCAGTACTCGCTGTCTATATATAAAGATCCAGACATTTGTATATCCCATCTTTGTGCTACCTGGTGTTCAAAAACAGTGATCACATCTAGGGTACTCAATCCAGAAGTTACTAGAATAAATACTATGCTGAAATGATAAATGTGGTATTCCTGTCAAAACTTACTCACCGTTACATTAACCAAGTTAGGACCTTTATCAAATATCTTCCGAGAGCGAGAAAACTGTGTAGAGTATGGGACAGCAGGGTTACCTCCCCTGGTTGGAGAATGTAGTGTGGGGGCACCACCAATGTCTACTGTCTGGGGGGGCCCATTGTGCGGAGGACTCCTGCAATTGGATAACAAAAATCATCTGTGAAGGTTACAAATATCATTGGTCAAAACTGAAAATGCCATGGTGTACCAGGATTAAAGTTTTAAAACATTCACAGAAATTACATACCTTCTGTTGCATGTCCTGTGAACTTCTTCATTGAAATGAAAATCAATGCTGCTGTATTTACTCAGGTAGGTGACTTTGTTGTGTGGAGGGAGGAGAGTGAGAGCTTGATGAGAATCAGTGTAGCTGTACTTACTCCGGTAGGTGACTTTGTTGTGTGGAGGGAGGACAGTGAGAGATTGATGAGGAGAGAGTGAAAGCCTGAAGGACATCAGTGCAGCAGTACTTACTATGGCAGGTGAATCTGTTGTGTGAAGGGAGCAGAGTAAGAGCTTGATGAGGATCAGTGCAGCTGTACTTACTCCGGTAGGTGACTTTGTCGTGTGGAGGGACTGGAGGGAGCAGAATGAGAGTTTGACGAGTTCTGTAACACCTGTTTGGGTCGAGCACTCACCATGGCCTGAAAACACAGGGGTGAAAGTTCAACTGATCAGTTCAGCAGTTGTCGAAAAGATTGTTCTTTATGGTTCTTAAAATTTAAAGCAACCGCAAAACCATGTCACCAGTCAAAAATCGCTGACTGAAACACACAGCACAGAATAACAACAATAATCTTAATGATTTCAACGGTGTCCCGCTAGAACTGTGCTGACATGATAGATAAACAAGCATTCTTCAAGTACTCCTATTGCAATACATGCCCCATTCCAGGTTGAGTCATTCTACTGAAACAAAAACAAGAAAGCAAAGATTGCAAAGAGGTTATTAAAACCTCAACATAACACATGGCTTATGGCCCCAGAGGTTAACATGTTTATGTCAATGTCTTACCTCCAGTAAGGAGTGGGGCAGGTGCTTACCTTCAACTTTATACCATTCACCAGATCCTTGGAGAGTTCTGCCACGTCGGGACTGGGGTCAAGGGTCAACTGGATCAGGGCCTTCCACACGTTGGCATACACGTTATTAAGACTGACGGCTGTTGTGCCAGCTATGGAGGAGCTAGAGGAGACCCTCCGCATCCCGCCAACGGTGGCTGAGGCCTCCACGCTGCCAGAGCTCTCAAAACTGCCACTGGAGCTATATGTCATGATGGGTGGCACCGGCATGATGCTGACAGCTGATTGACAGGAAACACAGGCGTAAGTACCAGAATTAGAGGCGTGCTGATGTGCAGTTCTGTCCACCCGAAGTCATACATCATGACAAAGAAATACCCCTAGTCAGTCAAACTTATTGGATTATCCGCTCTAAATAGCGCTTGATATCCAAGTCTGTTTCTAAATGGCTGGAGTGTTCACTTCTCTATGTCATCAGGTAGATCTTGATTATGAACAAGAATAAATACAGCATTTCATAACACTGGTGTGTAAGTTTAATGATAAAATCTATGAAGTATACATGTATTATGTCAGTGTCAGGATAGTGTAAAGTTTTGGTGTGGTGCTCATCTTAAGAAACAGTAGTCTGCAACTCCATCATTCTTTTATTCTGTTATTCTGTAACTTTGTCATTCTGTAATTCTATCATTCTGTAACTGTGACATTCTGTAACTTCGACATTCTGTAACCCTGTCATTCTGAAACCTTGTCATTCTGTTGCCCTGTCATTCTGTAATTCTATCATTCTGTAACTGCAACATTCTGTAACTTCGACATTCTGTAACTTCGACATTCTGTAACCCTGTCATTCTGAAACCTTGTCATTCTGTAACCTTGTCATTCTGTAATTCTATCATTCTGTAATTATGACATTCTGTAACTGCGACATTCTGTAACTCTGTCATTCTGAAACCTTATCATTCTTTAACTTTGTTATTGTGTAACTCTGTCATTCTGTAACTCTTCCAAACAACAGACACCCAGCAAAGTACACATTGCCCTTCTACTTACATGTACCGTCTGGTGGGAGCTCAAGATATCACCAACTTCGTAATGTATATGGGTACCAACTTTCACAAATTTGTTCTCATGCTACTGAACTGAAGGTGAAGTGAACTAAGAGGTACATGTGGACAACACTACAATCAAAATACAATACATATATTACATGACAAGAACGTAGGGACCAGTTGTTCACAAATGTGTTAATGGTTCAAGTCAGATTTACAAATGTTGACATCCATATGACTTATAGCACATTATCTGACGTTTCTAGAATTCCAGTAACATTTTTAACAACCCTGACGGCTGCTGTCTTTAATCAGCAAACAGACTACATGTAGTGGCAATGACTGTTAATTCAGCAGCACTTGTCCACATTTCTGATATAACTCAGAGGGCCTCAATGACACCCTGGGCAAGATGGTGGGAAATTCATTGCCTGGTTTGGCCAAAGTTTAAAGGCTCCACTTCTTCTGTAATTGTGCAATGGAAATAGATTTTTTTGGCTGTGGTGCTGTGTACAACTACATCAAAGTAGCCAGCAGAACTAAAACCTCTCCTTGTTTTAAACTATGTAGATAGACTTCACAGAACCCTATACTCCTGAGGGGGAAGTCTCTCATCTTCCCAATTACTTCACGGTGTCTCGTTTAAAAAGTACATGGGATTTTCAAGAAACTATGTTAGCTCAGCCTTCAATTAAGACGAGGGTGAAAACCTTGTATACTTTGGAACAACTGATCCCAGTTCTTTAAGCTTGTCAGCTCCGATAGACAGTGAATTCTGGATGTGTAGGGGTATATAGCATGATTCTTGATGACGTGTGGGGTGTATGTGTAAGGGGTATTAAATGGGTTCGAGTTTATATATAGAGGTACTCATGTAAATCAGTGAGAGAAGCTTACTTTGAGATGGGGAAGTAAAAAAGCCCTTAAGGCTGGTTTTGGAGGAAGTGCGTTTGATGGTAAGGCTCCCTGAGTGTAAGAGACCATCTGAAACAAAAGTCATGCTGCATGGAGTGAGGTCAACAGAAGCACAGTCAAAGCAAACACAATGATCTGCTGAACACATGTCAATGGCACTACTACATGTACTTGTATACAAACAGACAGGTAAGGCTTCACTTTTACTCAGTTACATCTCTTACATGTTACATCTCAGCATTTATAGCTCAATAAAATAGCTTTTGATAACAAAAACATTTTTCAAAATCAAAGGGGTCAAAATTCTGTAACAATCGTGGGTCATTTTTTTTACACAAATACAATAAAATATCTACCGTTAGAAAATCGTTTTTGTTATTTATTCTCAATAAATAACGTTACACAGATTTCACATGTTATACAAATTAGCAAGCTACTTCTTCACTTCCATCATGCTGTTATTTTATTTGAATTTAGGAACTAAAATTCACACATATTATGACACTAACAAGAGGTTAGTGGATTATCGATATACCCTTGTCCTAACAAACACCACTGCCGGGAATCAGACGTTACATGAGGGTAACTGCTGGGGTATACACATTGTAAGTCAAGGGGTGCAGAAAGTAAGTATAATTAGCAATTCAGTCCTTTGCCTCCATTCCTTGAGCCCAAGATAAGATCTGCCTACATGTGTTGTTGATGTCGAAAAACAAACACAGAATGAGCAAACGTCATGTGTTTACACAGAACCAAGAAAAAGGAATTTTACACTCCTGTACAGAGTAATAACATTTTGTCACACTGCGTCTTTAGCAAAATGGGCAATGCTTATAGACTTGCTAAAAGTAGTTCTTTAAATACAACAACGTGAAAAAACCTCATCGGGTAAATCTTAATGCCATGCACTTGAGAGACACAGGTTTTATAGTTCTACATGCTGACATCATATCTACACTTGTATTAGGTCTCTATTTACAAACAGGTCAATTTTGATATGGCGCAACAGTTTTCATTTTCTTGTTTCTAATTTCACGTTCTTTTTGTAAAATTATCCACTATTAAAATGTAATCCATCAGCAGATATGTCTTTTCAAACTGACCACATTGTGAGATTTTATGAAGTTCACATTTTGATATCCAATCATTCAATTAAAAAATAAAAACAGAAGAAATATGCTTCTTACACAAAAACCTTACAAGAACAAAACACAGCCACAAACAAATGTGAAACCGTGCACGCCAAATACACTAACTGTGTGTACAACATAAATAACAGCGCACACTGCAGACACACGCTGTCCACATACAAACGTTACATGAACAAAAGAAAGGTATTCATGCAGAGGGGTGGTGAGGATGTAAGCATGTAGTACCCTGTGTTATTGAGGGCAATCTTGGTGGAGAGTTAGCCAACACCAATTTTATTTTGTGTTTTACGGGTGAGCCACTAATAAAAATCCAAAAATGGAATAAAGACAAAACTGAAAATCGACCTGTTTATTCTGTCTGGTCCTGATGTTTTTTTTTTTCACCTTTCTCAAAGTTTTCTGATCATGTCAGAGCCACCGAGGGCAGAAACAACATTTCCAGGAAATTAGAAGACTTTTAAGCATCATTTTTATACTCTCATCCCACACTGGACGAAGATTTACCCTGCCTGTAAAACAACAATTGAAACTGGTGTGGCCTTAAGTGGACAAGGGCAGGAGGGTTTACCAGAGCTGCCACCAGACGTGACCAGATTCCACCCACCCGGTGCCACTGCTGCCACCATCGCGGTGTTTGTCTCCTTTGTCCTCTCCTCTTCAAGAAACTGATGGGCAATGGCAGCAAACTGACTCTCAAACTGAACAACGAGACCAGAGAATGCCACAGCCAGCTCCTGGAAAATCATGTACTGAATATACCATAATGGACGCAAAATTTCGACCAAAATGTCAGCCACTGAGATGCATAGAATCAAGGTGTTAGGTTATGGATTAGACTAACAAATAACTCGTTAGTCGTGTCATGGGAGGCCGTGGCCTGATGAGGTTAACGGAAGCTGACACTGCTGACAGAGAACACAAGTCCAGTTGAGCTGTGACAAACGTGGAGTATTAATCTGTGCAGCCATCGACTGAACCCTAAATGTGGTTACTGAGAAATCGTTTCGACACAATATCATGTCATGTATCACGCAAAGGCCACTCTGACACAATCACGTGTAGTCCATCGATGTAAATGAACTTAGGATATTATTTTAAAATTCTGATCGCAACCCTGTGTCCTTGACAGGAACTGGGTAAAATTGCCGCATATCTCGGAACTCGAGATCAATGAAACCGCTCTCGATTGGGTCCGCACTCTTGTCTGACACTCACCTTCCTGACTAAGGGGCTTCCATCCTGTAGCACACCTATCAGCTTCATCCCCACACCGAGGTCAATGTTGTTAGCGTGGTCGCTACGCTGGGTACAGTTAGCAATAAAGGTGCCCAGGGCGAAGACAGCAGCTGCTCTAACCTGGAATGCAAGTCACACAAGGGTTAGGGAGTAGAGAGCACTCAACGAGAGTCAGGTACCATCAAACAGATGTCATGTCACCTGGCTTAAACATGACACAGCAGCAATACTGCCGCAGTCTGGGTGTTGGCCATAGCCAGTCATTCATAATCACAAATCCACAATGATGGCCACATACAAAGATGGACAGGACAAACCCTTGACCTTGACCTACTCTGGTTATTTAACACTGTGCTGTGAGAACTACTTTTCTTACCTCTGGAATCGGGTCAGACAACATGTTGTGGAGTTTCTCATGGGCACTGTCCCTGACCCCACACCACCGGGCGGGGTCAAACTGGGTCCACACCTGACAAATACAAACACAGACATTACACCTGTCAGAAATTCATACACTCCCATTCTAGGAGACATACCTCCTGATGTGATAATTCTTATCAGAGAAGAGATACATGAATTACGGTACACTGAATGTGTACAAATACTGCACAGTTTTACATACTTCTTTGCTGGAATTTACAAAGGGAATTCACAAGGATTAAGTACATGTAGCTTATGGAACTCAGAGCAAAATATACTTTACGTTATTACCAAGGGCCCATATGTAGTATCACCATTTCCTTGTATTTCTGGAAAGCCTTTAAAAATTTACAGTTTCAAACAGCTAAGAAAATTCCTTTTACAGACATGTAAATCGCAGCCTTCTTCTGGAAACTGTGATTACTTCCTTCCTACCTGTAATGGTGCCTGGCCTGTGAGGATGTCTAGGCTCTCAAAGGCGTCTAACCTGTATCAACAGCTTCCCCTACCTTGCCCAGACAGATAGCAAGCCACTGACAGAGCTGAAAGTGCGTCTGTTAGCCGCTCCAGGCAGATAGAGATGATGTCAGCCTGTAGAGAGGCTTGCCCTTACCTTGCCCAGACAAATAGCCAGCCACTGACGGAGCTGCGAGTGCGAGTCCGTCAGCTGTTCCAGGCAGATAGAGATCAGGTTACCCTGCAGTGCTGCCTCCTGGTGGAGAAACAAAAGAAAAGAACAGTAATAAATAAGCACATAACAATGCGAGCCCATAAAATCTAAACTGTACCGAAACTACAACTGCAGAGATATTAATCACAAGTTAAATCTTCAAGAGCAATATTAAGGTAATTATTCCAAGTTGCTTCACTATTTCTCTTCATAAAGCTCGCGAGGCTCACATGAAATTTAACTGTACAACCTCCCCACCTTGGAAGTGGTTTCTTCAGTTTTAAAGAGGCAAAATAAAACATACGAAAGTACAGCCATGACTCACCTGTCCCTGTTGATAATCGTTCACAATCATTGCCAGGACAAAAGCTGCCATCGTCCGGTGCTCAGCCTATACAGGAAATCAATCAGAACAAATAATAACAACCTGAAAAAACCCATTCAGATGAATACTAATAAATCAATAACTTATTATGTTAACAAGATCAATAACCTCACAGACAACAGGTAATGCACATCATGAAGATAATATATTTCCCATATTTGTTCATTCGAACTCAGGATTACTTCATTTGTAAGATATGATATCAGATACATGGGGGGGGGAGGGGAGAGCAGAGCGACCAGTGTGAACCACCAGCCTTTGGCAAGTTACTAACAAACTCTCACACATGTTAAACACAGATTTTCACCTGTAGATTAAGCTCATTGTCTGGCCATCAAAAACTCCATACAACACTGCCTGAACTATGAATTACTTTTTGTGGGTTGGTTATCCTACTATGGTAATGATGATCAAATTACATCCAATGACAACATTTAACTAACAACATTTAACTAACAAACCACCCACCCAACCTCAATCCCCTAAATAGCAACTCACCGGCATGTAAGGGTCAGCTAACACAGACAGGAAGTACTTGTGGCCATTGTCCTTCACTAGATCAGCTTGGCACGACTGTGGGGATAGAAAGCAATACTACATGTGTACAACGAAAGGCTGAAGCCTAACTGCACAATTCACACATGACTGTAAAATGAGACCTTTAACAGCAGCAGACAAATTCTTCAGAAAAGTGAATGATTACTGACAATCAATTCAGTAAAAAATCAATATTTCTAGGCTTTATCAAAGGCTACAAATGCAAATTCTACTCTGCATGCTTACAGAGGTAAGTGAGTGAATTCTTAGTGGTTTGCACTGCGCTATTTCATTCACCCCATAACCAAACAAATAGAATCTAATTCCTAGCCTCAAACCACAGCACTTACACTATCTACAGCCAAGATTTTGGCCCAAATGAATACCAACAAGGGACGTAACTCTCGAGCCGAGCTTTGTAACAACTTCAGTACATATGGGAAAATCCCCACAGACAGAGCCTGAAATGTAGAAGAAAAGAGCTATGATTGATACAGATATACAACAGCAGACATATGGTTGATACAGATATATAACATTAGACACATTCATGGTATCAACACCCCTATGGGCCACAATACTTATTATCATGAGAAAGCTTTGACTATCCTATCCTATAATAATACTACTTCCTTTATTAAAATTTGAGATACATGTTGATCCCAAAATGAATGACAGGTACTTGTACACAGGGTTTAACGGATCTCACCAGACTGACAGCCCAAGCCCCCAGGTCCAGGAACCTGCCCAGTAGATCCAGCGCCCGCAGTCTGTGCACCTGGCTCAGCAACACCTGGGGAGAAACAAACACATGGTATCAGGACATTCTTACCTACACAAGAAGGTTGAGAGAGGAGTGATGTCAAGGTAGACAACTGAGGCTGGAAACCAGCACTCTGATTGGCTATGTGGGTATGTAAGGCAGACACACCTGTAGTACAATGGGCAGTTGTTCTGGTGAAGACTGTTGTCCTGAGAGGCTACGTGAGTATGTAAAACAGACACACTTGTAGTACAAATGGCAGTTGTTCTGGTGAAGACTCGTGCTCTGAGTGACTATTTGAGTATGTAAGGCAGGCACACCTGTATTACAATGGGCAGTTGTTCTGGTGAAGACTCGTGCTCTGAGTGACTATTTGAGTATGTAAGGCAGACACACCTGTATTACAATAGGCAGCTGTTCTGGAGAAGACTGGTGCCCTGAGTGGCTATATGAGTACATAGGGCAGACACACCTGTAGTACAATAGGTAGCTGTTCTGGTGGGGACCTGGACTCGGACCCGTATGACAACCACACCTGGAAGGCCGTAAGCTGCTCTGCAAAAAACGGGCTGTGCTTGAAGGAGGTATCCTCACTCTCCAGCAGGTGGGGAAGCTGGGAAAGACACTGGTCCAGGGCTAGGTCCCATGCATTCCTGCCACAAAGTATCACACCGTCTTACTACAACAACTACATCACAGTGATACATTTCCACAAATACTGAAGGAGAGGCAGGCTATTGGCCAAAAATATATCACTGATAATAACATTACTGATATGCTGACAGATATTCTTATCAACCACACAGAAATGCAGCAGTTAAAGCCAACAGTGTTTGGAGTAGCAGTCACGCAAGCCCCAACTTCATAATATTGCCTTTAATCACAGCACTGTTTCTGGTTTCCCCTGTTTCCCTTAGGCTTTCATGAAATCCTTCTCATGTCAGATAAAACAGCACTAAACACTTTGTTGATGCTGATACGTGGAAGGTAAGTTAGGACTAGATATAGGGGTACAGTTATAGGAGAAGTCAGACAGAACAGCACTCACCACAATGGATGCCGGTACGTGGAAGGTGAGTTAGTACTAGATACAGGGATACAGTTACAGAACTCAGAACAGCACTCACCACATAGGATGATGGTACGTACAGGGTAAGTTAGTACTAGATACAGGCGTACAGTTATAGGAGAAATCAGACAGAACAGCACTCACCACAATGGATGCTGGTACGTGGAAGGTGAGTTAGTACTAGATACAGGGATGCAGTTACAGAACTCAGAACAGCACTCACCACATAGGATGATGGTACGTACAGGGTAAGTTAGTACTAGATACAGGGGTACATTTGTACGACTATCAGACAGAACAGCATTCACCACACTGAATGCTGGTATGTGGAGGGTAAGTAAGGGCTAGATATAGGGGTACAGTTATAGAACCTTCTCAGTTAGAACAAGACTCACCACATTGGATGCTGATACGTTGAGGGTAAATTAGGGCTAGATACAGGGGTACAGTTGTAGGAGAAGTCAGATAGAGCAGCACTCACCACAATGGATGCTGGTACGTGGAAGGTGAGTTAGTACTAGATACAGGGATACAGTTACAGAACTCAGACAGAACACCACACACCACATAGAATGATGGTACGTACAGGGTAAGTTAGTACTAGATACAGGGTACAGTTATAGAAGTCAATTAGAACAGCACTCACCACATTGGATGCTGATATGTGGAGGGTAAGTCAGTACTAGATATAGGGGTACAGTTACAGGTCTCAGACAGAACAGCACTCAACACATTAGATGCTGGTGCGTGGAAGGTAAGTTAGTACTAGGTACAGGGGTACAGTGATATGAGAAGTCATATAGAACAGCACTCACCACAATGGATGCTGGTACGTGGAAGGTGAGTTAGTACTAGATACAGGGATACAGTTACAGAACTCAGACAGAACACCACACACCACATAGAATGATGGTACGTACAGGGTAAGTTAGTACTAGATACAGGGTACAGTTATAGAAGTCAATTAGAACAGCACTCACCACATTGGATGCTGATATGTGGAGGGTAAGTCAGTACTAGATATAGGGGTACAGTTACAGGTCTCAGACAGAACAGCACTCAACACATTAGATGCTGGTGCGTGGAAGGTAAGTTAGTACTAGGTACAGGGGTACAGTGATATGAGAAGTCATATAGAACAGCACTCACCACAATGGATGCTCGTACGTGGAAGGTGAGTTAGTACTAGATAAGGGATACAGTTAAAGAAACTGAGAACAGCACTCACCACATAGGATGATCGTACGTACATGGTACTAGATACAGGGGTACACTTGTAGGACTATCAGACAGAAGAGCATTCACCACACTGAATGCTGGAATGTGGAGGGCAAGCAAGGGCTAGATACGGGGGTATGGTTATAGAACCTTCTCAGACAGAATAAGACTCACCACATTGGATGCTGATACGTTGAGGGTAAATTAGGGCTAGATACAGGGGTACAGTTGTAGGACCTCATAATCCTCTCAGCCAGGAGGAAGTTACGGAATAGGCTAGCTACGAGTAAATCCTGGCGAAACAGTCTCTGAAATAAATCTGTAACAGAAATTCAGAACAAATATACAATAAAATATGTAGAAGAAAATTAGCTGGAAGACAGCCAACATTGTTTGGATCGGAAGAAAATGTAGATCTATTGTAGGAAGCATGGACTTTTGAATGGACAAATTAAACCTCTCAAAAAATGGGGATAACTCTTAATTTTCCGAAGTTCCCCAAATTTTCCCAACAAAAGACAGACCGTGCCAACTGATGTTTACTACCAGTGTGCTGGCTTACCCCTGGGCAGAGTGTTCCAGGCCACGGTGTCAGTGATGGCCGTGAAGATCCAGTTCAGCTCTCCCAACATCGTGCGTCGGTCGTTCAACTGCCCAGGTACCCTGAGGGGCAGAGATGTAGAATCTTAAACACGCCAATGGATCAAGTATCATCACACTGCCTCTAAACCATGGACAGCATTAACAAATGACATCAACTGAACACTATATTCTACTTTGGGAATAGTAATCATGTGCGAGTGACCCAACTTACTTGTCCACCATGTCCAGGGTTAATCCAGGTACTAACTTGTCTGTGTTCTGTAAAACATACCTGAATAAACAACCAAATTTTAAATAGGCTTGGGTGAAATGCAGAGACTGTTAACCTGACACCTGTGGCATAAAGTCAATCTGTAAATTAATGAACTGTTATGTCTTCTTATAAAGGTCTGAGAAAAAAATCATGAGACACCGAGCATAATTTCTGAGACTAAAGCCTATTCACCAGTAGCTGTAAAAGTACCAGGAATATCATATAAATTTTACCTTGAAACAAATTAGTAACACATAAAAAAGATAATTCACTTACAAGCTTTTCAGAAAAAATAATTTTATAGATGTTATATCCTCTAACAGTTTTCTTGCTCCTAGATGGGCCCCATACATGGAAATGAGCATTTATTGCCACCATTGAATGACTGTCATGTTACCAATGCATTAGCTGCAAAGCACAATTTTAGGAACACCCACAAGATAAGAAAATTATTCACACCATTTCAGAGCTATTTTTATGGGTGTAGTGAGACAGGATGTGAAAAGGTCTGCAGGTAGTTCTGGATTCATGGGCAGCAGTTCATTGGTTCCGCAGGCAGCCAGCTGTATGCAGTGTTTGGTAGAGAACTGGGGCGGGTTCTTCTGTCCACCATTTTGCGTGACCGACTAAAATATAAAGAATAAGACATAAGTTATGGCACGGCCATTTAATGACATTTTAAATTAAATTTAGGGACAACTGCAGTTCTTCTTCAAAAAGGCAATGGTTACAAACACATCCTTGATTTCCCAACACTACTCTATGTTTTGTTATCAAAAATATAATTCATAACTTGTTTTCAAGAAATCTTCACAAATGCAGCTTTTACCTCTATTTCCTGTTCTCTCTGTTGTGAGAACTGTTTGAAAGACTCGACAATGACTCCCGCATTAGAGCAGTCATACACATAGATAGAGGGGCTTCCCATCCAGCTCTGAAGGTCATATATGGACAGCGGGATGTACTGGGTGTAACTCTGTAATATACAGCGTGTCAGAATTTTTACATCTGTATAAACAAATCCTATGTTGTTTCCAACAGTGTCATTATACAGACACACTGCTCACAAGTATTCCATAGCAGCAGGCTTTACTACATGCACTGCATCAGGCTCTTCATGGTTTATATGCAGTATTACATCTGGAGTCAATTACTCTCAAACATAACATTAAACACTGGTGAAAGAAATAAATGAATATGCAGTATTACATGTGGAGTCAATTACTCTCAAACATAACATTAAACACTGGTGAAAGAAATAAATGAATATGCAGTATTACATGTGGAGTCAATTACTCTCAAACATAACATTAAACACTGGTGAAAGAAATCACTGAATATCCAGATCTGAACATAAGAAATCAAGAACTACTCAGCTGTGTTGAAGCGCTGATGTCCTGAAGTCTGTGGTGTGTACCACCTGTTCAAGTGTGTACCAACTGTTCAAGCGTGTACCACCTGTTCAAGCCTACCTTATTGAACACCCAGATCTCCCCGTTGACTGTGGGTCGAGGTACACCATGTCCATTGTAATGAAACAGGACCCTCTCTTCCTGTAACATAGTAAGGTATGAAGGTGTCAGCTGATCACTTCAAATGAACAGAATTTGAGGAATTTTGCTACATTTTTGTTTATTTATACAATACACATTAAGAAATGATTCAAATTAAGGTACTTTTACACAAGTCCTGAGTTTGCTCAGCCCCAATCTGGATATTTGTTTCAAAATTTCAGTCATGTTATGTATATCCCTACCTTGGCATTCCTCCTAAGAGAGGAACAGAGTTTCTTGACTTCATCCACTGTGGGGTCCAGACTCTGCTTGTAGCGGGCTCGGGGCTGCCAGCGTTCATACTGCTTCTGAAGGTTGGCACCCACCCCTTCAAGTGCTTTGTGCGGGCTCATAGATAACGGATCTGTGAAGGGTAGCCATCATTATGATCAAAAATAAACAAAATGGTAATTACCCAGGGTTTAGAATGAGGAAATTTTTCTTTACTGATGCTTCAAGTGGACCCTTTCAAAGAACATTCAACAAAGAATGGGATCAGGCTCCTTTTGTATATCAGGACCTCTCCTTGCAACTGTACTTGTTCTTACATTACCTGTTCCAAATAGCCAAACTGGAAATTTAATTGGTCACTACACTCTGTTAACATGACTTTCCCTACCACATTTCATGAATTGTGACGTAAGTCGCAACTGTCGAGTGACCCATTCAATCTGACTGGTCGAATGAAAATAAGATAAGATCTACTTCATACAAATGTAGCATTCAACAAGTATGAAAATGGCTTATGAAATAGACTTTTCCCATTTTCATTTCACTTGTCAAAACATCAAACATCAAATCACTCCTCATGAACCCAGCTTAACCAGAATAAAGACAATCATGTATTACCAAATTGGTTGCAAATTAGAAACACCATCAAATTATACCATGTATACAGGACCTTATCGCAGATTTTTAAACTGATATTTAGGTTCAACTGTAAGCCACTGTACCTAACCAGCACTCCAAACGAGCACAAGGAGTTGTTTTGACGATGTCTGGAGGGTCCACACCCACGTTTAGACACAAGACCAGAGCAACACTCACAGTCTTCATCTACAATATAAATACATGTCAAATGAAAATGAAAACTAGGTTGCTGTTTATGTACTTCTTTCCAGGTGATTTTTTATATCAGTTCATACATGCTTCCCTGAATGACTCCTGGTGAATGAAGACTCTGCAGACAGAGGATCCCCTTCTAAAATGTTGTGCATGTGACACAAGCATGACACATTCAACTGCCTCGAACAGGTCAAAGAACAGCACTCTGTCACAGCAACCAAATGGTGTACAGGTAGAGACCTCCTGCTACCCACCCAAGGTGCTGTCAGATGAAGATCAAGTCCAGTTTTCACAGGAAAAAGACATGTGGCAGAGTGCAGTAAAAACAACATGTTAATTACACAAATTTCAGACAAATCAAACATCTCCCACTTTATTTTTTTAACCAACTCCGAAAAGCATGTGACTGAGCAAAAATGTTGTCAAAATGCAACATGGAAAGCAGAACTCGAATATAATCTTTAACATAATTTCCCACATGGATCATCCCAATGTATACAACAAGCAATGTACAAATAACCAAAACGAACACACTCACACTGCTTATACATGTTTACATTACACTTATGCCGGAAAGTGAAAGTGAAAGCCTGTCATGTGTGAATTAATGATTACTATTAGCTTCGCATTTAAAATCCCCATCATTTTGGCAACTTTCCCAAACGAGGAATATCTAGATTTCATAAAAATAGGACAGCCTTAACATTTACTACCAATCCTCAACACGTTTAACTTTCCATTTCAATACAAATACATAACGGCAGTGTCGCACCCTTTCTTTCATGCGCCATGTCTGGGTGACAGTCTTGGGGCCTTCTATCTTCTCCGTGTGACGCGGGCTGGTGAAAGCTAGTGGGAGGTCCCAGTCATCAATATCGTCCTCCTCGTCCCCAAACACACTAAAATCCAGCTCGCCTGTCATCATTTTAACGACATGAAATGGAAGTATCTTCTTCCAAGAAATGGCAGACTAGGACATCGTGACATCGATGAATATAACGCCTTATTTCGACACTTCCCACTCCACACGGTCATGACACATGGGAGCAGCCATATTTGTTATTTTCATGAATATCCATGTCGACCAAAGAAAAATGCGTGCACATGTCTAGAAAAATTTCGGAGGAGGATGTCAATAAAGGGCAACAGAATATGTTTCAAAATTAATGTTTTATGTCACGAAAAGACTTAAAGGTAGAAAGATAACTAAACATAGTCTTGTATCGAAAGCTCATTTAATAAGTATGACACGTTCGCAGCGACACTAGCGGGTGAGACAAGAACTAAGTGGTACAACTTTCAAACTATGGCGGGCAAGGAGGAGGAAATAAGCATGGCATTAAATGCCGCGTCATACCGGGTTGGTGATGTGGATTTCGATGGATTGGAAGCTCTTGACAAACAGTGCAGCAAACTGTATCCAGACCAATTAAATCCCTTTCAGGCAACCACACTTGTTAAATTTTGGTAAGGGTAACAGTATTCTGCTTGAGGCAAACTTCGCCTGCTACATATAGGCCATTGCTGGCAACAAGTAGCCCAGTGCGGAGACTGACAGCTGTCATTCTATCATTTGTGTAAACGTCAGAACTTTGCTAATTATAGATGTGGTCGAACCAGCTTAGGTGAACAAAGGCAAATGTCTCCTATCGTTGATTAGCCAATGTCTTTCAATAAATTAATTTAGGTCTGCTTTGAATAAAAAGTTCTCCAAAATATTGTAGGCACCCTACATGTATTTAAGTCCAGATACATGTGCTGGACTACTAGAGGCCATTTCACAGAAGTTTTTTTTTTTCATCATTTCGTCATATTTTTCATAAACTTTCTGAAATGACATTGTCTAAAAGTTGTACTGTCATAATTTGACATAATTTATGGGGAGAGTTACTTTACGTTTATTCATGACATTTTTGAAGGTGTCAAATGTGCGAATAAGCCGAATCAGCATTGGAGCTGTCTCACCAGATTAATACTGTTGTGACTTTTACTGTGTTATTTCTCTGGACTTTCCTCACACAAAATGGCCGTGAAGAGAGTCTCCAGATGCCAGGAATGTTACAAGTTCACCATAGGCCGAGAGTGATTGCTCTTTGGTCTTAAGTTAAAACAAAGGGCCCTACATCGGATTGTTACTGTGCATAGTGACTACTGGAAATCACGTGTTTTTAGGGCTAGTTTGAGAGGGCACCCACCCATGTCTCGCTCAAACAGCGTTAATATCAGCAGATGGCTCCAATGTTGTTTCGGCTTATACAACAGCTTTTCTCTTGTATGTAAATGCAGTTAGAAATTACTCTGAAGTCTATCAATTGAATACTAGTATTTATAACAGTGCAGCGAAGTAATTAGTAAATTTTTTGAACAATTTAACAGTAGCAGATGATTGTCCCACGATAACTTATAAAATGTATATCTTAATTTGGCTCTAATGATATTTGAAATATATTAACTGTTAACCAGCTATGCAGTAATATTGAATTAACTGTCATGTGACTGTCATGATTATAAGAAAGTTAAGATTCTTTCATCTGTCATAATTCTCTGGTCAAATAAATAAATGAGAAAATTATATGAAAGGGTGATGATCCTATCCTCTAAGGCTTTAAACTGCCTTGGTGGTCTGGTGGTTAGATATCCAGGCTCAATCCTGGATCGAGTCATACCAAAGACTTTAAAAATGGTACTTGTTGATGCCTCGCTTGGCGCTCAGCATTGAGAGGTTAGAGCAAGAAAACAGGACTGGTTGGCCTGGTGTCAGTATAATGTGACTGGGTGGGATGTCATATCTGGTGTCTTTGGCATGATGTTCCAGTGGCTGTAGCACTTTGGTGACATAGACTCATCCTGCCACAAGAAGACACACTATAATTGCGTACCAGAAGGACTCCTTGTCATCATATGACTGAAACATTGTTGTGTACGACGTTAAACTGCAAGCACTCACTCACTCTAAGGATTTAAAGCACCTGAGGGACGAAAATTCTAAATTTGTTTGTGTCAGTCAGTTTTCTCTGGAGGGTGCAATTTGCTAATCTACTCAATCCAGGTTTTCTGGCAGTGTTCATGTTTGGATGATAGTTCTGGACTGCAATGACCCAATTCCCAAAATATTCCTGTAAATGCAAGTTAAAAACCAAATACTAATAGACCCCCCCAAAGAAAGAGGAATAATATTAATGTCTGAGTCTGGCTGAAGAGTTAGGTGTTCACATGATACAACCTATAGGTTATCACTTATTCCCCAGGAGGAAAGGAGTTCCAGAACAACATGAAGGCACAGGAATCTGATATCAGATTCTGTGGATTCCTGTGAGATGAAGTTACAGAATGCTGTTGTAGACTGGCAGGATTTGATGAAAATAAGCCCTGGTTTGTGTAAGGATGGTTTCATGTCGAGAAAACGGAGTTATCCTTTCATGTTCAGGATTATATTAATTATTTATGGAAGATGAACATATACTACATTGACATTTATGAAAAGTGATCCACTGCTGCACCTAGCAGATGTTCCAGGATTGCTAGACCAGGTGAGGAACACAGTATATTACAGAGGTGTTTTTTTTTCCTGCAGGATGGGCGGCTCAGATCCATTAGACTACATCAGCATGTACTCCAACGAAGGGGACGACAACAGGGGAATCCCGCCCCACTGGCATTATGTTACCTATGGCTTCAGTGATCTCTATGGTGATGGACGAGTTCATCAGTAAGTCACACTTACAAATTCTCCAAAAGATTTTAATAAAGCATGAGAAAGACTTACATGTCTGACAAACAGTGTGGGAATGTCTCTTCTTGATATTCTGGAAGAAAAACACACTTTTCATATATGTATTTTAGATTTTTTCAGCCCAACTGTAAAAAATTATTTGTGGTGTATAACCCAACCCTGTTTGCAAAAGTAGGGGCAGTTGTTGGTGATTTTTTAAATTTTTTTAATTTTTTCATTTTGCCAGTTGGTAAGGATAGAGATTTTAGGGACTTTTTATGGGGTTAGATATGTTAAGGTCAGTGAACATAGATGCATGGCCCAAAGTAACATTTATGTATCATCCAGTTATAACGTACTAAAACTGACTTTGATATTTGCGGCACAGGGATCACTCATGTTGACATATCTGTAAGTTTGATGAATTGTGGTGTTTTATCTCCCAGAACATCAGGGCCAGGACAGCCCAGTGGGTTTGGGTTTGAGCTCACCCTAAGGCTGAAAAAAGATGGTAATGAAGGGGCAGCCCCCATGTGGCCAGCTGAACTGATGAATATGCTGGCCAAGTATGTCTTCCAGACAGGTAGGTTAGAGGTATGATCAGGCTTGGTACTAGCACAGGTGAGTCATTCTCTGAACATCAGTGTGGCCATCTGAGCTGATGAATATGCTGGCCAATTATGTCGTCTAGAGTGGTACAGTGTACGTTATGGATATAGTAGTGCTAGGTATGGATCCAGGTGTGTCATTCTCTGAATAACATACTTAAAACATGAAAGTATACTCTGTGCTGTGGTTTCTACAAAGCCATTTATGACTGCTGTCAAAATTTCATATACAATTTTAGAGCATATTTTTGGGCTCTAGAAATGAAAATTTTGATTATATCATCCATATTAGCATCAAACAAATATGTCAAAACTTGAGCTGTGAAGATATTTTAAATTTTGACCTAAGTCAGAAATGGTTTTGTGGAATTGGCCCCTGCACTTGATTTATCTTTACATGCATGTCAGGTTAAGATGAGGCAAATTGACTATGGCAAGATTTCAACATGTGATGCTCTCAATGGAATGATGATATTTACCCTCTTACTACGACTCGCCACTTACAGCAGTTCAAGTTCTGTGTTCACTGGCACTGCCTGCACTACTAGCAGGCAAACCACCGTAATTGGCTTGTTTAGTTACTGTTGCTTAGTGTCATCTAATTGGGTGCTGCTACATTAAAGTTGATGCTGATGCAGCGGTTTTTATAGCCACTTTCTTGTTGTGGTTACCATAATGAGAAATATCCGAAAAATGACTTTTAGACAAATTTTTTGTTGAGTTTTCATGAAATGAATTGAGTCTTTTATATATAGGGGATGGAAAAATATTGAGTTTCTGATTTGTTCAAATTGAGTTTCTAAAAAGAAATTGGCTAGAAAAATGTCTGTGATTGGTAAATTTGTATTCTAAAGAGCCTTACAGCTGAAGAATCACAAACGGCAGAGAGTGAAATATTCCCTAGGATTGTGTAAGATCATTCATTGTTTTGTTGGCTTTGCTGTTTTGTCAGGAAACGTTTTCCATACAGGTGATCACATACCGTGGAACAAGTCATTAGATGGAAAGTCCACCTCTAAAATCAGACACATGTTGATCACAGATGACCAAGATTTACCTCCTCTTTCCACAAAGTTTGGCACAGTAGAGTTTAGACAGGTATAGCAATGTTTGAGTTGATTTCTTCAAGCTTTTTTATGCTGATATTGAACCAAAATAACTCTTAAGGGCATGAGTTGCTTGAAGCATTTGCCTTGGAAGTTTTAAATTTGTTGCTTAATATTGGGGATTATGAACTGTTATAGGGAGCGAGCTGTAGTCGGGTTGTTAGAAACACTTACCTTGTAATTCCTAGGATACACAAGGTGGGAAATCTAAAGCGGCTATGGACAGGGAATATGTAGATTGCACCACTCTTACTGCTTGTGGAGTCGTGGTGACAGCACGTGATTGATCGTGCTGATGTAGCACTTTTGCACAGGACAGAATTTCTTGATCACTTGACTTGCACCAACGCTGTGTGCACATCAGTATGTCGCATGTGGATAACTGTGCAAGTAACTTGCCAAAGGTCAGTGGTTTACACCTGACACTCCTGTTTCCTCTACCCATGAAACTGACTACCATTATATTAGTGAAAAATTCTTGAATATGGCTTTAAGATGCAGTCAAACAGCGCTCCAGATAAGGGGCTTATCGGCGTAATTTACTCCACCAAAAATGACCACAGTAATTTCTATAAGTATGCGTACATGTCATTTCTTGTCCATAGGCCAAATCATTCACGAGCCAAAAATGGGAGATAACTCTGTAGGGGAAAAACATCCCTAGGGCAAACACTTTTACCGTTGCTACAGCGACAGCTTCAAGGTATCAGTGCGAAATGCAATCATGGTGGACAGGTGAAAAATAACAGCTTTTTTCCAGATGAAAATGCAACGTAGGTTGTGAAGCGTCACACTTTCAGTAATAGAGACACATATTGCCAAAGACCATGACTCAATCTGAAGATATGAAGTCAATCAAAAGACACACAGGAAAAGTCCTGACGAATGCAGCACGATCACAATGGCTGCAGAGTTTTCCATTGCTGGTTATTCACTGCGGGCATGATCCCGACAGCGGTGATGTGTCGTCACGTCCTGTTGAAACATTCTATTGTAAAACCTGTAAGGAAAACAAGAAATCTGATGTTATGGCCACTGTGAGCTCATCTTATATGCAAATACCAACCATTAAAAAACATGATGGCAATTCTGAATATAATGACGCTGTTAGACTTTCCTTAAATTTAAAGGGTGCATCTGAATCAATTGTTGCCAGCAAAAGTTTCAGTACTGATGATAGCGATAGATCAACACATCAAAGGTTTCAGTACTGATGATAGTGATAGATAAACACATCAAAAGCTTCAGTACTGATGATAGTGATGACGAATCAAAAAAGCAGAAAGTAAGCCACATGGATATAGCAGTGTTTAGAACAGTTTATTACCGTGCTAAGGAAAGTCTACTCAGTGGAAAAAATTAACGGTCTGGTCTTCTAGAACTGAAGACAGTCAATGAAGTAAACATAAACTACAAAAATCTGTCATAGGACACAATTTCAGACATCCAGAAAAGCATAGCAACAGTACAGACTAAACATCTGATACATATAATTAGAGTTTTTTGCAATTATGGTCGATAATCAAAAGACATGGCAGTTAACAAGCAGTTAAATATTTGCATTCGCTGTGTGGACAAAGAAGGTGTTGTTTCCACAGAGTTTGTGTGTAATTTAAAGGTTGATGATGGACATGAAAAGTTTGGGAACTGATGGGGCTGCCATTATGATGGGGCACAACACTGGGTTGGGTGTCTGGATAAAATATTCTCCATTTCTTATTGACAGCCACTGCGTTGCTCATAGGCTAGCTCTCGCATGCCCTGAAAGAGCTTTCAGTTCTCACAATGTTCAGATGTAAATTCAATTCTTTGTTTTATCTGTTCAACAACTCTACAATCAAGACGAGAAAGTTGGAAAAAAACTGAAGAGATGACTCACTGTTAGGAATGAAGGAGCCACATACTGTCGGGTGGCTCAGTATTAGAAATGCTGTGAATGTGTACATGTGCTATACGTCTGTGGTAACTGCACTGTCTGAAATTGGTGAATCTCGCTCAATAGCCATGGGACTGTACAAATGCTTTGTTGGTGCCCAAACTGCATTATGAACTGCCTATGTGCTTGATGCTCACACCAATTGGGCCGCCCTAAGCAGTGAACTACAGAAGGAAAATCTTCTATTCAGTGAAGTAGAGCCTCTGATAGAAGGGACATTAGGTGGCCTTCAGGCACTGGGTGAGAGTGGTCATAGGCTAATGGAAATGAAGGAAGCCATCGGTGAAGATTTGATACTAAAAAGGAGTTGAACTGAGAAAAATGAATGCAAAGCAGTTCATGGACTTCTGGGAAAGCATGTATAGAAGCTGTTCAAAAACATTAGGTTGTGAATGGCAGAGCCATTGAATGAACAGGAGGCTGGCCTGGCAATTCAATGGCTGAGTTAAATCTATGGGACAAACAAAATTGTCAAAGTTAACGACAATGAAAACAAAGTTAACTCTGAAACAATTGTGGAGCCTCTTCTTCACATACGTGATCTTGATAATGAATGGCCTGTGTCGAAAGCCATGTCAAAAGGAAGCCATAAAGATTTTAAAACAAGTGAATTGTGTTGTAGGGCTCTGGTGATGCACAGTGAACTTATGCCATACATTTGCAAGCTATGTGAGATTGGCTTGTGCTTGTTCCTCACAAGTGTTGAGTGCGAGAGATCATTTCGCACACTGACCCAGATGATGTCCTATCTGGGATCCTCTATGAATGTTGAGTGCGAGAGATCATTTCGCACACTGACCCAGATGATGTCCTGTCTGGGATCCTCTATGAGTGTTGAGTGTGAGTGATCATTTCGCACACTGACCCAAATGATGTCCTGTCCGGGATCCTCTGTGAGTGTTGAGTGCGAGAGATCATTTCGCACACTGATCCAGATGATGTCCTGTCCGGGATCCTCTGTGAGTGGTGAGTGCGAGAGATCATTTCGCACACTGATCCAGATGATGTCCTGTCTGGGATCCTCTATGAATGTTGAGTGCGAGTGATCATTTCGCACACTGACCCAGATGATGTCCTGTCTGGGATCCTCTATGAATGTTGAGTGCGAGTGATCATTTCGCACACTGATCCAGATGATGTCCTGTCTGGGATCCTCTATGAGTGTTGAGTGCGAGTGATCATTTCGCACACTGACCCAGATGATGTCCTGTCTGGGATCCTCTATGAATGTTGAGTGCGAGTGATCATTTCGCACACTGATCCAGATGATGTCCAGTCTAAGATCCTCTATGAGTGTTGAGTGCGAGTGATCATTTCGCACACTGACCCAGATGATGTCCAGTCTAAGATCCTCTATGAATGTTGAGTGCGAGTGATCATTTCGCACACTGATCCAGATGATGTCCTGTCTGGGATCCTCTATGAGTGTTGAGTGCGAGTGATCATGTCGCACACTGACCCAGATGATGTCCTGTCTGAGATCCTCTATGAAGCCAGAAGAGTTGGACATTTTGATGAAAATAACCATCATAGGGCCTGGCCTGCCAGTGTACAGACCAAGTAAAGCCATAATACACTGGCACTCTGTTAACAGAACGTGGTTAGGCAGACTGACTCAACGAGTAGGTCAAATGGACCAAAACCCAAATGGCCAAATACTGCTCCATTTGCTCAGAAGTTGGCCTAAGTGTAATACTGTTAACATGTAAGTGAAAAACCACATGTGATTACATGTATGGGATGCATGTTAAAAAATATTTGTATTGTGAACAGTGCCGAATATGTTTTAAAAAACAATTAAAGGTTGTTCAACTTTGAGAGCTGTGTCTTTTTCTTCCTTTTTAATTTGTTTAATTTGTGCATGGTATGTTTGTGATAAATGGTTTTCTCCTGTTTCTCTGATTATTCCTGTTCTCCAGTACTCCTATGACATAAGCCTGTACTGATCGGCTAAAATTTGGAGGAGTACTGTAGTGCCAACAAAATATATCTGGAGCACTGTTCAAAGAAATATACAAATGAACTGTTGTACATGTAGCTGTCTGGTTTCTTCCATCCATAAAACTTGGCTGCCATTGCATAAATTCTTGTGTATAGAATCAAACAGCAATCAAAAAAAGAAAATCGCACATGGTACTTTAGCATTCCGTCTTATTTTACAAGAAGTGAAAACTTGGCTTGTCTTCATGTATGTGACCCAAGCCGTGCTTTCTATTGTGGTTTTTTCAGGCTAAAACTTGAATTTTTCATACATTTGTATTTCAAATTACACAGTAAATTTATGTTGATACATGGGCTCAAAACTGGAAGAAGTCTGCATGAAAGAAATGTATTGGTTTGGCTGTAAGAGTTGTGGTGCACTAACATCTTGTGCTCTCAGGAAACATTGTTATTTCTGCAGTTGTACACATCTGTCCACAAATTTGTACTACAGGAGGTTTGTTTTGCTGTTTGTTTTGTAGATAGCAGGAGTGACAGATGATAAAGCGTCCATGGTTTGCTATTTTGTCTTCCAGATAGTTGGAGTGACAGATGATGAAGTGAAAGCTGCTCAGAGATGGAGAGGGGCTGCCATCATTGATCTCATTGCCACGCTCAAACGGTCAGTCTCATCACCTTACTTAAATGGTCAGTCTCATTGCCTCGTTCAAACAGTCATTCCCATGACCTCTCTCAAATGGTCAGTCTCATGATCTGGCTCAAGCAATCACTCTCATGACCTGAATCAAATGGTCGATCTCATTGCCTTGCTCAGTCAGTCAGTCACTCTCATGACCTGACTCAAATGGTCAGTCTCATGATCTGCCTCAATCAGTTACTCTCATGACCTGACTCAAATGCTCAGTCTCATTACCTCGCTCAAACGTTCAGTCTTATTGTCTTGCTCAATCAGTCACTCTCATGACCTGACTCAAATGCTCAGTCTCATTACCTCGCTCAAATGTTCAGTCTTATTGTCTTGCTCAATCAGTCACTCTCATGACCTGACTCAAATGCTCAGTCTCATTACCTCGCTCAAACGTTCAGTCTTATTGTCTTGCTCAATCAGTCACTCTCATGACCTGACTCAAATGCTCAGTCTCATTGCCTCGCTCAAACAGTGCTCATTACCACACTGATACAGTCTGAGCTTATATTATCTGAAGTGTCAATGCTCACATTATCTCACCTAAAGAGTGACTCTGTTAACACGCTAATACTTTGTCAAAGTAGAATGTCCTGTTACCTCAAGCAAACGGACGATGCTGACATTACCTCTGTCAACCCCCTCATAAGAGAAATAAGCCAAGTACTAGTCGTGCCAGTGATCAGTTGAGTGTCATATCTGGTGTCCTTTGGTTTCCAGTGAGGCTGGACTATAAATATGTTGGCAGTGGGTCTGGCCTGCTGCAAAGAGACACTTTCAGGACCTGACCAAAGTTAAAACAACGTTAAACTCTCAGTTGAACAAACAAACCTCTGTCAAACAGTCACTGGTGTCTGGGATCCCACCATGTTTATGTAAGTATTCTTCATACTGTGCAAGGCAGAATTGAGTTTGAGGTATTAGGTGTTTACCTGCCCTTGTGTTGAATGTAGACCTGGATATACGGCTGAGCATCATGAGCAAGTGTGTCAATGACCTGTTTGCTCCTGCACCGCGAAAGATATATTCAAGGGAGATAATTTTACAGTTCTGAATGTCATGCTATATTCTTGTGAACATCCACCATTGTTGTAACATGTAGTGATCTGGTTTGCTGGCTGTGATTTTAGGGTTGGACGGTGGCATATTACGGACATGAAACGCCAGAAATCTGTATTTGATGTGAAGCCCGAGGCGACGCAGTTAGTGAATGAAGGCATAGAGAGGGATGGATCGAGTCTGGGTCATGTGACAGTAGTCTGCAGCTGGTGCAAACCTGGAGAAAGGTACGTGCACAGTTCTGGTCTTAAGCCATCGAAATACCACCTGTATGTTATGCTTAGTTCATAGAATCCTTCCAGGTATTGTAATTATCAGTACAGTATTATTTTGTCAACAGAAATTATCTTAGAATTATTATAGAGGTCTTATCCTACATGTCCTATTTATATTTGTCCAGGTAGAATGCAGACCTTGTGCGTTTTTAGCTTGCGTGTACTAAGTACATAGCTTGTGTCATACCTTGAGCGTTGGCGTCCAATAACGGGGAAAACAATGTTAAACAAAATGTTATAGGTGGTATCTTAAAAAGTACTGCATGTATTGAACTCTGGGTTTGCACACATGTAGAGCACAGTAACAAGAGGTTGATCTTCCATCGTTGATCCCAGTTGATTCCGCATAATAAATACCGTAAATTGCCGAATTCCTCAATTAGTTTACTGGGTATTAGAATCTGTGTTAAACAAAATGTTAGGGGTGGTATCTTAAATAATTCTACATGTATCAAGTTCAGGGTTTGTGCACATGTAGAGCACTAACAGGAGGGGGATATGCCATGTTTAATTCTGTGTGTGTATATTAAATACCTGACTTAGTGTAAGGCATATTAGAATCTGTCCTCTACAGTTGAGCTCTTCGGAAGCTTTGCTACCACATCTAAGTGAAGCTTTCCTATTGTATCCTGACCTCTCAGTCCACCATGAATGGCCTTCATTGGCTCATTTGGCGGAAGCAGTTTTCTCATCCCAGAGAGTCGTTTTTGGACCATTGAGATCACAGGCCTAAATCGAGGTCGCACTGATTCAATTAGTCAGGAGGTTTGTCTGGCACCTGCGTAGTCCTATATGAACTCCACTGTTGCTCCAGTATTTGGATGTCTCTATACCAGTGGAGTCATACAAACTTTCCATTTAAGTTACTGGTAGTATTGCCAGAGTTCTGCCGCCTCCCAGCTCAGCCACTTACCTTATGTCTCTACCAAAATACAGACAATCACAAACATGCGCGATACAATTTCGGCGGTATCACATTCATTATTTTGGAGCTGACCAGCCTAGAAGTTCATCGCTCCATGTTAAAGCAATAACGTCACCATGTTTTATGGTTACGCGCTACAAACGGAAGGGCCACAATAAACATGGTGTCATTTTTTTTTTTTTAACATGGAGCGATGGGCTTCTAGGCCAGTCAGCTCCTAAATAATAAAAGTGAGACTGCCGAAATTGAAGCACACATATTTGCTAGTGTCTGCACTTTGGAAAGAGACATAAGTGGCCATTGAGATCACAGGCCTAAATCGAGGTCGCACTGATTCAGTTAGTCAGGAGGTTTGTCTGGCACCTGCGTAGTCCTATATGAACTCCACTGTTGCTCCAGTATTTGGATGTCTCTATACCAGTGGAGTCATACAAACTTTCCATTTAAGTTACTGGTAGTATTGCCAGAGTTCTGCCGCCTCCCAGCTCAGCCACTTACCTTATGTCTCTACCAAAATACAGACAATCACAAACATGCGCGATACAATTTCGGCGGTATCACATTCATTATTTTGGAGCTGACCAGCCTAGAAGTTCATCGCTCCATGTTAAAGCAATAACGTCACCATGTTTTATGGTTACGCGCTACAAACGGAAGGGCCACAATAAACATGGTGTCATTTTTTTTTTTTTAACATGGAGCGATGGGCTTCTAGGCC
Source organism: Acanthopleura granulata (assembly GCA_016165875.1). Classification (NCBI taxonomy): domain Eukaryota; kingdom Metazoa; phylum Mollusca; class Polyplacophora; order Chitonida; family Chitonidae; genus Acanthopleura; species Acanthopleura granulata. The sequence goes on from JABBOT010000002.1 coordinate 45,775,640, forward strand.
AGTCAGCTCCTAAATAATAAAAGTGAGACTGCCGAAATTGAAGCACACATATTTGCTAGTGTCTGCACTTTGGAAAGAGACATAAGTGGCTGAGTTGCGAGGCCGCAGAACTCTGGCACTGCTCCCAGGAAATTAAATGGAAGGTTGTATGACTCCACTGGTATAGCGACATCCAAATATTGTATCCCTGAATACTGTCATGTAACTTAAAAATTTGTGGGTACAGTCTTGAACAAAAGTAAAAAGATAAATAAATATAAATTCACCATGACAATGGGCATTTGTAAAGTCTGTAAAGTTTGTGTACACATCATTTGTAGATCTGGTAACATTTATCACCATCTCCAAGAACCACTATGTTGCATGATCTTGGACAGCTTATATGATAGCCATATGTTTTCACATTTGGTGTATTATGATGTCTTTCTCTTGCCAGTGTGGTAGCGCCGTCTGGATCCCAGAAATCCAAAGCTATGAGTAATTCTCAAGCCACATATAATCCAGGAGAGATGGAGAAATTGGATGCTGCACAACTGAGATTTGACACAGAGGCTGCAGAGTTACTCCCCTTAGTAGTTAAGTAAGTTGTTGTGACGTTAAAAGAAATCAAAAAATTTAACCAAAGTTATTTCACAAGAGGCTCCATGCAGATCAAAACAGACATAGGCGTATTATTATGACATGCCTGGTAACTCTATAAATCATCTTTAATCTGGAATTCCTATGAGGCCAAGGGATACGCCAGTTTAGAGAAACAGGAAACACAATGTCCTGTCATCTGTACCCTACGCTCTTCAGTATTAGGGGCGAGACACTCCTTTATCATGCAGATTATTGTCCCACTTACCATTACACCATTTGACGTCACAGCAGAAGCAGATGTGTTTTCGGGAGGTAGAAATATCTAGCCCTTGATTGGTTAAAATTGAGAGCATATCGACTCATTCTGCTTTCCTCATGTGGGCATTTTTGTTTACTTTGAACAGTGATATTTGGGTTGTCCTACGTCTCAAAAATAAAAAGTGACATTTTTTTTAAACTTTAAATGGTGTTTTTAATAGATACACACATACATTTGGTCTAGTGTTGTCTTTTTGTTGAACCATGAACTTGATATTTCATTATTCTCTGTTATTTTTAGGATCATCTTTTTCATAGTGGTGCAAGTAAATCATGGAGAAATTCTAAACTATGTATTTATTTGCTTTGTGATACGTCTCTTACATGTATTACAGGTCATTGTAAGGTATGGCATTGTTCACCTGCTTGTCTAGAAACTTTTTTGCCTTACTGTTTTCTGACATCTGTCTTTTGCCTCTAGCACCAAATCAAAAGCCTATTGAAACCAGGTCACTGTGGTTGAAAATTAAAGACTTATGCTCATTTTGTGATATATTGGTTTTTCATGTGTTAGAACTGCTTTGCTTTAGGAGTTTGAAATTGAAAGATGATTCACTCCTAGAAAGGTTTTGTGGTGTCTGTTTCAGAGCAAGATTGAAGAAAGGCCGATTTTTTATTTTCCATAGTGCTACCAACCACACAATTCACTTAATACCACCGGGTACAAAAGATGAAAATGTAGTGGTAACGCAGGAAGAACCTCTTGTGGCTCAAGGCTCTTACTTACAGGTAGGGTGACCAGGACTGACCAAACTGTTTGTACAGGTTATTCCACTAGTTCTTGACCAGTCCACTTACGTGCTCATATGAAGTTTCCAGTGGTTCAGCTGCAATTTACGTCTGAAAGTGTTGAGGTAAGGGATGGTGTTTCATTCAAAATCACCCATCAGCTGCATTTCCTGTTCAGTGCATGAACTGTTGTACAGGAGGAGGAGTCGATTTGTTATATCATTAGCAATTCATCTTCACCAGCCAAATGATACGGATTCAAGGCTCCATCATACTTTGGTTTGAGAAGATGGCAGTGGTTATACAGACTTGTCTTTTTGTAGGTGTACTGTTCTCGTGATATGCTGGACAAGATGTGTGCAGAACTGGACAAGCTGAGCAGATTAGATCAGGTAAATCACAAAACTTGCATTCTTTGAGAGTCCGGTTTGCTTACTGAGTATAAAAGATGACAGTATGGGCAAAAACTATTGCGATGTTTGGCTGGTTATTATGAAGTAAGATTAGGTAATGTGAGTGTGGAAAAAAGTGTCAGGTGTCCACACAGCTTCGGCTGCCTTTTAAACACAGGAACTTAACATCAAGCAGCCGGGTTGGCCCTAACCCTGTCTAGATAGACACCTGTCATTTGTTTGCCAAATAAAGTCAAAGATGAAATTTTTCTATCCTTCTCAATTGTTTATAGGTTCAGCAGTTTCCGGTGGAGTTGAAGTTTGCTGCCCCAAGCCTAGTTCTTCAGGTATACAAGAGAGGGGATTTGCAGTGACACAGATGACCCTGCGGACCATTGTGCTAGTGGGCAGCTGGCCTTGACCGGTGGCTTGTCTGATGAGGGAGGCTGTTGCTGATGGGGATTTGTGTGAAGGATACATATATCATTCCAGACATGTTGTCATTTTCATCTGAAATGAAAACTTCATGAATGCATTCCAATTTAACCGACAATGTTTTAATTGTCAGTTACTCAGTTTAATTTATGGAGTCAATACTATCAGTTTTACATGTTTTAAAGCGAGCCATGTGTAGGTGTTAGTTGTTAGAAAAAGTTTACGTCATGTGTGAAATTGGTTGAAAGTAGAAAGAAACACAAGAATGCAACAAAACAGTACAACGTGAGAGTGTCTGGGCTTGTTGAGGTCACATATGATTCTTCATGCTTCTACAATGAGCTGTTGTTGGACAGAATCATGCAGTCATAGGTAAGGAGAGATTGTGAGCTACTCAGCTTGTTGGACATTTGCTTTTAAATCTGGCTATTTCTCCTGTGAATACGGTTCATATCTCACACCCCACACCCCCTCACCCCCTAGCTCCAGAGTGCAGTACTCGCTCCTCATTCCAAATACATGTTAAGCCTTTTTTCCACATCTTGCCAAAGAGGTTTTCATCTTGTTTTTTCAACCCATTGTAACATTTTGTACTTCACACCATTTATATTGAGCCTTGTCAACATTTGGCCTGAACAGTGTAACAGTCAGCCTGTATGTCTGGCAGTTTGTTTAGGTAGAGAACCTTAGTCTGACTCATTGGATTCGCTCAAACTCATAGCAGCATGGAAATTACTGTTCTTTTTTGTTTTAACGTTTCGTGTTTGATAAAGAATACATAAGTGTTCATACTCAAAACCATGAACACAGAAGTGATAAACTGTGTTTTGGACTGAATCATAGACTGCAGACTGCAGAATGTATTACACCACCCTGCATTAAAGTTGGAAGTTACCTCTTGTCGCTCTTGTGAAAATAACTGTGCAACTATTTTATATGAATGATAACCAGATTAATAATCTTTTGCATATAGGATGAAGAGATCTCCTGTCCAGATACAGAATTAAATCGTCTCCTCTTGGCTTTTAGTCAGGTCTGCCATTTATCTGTGATTCCACTTGGGTACCACGTATGTATAGAGTTTAGGTCCAGTCAGTACAACCACAGCTTTGTCGGTTTACTGTGCATTTACAGTAGTGTGTAGTAAATACACATATGATGGGTTGGGCCCCATACAACATTCATGGACACGGTGGTGCTCTGCTCGGTAGATGTATTACATTACCTGTATTGTGCTACATGGTGCACAGGCATCTTGTGATTTTTTGCCTTGAATGATCGAGACATCAAAAGTCAGAAAAATGTGAAATATATTTTTGCTGTATGTTGTTGGATATCTTATGACAATGTACAGCAAGTTTTTTAGTGGTGATATTTCATTTCACTTGTAGTATACATGTAAATCTGGGTGATAGGTTTGTATGTATATGAGAATGTAGCTCAAAATGATTATCAATACCGAAAGAGATTTCCTGAATTTAAAAAACAGCTTGATATATTTTGTTTTTGATTGTTTTGTTCCACTATTTAAGTATGTTTGTTTTAGTTTATGGATCTCTATCTCAAAGCAATGATATTCGATTAGGTTTGTTAGGGTATTTTGGGGAAGGTTTTGTTTTCTCAGACTTGTTTTATGTTGTTATAATGTTGGTGTTTTTTGTTGATGCATTCACGACATTCATTTCCCAGCCAACTGGTTTTGATGTGCAACAGTTTGGCCTTGGTTCTGTGTTTGGTTTTCTATGTTTTAGTTTATTTATTAACCTACATGTAGGATTAGTTTTATATTCCCATTAGTCTCTTGTCAGTTTATTAATTTTGTGCTATTCAACTTTTCCAGGCTAAAATTTTGGAGTGTTTTACAGAGTACTTTATACATTTCATGTGAGATTTTAAGTTAGTTTTAATTTTTTTTTTGATGGGGCATGGTTTTATAATTTACTAAATTTTCAGCAACTAGAGTGCTCTAAGCCTTACATTATTTTGTTCTTTTCTCAATATTTTAGTATTTCAATTTGGTAAACTGAGCAAATGTTTCGGCAACACAAATCTTACTAAAAAGGTTTTGTACAGTGTTTTGTCTTAATTGATAATCATTTGTTTCTATTTGCAAACTATGTTATGCAAAATGCTTATTTTATTTAATTTGTTTTCACATATCTTGGTTTAATGTAGCTAAAACAAGTAAAACAAAACTCTTTTATGACATGTTTAACATTCATGACATTTGTACCAAGCATGCTCTCTGATTGTTAGATGTAATTTCATGTGCTAGCAGCATTTTTATTTTGGGGTTACATTTAAAGTTACATAATTATTTTTGATCATTGTTTGAGTTATTTTTTATCTTTAATATTCCTGAAAGCATTTCATTTTAAGCATAATTTTATTTTCCACAACAAATAAAAGCTGTGGTAGGTACATGTACTGTCTCGTACTTGGAACAACAGTAGCAGTGTGGTATAACTGTAGGAAGGGATTCCATCGCAGTTTGTAAGCGATTTGACCGGTATCATGAATAGAAAGCAGAAGCAAAAGCTGCATTCCTGCTTATGATATTATTTTCGTATTTATAATTAATAAAGTTTATATTTTTATGTTTATTGTATCCTGCTTTTATGTTACAAGTGTTTTCATGAAACAATTTTGCATTTCTGCTCATACAGGATTGTCCGTATGTTAATGACAGGTATTTGATTCTTGTTTTAATACTGATACATGCACTTCAGTGATGTAACCGGTGAGGTTTATGGGGAAAGAATTGGAAGAGTACACTGAACATCACTAGTTACCTATTACACTGGATGTAAAACTGCTAGTGAACTACAGCTGTTCCCCCTTGTAGGCCTTCACGGTGTATTTCCTCAGACACAAGAGGCTCACCAATATGTTGGACGACTCCCAACCACTGGCGTACATACGGCACAGCTTCTGTCCTGGTGGGTGGGTGGGTTGGTTGGTTGGTTAGAGTTCTTGGCATGTCCATTCAGCTGGGCTCAATTCTGGTTTCCATTGCCTCAGTGGCCAGGTGATTAGTAAGGACTTTAAAAATGGTACTTTTTGCTGCCTGGCTTGATCTTTTGCATTCAGAGGTTAGAGCAAGGAAATAGGACTGCTTTGCCTGGTGTCAGTATAATGTAACTGGGAGAGGTGTCATGTCTGGTGTCTTCCGTATGATGTTCCATTTGTGGTAGCACTTTCGAGGCATGTACTCGCCCTGCCACGGGATCTCCACTCATGTAGGTTCAATCCTGGCATGGACAGGGAATTTCTCGATTCCCCAGTTACACTCTCATGGGGCCTTATTGACAGTAACTGGTCAACTGCACTCATGGGCCCTCTTACACTGTGTTATGCAATAACACACGTAATGTAACCCTCACTGTGTAATGTAATGAGCATAATGTAATAAAATTTCCGGTGTTATGTAAGAAAATCAGCTACTGCAACACACAAATTTTGGTGTAAGGTGATAACATGCATGACAACATGTTTATGCGTTATTCTGTGCTTATTCAAGTGTCTTGAGAGTGTGTCTCTTACAGCTATTTTGAATAAAACATGTGGTAGTGTCCAACAGAAGTCCTACACTAAGTTGCTTTCGTACATAGATATGTACAAGTGTGCCCATCAAAAGCAGTCATTTTCTATGTTAGTCTTATGCCCGATAGTCTGTGGATTGCAATTACCTCCACCATTTATTTATCTGTCTGTCTGTACTTTACGTGGCATTATTACGAGACAGGAAAATACATGGCGATATTATGTAACATGAAAATTATTATTACAGACCACGGTGTAACAGGCCCTCCTGCATAGGCCTGGATTCATTACAGACCACGGAGTAACAGGCCCTCCTGCACAGGCCTGGATTCATTACAGACCATGGTGTAACAGGCCCTCCTGCACAGGCCTGGATTCATTACAGACCACGGTGTAACAGGCCCTCTTGCACAGGCCTGGATTCATTACAGACCATGGTGTAACAGGCCCTCCTGCACAGGCCTGGATTCATTACAGACCACGGTGTAACAGGCCCTCTTGCACAGGCCTGGATTCATTACAGACCACGGTGTAACAGGCCCTCTTGCACAGGCCTGGATTCATCACAGACCACGGTGTAACAGGCCTTCGTACACAGGCCTGGATTCATTAAAGACTGTTTGCACTCCACTTACATTGTGGACAAATCTGTAGCTCAGATGCAAGAAAGCCTGCCAGTAATGGTCACTGGTGTCACTTATCCTAATCACTGAACACGAACACTTGGCTCACCAACATTTACTTTTATACGCTGAAGTACATGCACAAACATCTGAGCACTCTCATCACT